>CM055118.1:474458673-475058673 GCA_029206835.1 Rana muscosa
GAAACTCAATGTCCAAACAGTATTTAAACTCCAAACAGCCAAGTTTATTTTTATCTTGCTCAAACAGATTTGGGAACAGGTTGAAGATGGCGACAAAGTAGGTAGGGAGATAGGTTCAGGCAAGCGGCACCCAGTTACCCTATTCTTTACTCAAGCCTGAGTATGAATTTTGCTCACCTGGATAGATCCCTCTCACAGTTCTAGCAGCCGGAATGAAGCACGAACAGTTACTACTTGAATTTAGTCCCCTTCACGGACAAGTCCTAGAGATCCTCTGCCACAGAATCCCTAATGATTGAATTATGACTTCTGAACAAAACCCCGTTGATTAGTAGAGACCATAGGTGTCAGTGGGACACACTACAGGGGCTATACTGCAACTCACAAATCCTTCCTCTGATGGGTAACCAGGCCTCTCCTTCATCGCGAACGCCATCACTGATCAATCGGACAGGTCCTCACCCGGTTTCCTCTCTTTCAGAGTGGGCCACCCTCACACGGGCTCCCTGGGACTCCAGTGTGTTGGCTGTAGACCCAGTTGAAGGTACTGGGCCTACCTGGAATGTTGTAGCCTCGGGCTAAAGGTGCCCGAGACTCCTCAGACAGTTCACGCACCCCCCGGCCAGCAGGACCAAAGGGCGCGACTTCGCCACCAGGGGTCCTTCTTGGAATCCCCCCCGGCACACCACCCCAGATCATGGCGTCTGCCCTTTATGTACCCTCCCCCGGCATGCACAGCAAGCGAAACCACGTCCACCACACAGCAGCCAAGAGAGGACACCCAATCACACCACAATGCCACCCGTGGTTCAACCCGAGACCTAGGCAACAGCGCCACCACAGGACAAGGTGAACCATACACCAGGCCCCACCATAGCAGAACAGAGTCCATACCTAGGAAAATTAGAGGCTCATACTACCCCTAAATTTAGAACATAGCGACCCCCAAATTTGGGGTGTCAGATTATATATATATATATATATATATATATATATAATTATAATATATGTGTGTGTGTGTGAATATATGTATATATGTGTATATATATGTATATGTGTGTGTGTATATGTGTATATATATATATGTGTGTGTGTATATATATATATATATATATATATATATATATATATATATATATATACATACAGTATATATGTATGTATGTGTGTGTGTGTGTGTGTGTGTGTGTATATATATATATATATATATATATATATATATCACACACATACACTGTATCCTGTGTACCTAGATCTGACTGCAGGCCATTCCTGGTGTACGTATTCAAATACACTTTTAGGCAGGCAGGCGATTCGGTGATCTGCAGTGCATAAAATATATATACTGTCTCCTACATATATACCCACTGCATTCTAGTCTAGCCCAGCCTATACCTGACTGCAGGCCATTCCTGGTGTACCTATTTAAATACACTTTCAGGCAGGCCAGGCAGGTGATTCAGTGATCTGCAGTGCATAAAATATATATACTGTCTCATATATATTGCATCCAGTCTAACCAAGCCTATATCTGACTGCAGGCCATTCCTGGTGTACTTTTTCCAGTAAACTTCAGGCAGTGTTTTGCTAGTCTAATTTTACAGTATGTCTGGAAGGCCAACAAGGAGAGGCAGATGCTCACAGGTCACTAAAAGAGGGCAAGCAGGCTCTGTGTCTACAGCCAACAGTGCTGGTCGTGGACACGGTGCATCCTCAGCACGTGGCCGTGGGGAACGCTTGTCCTTTTTTTCGCCAGCTGGCCGTGTTGAGCCACAACATGCAGCAGAGTTGGTAGAGTGGATCACAAAGTCATCCTCTGTCACCCAGGCTCAGAGTACTTTGGCTGCCAATGCAGCTGCCAAAGCGGCCTATTCCATCGGCTCAATGTCATCAGTTACTCCTTCCCTAGCCCCACCATCATGCACGGATGAGTCCCCCGAACTGTTCGACCACAGTGTTGGGTACATGCTGCAGGAGGATGCCCATAGTTTTGAAGGCTCAGATGATGGTACCCAGCTTGAGGAATGCAGTAACGTGAGCCCAGAGAGAGGGGGTGCCCAAGAAGGACAACAAACTGGCAGTCATGTTCCCCCAGCTGCAGCATACTGCCAGGTTTGCTCTAGTGACGAGGAGGGAGGTGATGATGAGGTCACTGACTCTACGTGGGTGCCTGATGGGAGGAGGCACATCCCCTCCAACGAGGCAGGATGCCCTCCAGGGGCCAGCTTAAGGGCAGCCAACCGGCTGAATCACACCGCAGAGCTCCGCATGTTCAGGGCGCTGCTGACTCTGCGCGTTTTTCCAAAAGTTCTTTGATGTGGGCCTTTTTTGAGACATGTGCAGCAGATCGCACCATTGCTGTTTGCAACATATGTCTGAAGCGTATTAAGCGTGGCCAAAACAGCCACTTGGGCACCACATGCTTGGCCAGACATATGTTGAGCTCCCATTCAGTCCGCTGGCAACAGTACTTAAAAGACCCACAACAAAGAACAAGGCGGACCTCTCCTTGCTCCTCATTAGCTAGGCTCTCCAACCCCACTATACCTTCAGTCATCTTAGAAACCTGTACTGAGAGGAATGAAGGTGTAGAATTAGGTGTGCCAAGTACTTGCGGGCAATCTGCTATCACTACACTAACGTTTGATTTGTAGCAGGCAAATTTCCCTACCCCAGTTGCTAAACCGGCAAAAGAAATTCGGTCCCAGCCATCCACATGCCCAGCGGTTGAATGCTAGCTTGGCTAAATTGCTAGCACTTCAACTGCTGCCTTTTCAGTTGGTAGACTCTGCCCCCTTCCATGAGTTTGTGGAATGTGCGGTTCCTCAGTGGCAGGTTCCCAAACGCCACTTTTTCTCACGGAAGGCGATTTCGGCTCTCTACCGGCATGTGGAAGGCAATGTCTTGGCCTCTTTGGACAGGGCGGTCAGCGGTAAGGTGCATATTACCGCTGACTCATGGTCCAGCAGGCATGGACAGAGATGTTGCCTTTCTTTCACGGCGCGCTGGGTAACTCTGTTGGCAGCTGGGAAGGATGCAGGACAGGGTTTAGTATTGTTGGAGCTTGTTCCGCCACCACGCCTCCAAAATGCTGGTAGTGGTGATTCTGCCACACCTCTCTCCTCCACCCCCTCTTCTTCTTCCTCTATGGCCTTTCCCTGTGCAGATTTGTCCTCGGAACCAGCGGTGCTCCGTAGGCGTTCTAGGGGCTAAAAGATGACATGCAGTGCTTGAGTTGGTCTGTTTAGGGGACAGGAGCCACACTGGGGCAGAGATTCTGTCGGCTCTGCAGGGGCAGGCTCAGAGGTGGTTGACGCCACGCCAGCTTCAGCCAGGAATGGTAGTTTGCGACAATGGCACCAACCTCCTCTCCGCCCTCCGACAGGGACACTTGACCCATGTTCCCTGTTTGGCTCACATAATTAGTTTTGGTGGTGCAGCGGTTCTTGTGCAGGTACCCGGGCTTGCAGGATCTCCTGAGGCAGGCCAGGAGAGTCTGTGGGCATTTCCGTCGGTCATATAATGCCAGTGCTCGGCTGGCTGACCTCCAAAAGGAATGCAACCTGCCCAAGAACCGCCTCATCTGTGACATTCCCACCAGGTGGAACTCAACGTTGGCAATGCTGCAGCGGCTGGACACTCGGCAGAGGGCCATCAATGAGTACCTGTGACCTGTGCTAGTATGGCAACAGGACAGGGTCAGGGGAGCTTGTTTTTTTTCCGCCACGCCAGTGGCTCATGATCAAGGATGCATGCACTGTCCTGTCACCATTTGAGGCGGCCACGAGGATGGTGAGCAGTGACGGTGCATGCATCAGTGATACTGTACCTCTACGTGGCTGGGAGGAGGTGGCTGCGGATCATGTCATCCTTTGTGACCCAGAGGACTCCAGAACGAATTCCTCATCAAACCTACGCTGCATGGCCTCCCTGATCCTGCAAAAGGACCCTTGGATTCATGGTATCAAGGAGAGGAATCCTTACTGGCTGGCAACCCTTCTTGATCCACGTTACAAGGGTAGGGTTGCGGAACTTGTCCAGCCGTCGCAGAGGGAGCAGAGGATGAAACATCTTTGGGAGGCCTTGCAGAAAGGTTTATGCAATGCGTTTCCAGAGCCTGGGAGGTTACAATTTCCTGGTCCTGGACAACGTGTTGCTGATGCTTCAGTCAGTCACAGAAGGTGCAGTGGAGAAGGGGGCCGTCTGACCGATGCGCTCAGACAATTTTTTAGTCCGCAGCCCCAATGTCTAATCGGTTCCAGCAACCATCGCCAGGCTCTGATTTACGTGGTGCAGGAATATCAGACTTGGAGACCTTTTCAACCGAAAATCCACTGGGTTACTGGGTCTTGAGGATGGCTCACTGGCCAGAGCTTGCACAGTATGCAATTGAGCTACTGGCCTGTCCTGCATCCAGCATTCTTTCGGAACGCACATTCAGTGCTGCTGGAGGCTTTGTAACCGATCAGAGTGCGCCTGTCCACAGACTCGGTTGATTGGCTCACCTTCATAAAAATGAATCAGTCTTGGATCACCGGCTACCAAGCACCTGATGCTGATGTAACCGAATAATTTTTTTATGAATGTGAGATCCCTTGAAGACTGCCTATGATGATGCTGAGTGACTATCCTATTCCTCCTCAATGTTCATGTTGATGGCTTCGCTTCTAAGAACATTTTTGGTTCTGGGCACCACCACCAGTGCCTAAAGCCCAATTCTGCCCCTGTTTAACAGGGGTGTGTAATTACAATTTTTGCTGCAATAGTTTGCAGCAAGGCTCGTTCCTGCGCTCAACTCGTGTATCTGTGAGGGGTTGCAGTGTTGTGGCACCACCACCGCCTAAGGCCCAATTTTTCTCACCTTGTTCAACAGGGGCATGTAATTACAATTCTTGATATAATATTTCACAGCAGGGCCCGTTCCAGCGCCCACCAAGAGTAAGTGTGTGCTCTTACAGTGTTCTAGTTTCACCAACACCTAAGGCCCAAATTTCTGCAGAGTATATAGGGCAGGCCGTATAGTATATACAGGCAGTCCCCTACTTTCAAACATCTGACTTACAAATGACTCCTACTTACAAACGGAGGGAGACAACAGGAAGTGAGGAAATCTACCCCTAGGAAGGGAAATTCTCTCCTGTAAGAGTTAATATGGGAAAAAGTTGTCTACACTGATGCTTTATCACCAATCCTTTGTAGCGGGGTGTTCCCCTTTAACACAGAGAGACTACATTACCCAGAACCCCGTTCGGCAATGTTTCTGCCGCAGAGACTCATGGGAGGGGTTATAAGAGGAGGAGGCGAGGCTGGGCTCGGTCTCTTTGGGACACGAGACTTCAGAGACTGATCCTCCTGTGCGGATGTGTCGGAGTGCAAGGCCTGAAGCCTGAGGTCTTGCGCAGCACCAAAGAGCCTTCCACCCCTTCTGCGAGCCGGGGTGGCATCTGACTTCGCTTAACTACAGCATTCGTTGGATCGGGGGGGCCCGATCGCTGGAGACATTGTGTGTGTGTGACACAGTTGGTGGAAGTTCCCAGACTGGGACCGCAGTACTTTCATTGAAGAACCTTATCAGAGCTGGATTACAAATTATACTCTGTTAATGTGCACCACCGTTAAAGACCTGCCAGTGAAGAAAAATAGGATTTTTATAACAGCTTACCTGTAAAATCCTTTTCTTGGAGTACATCACGGGACACAGAGCGACATAGTCATTACTAATGGGTTATATAGATACCGTCAGGTGCTGGCACTGGCAACTTCCAAAACCGGAAGTACCCTCCCCTATATAAGCCCCTCCCATCCGGGAGCACCTCAGTTTTGTAGCAAAGCAATAAGTGTCCCTAAAGAGGGGCGGGAGCTCTGTGTCCCGTGATGTACTCCAAGAAAAGGATTTTACAGGTAAGCTGTTATAAAAATCCTATTTTCTTTCTCGTACATCACGGGACACAGAGCGACATAGTCATTACTAATGGGATGTCCTAAAGCAATGCCAAATGAGGGGGGGGATACACCATATATAAGCTGAGCGCTATCAGACATGAGGATCTTTTGCGGCCTGCAACACACTGCGCCCAAAGGCGACATCCTCCTGACTTCTAACGTCCACCTGGTAGAACCTAGTAAACGTGTGTACTGAAGACCATGTTGCGGCCTTACAGACTTGAGCCAGGGAGGCCTGGTGATGCACTGCCCATGAAGTTCCAACTGCTCTCGTGGAGTCTACTTCTCAAGCCATAGGCTTGTATTATGACCTGTCAAATCCACTTGGCTAAAGTAGATTTTGACGCTGCCTGACCCTTTCTGGGGCCTTCTGGCAGAATAAACAAAGTATCCGTTCTGCGAATCTGAGCAGTGGCTTTTAGATAAGCTTTAACTGCTCTTACTACATCCAAAGAATGCAATAACTTTTCCTCTACCGAAGTAGGTTTGGGGAAAAAAGAAGGAAGAACCACATCTTGGTTCAAATGAAAACTCGATACCACCTTAGGAAGAAAGGCTGGATGAGGACGTAACACTACTCTGTCCTTATGGATAATCAGATATGGCTCCTTACAGGACATAGCTGCTAATTCCGATACTCTTTTAGCCGAACAAATGGCTACTAGAAAAATCAATTTCCTGGTGAGAAGCACCAAGGAAATATGCTGTAGTGGTTCAAATGGTTGTTTCTGTAGAACCGACAAAACCAAGTTTAGATCCCATGGACATATGGGAATATTAACCGGAGGACTAATACGCATCACTCCTTGTATAAAGGCTTTGACTAGTGAATGCGAAGCCAAGGGCCTTTGAAAAAATATTGACAAGGCCGAAATCTGACCCTTGATAGTACTCAAGGCAAGCTTCCTATCTACAGCCCATTGTAGGAAGTCCAGAATCCTACCTATTACGTATTTACGTGGATGCCATTTCCTGGCCTCACACCAGGCGATGTACGCCTTCCAGATTCTATAGTAGATCTGCCTGGATACCGGTTTCCTGGCATTGATCATGGTAGACACCACAGCATTAGAGAGCCCTCTCTTTTTTAGAATGTGGGCTTCAATAGCCAGGCCGTCAAACCTAGGGCTGGTAAGGAAGGGTGGTATATCGGTCCCTGCGAAAGCAGGTCCGGACGATGTGGGAGGGTCCAAGGACTCCCCACAGACATTTTTACAATCTCCGCGTACCATACTCTTCGGGGCCACGCTGGAGCCACCAGAATCACTGGTTTCTTTTCTACCCTGATTCTGCGGAGTAATCGAGGTAACAATTGTGGCGGTGGGAATGCATATATCAGCTTGAACTGATCCCAAGGGAACACTAGGGCATCCGAGCCGCAAGCTAGGGGATCCCTTGTCCAAGAGACAATCCTGTCCACTTTTGCGTTGAATCTGGATGCTAGCAGATCTACATCCGGTGTTCCCCACCGCTGACATATTGTCCGGAAAACCTCGGGATGAAGGGACCATTCCCCTGGGCATAATTGTTGGCGACTTAGAAAGTCCGCCTTCCAATTCTCCACCCCTGGAATGAATACCGCAGATATGGCTGGGACATATCTTTCTGCCCATCTCAGGATGTAATTTACTTCCCTTTGGGCTGCACGACTCCTGGTGCCCCCCTGACGATTGATATATGCCACTGCTGTGGCATTGTCTGATTGAACTCTGACAGGGGACCCTTGGAGTTTGGATGTCCATGCTACTAGGGCATACCGGGCTGCTCGTATCTCTAAGAGATTGATGGGCAGGGCCTTTTCTGCTTCTGACCACTTGCCCTGGAGAGACCATTGCTCCAGTACTGCTCCCCAGCCTATAAGGCTGGCATCTGTAGTGACCACCTTCCAGGAAATCGGACTGAAGGATTTCCCTCTTTCCAGATTCTGGGGAACCAACCACCAGCGGAGGCTCTTGCGAACGGAAGGGGACAAGGACATTGGTAAGTCCAGGGCCTGAACTTTTTTGTTCCAGGCTGACAGTATGGCCCTTTGCAATTTCCTTGAATGGAATTGACCGTAGGGTACTGCTTCGAATGATGCCACCATTTTTCCCAGCAGCCTCATGCACAGGCGTATGGATGGCTGTCTTTTTGAGCCCACTAAGTGGATCAAATCTCTCAAAGACGACCCCTTTTCTTGAGGCAAGAAAATTTTTCTCTGGTCTGAATCCAGCCTTAGCCCCAAGTATTCCAGACTTTTGACTGGTTTTAGGGCTGACTTGTCTCGGTTGATAATCCAACCGTGATATTCCAGATACTTGATTGTCTCGTGAACAACCACTTCTAGTTTTTCCACTGAGTGGTCTATCAGCAACAAGTCGTCTAGATATGCCATTATCGTTACACCTCGTGTTCTTAGATTGGCCAATAATGGGGCCAAAATTTTTGTGAACACTCTTGGTGCTGTGGCCAGACCGAAGGGTAAGGCTCTGAACTGAAAATGGCGGCCTTCTACCGCAAAGCGTAGAAATTTTTGGTGGGCTGGAAAGATGGGAATGTGCAAATAAGCATCCTTGATGTCGATCGAGGCTAACCATTCCTCCCCTTGTAGGGCAGTGGCTACCGATCGGATCGACTCCATCCGGAAAGTCCTGATATGCAGGAATTTGTTTAGCCCTTTTAGATTTAGTATGGGCCTCACGTCCCCGTTTGGCTTCGGAACTGTAAAGAGGTTTGAGTAAAACCCGAACCCCCACTCTTCCAGGGGAACCTCTATAATTACTGCTTGAAGCAATAATTGTTCTAGTGCCAACAGGAGGGATCCTCTCTTCTGGGGATCCCTTGGCACGTTTGACCTTATAAAGCGGGAAGAAGGGGAGTTTTTTAACTCCAATTTGTATCCCAGATTTACTGCGGAGAGCACCCATCTGTCTCGGATCGTGTCCCGCCAGGTCTCTGTGAACAACTGAAGTCTTCCCCCCACCCGATTGGGTGGGGGCAACCCTTCATGCATTTGACTTTGGGGGAGGTTTTGTACCTCTCCTGCTCCAGGGCTTTTTGTTACCCTGCAACTGTCCCTGATTTCTAACTCCGGGATTTGACCGAGGAGGCCGTCGGAACTGTTTCACAACCGATGTCCTAGGGACTGGAGAGGCCGGCCTTTTAAAAGAGGGACCTCTAACTCTATTTTTAACCGGCAAAAGTGTACTTTTACCGCTGGAAATTCTCTGGATATACTTGTCCAGGTCTTCCCCGAATAAGCGCTCCCCATGAAATGGGAAGCTGACCAGCAATTTTTTACAGGGCGCTTCAGCAGACCAGTTCTTGAGCCATAGAAGCCTGCGCATATGTACTACAGACAGCGTAAGGCGGGAGGCCTGATGGATTGAATCCTTTATAGCGTCCACCGCAAAGCATAAGGCTCTAGGTAGATCAGCTAGGGCAAGAGCCTGCTGATCCGGCAAGTCCCTTAAGACCTGTTTCAACTGATCCTTCACTGCTTGGCAGACCCCAATAGCTGCCACTGCTGGTTGTGTCACCAATCCTGCTGTAGAAAAAGCAGATTTTAATAAGGACTCCAATTTTTTATCTATTGGGTCCTTGAACATTTGGACATTTTCCACCGGACATGTCAGTGATTTATTCACACAAGAGATGGCTGCGTCCACTGTAGGGACCCTCCATTTTCTGATGAACTTATCCTCCATGGGATAGACCACCGGAAATCTCTTGGGGGGAGTAAATATTTTGTCAGGATGCTCCCAATCCTGGTAAATGAGCCCCTCCAGTAAAGGATGGATCGGAAAGGAACAAACAGTCTGGGGAGCTTTTAGCGACCCCAACGAGGAGACAGAAGTGGAGGATGGCTCCGCAAGTGGCATTTTAAATGCTGATCGGACCATATTAGTCAGGGACTGAACCCATAACCTTTCAGCATGTGATGCTGAGAACGGCTCTTCCACTGTTGATTCCTCTGCAACCGAATCGACCTCATCCTGATCCCCCTCAGGTAGGTCGACCTCTGTATGGGACTGTTGCTCTGTTAACAGGCACTCTGAGGGGGGAGACGGAGATCGAGCGCTTTTCTCCTGTGACAGGGAAGCAGCGATCAATGCTGACAATCTCTCTTCCAGCCCTCCCAGAGCTGAGGAAAAAACCTCCTCTGTTACATACACAGGAGCAGGTGAACTGAGGACAGCCACAGTACCAGGTACTCCTGAGGGTGCTCTACGGTCACTAACCTCTGATTCTTCAGGGGAGACTGGTGCAGCCAAAGCATGCCCAAGATCCTCAGAGCCCGATGGAGACCCCCTATTCCTGGAATTTCTAGTCCCGGAGTTTTTAGACGGCATATTCCTAAGCCACAAAGCTGAGGTATTCCAGCCGAAATACACCAGTTACTGATAATAGTCTAGCATAAATGCTGCTATAAGAAACAGTTGGTGTCTACTAATGTGCCTTTCTAGGGGATGCCTGTATCAACCGCTTGCTGTATGCCTTTAAATGTTGCCAGCTCTGTCTCTGTACTTCATAGCCAGCTTACTACAATATTGTGTTTTTTTTTTTTAAACTGCTGGGACGCCCGCACATGCGCAGAAGCGCTGCGGCGCGCACAGAGCGTCATCCCCCAGGCTCCGCCCCCTTTCCCGGCTCACCTCTATATATAGAGGCGCGTGCACGCGCACGCGCGCGGCCACGTGCGCCTTCGGCGCTAATTTCAAAAATGTAAACAAGGGACAGGAGCCAGGGCACCTCTTTGCCGCAGGCAGGGGGATGGACGAGCACTGCAACATGGCAGAGGAAGCAGTTTCCTATAAGAGAACTCACCATCTGCCTGGACTTTGCTCTGCTGAGAAGAAACTAGTCCACATGACAAGAAAACATTCCACAGCGGCCTCTAGTGGACAAACACAGGTACCGCAGTCTAATATATTAAATATATATATAAAATTTTTTTTTTTTTTTTTTTTTCTTGACCACCATTAAAAAATTATTACATTTTTTTAGTAGTTACAGGCATGCACAGAATTTTGCGGGAATACCATTAGGTAACAGACAGAAAGACAAATTAGGCTTGGGGGTCCCCCAATAGAACCAAGTTCCTGGGGGCCCCCACTTACCTGTTCCCCGCCGCAGGACTTTGTTTGGTCCACAAAAGCCCAAACTTCACCTATCACGGCAGGCATTGTAATCAAACCTTCAGGGACCGGGTTCCCAAGGATTCCACTCCCCTGGACCTGTATAGCACCCTGCACAGAAAACATCTTGGTCGTGGGTATGACCAGAGCTCTGGATCCCAGGGTCCAGCTCTCCTAAGAGAAGCATTACAGGCAAAACCTTGCTCTTCCCTGCAAGGCCCGGGTACCGACCGTTTAGCTATGAAGCTTTTTTGGTCGGATCCGGAATAGCTTACTGAGGCCCAAAAGAACCTGTACGCAAGCTCAGTGAAAAACACATGTTTCTTCTTGGCCAACACCTTAGACACTGGCAAAAAACTGAGGTGCTCCCGGATGGGAGGGGCTTATATAGGGGAGGGTACTTCCGGTTTTGGAAGTTGCCAGTGCCAGCACCTGACGGTATCTATATAACCCATTAGTGATGACTATGTCGCTCTGTGTCCCGTAATGTACGAGAAAGAAAGAACATCATCCCCTATAGACTAAGTGGTAGATATCAGAACCAGGCCTGGTCAGTTTTTCTAATTTGTTTGGTTACTGCGCCACAGGACGCCTAGCTAACGGTCGCCCACGTGGCGCACTTGTTGATGTTAACTTCATATTCATAGTGTGTTAGTGTTGCAGGGCTCTGCATTATATATGTATTTTGTGAACTGTGATAAATGTTAACCCCCTTTTCTTATCAAAAGCTTAAGTAAATCTTTTACCCATTTTATACTATTATTGTCTTGATGTTTAATTACTCATACAGTATAAGACATACATATTGCTGTCAGAACTAGCTGTGCCAGTAGGGGGTCGAGTATATTGCCGGGGGTTGGCGGAGCTGTCTTCAGGGCCCAAACTAAATCTGCGGCCTTCTTAAGTGAGGGTATCGCTACACGTGGGGGCTCGTCCGGGATCCTGATGCAGCAGGTGAACGCCAGAAGTGCCGGCATGGACCCACAAACAGTAGAAGCATGGTGCAAAGCCTCTAACGCAGAGCCAAATCAGTCGATAGTCATTGGGGAGGAATGGTCGACCGAGACGGTAGAGGAGTTAATGAAGTCAGTGTCCCCAGATCACACACCGTGGGTGACGGAGATAAAGTCAGACCCAGACATCTCATATCAGTATGCATTAGTGGAGTACTGGGACGGGATGCCAGAGGCCTGTAAGCGCAAGTGTGTGCGGACGCCAGACAACAGAACCTATAGGTTGGCGCACCCAGTAACTGGAAAAAAAGGAACCATCACCAATGGGATCACCGCAGGCTACGGCCCGTACCCCACCGGAAAAAGGAGGCAGGGCGACGCCTCCGGTAGCGCCTGCACCTGTCACTGCTATATCACCAGAACTGATAGGTGCGATAGGGGATCTGCTAACCAAGTGTCAGAAGGCAAGCACGGTGCATGTAGAGACTAGCTACCGGAGACTAAAGACATTCTCAGGGAAGCTCCCTGTCCCCACAGGGGAAGAAGATTTTGACACCTGGGTGGAGCAGGCATTGCAGGCAGTAGAGGCATTGGAGGTGCCTGAAGAACAAAAGACGCAACGAGTGATGGAAAGCCTTAAAGGCGCAGCAGCAGAAGCAGTGAAAAGTTTTCGGTTTGGGAATGCAGATTGCACGGCTCAAGACTGTCTAGCCATGCTGCAAGAAGAGTTTGGTCAATTGGAAAAGGTGACAGAGATGGTCTACCAATTTGAACATACTTTCCAACAACCAGAGGAGAAACTTTCCGAGTATGTTAGAATACTGAACAGGTTGTTGTGCAAGATTGTGTTGAAGAAGGGGATGAAGCTCCAAGATACAGATGCGGCAAGAATGAAGCAAGTCTTAAAGGGAGCGCTACGCTCGGATCCAGTCTGGCTGCACCTGAAAACCTCAGGAGGAGGAACGTTGCTGACTTATGCTGACTTGATAAAAATCATCAGAGATCAGGAGGCGCTGCAACAGGACCAGCAGATGATTAAGACAAATGTTGTACCCGCACAGGTGCTAGTCAATCCAGTGATGACCCCTGAAAGAGATTCAGAGATAGACACCCTAAAAGCTCAAATGTCCAAGGTGTTAGAGATGTTGACCTCTCTGATGGAAAAAGAGAGAGAGGGTCCCAAGAGAGAAGTACCAAGGAAGGAATTATTCCCAACTGCCTCAGCACCCGCATCTTTACAAGAATGGGGAGATATAGTCTGCTTTAACTGTGGAGGAATTGGACATATTGCGGCTACATGCTCCAGTCCCAATAAGAAGAAAATAGACAACTGCAAGCCGGCGGGAAACTTCAGAGGGCCCCGGTGAAGGAGTCAACCGGGTGCCCATCACCTTCAGTGAGCTCCAAGCTGAAAGCAAAGCAGAAAAATAACAGGAGATAAAACGCCTCGGGGGAAACACAACATTCCTCAACAGAGATACACCCCAAAGAAAGGGGGCAAGACCCCTCAGAAGAGGCACAGCACTCCCCAGAGGGGGTGCACACCTAAGAAAAACAATAGTATCCCTCAGCGGGTCCCTACACCCAGTAAAAGGAGGGAAGTCAATGCATACCAGACTCAAGAAAGACTGAAGTCCAAAGGGGATTGGACGAGAGGAGGATCTAAGGGAACAACTTGCAGAACTCGAGGACTGGTGTGATACGGGAGTCTAGAAGCCCCTATGCCTCTCCGATAGTGGTGGTCAGGAAGAAGAATGGGTCATTGAGGCTCTGTATCGACTACAGGACTCTAAACAGGAGAACCATACCCGACCAGTATACCACTCCAAGGATAGAGGATGCCCTACAGAGTTTGTCTGGAGCCAAGTGGTTCAGCGTTATGGATCTCAAGAGCGGGTACTATCAGATCCCTATGCACCCAGAAGACAAGGAGAAGACAGCTTTCATAATCCCAGTGGGGTTCTTTGAATTCGACCGGATGCCTCAAGGTCTGTCTGGAGCCCCAGCTACCTTCCAACGTCTCATGGAGAAGACTGTAGGAGACATGAACCTTATTGAAGTCCTTGTATACCTGGACGATGTCATCGTCTTTGGAAGAACCCTGGAGGAGCACGAGGAGAGGCTGGAAAAAGTCTTGAGGAGACTCAGTGAGGAGGGACTCAAACTTTTGCCTGAGAAGTGTCGGTTCTACCAGTCTTCTGTGAACTACCTGGGGCACATAGTGTCTGAAGAAGGGGTGGCCACAGACCCCGAGAAATTGGAGGCAGTTACCTCCTGGCCACGACCCACCACAGTAACAGAACTCAGATCCTTCTTGGGGTTCTGCTCCTATTACAGGAGGTTTGTGGAGGGATTCGCCCGAATAGACCATTGAATGAACTGCTCAAGACTGAGGGAGAAGAGGATGACTCAGGGCCCAGGAAGCCGGGAGAGTCCATCAGAGATCAGTGGAATCAGAAGTGTGAAGAGGCCTTTCAGGCATTGAAGAAGAGTCTGACCACTGCTCCAGTCTTGGCCTACGCAGACCCAACCAAACCCTATGAACTACACGTAGATGCTAGTCATGACAGTCTGGGAGGAGTACTTTATCAAGAACACGAAGGACAACTGTTGCCTACGTGAGTAGGAGCCTGACCCCCTCTGAGAAGAACTACCCCACCCACAAGCTGGAGTTCCTGGCCCTCAAGTGGGCGGTAGTAGACAAGCTCAAAGACTACCTGTATGGGGCAGAATTCACTGTGAAGACTGACAACAACCCCCTTACCTACCTTTTCACCACGGCCAAACTGGATGCCACTGGACACAGGTGGCTGGCCGCACTGTCTGGGTTCAACTTCAGCCTAAAGTACAGGCCAGGGGCTGGGAATCGAGATGCAGACGCTCTGTCCAGGAGGTCTCATGCCCCCACCAGTGACGTAGAAGATTGGACCCAAGTGGCACCGGACGGGGTGCGGGCCCATTGTCAAGGAGCTGAATTCCAAGCCAGAGGAGGCTCCAGAGCAGAGGAAATAGGAGTTACCATGGTGGGAGTCCCCAAACACTACTGTGGAGTGACTCAACTGGAAGAAGACAACCTGCCGAGACTGTCCAAGAAGGAGTTGAGGTGTGACCAATTGGAAGACCCCATGGGGAGATTGGTCCTGGAGGCCCTGGAGAATCAGGATCCAAACAGACTCCTGCGTCATCCCTCAAAGGAAGCTCGCCTGTTGAGGAAAGAATGGGACAGGTTGCAGGTACATCAGGGAGTGGTCTACCGAAGGGGCCCCTCTGATGACTCAGAAGATAAGTGGCAACTGTTCCTCCCAGAGAAGCATCGAGAGACTGTTCTGGTTGCCCTGCATGACAATCATGGCCACCTAGGGGCTGAAAGGACCTTTCAACTTGTCAGAAGTCAGTTCTATTGGCCCTGCATGAGGGCAGAGGTAGAAGAGTACTGCCACTCATGTGCACGATGCATCCAGAGGAAGACTTTACCCCATCAAGCTGCCCCGATGGGCCATCTACAAAGTCAAGGCCCAATGGATCTGGTATGCATTGATTTTCTCTGCCTCGAACCCGACCTGAGTGGACTAGGAAATGTTCTGGTGATAACCGACCATTTCACCCGGTATGCCCAAGCTTTCCCAACCAAAGATCAGAAGGCCTCCACTGTAGCCAAGGTACTTATGGAGAAATACTTTGTCCATTATGGGCTGCCCCAGCGACTTCATTCAGATCAAGGAAGGGACTTTGAGAGTAAACTGATCCGGAAACTCCTGGATTCGTTGGGAATCAAGAAGACTCGAACTACACCTTACCACCCACAGGGAGATGCTCAGCTGGAAAGGTTTAACCGAACCTTGCTTAACATGTTGGGGACTCTGGAAAGTGAGAAAAAGCAACATTGGAGCAAACACATAGCAGCCCTAGTACATGCTTACAATTGCACCATTAGTGATGCGACAGGCTACTCCCCATATCGACTCATGTTTGGGAGAGAGGCGAGACTACCTGTAGACTTGGCCTTTGGCACCTCTCTGGACCATTCCTCAGCCACATCTCACAAAGGATATGTGGACAGGCTCAGACACAGCCTGAAAGTAGCCTATGAACAAGCTCAAGCAGCCTCAGACCAAAGGGGAGCTCGAAACAAAAGAAACTTCGACTTGAAGGTCCGGGTGCAGGACTTACAGCCCAGGGACCGAGTACTGCTACGCTATCTGGGGGTCCCTGGAAAACACAAACTTGCAGACAGATGGAGATCTGAACCCTATGTCATCTGCAGGAAGCTGCCGGGCCTACCTGTCTACAAGTTGAAGTCAGAAGGAAAGGTAGGACCACTGAAGACGTGGCATCGAAACCACCTGCTCCCACTTGCTGAGGCAGTCAGGATACCTCCCGTGAGAGACTCCCCTGAACCGGTCTCTATCCTAGATACTCCTAGGCCGAACACTCGGTCGCAGACCTCCCGAACCGAAGATGGAGAGGCCTCTCAACTTAGTGAAAGTGAAGAAAGAGAACTTGATTGGCTGTGGCCTTCCCCAACTCCGGGAACTTCTACTATAGATCTTCCAACCACTGAAGACATTCCAGATGGAACACTGAACCCAGAAGCCACAGAGTTCATCCCATCTAGTCCTTCAGCAGATTACTGGGAAGATGCCCATGATAGTTGCTCAGAGGAAGAGGAGCCTGTGGCACCAGAGCAAGAAATCCCAAGAGAGCAAAGGGCTCGAAGAGTCATCCGGCCTCCTAGGAAGCTGACCTACCCACAAATGGGGAATAGCTCAGAGGACTCTGTAGTTACCGCTAGGAGGAATGCTGAAAATCCGGATCCCTCCACTGTCCATTTAGTGGAAGGCAACCCCAACTCACTCTCTGGCACAGCTAGGCAGGCCACCCCTCAGTTTTGGTGGGAATTCCCTATGCCAACATCGTTTGCAGAATTAACTAGAGTTGTACATAATCTTTGTTAAGGTTTATCTTTGGGGACCAAAGAGTTTAAGTGTGGGGAGTGTGTAGCGGGGTGTTCCCCTTTAACGCAGAGAGACTACATTACCCAGAACCCCGTTCGGCAATGTTTCCGCCGCAGAGACTCATGGGAGGGGTTATAAGAGGAGGAGGCGAGGCTGGGCTCGGTCTCTTTGGGACACGAGACTTCAGAGACTGATCCTCCTGTGCGGATGTGTCGGAGTGCAAGGCCTGAAGCCTGAGGTCTTGCGCAGCACCAAAGAGCCTTCCACCCCTTCTGCGAGCCGGGGTGGCATCTGACTTCGCTTAACTACAGCATTTGTTGGATCGGGGGGGGGGGGGGGCGATCGCTGGAGACATTGTGTGTGTGTGTGACACAGTTGGTGGAAGTTCCCAGACTGGGACCGCAGTCCGGGCGGGTGAGAGGGCGTATGCCCAAACCATATACTGTTACTGTTAATAGGCCTATAGACTGCCGTGGCCCACAAGTTGTTCCTGATACTTTCATTGAAGAACCTTATCAGAGCTGAACTCAGTTCGCATAGCAAAGTGTTTACCCCATCTTTACCTTTCCCATTGGATTACAAATTATACTCTGTTAATGTGCACCACCGTTAAAGACCTGCCGGTGAAGAAAAGAACATCATCCCCTATAGACTAAGTGGTAGATATCAGAACCAGGCCTGGTCAGTTTTTCTAATTTGTTTGGTTACTGCGCCACAGGACGCCTAGCTAACGGTCGCCCACGTGGCGCACTTGTTGATGTTAACTTCATATTCATAGTGTGTTAGTGTTGCAGGGCTCTGCATTATATATGTATTTTGTGAACTGTGATAAATGTTAACCCCCTTTTCTTATCAAAAGCTTAAGTAAATCGTTTACCCATTTTATACTATTATTGTCTTGATGTTTAATTACTCATACAGTATAAGACATACATATTGCTGTCAGAACTAGCTGTGCCAGTAGGGGGTCGAGTATATTGCCGGGGGTTGGCGGAGCTGTCTTCAGGGCCCAAACTAAATCTGTGGCCTTGTTATCGCTACACCTTGTTTCTCTAAAAACTCCAAATTTCCAAAATCCAATTGTCATTGGGACAGAAAGTGAGGTGAAATCTTCTGAACAGGGGCACAGACAGCAAAACAAATGTTACAGGGGTGATGATAACCCTTCCCTATGTTATCCAAAAAGCTTAAAAATTGATTGATTTTTTGGCTGGAGCTATACATACAAAATGTACCTGTTCCAAATTACAAACAGATTCAACTTAAGAACAAACCTTCAGTCCCTGTCTTTCTTGGGACCGCCTGTATACTGCTGTTCAGAGTATATAGGGCCTGTGGGCCCCACGCCTTTTCTTTTTTTAATTTGGGTGCAGGATTACCCTTAATATCCATACAAGACCCAAAGGGCCTGGTAATGGGCTGGGGGGTTACCCGTTCTCAATAATTTTCATCCATATTGCCGGGACCCGACATAATATTACAGCCGCAAGCAGTTTTAAATTACTTTTATTCCTTTAGAAATTTCATTTTGTGCAGGGACTGCTCTAAACATGGGACTAGGGATGAGCTTCGTGTTCGAGTCGAACATACGTTCGACTCGAACATCGGCTGTTCGATCGTTCGACGAAGATCGAACGATTTGGGCCGTTCGCGCCAAATTCGAGTGACGCGAACGGCCCACAATGCACTACGCCATCGCAGTGTCATCCAGGCGCTGTGATTGGCCAAGCATGCACTGTGACCCCGCATGCTTGGCCAATCACAGCGCCGGCAGCGAGGAGAGCAATGATTGGCCACAGGCAGGATGCCTGTGGCCAATTATTGCTGAGGGTGTTTAGTACACGCCCCACACTATAAAAGGCCGCCAGCACGGCGGCCTAGTGTAGTGTGTTCCGGAGCAGGGAAAGACAAGCATAGGCAGGGACAGTGACATTTATTTCTTTCTTGCTTAACCTGGATTCCTTTAGTTTAGGGAAAGAGAAGGATAGGTAGGGAGAGTGTCAGTGTGTTTTACTGTGCGAGTCCTTGTTTCTAGGGACAAAGAAGGAAAGTGAGGGGAATTCTCCTTGTGCTATAGTGTGCTTTAAAAAAACATTTTTTCTAGGGACAGAAAACTCTAGGTAGGGAGAGTGTCAGTTTCTTTCACTGTGCGAGTCCTTGTTTCTAGGAAAAAAGAAGGAAAGTGAGGGGAATTCTCCTTGTGCTATAGTGTGCTTTAAAAAAACATTTTTTCTAGGGACAGAAAACTCTAGGTAGGGAGAGTGTCAGTTTCTTTCACTGTGCGAGTCCTTGTTTCTAGGGACAAAGAAGGAAAGTGAGGGGAATTCTCCTTGTGCTATAGTGTGCTTTAAAAAAACATTTTTTCTAGGGACAGAAAACTCTAGGTAGGGAGAGTGTCAGTTTCTTTCACTGTGCGAGTCCTTGTTTCTAGGAAAAAAGAAGGAAAGTGAGGGGAATTCTCCTTGTGCTATAGTGTGCTTTTAAAAAAAAAAAATTTCTAGGGACAGAAAACTCTAGGTAGGGAGAGTGTCAGTTTCTTTCACTGTGCGAGTCCTTGTTTCTAGGAAAAAAGAAGGAAAGTGAGGGGAATTCTCCTTGTGCTATAGTGTGCTTTAAAAAAAAAAAATTTCTAGGGACAGAAAACTCTAGGTAGGGAGAGTGTCAGTTTCTTTCACTGTGCGAGTCCTTGTTTCTAGGAAAAAAGAAGGAAAGTGAGGGGAATTCTCCTTGTGCTATAGTGTGCTTTAACCACTTAACAACCACCTGCCAACAAATAACGGCGGCAGGGTGGTTGCTTAACTCTGGGAGGACGTTATATAACGTCCTCCCAGAATCGCGCTCCCGCGCGCCCCCTGGGGCGCGCACACGGGAAACTCCGTGACCACGAATCGCGGTAAATCGCCGCTGATAGCGGCCGTTTACCACGTGATCGCTCCGTCAAATGACGGAGCAATCACTTGTAAACAGACCGGCGTCATTTGATGACGCCGGTTCCTCCCTCCCCTCTCTGTACCGATCGGTACAGTGTGAGAGGGGAGGGGGAGGGAGCGGATGGCAGCAGCAGCACTGTGGGCTGGATCTGTGACAATTGCAGTCACAGATCCATCCATCCATCCATCCCTGCTCAGCCATCCCTGTGCTATACCCTGCCAATACTCTGCAATACACCCTGCCAATACTCTGCAAAATACCCTGGTGCAATACTCTGCAATACCCTGGTGCAATACTCTGCAATACCCTGGTGCAATACTCTGCAATACCCTGGTGCAATACTCTGCAATACCCTGGTGCAATACTCTGCAATACCCTGGTGCAATACTCTGCAATACCCTGCACAATACTCTGCAATACCCTGCACAATACTCTGCAATACCCTGCACAATACTCTGCAATACCCTGCAAAATACTCTGCAATACCCTGCAAAATACTCTGCAATACCCTGCGCAATACTCTGCAAAATACTCTGCAATACCCTGCACAATACTCTGCAATACCCTGCACAATACTCTGCAATACCCTGCACAATACTCTGCAATACCCTGCACAATACTCTGCAATACCCTGCACAATACTCTGCAATACCCTCCACAATACTCTGCAATACCCTCCACAATACTCTGCAATACCCTCCACAATACCCTGTGCAATACCCTCCACAATACCCTGTGCAATACCCGTGCAATACCCTGCCATACACCGCAATACCCTGCCATACACCGCAATACTCCGCAATGCCCTGCAATACTCCGCAATGCCCGGCAATACTCCGCAATGCCCGGCAATACTCCGCAATGCCCGGCAATACTCCGCAATGCCCGGCAATACTCCGCAATGCCCGGCAATACTCTGCAATAACCACTTCCCGCCCTCCGGCCGTCATATGACGTCCTTGACTTTGTGCGGGGATATCTGAATGATGCCTGCAGCTACAGGCATCATTCAGATATCGGCTTTTTCAGCCGGCGATTCCCTACACCATAAGAGCAATCATAGCGGCTGTTCCGCCGCTTGATCATTCTTACGGGAGGCAAGAGGGGATGTCCCCCCCCCGCCGCCCTCCGGTGCTTCTACCGACTCACCGCTACGATCAAAGCCAGGATTGTTGTTTTTTTTTTTTTTTTTTTTTTCAGGCTTCCCAGCCTAGAGGTGAGATGTGGGGTCTTATTGACACCCCCCCCCCTCATATCTCACTGTAAAGAGGACCTGTCATGCCATATTCCTATTACAAGGGATGTTTACGTTCCTTGTAATAGGTATAAAAGTGATCAAAAAAATGTTTAGGGCGGAAAAACATGTCAAACTAAAATAAATAAAGTAAAATGAAGAATAAAATTTTTTATTTTTTTTTAAAGCGCCCCTGTCCCCGTGAGCTCGCATACAGAAGCGAACGCATACGTAAGTCCCGCCCACATATGAAAACGGTTTTCAAACCACACATGTGAGGTATCTCTGCGAACGTTAGAGCGAGAGCAATCATTTTGGCCCTAGACCTCCTCTGTAACTCAAAACATGTAACCAGTAAAAATATTTAAAGCGTCGCCTATGGGGATTTTTTAAGTAGCGAAGTTTGGCGCCATTCCACGAGTGTGTGCAATTTTTAAGGGCGACATGTTAGGTATCTATTTACTCGGCGTAACTTCATCTTTCACATTATGCAAAAACATTGGGCTAACTTTACTGTTTTTTTTTTTTTTTTAAGCACAAAACATTTTTTTTCCGTAAAAAACGCGTTAAAAAAATTGCTGCGCAAATATCGTGCGAGATAAAAAGTTGCAACAACCACCATTATATTCTCTAAGGTCTTTGCTAAAAAAACATATATAATGTTTTGGGGTTCTATGTAATTTTCTAGCAAATAAATGATGATTTTTACATGTAGGAGAGAAATGTCAGAATTGGCCTTGGTGCTCCAGAACGCCTGAAGGTGCTCCCTGCATGTTGGGCCTCTGTATGTGGCCACACTGTGTAAAAGTCTCACACATGTGGTATCGCCATACTCGGGAGTAATAGCAGAATGTGTTTTGGGGTGTAATTTGTGGAATGCATATGCTGTGTGTGAGAAATAACCTGCTAATATGACAATTTTGTGAAAAAAAAAAAAAGAGAAAAAAAAAATCTTGATTTTGCAAAGAATTGTGGGAAAAAATGACAACTTCAAAAAACTCACAATGCCTCTTTCTGAATACCTTGGAATGTCTTCTTTCCAAAAAGGGGTCATTTGGGGGGTATTTGTACTTTTCTGGCATGTTAGGGTCTCAAGAATTGAGATAGGCCGTCAGTACTTCAGGTGTGATCAATTTTCAGATATTGGCACCATAGCTTGTGGACTCTATAACTTTCACAAAGACCAAATAATATACACCAATTTGTACTTATTTTTACCAAAGATATGTAGCAGTATAAATTTTGGCCAAAATTTATGAAGAAAAAATAGTAATTTGCAAAATTTTATAACAGAAACGAAAAAAAAATCATTTTTTTACAAAATTTTCAGTCTTTTTTCTCTTATAGCGCAAAAAATAAAAAACCCAACAGTGATTAAATACCACCAAAAGAAAGCTCTATTTGTGTGAAAAAAAGGACAAAAATTTCATATGGGTACAGTGTTGTATGACTGAGTAATTGTCATTCAAAATGTGAGAGCACCGAAAGCTGAAAATTGGTCTGGTTATTAAGGGGGTTTAAGTGCCCAGTGGTCAAGTGGTTAAAAAAAAAAAAATTCTAGGGACAGAAAACTCTAGGTAGGGAGAGTGTCAGTTTCTTTCACTGTGCGAGTCCTTGTTTCTAGGAAAAAAGAAGGAAAGTGAGGGGAATTCTCCTTGTGCTATAGTGTGCTTTAAAAAAAAAAATTTTCTAGGGACAGAAAACTCTAGGTAGGGAGAGTGTCAGTTTCTTTCACTGTGCGAGTCCTTGTTTCTAGGAAAAAAGAAGGAAAGTGAGGGGAATTCTCCTTGTGCTATAGTGTGCTTTAAAAAAAAAAATTTCTAGGGACAGAAAACTCTAGGTAGGGAGAGTGTCAGTTTCTTTCACTGTGCGAGTCCTTGTTTCTAGGGACAAAGAAGGAAAGTGAGGGGAATTCTCCTTGTGCTATAGTGTGCTTTAAAAAAACATTTTTTCTAGGGACAGAAAACTCTAGGTAGGGAGAGTGTCAGTTTCTTTCACTGTGCGAGTCCTTGTTTCTAGGAAAAAAGAAGGAAAGTGAGGGGAATTCTCCTTGTGCTATAGTGTGCTTTAAAAAAAAAATTTTCTAGGGACAGAAAACTCTAGGTAGGGAGAGTGTCAGTTTCTTTCACTGTGCGAGTCCTTGTTTCTAGGAAAAAAGAAGGAAAGTGAGGGGAATTCTCCTTGTGCTATAGTGTGCTTTAAAAAAAAAAAATTTCTAGGCACAGAAAACTCTAGGTAGGGAGAGTGTCAGTTTCTTTCACTGTGCGAGTCCTTGTTTCTAGGAAAAAAGAAGGAAAGTGAGGGGAATTCTCCTTGTGCTATAGTGTGCTTTAAAAAAAAAAAATTTCTAGGGACAGAAAACTCTAGGTAGGGAGAGTGTCAGTTTCTTTCACTGTGCGAGTCCTTGTTTCTAGGAAAAAAGAAGGAAAGTGAGGGGAATTCTCCTTGTGCTATAGTGTGCTTTAAAAAAAAAAAATTTCTAGGGACAGAAAACTCTAGGTAGGGAGAGTGTCAGTTTCTTTCACTGTGCGAGTCCTTGTTTCTAGGGACAAAGAAGGAAAGTGAGGGGAATTCTCCTTGTGCTATAGTGTGCTTTAAAAAAAAAAAATTTCTAGGGACAGAAAACTCTAGGTAGGGAGAGTGTCAGTTTCTTTCACTGTGCGAGTCCTTGTTTCTAGGGACAAAGAAGGAAAGTGAGGGGAATTCTCCTTGTGCTATAGTGTGCTTTAAAAAAACATTTTTTCTAGGGACAGAAAACTCTAGGTAGGGAGAGTGTCAGTTTCTTTCACTGTGCGAGTCCTTGTTTCTAGGGAAAAAGAAGGAAAGTGAGGGGAATTCTCCTTGTGCTATAGTGTGCTTTAAAAAAAAAAATTTCTAGGGACAGAAAACTCTAGGTAGGGAGAGTGTCAGTTTCTTTCACTGTGCGAGTCCTTGTTTCTAGGAAAAAAGAAGGAAAGTGAGGGGAATTCTCCTTGTGCTATAGTGTGCTTTAAAAAAAAAAAAATTCTAGGGACAGAAAACTCTAGGTAGGGAGAGTGTCAGTTTCTTTCACTGTGCGAGTCCTTGTTTCTAGGAAAAAAGAAGGAAAGTGAGGGGAATTCTCCTTGTGCTATAGTGTGCTTTAAAAAAAAAAAAATTCTAGGGACAGAAAACTCTAGGTAGGGAGAGTGTCAGTTTCTTTCACTGTGCGAGTCCTTGTTTCTAGGAAAAAAGAAGGAAAGTGAGGGGAATTCTCCTTGTGCTATAGTGTGCTTTTAAAAAATTTTTTTCTAGGGACAGAAAACTCTAGGTAGGGAGAGTGTCAGTTTCTTTCACTGTGCGAGTCCTTGTTTCTAGGAAAAAAGAAGGAAAGTGAGGGGAATTCTCCTTGTGCTATAGTGTGCTTTAAAAAAAAAAAATTTCTAGGGACAGAAAACTCTAGGTAGGGAGAGTGTCAGTTTCTTTCACTGTGCGAGTCCTTGTTTCTAGGGACAAAGAAGGAAAGTGAGGGGAATTCTCCTTGTGCTATAGTGTGCTTTAAAAAAACATTTTTTCTAGGGACAGAAAACTCTAGGTAGGGAGAGTGTCAGTTTCTTTCACTGTGCGAGTCCTTGTTTCTAGGGAAAAAGAAGGAAAGTGAGGGGAATTCTCCTTGTGCTATAGTGTGCTTTAAAAAAAAAAAAATTCTAGGGACAGAAAACTCTAGGTAGGGAGAGTGTCAGTTTCTTACACTGTGCGAGTCCTTGTTTCTAGGAAAAAAGAAGGAAAGTGAGGGGAATTCTCCTTGTGCTATAGTGTGCTTTAAAAAAAAAAATTTCTAGGGACAGAAAACTCTAGGTAGGGAGAGTGTCAGTTTCTTTCACTGTGCGAGTCCTTGTTTCTAGGAAAAAAGAAGGAAAGTGAGGGGAATTCTCCTTGTGCTATAGTGTGCTTTAAAAAAAAAAAATTCTAGGGACAGAAAACTCTAGGTAGGGAGAGTGTCAGTTTCTTTCACTGTGCGAGTCCTTGTTTCTAGGAAAAAAGAAGGAAAGTGAGGGGAATTCTCCTTGTGCTATAGTGTGCTTTAAAAAAAAAAAATTTCTAGGGACAGAAAACTCTAGGTAGGGAGAGTGTCAGTTTCTTTCACTGTGCGAGTCCTTGTTTCTAGGAAAAAAGAAGGAAAGTGAGGGGAATTCTCCTTGTGCTATAGTGTGCTTTAAAAAAAAAATTTTTCTAGGGACAGAAAACTCTAGGTAGGGAGAGTGTCAGTTTCTTTCACTGTGCGAGTCCTTGTTTCTAGGAAAAAAGAAGGAAAGTGAGGGGAATTCTCCTTGTGCTATAGTGTGCTTTAAAAAAAAAAAATTTCTAGGGACAGAAAACTCTAGGTAGGGAGAGTGTCAGTTTCTTTCACTGTGCGAGTCCTTGTTTCTAGGAAAAAAGAAGGAAAGTGAGGGGAATTCTCCTTGTGCTATAGTGTGCTTTAAAAAAAAAAAAATTCTAGGGACAGAAAACTCTAGGTAGGGAGAGTGTCAGTTTCTTTCACTGTGCGAGTCCTTGTTTCTAGGAAAAAAGAAGGAAAGTGAGGGGAATTCTCCTTGTGCTATAGTGTGCTTTAAAAAAAAAAAAATTTCTAGGGACAGAAAACTCTAGGTAGGGAGAGTGTCAGTTTCTTTCACTGTGCGAGTCCTTGTTTCTAGGAAAAAAGAAGGAAAGTGAGGGGAATTCTCCTTGTGCTATAGTGTGCTTTAAAAAAAAATTTTTTCTAGGGACAGAAAACTCTAGGTAGGGAGAGTGTCAGTTTCTTTCACTGTGCGAGTCCTTGTTTCTAGGAAAAAAGAAGGAAAGTGAGGGGAATTCTCCTTGTGCTATAGTGTGCTTTAAAAAAAATTTTTTTCTAGGGACAGAAAACTCTAGGTAGGGAGAGTGTCAGTTTCTTTCACTGTGCGAGTCCTTGTTTCTAGGAAAAAAGAAGGAAAGTGAGGGGAATTCTCCTTGTGCTATAGTGTGCTTTAAAAAAAAAAAATTTCTAGGGACAGAAAACTCTAGGTAGGGAGAGTGTCAGTTTCTTTCACTGTGCGAGTCCTTGTTTCTAGGAAAAAAGAAGGAAAGTGAGGGGAATTCTCCTTGTGCTATAGTGTGCTTTAAAAAAAAATATTTTCTAGGGACAGAAAACTCTAGGTAGGGAGAGTGTCAGTTTCTTTCACTGTGCGAGTCCTTGTTTCTAGGAAAAAAGAAGGAAAGTGAGGGGAATTCTCCTTGTGCTATAGTGTGCTTTAAAAAAAAAAAATTATAGGGACAGAAAACTCTAGGTAGGGAGAGTGTCAGTTTCTTTCACTGTGCGAGTCCTTGTTTCTAGGAAAAAAGAAGGAAAGTGAGGGGAATTCTCCTTGTGCTATAGTGTGCTTTAAAAAAAAAAAAATTTCTAGGGACAGAAAACTCTAGGTAGGGAGAGTGTCAGTTTCTTTCACTGTGCGAGTCCTTGTTTCTAGGAAAAAAGAAGGAAAGTGAGGGGAATTCTCCTTGTGCTATAGTGTGCTTTAAAAAAAAATTTTTCTAGGGACAGAAAACTCTAGGTAGGGAGAGTGTCAGTTTCTTTCACTGTGCGAGTCCTTGTTTCTAGGAAAAAAGAAGGAAAGTGAGGGGAATTCTCCTTGTGCTATAGTGTGCTTTAAAAAAAAAAAATTTCTAGGGACAGAAAACTCTAGGTAGGGAGAGTGTCAGTTTCTTTCACTGTGCGAGTCCTTGTTTCTAGGAAAAAAGAAGGAAAGTGAGGGGAATTCTCCTTGTGCTATAGTGTGCTTTAAAAAAAAAAAATTTCTAGGGACAGAAAACTCTAGGTAGGGAGAGTGTCAGTTTCTTTCACTGTGCGAGTCCTTGTTTCTAGGAAAAAAGAAGGAAAGTGAGGGGAATTCTCCTTGTGCTATAGTGTGCTTTAAAAAAAAAAAATTTCTAGGGACAGAAAACTCTAGGTAGGGAGAGTGTCAGTTTCTTTCACTGTGCGAGTCCTTGTTTCTAGGAAAAAAGAAGGAAAGTGAGGGGAATTCTCCTTGTGCTATAGTGTGCTTTACAAAAAAAAATTTCTAGGGACAGAAAACTCTAGGTAGGGAGAGTGTCAGTTTCTTTCACTGTGCGAGTCCTTGTTTCTAGGGACAAAGAAGGAAAGTGAGGGGAATTCTCCTTGTGCTATAGTGTGCTTTAAAAAAACATTTTTTCTAGGGACAGAAAACTCTAGGTAGGGAGAGTGTCAGTTTCTTTCACTGTGCGAGTCCTTGTTTCTAGGAAAAAAGAAGGAAAGTGAGGGGAATTCTCCTTGTGCTATAGTGTGCTTTAAAAAAAAAAAATTTCTAGGGACAGAAAACTCTAGGTAGGGAGAGTGTCAGTTTCTTTCACTGTGCGAGTCCTTGTTTCTAGGAAAAAAGAAGGAAAGTGAGGGGAATTCTCCTTGTGCTATAGTGTGCTTTAAAAAAAAAAAATTTCTAGGGACAGAAAACTCTAGGTAGGGAGAGTGTCAGTTTCTTTCACTGTGCGAGTCCTTGTTTCTAGGGACAAAGAAGGAAAGTGAGGGGAATTCTCCTTGTGCTATAGTGTGCTTTAAAAAAACATTTTTTCCAGGGACAGAAAACTCTAGGTAGGGAGAGTGTCAGTTTCTTTCACTGTGCGAGTCCTTGTTTCTAGGAAAAAAGAAGGAAAGTGAGGGGAATTCTCCTTGTGCTATAGTGTGCTTTAAAAAAAAAAAATTTCTAGGGACAGAAAACTCTAGGTAGGGAGAGTGTCAGTTTCTTTCACTGTGCGAGTCCTTGTTTCTAGGAAAAAAGAAGGAAAGTGAGGGGAATTCTCCTTGTGCTATAGTGTGCTTTTAAAAAAAAAAATTTCTAGGGACAGAAAACTCTAGGTAGGGAGAGTGTCAGTTTCTTTCACTGTGCGAGTCCTTGTTTCTAGGAAAAAAGAAGGAAAGTGAGGGGAATTCTCCTTGTGCTATAGTGTGCTTTAAAAAAAAAAAAATTCTAGGGACAGAAAACTCTAGGTAGGGAGAGTGTCAGTTTCTTTCACTGTACGAGTCCTTGTTTCTAGGAAAAAAGAAGGAAAGTGAGGGGAATTCTCCTTGTGCTATAGTGTGCTTTAAAAAAAAAAAAATTCTAGGGACAGAAAACTCTAGGTAGGGAGAGTGTCAGTTTCTTTCACTGTGCGAGTCCTTGTTTCTAGGAAAAAAGAAGGAAAGTGAGGGGAATTCTCCTTGTGCTATAGTGTGCTTTAAAAAAAAAAAATTTCTAGGGACAGAAAACTCTAGGTAGGGAGAGTGTCAGTTTCTTTCACTGTGCGAGTCCTTGTTTCTAGGAAAAAAGAAGGAAAGTGAGGGGAATTCTCCTTGTGCTATAGTGTGCTTTAAAAAAAAAATTTTTCTAGGGACAGAAAACTCTAGGTAGGGAGAGTGTCAGTTTCTTTCACTGTGCGAGTCCTTGTTTCTAGGAAAAAAGAAGGAAAGTGAGGGGAATTCTCCTTGTGCTATAGTGTGCTTTAAAAAAAAAAAATTTCTAGGGACAGAAAACTCTAGGTAGGGAGAGTTTCAGTTTCTTTCACTGTGCGAGTCCTTGTTTCTAGGAAAAAAGAAGGAAAGTGAGGGGAATTCTCCTTGTGCTATAGTGTGCTTTAAAAAAAAAAAAATTTCTAGGGACAGAAAACTCTAGGTAGGGAGAGTGTCAGTTTCTTTCACTGTGCGAGTCCTTGTTTCTAGGGACAAAGAAGGAAAGTGAGGGGAATTCTCCTTGTGCTATAGTGTGCTTTAAAAAAACATTTTTTCTAGGGACAGAAAACTCTAGGTAGGGAGAGTGTCAGTTTCTTTCACTGTGCGAGTCCTTGTTTCTAGGGACAAAGAAGGAAAGTGAGGGGAATTCTCCTTGTGCTATAGTGTGCTAAAGCATTCCTCATCAACCATCTTTGAAATCCTTGTTTTTTGGACAGTCAGGGAAATTGTCGTTGTGCTATTCTGTGCAAAAGCAATCATCCTCAACCATATTTAGAAATCCTTAAGTAAAGGGACAGAGAAGGACACCTGAAGGTAGCCCTTATTGCTTTTTTCCCATCTCCCTGCAGGCCATCTATTAGAATGTCTGGAAGGCAAACAAGGAGAGGCAGACAGTCAGGAGGCAATAAAAGAGGGCAAGCAGGCTCTGTGTCTGGGGGCAACAGTGCTGGTCGTGGACGCGGTGCATTGTCATCAGCACATGGCCATGGGACACGCTTGTCCTTCTTTTCGGCAGCTGGACATGTTGAGCCACATCATGCCGAAGACTTGGTAGAGTGGATGACCAAGCCCTCCTCCTCCTCCTCCTCATCCTCTCTCACCCAGGCTCAGGGTACTGGCAAAGCAGCTGCCAAAGTGTCCTCTTCCCTGGTATCAATGTCAGACTCATCATCAGTCACTCCTTCCCTAGACCCACCATGTCCTCCTCCTGAGGAGTCCCCCGAACTGTTTGAGCACAGTGTTGGGTACATGCTCCAGGAGGATGCCCAGCGTTTCGAAGGGTCTGATGATGAAACCCAGCTACAGGAAGGCAGTAGCGTGAGAGCAGACAGAGGGGATGCTCAAGAAGGACACCAATCTGGCAGTCATGTTCCAGCAGCTGCAGCATACTGCCAGATTGGCTCCAGTGATGAGGAGGGAGGGGATGATGAGGTCACTGACTCCACGTGGGTGCCTAATAGGAGAGAGGAGGAGGAGGAGGATGAGGAGGAGGCACATCTCCAACGAGGCAGGATGCCCTTTGGTGGCCAGCGTAAGGGCAGTACACTGACGGAATCACACCGCAGAGCTCCGCCTGTGCAGGGCGCTGCCTCTGCCCGTCATTCAAAAAGTTCTTTGGTGTGGGCCTTTTTTGAGGCTAGTGCATCAGATCGCACAGCTGCTGTTTGCAACATATGTCTCAAGCGTATATCGCGTGGCCAAAACATCAGCCGCTTGGGTACCACATGCCTGACCAGACATATGTTGACCTGCCATGCAGCTCGTTGGCAAGCCTACCTCAAAGACCCACACCAAAGAACAAAGCGGACCTCTCCTTGCACCGCATCAGCTGGGATCTCCAACCCCACTATAACTTCAGTCCTCTCTGAAACATGCACTGAGAGGAATGAAGGTGTAGAATTAGGTGTGTCACAGCCAAGTACTTGCGGCCACTCTGCTAGCAGTACACCGACGTCCGATTCTAGCAGGCAAATTTCCCTGCCCCAGCTGCTGGACCATCGAAAGAAGTTCACTCCCAGCCATCCACATGCCCAGCGGTTGAATGCTAGCTTGGCTAAATTGCTAGCGCTTCAACTGCTGCCTTTTCAGTTGGTAGACTCGGCCCCCTTCTGTGAGTTTGTGCAATGTGCGGTTCCTCAGTGGCAGGTTCCCAAACGCCACTTTTTCTCACGGAAGGCTATTCCGGCTCTCTACCGGCATGTGGAAGGCAATGTCTTGGCCTCGCTGGACAGGGCGGTCAGCGGTAAGGTGCATATTACCGCTGACTCATGGTCCAGCAGGCATGGACAGGGACGTTACCTTTCTTTCACGGCCCATTGGGTCACTCTTTTGGCAGCTGGGAAGGATGCAGGACAAGGTGCAGTAGTGTTGGAGGTTGTTCCACCGCCACGCCTCCAAAATGCTACTACTGGTTGTGACACACCTCTCTCCTCCACCCCCTCCTCTTCTTCTTCCTCCATGGCCTCTTCCTGTGGTTTGTCCTATGAACCAGCGGTGCTCCGTAGCCGTTCACGGGGCTACGCAAGTACGCAGGCAAAAAGATGCCATGCCGTGCTTGCGCTGGTGTGTTTGGGGGACAGAAGCCACACTGGGGCAGAGGTCCTGTCTGCTCTGCAGGGCCAGGCCGAGAGGTGGTTGACGCCACGCCAGCTTAAGCCAGGAATGGTGGTTTGCGACAATGGCACCAACCTCCTCTCCGCCCTCCGACAGGGACAACTGACCCATGTGCCCTGTGTGGCTCACGTCCTTAACCTGGTGGTGCAGCGGTTCTTGGGCAGGTACCCGGGCTTACAGGATGTCCTGAGGCAGGCCAGGAAAGTCTGTGTGCATTTCCGCAGATCTTATAATGCCAGTGCTCGCCTGGCTGAGCTGCAAAAGGAGTTGAACCTGCCCAAGAACCGCCTTATATGTGACATGCCCACCAGGTGGAACTCAACGTTGGCCATGCTGCAGCGGCTGCACACGCAGCAGAGGGCCATCAATGAGTACCTGTGCGACTACGGCACCAGGACAGGGTCAGGGGAGCTTGGTTTTTTTTCTCCACGCCAGTGGGGCATGATCAGGGATGCATGCACTGTCCTGGCACCATTTGAGGAGGCCACGAGGATGGTGAGCAGTGACAGTGCATGCATCAGTGACACTGTACCTCTTGTCCACCTGTTGGAGCACACGCTGCGTGGAATAATGGACAGGGCACTTGAGGCAGAACAGAGGCAGGAAGAGGAGGACTTCCTTGCCTCTCAAGGCCCCCTTTACCCAGACAGTGTTCCTTCTGTCCCACCCATCACACAGGAAGAGGAGGAGGAGGAGGAGGAGGAGGATTGTGTCAGCATGGAGGTGGAGGCTGGCACTCAGCATCATCAGCAGCAGTCTTTTAGGGATGATTTACAGTCCCAAGAAACCAGTGGACTTGTACGTGGCTGGGAGGAGGTGGCTGCGGATCATGTCGTCCTTAGTGACCCAGAGGACTCCGGAGCGAATGCCTCAGCAAACCTACGCTGCATGGCCTCCCTGATCCTGCAAAGTCTGCGGAAGGATCCTCGTATTCTTCGGATCAAGGAGAGGGACCATTACTGGCTGGCCACTCTCCTTGATCCACGGTACAAGGGTAAGGTTGTGGACCTTATGTTACCGTCGCAGAGGGAGCAGAGGATGAGACAACTCCGGGAGGCCTTGCAGAAAGGTCTGTGCAACGCGTTCCCAGAGACTGGGAGGTTACAAACTCCTGGTCCTGGACAACGAGTTGCTGAGGCTTCGGCCAGTCAAAGAAGGAGCGGTGGGGAAGGTGGCCGCCTGACCGATGCGTTCAGACAATTCTTTAGTCCGCAGCCCCAAAGTATGATCGGTTCCAGCAACCATCGCCAGCGTCTGATAAACATGGTGCAGGAATATCTAGGGGCAAGGTCAGACTTGGACACCTTCCCCACCGAAAATCCTCTGGCTTACTGGGTCTTGAGGATGGATCACTGGCCAGAGCTTGCACAGTATGCAATTGAGCTACTGGCCTGTCCTGCATCCAGCGTTCTTTCGGAACGCACATTCAGTGCTGCTGGAGGATTTGTCACGGATCACAGGGTGCGCCTGTCCACCGACTCGGTTGATCGACTGACTTTCATCAAGATGAACCAGTCTTGGATCACCACCAGCTACCACACACCTGATGCTGATATAACAGACTAATTGATTTTAACATGTCACATCCCTTCAAGACTGATGCTGATGCTGAGTGCCTGTGCTGTTATGTTGACTGGCTATCCTCCTCCTCCGAGTCCTCAATGATACGATTGATGATGATAGCTTGGAAGATCATTTTTGTTTATGGGTGCCGCCACCAGTGGCTAAGGCCCAATTTTTCAGCCCCTGTTTTACAGGGGCGTGTAATTACAATTTTTTTAGCAATAATTTGCCATAGGGCTCATTGCTGTGCTCCAAGTACAGTATCTGTGAGGGGTTGGAGTGTTGTGGCACCAGTGCCTAAGGCCCAATTTTTCAGCCCCTGTTTAAAAGGGGCGTGTCATTACAATTTTTGAAGCAATACTTTGCAACAGGGCTCATTGCTGTGCTCCAAGTACAGTATCTGTGAGGGGTTGTAGTGTTGTGCCACCAGTGCCTAAGGCCCAATTTTTCAGCCCCTGTTCAACAGGGGCATGCAATTACAATTCTTGATCTAATAATTCACAGCAGGGCCCATTGCTGCACCCACCAAGAGTAACTGTCAGGGCTTACAGTGTTGTGGCACCAGCACCACCATCAAAGGCCCAATTTTTACTACCACTGTTCAACAATTATATGTAATTAAAATTCCTGATATAATAGTTGACAGCAGGGCGTTCCAGCACCAACCAAGAGTAACTGTGAGTGCTTACAGTGTTGTGCCAACACCAACAACTAAGGGGCCTATTTCTGCAGAGTATATACGGCAGGTCCCTACTTTCAAACATCCAACTTACAAACGACTCCTACTTGCAAACGCAAGAAGACAACAGGAAGTGAGAGGAAATCTACCACTAGGAAGGAAAATTCTCTCCTGTAAGAATAAATATGGGAGAAAGGTGTCTCCTTTGTACTGATGCTTTATCAGCAATCCTTGTTTCAAGAAAAACACCACATTTCAAAAACAGTTGTCATTGGGACGGAAAGTGAGGTGAAATGTTCTGAACAGGGGCACAGACAGCAAAACAAATGTTACAGGGGTGATAACCCTTACCTATGTTTTCCAAAAAGTTTAAAAATAGATTTTTGGGCTGGAGCTACACTTAAACAATGTACCTGTTCAAAATTACAAACACATTCTACATAAGAACAAACCTACAGTCCCTGTCTTGTATGCACCGCCTGTATACGGCTGTTCAGAGTATATAGGGCCTTTTTTATTTCATGTGCGGGGTTCCCCTTAATATCCATACAAGACCCAAAGGGGCTGGTAATGGGCTGGGGTAGGGGGGGGGGTCATGGGGTAGCTATGCCATTTTTCTTAAAGATTTTCATCCATATTACCGGGACCAGACATTACATTAAAGCCGCAAGCAGTTTTAAATGGCTTTTTTTTCCTTTAGAAGTGTCATTTTGTGCAGGGACAGTTCTAAACACGGGAAACACGTGGCACTTCACAGGCATACTTTAGACACCCCCCAGGTACGATATTTAAAGGAATATTTGACTTTTTTTTTTTCACTTTATGCATCATTAAAATGACTGCTCCCGAAAAACGACCGTTTTTAAAACTTCTTTTTGCATTGATACATGTCCCCTGGTGCAGAACCCGGGTTCCCAAACCCTTTTTAGGACAATAACATGCATAATAGTTGTTATAATTAGCACTTTAGAATTCGAACGTTCGCATCCATTGTATTTAATAGGGTTCTAATGTTCGTACGAACTTTCGGTCCGTTCGCGGGTTCTGGTGCGAACCGAACCCGGGGGTGTTCGGCTCATCACTACATGGGACACACGCGCCACTTTACAGGCACACTATAGGCACCCCCCAGGTACGAAATTTATAGGAATATTTCACTTTTATTTTTTCACTTTAAGCATCATTAAAATCACTGATCCCGAAAAAACGTCAGTTTAAAAAAAAAAAAAGTATGATACATGTCCCCTGGGGCAGGACCCGGGTCCCCAAACCCTTTTTAGGACAATAACTTGCATATTAGCCTTTAAAATTCGCACTTTTGATTTCTCACGTTTGAGTCCCATAGACTTTAACGGTGTTCGAATGTTCGTGCAAACTTTTGGTCCGTTCACATGTTCTGGATGCGAACCAAGCCGGGGGGTGTTCGGCTCATCCCTACTGGTCATTGGAGGATAAGGGAATTCCTGCCAATTTATAAAAAAAATTAAATTACAAATTAACCGCTTGCCGCCCGCCATATTGCAGAATGACGGCGGCAAAGTGGTTGTGTTATCCTGATCGGATGTCATATGACGTGATCAGGATAACAGATCTGGCGCGGGGCCGCAGCATGGCGATCGGAGGTGCTGTGTGTCAGTCTGACACACCGCAACTCCGATCGTGGTATGGAGCCTCTGACAGAGGCTTCTTACCGCGTGATCAGCTGTGACCAATCACAGCTGATCATCGCATAAACCAGGAAGTGCCGGTAAACTTCTTTCTTTGGTTCACGCTGACAGGGAGAGACAATCGGCGGCTCTCCCTGTCCGAGGGGGGGGGGGGTCTGTGCTGATAATCAGCACATTGATTATCAGCACAGCCCCCATCAAAAGGTGCCCAACACCTGTCAGCCTGTGCCCCATAATGGATGTCGGTGGCAAAAAAATGCCTCAGTGCCGCCTATCAGTGCCTATTTTTTATTTTTATTTTTTCATTTATAGCGTAAAAAATAGAAACGGCAGAGGTGATCAAATACCACCAAAAGAAAGCTCTATTTGTGGGAATAAAATGATAAAAATGTTTGGGTACAGTGTTGCATGACTGCGCAATTGTCATTCAAAGTGCAACAGCGCTGAAAGCTAAAAATTGTGCTGGGCAGGAAGGGGGTGGGGGTGGATTGAAGCGGTTAAACAGTTCGATGCACCACAATCAATGTCCTACAGCACACACGCCATTAGTGTTAATGAGCCCTTAGTTATAGCTTGCAACGATTAAAAAGTTGCAAACTAAAAAAAAGAGGACAGCTGAGCAATCCCTGTGGTAAACAAAACTATTGGATGTGCTTTTTGTAAATGGCACAACAAAAAACTAAGCTGTAAGGGCTGGTGCACACTAGCAGTTGGGGTGTGGGGGGGTAAAACCCTGCTATTTAGCTGTGCTCTTACCGCCTCCCAAGTGCAAACCCCCTTTAACTGCAGAGGCGGCGCCTAAGTGTGTACACAAGCAGCAACCAAGATGCTTTGCTGCCGCTTTTGCCTAGTGTAACACCCACCAAACGCAACCCATTCAAGTGAATAGGGCCACTCACCAAGCACCCCACAACCGTATGCAACCCATGTAGTTGCTGCATGCTAGAGCTAGTGCAGCAATCGAAGATTTAAAGCAAGCAGTGAGGAGGTGATAGTGCCTCAGTGCTTGCCAAATGTTTTTTTATAAAGGATTGAATAGCTGTGTACAGTATACCACTTTTTATATTTTTTTTGGTGATTTTCTTTTGTTCTGTTAGGGCTCATTCACTCCAACTTTGATATCTGAAGAGCGATCGACGTGTGAATCGCTCTTCAGAGATTAAAGCTAGTGTGAATGAGCCCTAGGGATGAGCTTCGTGTTCGAGTCGAACATACGTTCGACTCGAACATCGGCTGTTCGATCGTTCGACGAAGATCGAACGATTTGGGCCGTTCGCGCCAAATTCGAGTGACGCGAATGGCCCACAATGCACTACCCCATCGCAGTGTCATCCAGGCGCTGTGATTGGCCAAGCATGCACTGTGACCCCGCATGCTTGGCCAATCACAGCGCTGGCAGCGAGGAGAGCAATGATTGGCCACAGGCAGGATGCCTGTGGCCAATTATTGCTGATGGGGTTTAGTACACGCCCCACACTATAAAAGGCCGCCAGCGCGGCGGCCTTGTGTAGTGTGTTCCGGAGCAGGGAAAGAGAAGCATAGGCAGGGACAGTGTCATTTTTTTTCCTTTACTAATCCTGGATTCCTTGTGTTTAGTGACAAATAAGGATAGGTAGGGAGAGTGTCAGTGACAGTGTGCTATTCTGTGCTAATCCTTGTTTGTAGGGACAGAGAGGTACAGTGAGGGAAAGTGTCAGTGTGCTATTCTGTTCTAAAACTATTTTGCTGAACCATATTTTCAATCCTTGAGTTTAGGGACAGAGAGGTACAGTGAGGGAAAGTGTCAGTGTGCTATTCTGTTCTAAAACTATTTTGCTGAACCATATTTTCAATCCTTGAGTTGAGGGACAGAGAGGTACAGTGAGTGAAACTGACAGTGTGCTATTCTGTTCTAAACCAATTTTGCTGTTCCATATTTTCAATCCTTGAGTTTAGGGACAGAGAAGGACACTCGTAGAAATTATCAGTGTGCTATTCTGTGCTAAATCTTGTTTGTAGGGAGGGACAGAGTAGGACAGTGAGGGAAAGTGTCAGTGTGCTATTCTGTTCTAAAACTATTTTGCTGAACCATATTTTCAATCCTTGAGTTGAGGGACAGAGAGGTACAGTGAGTGAAACTGACAGTGTGCTATTCTGTTCTAAACCAATTTTGCTGTTCCATATTTTCAATCCTTGAGTTGAGGGACAGAGAGGTACAGTGAGTGAAACTGACAGTGTGCTATTCTGTTCTAAACCAATTTTGCTGTTCCATATTTTCAATCCTTGAGTTGAGGGACAGAGAGGTACAGTGAGTGAAACTGACAGTGTGCTATTCTGTTCTAAACCAATTTTGCTGTTCCATATTTTCAATCCTTGAGTTGAGGGACAGAGAGGTACAGTGAGTGAAACTGACAGTGTGCTATTCTGTTCTAAACCAATTTTGCTGTTCCATATTTTCAATCCTTGAGTTGAGGGACAGAGAGGTACAGTGAGTGAAACTGACAGTGTGCTATTCTGTTCTAAAACTATTTTGCTGAACCATATTTTCAATCCTTGAGTTTATGGACAGAGAGGTACAGTGAGGGAAAGTGTCAGTGTGCTATTCTGTTCTAAAACTATTTTGCTGAACCATATTTTCAATCCTTGAGTTGAGGGACAGAGAGGTACAGTGAGTGAAACTGACAGTGTGCTATTCTGTTCTAAACCAATTTTGCTGTTCCATATTTTCAATCCTTGAGTTGAGGGACAGAGAGGTACAGTGAGGGAAAGTGTCAGTGTGCTATTCTGTTCTAAAACTATTTTGCTGAACCATATTTTCAATCCTTGAGTTGAGGGACAGAGAGGTACAGTGAGTGAAACTGACAGTGTGCTATTCTGTTCTAAACCAATTTTGCTGTTCCATATTTTCAATCCTTGAGTTGAGGGACAGAGAGGTACAGTGAGTGAAACTGACAGTGTGCTATTCTGTTCTAAAACTATTTTGCTGAACCATATTTTCAATCCTTGAGTTTAGGGACAGAGAGGTACAGTGAGGGAAAGTGTCAGTGTGCTATTCTGTTCTAAAACTATTTTGCTGAACCATATTTTCAATCCTTGAGTTGAGGGACAGAGAGGTACAGTGAGTGAAACTGACAGTGTGCTATTCTGTTCTAAACCAATTTTGCTGTTCCATATTTTCAATCCTTGAGTTTAGGGACAGAGAAGGACACTCGTAGAAATTATCAGTGTGCTATTCTGTGCTAAATCTTGTTTGTAGGGAGGGACAGAGTAGGACAGTGAGGGAAAGTGTCAGTGTGCTATTCTGTTCTAAAACTATTTTGCTGTTCCATATATTCAATCCTTGAGTTGAGGGACAGAGAGGTACAGTGAGTGAAACTGACAGTGTGCTATTCTGTTCTAAACCAATTTTGCTGTTCCATATTTTCAATCCTTGAGTTTAGGGACAGAGAAGGACACTCGTAGAAATTAACAGTGTGCTATTCTGTGCTAAATCTTGTTTGTAGGGAGGGACAGAGTAGGACAGTGAGGGAAAGTGTCAGTGTGCTATTCTGTTCTAAAACTATTTTGCTGAACCATATTTTCAATCCTTGAGTTGAGGGACAGAGAGGTACAGTGAGTGAAACTGACAGTGTGCTATTCTGTTCTAAACCAATTTTGCTGTTCCATATTTTCAATCCTTGAGTTGAGGGACAGAGAGGTACAGTGAGTGAAACTGACAGTGTGCTATTCTGTTCTAAACCAATTTTGCTGTTCCATATTTTCAATCCTTGAGTTGAGGGACAGAGAGGTACAGTGAGTGAAACTGACAGTGTGCTATTCTGTTCTAAACCAATTTTGCTGTTCCATATTTTCAATCCTTGAGTTGAGGGACAGAGAGGTACAGTGAGTGAAACTGACAGTGTGCTATTCTGTTCTAAACCAATTTTGCTGTTCCATATTTTCAATCCTTGAGTTGAGGGACAGAGAGGTACAGTGAGTGAAACTGACAGTGTGCTATTCTGTTCTAAACCAATTTTGCTGTTCCATATTTTCAATCCTTGAGTGGAGGGACAGAGAGGTACAGTGAGTGAAACTGACAGTGTGCTATTCTGTTCTAAACCAATTTTGCTGTTCCATATTTTCAATCCTTGAGTTGAGGGACAGAGAGGTACAGTGAGGGAAAGTGTCAGTGTGCTATTCTGTTCTAAAACTATTTTTCTGAACCATATTTTCAATCCTTGAGTTGAGGGACAGAGAGGTACAGTGAGTGAAACTGACAGTGTGCTATTCTGTTCTAAACCAATTTTGCTGTTCCATATTTTCAATCCTTGAGTTGAGGGACAGAGAGGTACAGTGAGTGAAACTGACAGTGTGCTATTCTGTTCTAAACCAATTTTGCTGTTCCATATTTTCAATCCTTGAGTTGAGGGACAGAGAAGGACACTCGTAGAAATTATCAGTGTGCTATTCTGTGCTAAATCTTGTTTGTAGGGAGGGACAGAGTAGGACAGTGAGGGAAAGTGTCAGTGTGCTATTCTGTTCTAAAACTATTTTGCTGAACCATATTTTCAATCCTTGAGTTGAGGGACAGAGAGGTACAGTGAGTGAAACTGACAGTGTGATATTCTGTTCTAAACCAATTTTGCTGTTCCATATTTTCAATCCTTGAGTTGAGGGACAGAGAGGTACAGTGAGTGAAACTGACAGTGTGCTATTCTGTTCTAAACCAATTTTGCTGTTCCATATTTTCAATCCTTGAGTTGAGGGACAGAGAGGTACAGTGAGTGAAACTGACAGTGTGCTATTCTGTTCTAAACCAATTTTGCTGTTCCATATTTTCAATCCTTGAGTTTAGGGACAGAGAAGGACACTCGTAGAAATTATCAGTGTGCTATTCTGTGCTAAATCTTGTTTGTAGGGAGGGACAGAGTAGGACAGTGAGGGAAAGTGTCAGTGTGCTATTCTGTTCTAAAACTTTTTTGCTGAACCATATTTTCAATCCTTGTGTTTAGGGACAGAGAAGGATAGGCAGGGGACAGTGTCAGTGTCATTGTTGCTAAGCCTCCTGCACAATATACACCTGAAGGTAGCCCTTATTGCTGTTTTTCCCATCTCCCTGCAGGCCATCCATTAAAATGTCTGGAAGGCAACCAAGGAGAGGCAGAGACAGTCAGGAGGCAAAAAAAGAGGGCAAGCAGGCTCTGTGTCTGGGGGCAACAGTGCTGGTCGTGTACGCGGTGCATTGTCATCAGCACATGGCCATGGGACACGCTTGTCCTTGTTTTCGGCAGCTGGACATGTTGAGCCACATCATGCCGAAGACTTGGTAGAGTGGATGACCAAGCCCACCTCATCCTCCTCATCCTCTCTCACCCAGGCTCAGGGTACTGGCAAAGCAGCTGCCAAAGCGTCCTCTTCTCTGGTATCATTATCTTCATTAGTCAATCCTTCCCTAGACCCACCATGCGCTCCTCCTGAGGAGTCCCCCGAACTGTTTGAGCACAGTGTTGGGTACATGCTCCAGGAGGATGCCCAGCGTTTGGAAGGATCTGATGATGATACCCAGCTAGAGGAAGGCAGCAGCGTGAGAGCAGAGAGAGGGGATGCTCAAGAAGGACACCAATCTGGCAGTCATGCTCCAGCAACTGCAGCATACTGCCAGATTGGCTCCAGTGATGAGGAGGGAGGGGATGATGAGGTCACTGACTCCACGTGGGTGCCTAATAGGAGAGAGGAGGAGGAGGAGGAGGAGGAGGAGGAGGATGAGGAGGAGGAGGCACATCTCCAAAGAGGCAGGATGCCCTTGAGTGGCCAGCGTATGGGCAGCACACCGACGGAATCACACCGCAGAGCTCCGCCTGTGCAGGGCGCTGCCTCTGCCCGTCATTCAAAAAGTTCTTTGGTGTGGGCCTTTTTTGAGGCGAGTGCATCAGATCGCACAGCTGCTGTTTGCAACATATGTCTCAAGCGTATATCGCGTGGCCAAAACATCAGCCGCTTGGGCACCACATGCTTGATCAGACATATGTTGACCTGCCATGCAGCTCGTTGGCAAGCCTACCTTAAAGACCCACACCAAAGAACAAAGCTGACCTCTTCTTGCACCGCATCAGCTGGGATCTCCAACCCCAGTATACCTTCAGTCCTCTCTGAAACCTGCTCTGAGAGGAATGAAGGTGTAGAATTAGGTGTGTCACAGCCAAGTACTTGCGGGCACTCTGCTAGCAGTACACCGACGTCTGATTCTAGCAGGCAAATTTCCCTGCCCCAGCTGCTGGACCGTCAAAAGAAGTTCACTCCCAGCCATCCACATGCCCAGCGGTTGAATGCTAGCTTGGCTAAATTGCTAGCGCTTCAACTGCTGCCTTTTCAGTTGGTAGACTCGGCCCCCTTCCGTGAGTTTGTGCAATGTGCGGTTCCTCAGTGGCAGGTTCCCAAACGCCACTTTTTCGCACGGAAGGCTATTCCGGCTCTCTACAGGCATGTGGAAGGCAATGTCTTGGCCTCGCTGGACAGGGCGGTCAGCGGTAAGGTGCATATTACCGCTGACTCATGGTCCAGCAGGCATGGACAGGGACGTTACCTTTCTTTCACGGCCCATTGGGTCACTCTTTTGGCAGCTGGGAAGGATGCAGGACAAGGTGCAGTAGTGTTGGAGGTTGTTCCACCGCCACGCCTCCAAAATTCTACTACTGGTTGTGACACACCTCTCTCCTCCACCCCCTCCTCTTCTTCTTCCTCCATGGCCTCTTCCTGTGGTTTGTCCTCGGAACCAGCGGTGCTCCGTAGGCGTTCAAGGGGCTACGTAAGTACGCAGGCAAAAAGATGCCATGCCGTGCTTGCGCTGGTGTGTTTGGGGGACAGGAGCCACACTGGGGCAGAGGTCCTGTCTGCTCTGCAGGGGCAGGCCGAGAGGTGGTTGATGCCACGCCAGCTTAAGCCAGGAATGGTGGTTTGCGACAATGGCACCAACCTCCTCTCCGCCCTCCGACAGGGACAACTGACCCATGTGCCCTGTATGGCTCACGTCCTTAACCTGGTGGTGCAGCGGTTCTTGGGCAGGTACCCGGGCTTACAGGATGTCCTGAGGCAGGCCAGGAAAGTCTGTGTGCATTTCCGCAGATCTTATAATGCCAGTGCTCGCCTGGCTGAGCTTCAAAAGGAGTTGAACCTGCCCAAGAACCGCCTTATATGTGACATGCCCACCAGGTGGAACTCAACGTTGGCCATGCTGCAGCGGCTGCACACGCAGCAGAGGGCCATCAATGAGTACCTGTGCGACTACGGCACCAGGACAGGGTCAGGGGAGCTCGGTTTTTTTTCACCACGCCAGTGGGGCATGATCAGGGATGCATGCACTGTCCTGGCACCATTTGAGGAGGCCACGAGGATGGTGAGCAGTGACAGTGCATGCATCAGTGACACTGTACCTCTTGTCCACCTGTTGGAGCACACGCTGCGTGGAATAATGGACAGGGCACTTGAGGCAGAACAGAGGCAGGAAGAGGAGGACTTCCTTGCCTCTCAAGGCCCCCTTTACCCAGACAGTGTTCCTTCTGTCCCACCCATCGCACAGGAAGAGGAGGAGGAGGAGGAGGAGGAGGATTGTGTCAGCATGGAGGTGGAGGCTGGCACTCAGCATCATCAGCAGCAGTCTTTTAGGGATGATTTACAGTCCCAAGAAACCAGTGGACTTGTACGTGGCTGGGAGGAGGTGGCTGCGGATCATGTCGTCCTTAGTGACCCAGAGGACTCCGGACTGAATGCCTCAGCTAACCTACGCTGCATGGCCTCCCTGATCCTGCAAAGTCTGCGGAAGGATCCTCGTATTCTTCGGATCAAGGAGAGGGACCATTACTGGCTGGCCACTCTCCTTGATCCACGGTACAAGGGTAAGGTTGCGGACCTTATCGTACCGTCGCAGAGGGAGCAGAGGATGAGACAACTCCGGGAGGCCTTGCAGAAAGGTCTGTGCAACGCGTTCCCAGAGACTGTGAGGTTACAAACTCCTGGTCCTGGACAACGAGTTGCTGAGGCTTCGGGCAGTCAAAGAAGGAGCGGTGGGGAAGGTGGCTGTCTGACCGATGCGTTCAGACAATTCTTTAGTCCGCAGCCCCAAAGTATGATCGGTTCCAGCAACCATCGCCAGCGTCTGATATACATGGTCCAGGAATACCTAGGGGCAAGGTCAGACTTGGACACCTTCCCCACCGAAAATCCTCTGGCTTACTGGGTCTTGAGGATGGATCACTGGCCAGAGCTTGCACAGTATGCAATTGAGCTACTGGCCTGTCCTGCATCCAGCGTTCTTTCAGAACGCACATTCAGTGCTGCTGGAGGATTTGTCACGGATCACAGGGTGCGCCTGTCCACCGACTCGGTTGATCGACTGACTTTCATCAAGATGAACCAGTCTTGGATCACCACCAGCTACCACACACCAGATGCTGATATAACAGACTAATTGATTTTAAAATGTCACATCCCTTCAAGACTGATGCTGATGCTGAGTGCCTGTGCTGTTATGTTGACTGGCTATCCTCCTCCTCCTCCTCAATGATACGATTAACGATGATAGCTTGGAAGATCATTTTGGTTTATGGGTGACGCCACCAGTGGCTAAGGCCCAATTTTTCAGCCCCTGTTTAACAGGGGCGTGTAATTAAAATTTTTGATGCAATACTTTGCAACAGGCCTCATTGCTGTGCTCCAAGTACAGTATCTGTGAGGGGTTGCAGTGTTGTGCCACCAGTGCCTAAGGCCCAATTTTTCAGCCCCTGTTCAACAGGGGCATGCAATTATAATTATTGATCTAATAATTCACAGCAGGGCCCATTGCTGCGCCCACCAAGAGTAACTGTCAGGCCTTACAGTGTTGTGGCACCAGCACCACCATCACCACCACCACCACCACCAAAGGCCCAATTTTTCAGCCCCTGTTCAACAGGGGCATGCAATTATAATTATTGATCTAATAATTCACAGCAGGGACCATTGCTGCGCCCACCAAGAGTAACTGTCAGGCCTTACAGTGTTGTGGCACCAGCACCACCATCACCACCACCACCACCACCAAAGGCCCAATTTTTCAGCCCCTGTTCAACAGGGGCATGCAATTATAATTATTGATCTAATAATTCACAGCAGGTACCATTGCTGCGCCCACCAAGAGTAACTGTCAGGCCTTACAGTGTTGTGGCACCAGCACCACCATCACCACCACCACCACCACCACCAAAGGCCCAATTTTTCAGCCCCTGTTCAACAGGGGCATGCAATTATAATTATTGATCTAATAATTCACAGCAGGGACCATTGCTGCGCCCACCAAGAGTAACTGTCAGGCCTTACAGTGTTGTGGCACCAGCACCACCATCAAAGGTCCAATTTTTACTACCACTGATCAACAATTATATGTTATTACAATTCCTGATATTATACTTGACAGCAGGGCGTTCCAGCACCCACCAAGAATAACTGTGAGTGCTTTCAGTGTTGTGCCAACACCAACACCTAAGGGGCCAATTTCTGCAGAGTATATACGGAAGGTCCCTACTTTCAAACATCCAACTTACAAACTACTACTACTTGCAAACGGAAGAAGACAACAGGAAGTGAGAGGAAATCTACCCCTTGGAAGGAAAATTCTCTCCTTTAAGAATTAATATGGGAGAAAGGTGTCTCCTCTCTACTGATGCTTTATCACCAATCCTTGTTTCAATAAAAACACCACATTTCAAAAACAGTTGTCATTGGGACGCAAAGTGAGGTGAAATGTTCTGAACAGGGGCACAGACAGCAAAAAAAATGTGACTGGGGTGATAACCGTTCCCTATGTTTTACAAAAAGCTAAAAAAAAGGAATTTGCCATGGAGCTACACTTAAACAATGCAGCTGTTCAAAATTATAAACAGATTCTACATAAGAACAAACCTGTCTTGTATGCACCGCCTGTATACGGCTGTTCAGAGTATATAGGTCCTTTTTTATTTTGTGTGCTGGGTTCCCCTTAATATCCATACAAGACCCAAAGGGGCGGGTAATGGGCTGGGGTGGGGTTGATGGGGTAGCTATGCCATTTTTCCTAAAGATTTTCATCCATATTACCGGGACCAGACATTGCATTAAAGCCGCAAGCAGTTTTAAATGACTTTTTTCCCTTTAGAAATGTTATTTTGTGCAGGGACAGTTCTAAACTCGGGAAACACGTGGCACTTCACAGGCATACTTTAGACACCCCCTAGGTACAATATTTAAAGGAATATTTGACTTTTTTTTTTCACTTTATGCATCATTAAAATGACTGCTCCCGGAAAACGTCCGTTTTTAAAACTTCTTTTTGCATTGATACATGTCCCCTGGTGCAGAACCCGGGTTCCCAAACTCTGTTTCGGACAATAACATGGATAATAGTCGTTATAATTAGCACTTTAGAATCCGAACGTTCGCATCCATTGTATTTAATAGGGTTCTAATGTTCGTGCGAACTTTCGGTCCGTTCGCGGGTTCTGGTGCGAACCGAACCCGGGAGTGTTCGGCTCATCACTAATGAGCCCTAACCGAACAAAAGAAAATCCCCAAAAAAGTGGTATACTGTACACCGCCATTATAAAAGCCTCCTCATTTATTGATATGTTGTAATACTGAACTTCCTTGCAAGTAGGACAAAAATACAAATTTTCCCTTTGCCACTAGATGGCAGTAAAGCATAATTGACGTCCAATACCGGCAAGAAATAAAATGCAATGCAATGACCTGACCATGTATTCAACCTCAGCAATAAGACTCGGTTCACTTCAGGTCGCCCCGAGTTGCCCCAAGTCGCGCTATTTTTAAAACTAATTGAAGTCAATGGAGATGTTTTAATGTACACGACTGCGGTCGCTCCGACTTCAAAAAAGGTCCCTGTACTACTTCAATCCGACTCCTAGGCGACTGCTAGGCGACCTGTACCCATTGATTTCAATGGAAGTCGCTCAGAAGTCGTATTCCCTGTCTTAACAGGAGCAACTCTCCAGGAAGAGAACACATATTATTCAGGCAAACCCCTCCCTCCCCCCTCCCTCCCACAGAGCTGATTCTTGTTTTATTGGCCACTGGAATGTCTCCTGTCCTGGAAGTGACTTCAAGTCGTGTTGTAAATCACCACAAGTCGTGCTGAGGTCGCCCTGTGATTCATGCTCAAGTTGTGTCTGAGCTGCCTCTCAAAGTCGTGCTGGAAGTCGTGTTGCCCCTGTGTGAACCGAGCCTATTCATACATGAAAGCCAAACATGGCAACAAATTTAACAAACATTCAATTCATTGTAGTTTACCTGTATATGCTGAATTTTTGTTATAATAATGCATGCTTGTTGCACTGGCCAATTTTAAATAACTGATGTTAAAGGAAACCTGTAATTGGAGATTGTCATTGCGGACCTCTTATAAAATACTAGTTCCCTGGAGGTCATGTTGATCCAGTGGATTCAGTAGTTAGAGACTCTAATCTGTATATTTGTAGTGGGTCAGGGACTCAAACTCCACAATTTTATGCTTTTCATGCTTGCTCTAGGTCAGTATCCAGTGGCGGCTGGAGCTTTTTTTTGAGGGGGGGGGGGATGGCAAACAAACCTGCCCCCTCACTCACACCAAACAAGACCCCCCCCCATGGGATACAGATGGGAATCGGAGGTGGTGCAGGCTCCCGGAAGCTGCCCCTGGCCCCCCCCTACTCGCACTAGCACATGACCCCCCCCCCCGGATGTGTCAGATGCCATCCATGTCCATGCCTTCCCCCGCGGTAGACGGACGGAAATCAGAGGTGGGGCGGGCTCTTGGAAGCTGCCCCTGGCCCCCCTACTTGCACTAGCACATGACCACCCCCTGTCCATCCATGTCCTTACCTTTAGTAGGTGGTGCTGGTGATTCGGGGTAGGGCTATTGTCAGAACAGGGTGGGCTCAGGTTGCAGTGCTCTGCTCTCCGAGCCAACCCTTGTTTGAAGCCAATTAGAGCCTCAGGTTCTAATCACGTGCTTCAAAAAAAACATTGAAATCCATGCATCCGGCGCCCTGCATGTAGATTAGGGGCAGGGCGCACGGATTAGTGGAACGGCCGCCACTGTCAGTATCATATGACATAGCCAAAGAAAGCCAGGAATTACCATTTTCGAGAAAGAGGACGGAAATGGACCTTGTTCCTCTTAGTAAATGTTTTTTGTAATGCCCATCTTCATGCAAAAAAAAAAAAAAAATAATCAAATTTCTCACCACCTGCACCTAGCTAATCACCATAAAAATGTCTCTAAAAAGTGCCTAGGATTTACTTGAGAGTCTACAACAGGTGTAGGCAACCATACAGAGGTGAAGATCTACCTGAACAACAAAGGTTACCATAATGCAGCAAGCGGTCTTTCAAACGCAATTTTTTAGGAAAAAAATACACTTTAATGATTAAAAAAAACGAAACCGTAAAGTTAGCCCAATTTTTTAGTATAATGTGAAAGATGATGTTACGCCGAGTAAATAGATACCTAACATGTCGCGCTTTAAAATTGCGCACACTCGTGGAATGGCAAAAAACGACAGCACTTAAGAATCTCTATAGGCGATGCTTTAAAAAAATTTAACGGTTACCTGTTTAGAGTTATAGAGGAGGTCTAAAATTATTGCTGTCGCTTTAATGATCGCAGCAATACCTCACATGTGTGATTTGAACGTGACTTACATATGCGCTTTCTTTTGGCGCGCGAGCACAGAGGAATGTGGCGCTTTAAAAAATATATATATATTTTCTTATTTTGTTACACTGTGCCTTTAAAAAATATTTCCTGATCACTTTTATTGCTGTCACAAATGTAAACATCCCTTTTGACAGTAATAGGTGGTGACAGGTACTCTTTATGGAGGGATCTGGGGGTTTGAAAGACTCAAACTCCTCCTGTGCACTTCAAAGTATTCAAAATGCCACAATCTGCGTTTTTTTTTATACTGTGAATTTTTTAAAACCGGTTCCGTTGGCTGCTGAGTAAATCGGAAGTGATGTTGTGACGTCACTTCCAGGGTAATACATCGGAGACCCGATCAAAGCCGATTCTGGATTTGTTGGGGTCTCAGGCCAGCCGGTGGACGTGCCGGCTGATTGCTCGGGTCTCCCAGTAGGCGGCAGGAGGGGGAGGGGACAGCCATTCCCACTGCTGGTAATAACAGCCGAGCGGCTGCTTGGCCACGTTGTTTGCTATTACAAGAAAGCCGACCATCGGCTCTAAAAAATGTTATCGGGGTGATGCCTGCAACTGGAATCACCCCAGTACAACCACTTCAGCAAAATGCAGGTATGTGATTTTGCGGGAAGTCGTTGAGAGGATAACCTAGCAAGGCCCCATTAAACAAAGGAAGGGTTTTAGGGGTCATAGTAAATAACCCAGAGTTCAGAGGTTATTAGTGGGTAATGCAAATTTCAAAGGTAAGGCGCAAGTAACAGATTGCAGGGGTCTGGAGTAAATAATGCAGAGGTTAGTAGTAATACAGAATGCTGGGCTCAAGAGTAAGCAAGGCAGAGAGGCAGAGTGCAGGGGTCAGTAGTATGTAACAGTTTGTTGGTTAAGGAGTAGTGCACAATTCATGGTCATAAGTAACACAGAATTCAGGCGTCAGTAGCATGTAACACAGATGACAAAAATCTGTAGGATTGAATGCAAAGTGCAGGAGTCAGGACTAAATAATGCAGAGGTCAGTAAGGAATAACACAGAATTCAGGGGTCAGTAGTATGTAACAGGGTCAAAATATGTAATGCAGAGTTTGTGGGTCAATGTAAGTAACACAGAATTCCAGGGTCAGATGTATGTAATGCAGAGGTCAGTAGTATGTATTGCTGAGTGCAGAAATAAGGAGTAAGTAACACAGATTGCAGAAATCAGTAGTATTGTATGCAGAGTACAGGAGTCTAAATAATGCAGAATGCTGGGGTCATGAGTAGACAACAAAGAGCACAGGGATCAGTCGTATATAACAGTTCATGGGTCAGGAGTAGTGCAGAATTCAGGGGCCAGTAGTAAGCAACACAGAGTTCAGAGGCCAGTGGTATGTTACATAGAGTGAAGGGGTCACTAGTAAGTAACACAGAGTGCAAGAGTTAGTAACGCAGAGATCAGAGGTCTGGAATAGAGCTGGGGGTCAGTAGTAAGTAACACATAGTTCGGAGGCCAGTAGTATCTATCACAGAGTGAAGGGGTCACTACTAAGTAGCACAGATTTCAGAGGTCGGTAGTATGTTGCACAGAGTGAGGGGGTCATTAGTATTTATCATAGAGCAAAGATGTCATTACAAAGTAGCCCAGAGTTCAAAGGTCAGTAGTAAATAACGCAGAGTTCAGAAGTATTGTAGATAAACATGAGAGGCAAAACGGTGGGGTCAGTCGCAATCTACTCGTTACCTGCCTGTGATCAATGGGTTGGTAGCTTCTAGTCTACAGGGTAGTCTTGAATTTTAGGACCAGAGAATTTCTGGTGTTTTTTACAATGTTTATATGATACTTTTCTAACTGACCCATTCTAGTTTACATACCTCATTTATCAATATCCACTATATTACCAAAAGTATTGGGACACCTGCCTTTACATGCACATGAACTTTAATGGCCAGTCTTAGTCTGTAGGGTTCAATATTTAGTTGTCCCACCCTTTACAGCTGTAACGGCTTCAACTCTTCTGAAAAGGCTGTCCACAAGGTTTAGGAGTGTGTCTATGGGAATATTTAACCATTCTTCCAGAAGCGCATTTGTGAGGTCAGGCACTGATGTGGACGAGAAGGCCTGGCTCACGGTCTCCACTCTAATTCATCCCAAAGGGGTTCTATCGTGTTGAGGTCAGGACTCTGTGTAGGCTAGTCAAGTTCCTCCACCCCAAACTTGCTCATCCATGTCTTCATGTTCCAACATGACTGCGCACCAGTGCACAAAGCAAGGTCCATAAAGGGGCCTTCCCAGAAGAGTTGAAGCTTTTATAGCTGCAAAGGGTGGGCCAACTTACTATTGAACCCTACAGACTAAAGCCTGGTACACACGATCAGATTTTCTGCGGACAAATCGTAGGACCTTTGTTCGAAGGGCGTTGGCTGTGAACTTGTATTGCAAACAAACGGCAAAGAATTGTCGGCCAACAAACACAAAACGACGTGTTTTTTCAGCTCTTAGCGCCAGCCTTTGAGCAACTTCTGCTAATGTTGTGTTTATGGTGAGCATTGCTTATGAGCATGCGTGTTTGTACTTTGGAGTTTTGTCCGATGGACTTCTGTACACACGATCGGATAATCCGACAACACACATTTGTTGGTGAAAATTTTTAATGCATGCTATCCAACATTTGTTGGCGGAAAATCCGACAACAATTGTCCGATGGAGCATACAAATGGTCAGATTTTCTGACAACAGCCTGTCCTCACACAATTCCCGTCGGAAAATCTGATCGTGTGTACGGGTCTTAAAGGGGTTGTAAAGGTTCGTTTTTTATTTTCTAAATAGGTTCCTTTAAGCTCGTGCATTGTTGGTTCACTTACCTTTTCCTTTGATTTCCCTTCTAAATGTTTTTTTTCTTTGTTTTCTTTGTCTGAATTTCTCACTTCCTGTTCCCCCTCAGTAAGCTGTTCTGGCTGACTAAACACCACTCGGATGATGGTGTGAAGTTTACTGAGGAGAAACAGGAAGTGAGAAATTCAGACAAAGAAAAAAACATTTAGAAGGGAAATCGAAGGAAAAGGTAAGTGAACCAACAATGCACTAGCTTAAAGGAACCTATTTAGAAAATAAAAAACAAACCTTTACAACCCCTTTAAGACTGGAATGCCATTAAAGTTCATGTACGTGTAAAGGCAGGCGTCCCAATACTTTTGGTAATATAGTGTATATACAACAGTGCAAAAGTCACACTATAACTGATTACTTCAAAGGCAATTTTTGGCAAACAGATATAAACAGATGATCATACATCTACATAGGGTGACCAGACTTTCCCAGTTTCAGGGGACAGTCCCCTGATTGAGGACACTGTCCCCGGATCAAGTCTGTCCCCGGTTTTGTCCCCGAATTGGATTTGAACAGGGGCTGGGGCAAATTCAAAGACAGTCAGTGCAGAATAAAAAAAATATTCTGAATTACACACCCCTGTTCCACCGTACCTACTAGCTTAGGGGGTGTATTTTTTCCATGATCTGTGCAACTTTCTGATGATCATGTGCTGGTCGGAGCGGAGGGACAATTTTTTTAGTTTCGGGTGCCCATCCATCTCTGCTCACATGTTCTTCTGCCTTGGCTCAAGTCCTGGCCAGCCGCCTGCTTATCTCCTTGCCTTCCCTGGTGGAGTGATCTTCCTCCGCTCCCCACCCAGTAGTAGCCGGGGGCCCAGAGAGTGAGACTTGAGAGGCTGTGAGGCGGGCAGGGGGCGTGCGGCAGTAACGGGCAGAGAGAGGCAGCTGGGCTCAGCTGACGGTGTCCAGCAGCAGGAACACAGGGGAAGCGCATCCGATGGTGGGGCTGCCAGTGCGTTCAAGGCTTCAAAACAGGAGTGCTTTGGGGGTGTCTGTGAATAGACTACATTGCACTGTGTCTGTCTCTCTGGCATCATGGATGGTATCATAACTCACAGGCAGCAGGCACTCTATCATGGCTCTGGCTGGCTCAGTCACAGTGTGTCACATAACATGTCTGCTGGGTGCTGATTTTGGTAACTTATTGGTCATATGTATCAGCACCCAGCAGCCATGTTATGTGACACACTGTGACAGAGCCAGCCAGAGCCATGATAGAGTGCCTGCTGCCTGTGAGTTATCATAATGCTGATGATGTTAACCAGTTGCTGATCACCTGATAGCAGATTTACTACTACAGGACGGCCGCACTGCGCAGGATCACGTATATACGCCATCCTGCATTTCTGGGTATGAGAGCCAATCAGTGGCTCGGGCGGACTCGATGTCCACCGGTACCCGCTGATCGTTATGTTCAAAGACAGAACTGTGGTCTGCCTATGTAAACACGGCAGATTGCCGTTCTATGCCTTCCCTTCGAAAAAGCACCTCCCCAGAGTGAAAAAAACACGATACCAGGCCACATGCCCTCAACATGGGGGAGGGTGCTTGTGCTTTGTTCCTTGTTCCCATGTTGATGAATCTAAAGCCTCGTACACACGGTCGGACTTCAAACAAACTTTTCTGTGGATTTTTGTCCAAAGGGAGTTGGCCGGGCACACCCATAGCATACACACGGCAGGACTTTTCTGCAAACTTTTCTGCAAACTTTTCCAACATCACGTGGTTTTTCTGCTCTGTCCTGCTCTTTACCGCCACCCTTTGGTCAACTTCTGCTATTGTTGGTTTATTTTAACATTGGTTCTGGGCATGCTTATTTGTCCTTCGGACAAAAGTCCGATGGATTTTTGTACACACGGTCGGACTTTGCTCCATCGGACTTTTGTTGCTGAAAAGTTTGTCCGTTTGCAGACCGAACATTTGTCCGATGAAAACCAAAAAAGTTAGTCCGATGGAGCGTACACACGGTCGGATTTTTTGTCAAACTTGATCATTTTGAAGTTTGTTGGCAAAAAGTCTGACCGTGTGTACGAGGCTTAACATTTAACAAGGGGGCCCCCAGATCCCAGCCCCCCTAAATGAAAGAGTATAGGATACATAGTACCACTACTCATTCATAAAAATAAAAAAAACAGCAAGTGTAAATAAACACACAACAGTTATTGACGAATACTTTATTAAAAAAAAAAATCCTAAGGTGGAGATCCATCATCAATCACGTCATTCAGCAATATAGATCCACCGAAGTCCCGATAAATGACGACCGCTGGCCCGCACAAAAAAAAAAAACGCAGGCTCTTAATGGCAGCGATCAGCGACTATCTGCCCGTCGTCGCCGCCGCCCGCCTCACAGCCTGTCAAGTCTTACTCTCCGGCCCCCGGCTACTACTGGGTGGGGAGCGGAGGAAGATCACTCCACCAGGGAAGGCAAGGAGATAAGCAGGCAGGCGGCTGGCCGGGACTTGAGCCAAGGCAGAAGAACATGCAAGCGGGAGCTGAAGAAATATTCCCTCCGCTCCGACCAGCACATGATCATCAGAAAGGGGCACAGATAATGGAAAAAAATACACCCCCCAAGCTAGTAGGAGTGGTGGAGCGGGGGTGTGTAATACAGATTTTTTTATTTTTAATTCTGCACTGACTGTCTTTGAAATTGCCCCAGCCCCTGTTCAAATCCAATCCGGGGACAAAACTGGGGACAGACTTGGTCCGGGGACAGTGTCCTCAATCCGGGGACTGTCCCCTGAAACCGGGGATGTCTGGTCACCCTAGCTTAAAGGGATCTAGTGAAATAAGATTGAATCACAATAGCAGTGTTTTCTTTCAGCCTTCTGTCTGCACAAATCCTATGAAAATAGACAGAGGTAGGCATTTTTATGAGTTCTGAAAAATTTACTGTTTTTCTTTCATTCCCTACGCATATGGATGCGATGTCTGCCTCTGTAGTAAGTGATGATGGTCATGTAGATTCATTCCTTCCTCTTGCTTTCCAGCTACCTGAAGAGGACCCGGAGTATGCAGAGCCTAACAAAAACTACGTCCCTCATCTACCTCAACCTATGAAAGAAGTTGGTAAAAACGGAGACTAGAACAAAGCCTAGAACACAGAGTACCGGCAACAAAGCTCATGCTCAATATTGTGCTATTGCGTTTTATGGTTATGTTTTTATTTTTTTTACTATGTCAATCTTGATTGACCTTTTTTTAGAAATTTAAATAGATGCCTGAGATGATCAACTAAGAGCAAATCAAATGTAAATACTGTGCACCATGAAAATGATTGTTGTAAATATTAGTAAATAGAAGCTGATATGATTGTTAGGTTTGCTTTAGGGAAGGGGTCTCCAAACTTTCTAAACACAGAACCAGTTTAATGTTCCTCAGACTTTAGGGGGGGGGCAGACTTTGGCTAATGGTAATAGAACATGCCTGGGCATCTGTGGGAATAAACCATGCCCCATCACTGGTTTTAGTGGGAGGCATAGTGCCCCATTGTTGGTATCAGTAGGAGGAATAGTACCCCATCACTGGTGTCAGTGGGAGGAATAGTAGCTGATCCTGGTGTCAGTGTGAGGAATCGTGCCCCATCATTGGCGTCATTGGGAGGACTAGTGCACCATCCTTGGTATCAGTGGGGGAAATGGTATCTCATTGTTGGTATCAGTGGTGTAGCACACGGATCCTTTTCCCCCTCTTACCTTCTCAAGCAGGGGGATAAGACACACCTTGCCACATGCCTTGTCCTCTAGATTATAAAGGTCAGGGGGTGTTACATACTTGGGTCCCGCAGCGAGTTGCTTCCTTCTTCTGGTTCTCCCCTCTGTTTATAGAGGCGAGTCTTTATCTTTCCCAAATGAGGTCAATGTCCACACAACATATCAACTCCAACTTGAGTTTATTTTAGCTTGCTTTCAGGAACCAGAGAGTTGAAGTGAGAAAAGGTTAGCAGATAGAAGTGGATTCAGGCACACTCTTGGCTTCGTTGCCACTCGATCCCGAGTGGGTACAGCTCACCCGGATAGTCACTCAATAGCACTAGCAGCCAGCGTGATGCTGGAACAATGGCTCAGTCCCCTCCAAGGACCAAGTCAAGGAGATCCCTCCTGAACTTTCAACACTCCGCAGAGGCAGTCTGCGAAGTGAGGAATCCTTCCCTCCGACAGGTCACCAGGCCTTTCCCGAGACAGCAATACTTTATTACTCGCCCTCTTGTTATGGGATCAATCCTCCCCTGGTTTCCTCTGTGTCAGAGCGGTTACCCTCACGCGGGTTCCCTGGGACTCCTCTTCGGCTGTAAACCCAGTCAAAGGTACTGGGCCTACCTGAAACTCTGTAGCCTCGGGCTGATGGTGCCCGAGACTCCTCGATCAAGATGGGGCGCACCCCCCTCTGAGGGGTAGCTCCCTCCGGGCAGTGGGCCCTGGGAATTCGCTTCCGGGCATGGGCCTCGGGAATTGCTCCCTGTGTAATGGCGTCTGCCCCTTATATATCCTCTCCCGGCATGCACAGCAGGCCAGAACCGCCCACCAACGGCAGCCGAGAGAGAACATCCAATACCTACTCCATCACCTGTGGTTCAACCCCGGGCATAGGTGACAGCACCACCTATACGCCCAAAGGGGAACTGCACGCCAGGTGACACAGCAGTAAGGCAGAGTCCAAATAATTAAGAGACCTGAGCCAACTATTGCTCTGGTCACCCCTAAATTTAGGTATAGCGGGGTTAAATTTGGGGACCCCGCTACAGTGGGATGAATAGTGCCCCTTCATTGGTATTAAAGTGGTTGTAAACCCACTTTTGCAACTTGCACCTACAGGTAAGCCTAGATTAAGGCTTACCTGTAGGTGCAAGAAATATCTCCTAAACCTACACGGTTTAGGAGATATTTGCTAAAAATGACATTGCTCCGTGTCTACGGCGCATGCGCGCCGTAGACAACGGCGCATTCATGGGGTTAATCCCATTCACAAATTCGGCTAAGTCCCAGCAATGCTTGGGCTTAGCCGAATTTGACGGCTCCTACGTGCATGCGCGGAGTGACGTCTTCGCCGCTCCGGCCAATCACAGCGCCGGAGCGGCGCTGTGATTGGCTGGAGCGGCGATACCCGAAAGTAACATTCCGGCTATCGCCGCAACGATGGCTGCAGCTGAAGAGGGAGACGAGGACGGCTTCGGGGGCCCCGATCTAAGGTAAGTGATGCATCATGAGCTATTATGCTAGTCATATTAGCTCATTATACCTTTCTCTTACAGGTGGTTTAAAAAAATTTTTTTTATAGGGGTTTACAACCACTTTAATGGGAGGAATAGTACCTCATTGTTGGTATCAGTGGGAGGAATAGTGCCCCATCATTGGTATTAATGGGAGGAATAGTACCTCATTGTTGGTATCAGTGGGAGGAATAGTGCCCCATCATTGGTATTAATGGGAGGAATAGTACCTCATTGTTGGTATCAGTGGGAGGAATAGTGCCCCATCATTGGTATTAATGGGAGGAATAGTACCTCATTGTTGGTATCAGTGGGAGGAATAGTGCTCCATCATTGGAGTCAGTGGGAGGAATAATACCCAATGGGCCAGATAAAGGCAAGTAAAAGGCTGCACCATCCCCCAGTCCACAGTTTGGAAACCAATGCTCTAGGACAGTGGTTCTCAACCTCATTCCTCAAGTACCCCCAACATTCCATGTTTGCCTTTACTTTGGACAGTTGCTTTAAATCAATATCAATGACATGGTATTGATGAGAGCTATTTTATCTAAGGGAAGTTCCCAAAACATGGCCGTTGGGGGTACTTGAGGACTGAGGTTGAGAACCACTGCTTTAGGGCATAGTCCTTTTTAGAAAGAGGAGAAAGATTGTTATTTACTGAAGAGTAATGCTGATCCACCCGTCCATGTCCTGTCTTTCATTCTGCATTGCCTCCAGCGCATGTCTGCTTGTACCACAAAGAGAAAACTCCCACAAACACAATAAAAGGACCAGTGCAATCTACCACCTTTCCTGCCATGTTGGTAAAAATATTTAAATTGTAGGTGGTAGGTTGCCATTGACTGTTTTTGTGCTAGAAACCTGAGGGAAGTTGCTAGAAATTTCTGTAAATTACAATCTGACTGTACCGTAAGTCCTATGCGACGCAAACTAGCACATTATGCCTTTACCTTTTTTTAATTTCTAAAGGTTTACTATCGCTCTAACGTGCAGGGGCCAGATTTTTTTTTCTTTTACCACCGCTTTAGTTTGTTTGGGCCATGTTGGTCCAAATAAACAATTTACTTCACTAACAGATGTGCTGACTCTTAGCACTGTATTCAATGTATGTTGCATCAGCGACATACAGTATATAGTGCTGTGTTTTGGCTGGTACAGGAACTTCCCATCCTGCTCCTGAAACCAAATAAAGTCGGCTAAGTACTGCTCAGCCATTCACAGGCAGCTTTGTATTTTGAGTGAATGAAAGGCTTCTTCTGAATGGCTAAGGGGGAGAGGTGGGTGGATGATGTCATGCTCTTGACCTCAGCCAGAGTAAGCCTTTTTCTCAAAATACAAAGCTGCCTGTGAATGGCTGAGCAGCACTTAACCCAATTTGATTGTGTTCCAGGAACAGGACAGGAAATCCCCACACTGCTTCTGGAACACAGCGCTGTATGTTGTATGCATCTGAGGCTGCATACAGTTTATACATCTGTATGTAGCCTCAGGTGTATACCGTATACAATGCAAAGGAAAAGAAATGTGTTTTGTCCAAATTACCTATTTAAAGGTAAATGAGGCCTGGAGTTAGGCTTTAAGTGGACAGTGAAGACGTAGCTCCTGTGCATGCATGTTGGACCTTCATTATCCTGCCAGCCAGTTCCATTCTTGACATCTTATACAGTGGGGCAAAAAAGTATTTAGTCAGCCACCAATTGTGCAAGTTCTCCCACTTAAAAAGATGAGAGGCCTGTAATTGTCATCATAGGTATACCTCAACTATGAGAGACAAAATGTGAAAACAAATCCAGACAATCACATTGTCTGATTTGGAAATAATTTTTTTGCAAATTATGGTGGAAAATAAGTATTTGGTCACCTACAAACAAGCAAGATTTCTGGCTCTCACATACCTGTATCTTCTTTTTTAAGAGGCTCCTCTGTTCTCCACTCATTACCTGTATTAATGGCACCTGTTTGAACTTGTTATCAGTATAAAAGACACATGTCCACAACCTCAAGCAGTCACACTCCAAACTCCACTATGGTGAAGACCAAAGAGCTGTCGAAGGACACCAGAAACAAAATTGTAGACCTGCACCAGGCTGGGAAGACTGAATCTGCAATAGGCAAGCAGCTTGGTGTGAAGAAATCAACTGTGGGAGCAATAATTAGAAAATGGAAGACATACAAGACCACTGATGATCTCCCTCGATCTGGGGCTCCACGCAAGATCTCACCCCGTGGGGTCAAAATTATCACAAGAACGGTGAGCAAAAATCCCAGAACCACACGGGGGGACCTAGTGAATGACCTGCAGAGAGCTGGGACCAATGTAACAAAGGCTACCATCAGTAACACACTACGCCGCCAGGGACTCAGATCCTGCAGTGCCAGACGTGTCCCCCTGCTTAAGCCAGTACATGTCCGGGCCCGTCTGAGGTTTGCTAGAGAGCATTTGGATGATCCAGAAGAGGATTGGGAGAATGTCATATGGTCAAATGAAACCAAAGTAGAACTGTTTGGTAGAAACACAACTCGTCGTGATTGGAGGAGAGAGAATGCTGAGTTGCAACCAAAGAACACCATACCTACTGTGAAGCATGGGGGTGGCAACATCATACGACTGATCCGTGTACATGAAAGAATGAATGGGGCCATGTATCGTGAGATTTTGAGTGCAAACCTCCTCCCATCAGCAAGGGCATTGAAGATGAAACGTGGCTGGGTCTTTCAGCATGACAATGATCCCAAACACACCGCCCGGGCAACAAAGGAGTGGCTTCGTAAGAAGCATTTTAAGGTCCTGGAGTGGCCTAGCCAGTCTCCAGATCTCAACTCCATAGAAAACCTTTGGAGGGAGTTGAAAGTCTGTGTTGCCCAGCGACCGCCCCAAAACATCACTGCTCTAGAGGAGATCTGCATGGAGGAATGGGCCAACATACCAGTAACAGTGTGTGACAACCTTGTGAAGACTTACAGAAAACGTTTGACCTCTGTCATTGCCAACAAAGGATATATAACAAAGTATTGAGATGAACTTTTGATATTGACCAAATACTTATTTTCCACCATAATTTGCAAATGTTATTGTCTGGATTTGTTTCCACATTTTGTCTCTCATAGTTGAGGTTTACCTATGATGACAATTACAGACCTCTCTCATCTTTTTAAGTGGGAGAACTTGCACAATTGGTGGCTGACTAAATACTTTTTTGCCCCACTGTAGATGGGGTGGGCTAGGAGTATGCACTGTGCATGCACCGCTAGCAGCACCACAGACAATGTGCACAGGAGAAATATTTTACCATAAAGCTCTACCTTCAGCAATTATTTGAGAGTTTTGTTCCACTTAGGAAATATAAGTGTCTGAGTGTAAGAAAACACTTGTGAAGTCTAGTACACCGATTGTAACGGACAGAAGAAAAATTGATCTGTGGAATGTGGATATTATATTATCTACTTTCATTCTAATCATTCCCAAGACAATTTTGCCATCTTCAGAGTGGCCAACATTTCCAAAATATTTCCAAGGACACTTTTTTTGCTGTGGGTCCTGCAAGCCATTGTAGGCTGAGAATGTACTTTAATTAGGCATGGGGCATTCATTTAGAATGGTGTCGTTCTACAAGAGAAATCTCGTTAACCTATTGTACAAGTGTATTTTAAAATGCTGCACATCATCATAATAAAGACAGGAACACAATCAAAGTATGAATCCTTAGATATTTTTTAATGTATTTGTTTATCTAGCCAAAAATGTAAGTCTGTATTTACTGTAAAGTGCGGCATCCCAGGAATTCTTGCAGAGAATGCAGTGATAAACACATTTGGCAATAAAATTTTTAGAAAACATAATCTTACACTGGCCTTTCTGTTCTTTCGAGTACTGTGACATCTGTTGTGGCTGATGATGGGTTGAAAGTTATTGTAGGTGCAGATGGTGACCAGATAGGGAAAGGGGGGGGGGTGCAGGAGGACATGACAGTAAAGAGGGGGACAGGGGGTGAAGGAGGGAGTGGAGATGGATGGTGGTTGGGGTAGAAAATAGGGGCGAAGAGGTGGATGGGGGAGTTAAAGGGGTACATGTGGGTTATTTGCTCCTAGAATGTGGAAAGTTGGCAGTATTATGTTACTTGCTGGGTGCAGATAAGTAGTTGAGAGCAGTTCTCTAGTTTGGTGGTGGGGACACAGAAAAGGCCAAAGTTCTCCCCTTTCACCAGTAGACTACACAGCACCCACAATCCCCCCTTTCCCTACCATGTATAACCCCCCCCACACACAGTGCCCCCTACTTCCCTCCACCCAGAACTATCACCCCTCGGAATACTGCGATAAACAGTGGGAAGGTGATAGTTCTATGATATGATAATGATTTTCTTTATACCCGGCGTACTATGCAGTCTTGGAGAAGTTGGACATTTTTCACTGGCCACACAGTGACCCCACATAGCAGCATGAGAAGCACTGAGAGCATCGCCCATTCCCTACACCAGCCTGGGGTGCCTTGGCAAAATGCCTAAAAATTGCCCCAAAATTCTATACAAGCCGGCGGGTGGATGAAGCCTGCCTTTTAGTTACACAAAGCCACGGGTGCACCATTACAACCTTCTACCTGCCAACCTCCTAACGACCAATGACATCATCAGTTGATAAGGAGAATGTCAGTTTCCTGCAGGTCATCCATGTTTGACCCTTCCTTGCCTCTCTCCATCAGCTTTGGGGCCTTATTAACTAAGTAATGGAGAAGAACTGAGGGAGAAGAGAAACATTGGAATACTAGTTGGTACCAGTTTGCAAAAGTGAATTTGCTTTGGAAGAATAAATCACCTCCAACGTTGGGTGTCCTACATGCATTGATGTTGCTGCATTATGTAAAACTATTAGAATAGTTTTTACAAATTAGAATGGGGCGCCTCAAGACTGTCCATAATTTTGAAGGGTGCCTTGAGATTGTCCATATTCAAAGGGTGCCTTGACTGAAAAAAGGTTGAGAAACACTGCCCTACACTGCACACAGCAAACTGATGGATCCAGGAAACAAACTGTTGCACATTACAAGCTGATTGGCCACCTAAAACCCCACACACTACATGCTGATTGGCCTCCCACAGCCCAACTCCAAACACTAATGCCTTGTACACACGACCGGATTTTCCGATGGAAAAAGTCAGACGGGCTCTTTTCATCGGATATTCCGTCCGTGTGTATGCCCCATCTGACTTTTTCCTTCTGAAATTCCGTCGGAAAAAAAAACATGCATGCTCAGAATCAAGCAGAAGAGCCGAACTGCCTATTGAACTTCATTAATCTCGGCTCGTCGTACGTGTTGTACGTCACCGCGTTTTTGACAGTCGGACTTTTGTGTGACCGTGTGTATGCAAGACAGCTTGAGTGGAATTCCGTCGGACAATCCGTCGGACTTTATTCCGACGGACAGTCCGGTCGTGTGTACAAGGCATTAGGGTCCATGCACATTGGGTGTTTAGTCCTGGTGCATGAAACTGTTTTTAAGTGGGGGCAGAGGGCACAGATGCCCTGTCCAGCCCTGCTGCCTGCAGCCAATCAAAATCTATGAGCGTTCGAAAGCTGCTGCAGCTGGATGGGGCTGGATTGTGTACCTAGTAGAACTTGCGGTTAAGGCAAAATTAGCCCTGGAACAAATGTTTGGCATGCAAGCAGTCTGCGTTTTGATCATTTGTCCCAGGCTGCATACTACCTAGGGTGACCACGTGTCCCGGATTGCCCGGGTCAGTCCCGCATTTTGCAGGTTTGTCCCGGGCACATTCATTCCAGGACAATACAGTGTCCCGGAATGAAACTGGCACAGCCACCCCACTGGGCAATCTGATGCCCCCAAAAAAGGCCGCCACATCACTGCTTTACTCACTGACAGTACTTGTCCTGACTGGGAATGCCTGGAGGAGCACAATCCCCGCCCCCTGCTTGTGATTGGAGAAATCCTAAATCCTGCCTCTTGTGTCCAATCACTGTGCTGTGATTCGTCACAGCACAAGCTGATTTTTGGTAAGGGAGGGTGTCCCTGAATGGTAGTTTGGAAATGTAGTCACCCTAATACTACCCTAAACGTGTTTACCACTAGGTGCAACATCCGGTCCTGCCCAGTTGGCTGGATAGTGCATCTGTGCCTTCCAACTGCATCTAAACCCTGGAGCCTCATGCACCAGGGCTTAATGACCAACATGCATGAGGCCTAAGGCCTCATACACACGACTGATTTTCTCGTCCAAAACAGTCAAGAAAAGTGCCGCGACAGTTTTTTTGTCTAGAAAAACGTTTGTGTGTATGGTTTTACGACGAGAAACTTGCCGAGAATCTCGACGAGAAAATAGAGAACCTGCTCTCTATTTTCTCGTCAGGATTCCAGATTTCCTCGTCGTGTTTCTCGTCGGCCTGTTTTGTGACGAGAAAATGGTTTGTGTGTATGCTTTTATGACTCTTCCAAAAGCGCGCATGCTCACAAGCAACTATGAGATGGGAGCGCATCTTCTGGTAAAACAAGCCTTCATAATGGAGAGAGCACATTCGTCACGCTCATAAATATTTCATCGTTTAAATGTTCTGCATTGAAATCTTCGTTAGAATGTTACATTAATCAAAACGAGTGACCTTCTTTTGCTGCTGATATTCACACAGAGTTCTGCCTTATTTTTAACCTTTTTCATGCTGCTCTTTATAAGATTTATGTGTATTATATCGTGCAAGTTTTTAGGAATAATTTAAATGGTTAGATTTTTCAAAATGATGTTAATTCTAATTTCTCAATGTTTTGATAGCGATCTCCCATTTAATTTTGGAATCTATATTATTTAAATTTCACACCATGTTTTTGTGCTAATCCGATTTAGTTATTCTTTTGGGGGGGTGATATCTGTCCCTTTTATTGTCAGTCAAATGTATCTGCTTACTCCAAAGCTTGATTTTGTTTATTTAAAAATACACATAGTCAAGTATGAACTTAAACAAAAAACACATTTATTCATGTTTATAAATTAAATAAAGAGAAGGCAGCGCTGGAGAAGCTGCTGCCATTTGTGCATCCCAGGGACCCCAGAGCACACAGCAACCCTGTGTGGACACTAAAATTGGGAGCTTGAGAAGGCCCACATTTCTGAACACAATCTGATGCTGGCCTCCCAGAGGTCAGGAACAGCAGCAGGTGAGATATATGTCCCAAGTGTGTGGTACTACAACAGGCTGCCTTCTGTCCGACCACAATGAAGCAAGGCCATCACTTCCTCTTCTTCCTGGCAACCTTCCCTGCAGCCTTTCCTGAAGCCTTTCCTGAAGCCTTTCCTGCAGCCTTTCCTGCAGCCTTCCTTCTTCGTTTGGCTGGAGGCTGGCCCACTGGAGGGGTACTCCTGTCAGGAGGAGGAGGTGGAGGTGTAGCAGAAGGGGGTGGGGCAGAAGAAGAAGGTGGAGGTGTAGCAGAAGGGGGTGGGGCAGAAGAAGAAGGTGGAGGTGTAGCAGAAGGGGGTGGGGCAGAAGGTGGAGGTGTAGCAGAAGGGGGTGGTGTAGCAGAAGGGGGTGGGGCAGAAGGTGGAGGTGTAGCAGAAGGGGGTGGGGCAGAAGGTGGAGGTGTAGCAGAAGGGGGTGGGGCAGAAGGTGGAGGTGTAGCAGAAGGGGGTGGGGCAGAAGAGGAAGGTGGAGGTGGAGGTTGAGGTTGGGTCAGTTGGGCCACCTCACATATGGCGGTATTGGGTGTAATTTTCTCCATCACCCCCTTGTTGAGCAAGGTGATGAGCAGGGGCTCGCATAGGAGGCGTTGCTCCATGCTCATCACCTTCAACTTAGCCTCCACTAGGCCGGCAATGGCCTCTTCAGGGGATGTGGGCTCCTTGAGGGTGGCATGGGCCTCTTTAATAAGGGCCATTGCTGCCTCACTGGTGGTCCTGTCCCTCCTGCCTCTTTTGTGAAGCCGGATGGGAGGCACCTGGGATCTGGTGCTTCTCCTTTGCCCTGCCACCTCCTGTCTGCCACTGGGCCCTGCCACCTCCTGGCTGCCACTGGGCCCTGCCACCTCCTGGCTGCCACTGGGCCCTGCCACCTCCTGGCTGCCACTGGGCCCTTCCTCCTCCTGCCTGACAGTTTCCAGACCCTCCTCCTGGCTGATTTCATCCTGTGTATGAAAAAGGAACATAGTTTAATATGTTGGTTTAATCTTTGCATCAAACTTTGTAATCCTGATGGAAGCAATTAGAATGTAAATGCATAAATCCTTGCTTTAAATTTACCACTACATCAGCTTGACTATTTACCACACAATTAAGTGCAGAATAATGTCTACAGATCCTGATTTCACTTGTGGAATACAAAATAATGTATGTTTCTCATCCTGACATATTTGGGAAACATTAATTTTATCCCAATACATTTTCAGTTAATACTATACCTGGCTCCAGATGGACAAATCAGGATCATCCAGGATGGCTGCCTCCTCTTGCTCCAGAGAAGGCTCAGGTTGGCTGCAGGGAAGTCTGGGGGGAAGAGTGGAGAGTGATGGCCTTGGCTCAATGTGGTCATCCAGGAAGGACATCCTGTTGTAGTACCACAAAATCGGGACATAAACATCATCTGCTGCTGCTCCTGACCTCTGAGAAGCCAGCACCTTAGAGCGTTCAGTCCTGTAGGTACCTCTCAAGCTCCCAATTTTAGTGTCCACTTGTTTTGCTGTGGCTGTGGGCACCTTGGTATGCACAAATGTGAGCAGCTTCTCCAGCGCTGCTTTTCTCACCCCTTTTTTTTTATGGATGGGGTTTTTCGTCTCCCACAGAGCCGGCAGCTCCCTTACCCGGTCAATAAATTCCGCCAGGAACTCTTTGTCGCTAATAAAGACATTCATATTGTATCTGCAAGTAAAATAAATTATATTTAAATAATGTGAGGCAAACAGTCTAACCTCCTTCACATCCTAGTCACCATATATATCCTCCAACAATCTCAAGACAGTATAGGCCAACAATTTTTACAAGTCACAAAATCACATACCTTCGTTCGCACGTCCGTCACTTGAACTCCTCTCTCCGCACACCGAACGTACTATAGTCACATGTGTGTTTGCTATATACACACCACGCATGCGTCAAAATTCGAACACGTCGCTCCGCACACGTCGCCCGCCCATGACGTTCTAACTTACATCTTTTCCCCGCCCCTTCTCTTTCGGCGTGCAGACAGATATGGCGGAGTTACAGCAGGTGTCTGATAATTCCGCAACTAGCGAGGAGACAAGCCCGGAGACCGAGGACACGTCACGATCAAGGAGGAGATTCAAGGCATCGAATATGTCTTTGGCGGAGATGGCGGAGATGGTGGACATCTTGGTCAAGGCTGATTATGATGCCAAGCATGGGCCGTATAGCAAACCAAATAGAAGGAAGGCCAAAATCCTCACTAAAGTTGTGAAGAGTCTGAGGGCGAAGTTCGGGGTGAAACGCTCAAATGAGCAGCTCAGAAAGAGGTGGTCAGACCTCAAACTGAGGGAACCAGACCAGTTGAGGATCATAAAGAGGATGCTCGCTAAAAGCAAGTAAAATGACGACGTTTCTGCTATTAATATTTTTAGAAACTGACATGTTTTTTTTTTTTTTATCATATTGGACTCCCTTCCAAAATGTAATATTTTGAACTAGGTTGGGCACAGTAATCGTTCGTTACGTTACCGACACTTCGTTCGGCCACTATCCGCGGTTTTGGCTTATTTAAGAGCCACAAAAGTAATTAGACATCTGCCATTTTTGATCAAGTATTGTGGATAATTTTTTAGTCTAGATGATGTGTTTGTAAAGAGAATGAAATGCAAACTTTTATCAGTGTAAAGGAGAGGACACTCAGCAGCTGCTTCCACATCTGTACTTTGGGGCACTATAGTGTGGGCCAACAGACCCGCCTTTTTTGGGTGTCCCACACAGGTGCATCAGAGTTTTTTTGTGGTGCCTCCATGTCCAAAAAATTACATCCAAATGTGAATACTAAACATATTTGGGGTCATAAATAATGCATTCTTCTTTAAATTCCGCACAAACACACACTTGTACCCCACTTCCAAACAATTTATCCTGTTTTTAGTTTAACAAGGAGATTTACAGTGTGATAAATAGACCTTTGGTTTTATTCTCATAGGGGAGAGAAGACTGGGAGGAGAACACTCCAGGGAGCACATGCACCCCACAACTTCCAAACAACACCAAACTCCCAAAGATCCACAACCGAAAGATGTGCAGGAAGTTGAGGTGGAGGAAGGAGAAGTGCAGGAAGGAGAGGTGGATGACGTTGTGGATCTGGTCACCACAACAGGTCAGTATCTGACACCACAGCTTAAGGTAAGCGAGGTAGGCCTGCAGAGTTTTATTAAATTTTTTTTTGGTTTTTAGGGGATGTAAATGTTGTGAAGGATAGCACACGGTTCTCTGCTGACAGTGCCCTCCGCCTCATCCAGCAAGTGATGGAATGTAGCACGGAACTGGACCTAATTAAACAAAGAATCCATGTGATGGAACAAACATTTAAAGACATTCTCGATGTTTTGGGGAGAATTCAATAAGCCATCCAAACACATTTGTTTTTACATGTTTGTTTTTATATTTTTTTCTAATTTTTTGAGTAACAAACCAGCCAAAAATTGAATATGCACACAGTGTGTGAACATGTGCTATCTGCCATCAGGGGATATCCATGTACGTCTTTTGTGGGTGCAACCCCTTCCTCGTATCAAAAGTCGGTGAACTGAGGAAGGGGATGCACCCCCAAAACACGTCCATTGATCACCCCTGATGGCAGATAGCACATGTTGACAATAGGGATCAGGATTGTAAACTTCCTATATGAAAAAAATTTAAAATGTGTGCATATTCAATTTTTGGCTGCGCAAGGGGTGGCAGGACCCCATATTAGGACGGGCACATAGAGACATAGTTTGTGTAAGTGAATGTCTCCGATTGCTCAGAGGTATCCAATGTTGTAATTTTTGAAATGCAAGTGATATTTTTGTATTTTCATAAGCCAAAAATTGCCGGGTTGTGGCCAGGCCAACCCCAAAGTAAAAAAAATAAATAAAAAATGAAGAGAATGTGCACAGAGTAAAATATTTGACCACAAACAACGTGTAGCTTCTTTTTATAATACTCTCTAAGCTTATTTGGTTCTTTTGTAAGGTAACATAGTGAAATGGTTGTTATTTTCTAAAGTAAAATACACTTGCCACTACAAATGCACAAAGACAAACTAGGAGACAGGAAAGAACAAATAATTAAAGGTTTAAACAAGATTTTTATTGGGATACTTAGACATAGGCTGGCATAGGAATTGCCCCCCTACCCGTGAAATACTCCATGTATTTGTCCCGAACCACACGGGCATTTTGGGGGGGCAAGCCAAGACGGGCAGATTCCAGGCCCGGAAGGGGATTTGCAGGGGAAAGTCCAGCCTCTGGCAAAACTGAGGCCATATAGGAATTTGATTTTTGGCTCAGAAAGTTGTGTAGCACACAGCAGCATAACACTACATAGTTTATTTTGTAGTCCGCCAAGTGGATGGAAGTCATAAAAAGGCGGAACCGGCTGGCCATTATGCCGAAGGCATTTTCAACGACTCTTCGGGCCCTGGCCAGCCGGTAATTGAACACACTCTTCTCTGGGGTCAGGGTCCTCTGTGGAAATGGCCTCATAAGATGCCGTCCGAGTCCGAAGGCTTCATCAGCCAAGAAAACAAAGGGGAGTCCTTCAATATTCCCTGCATCCGGTGGCAATGCAAGGTCGTCACTCTGGAGACGGAGGGCAAACTCCGTCTGGATGAAGGATCCCCCATCGGACATCCGGCCATTCTTCCCTACATCAACATAGAGGAATTCATACCGTGCTGACACCACCGCCATCAGCACAATGCTATGAAACCCCTTGTAGTTGTAGTAGTAGGACCCAGAACGGGGTGGCGGCACGATGCGGACGTGCTTCCCGTCTATGGCACCACCGCAGTTGGGGAAGTCCCACCGCGTGGCAAACTCCGATGCCACAGTCTGCCATTCCTGTGGCGTGGAAGGAAGCTGTGGAGTGAAACAAGATGAAATAATATTAGAAAAACAAAGTCATACATTACAAGGAAATTCTATCCCAAAAAATTAGAGACCAACATCAATCTAATTATACGTTTATTAAGGTGTGTAAAAAAAGTATAATGGAAGGCTCATTTATCATATTCATCACCCCCTCTGATGGGCCATTACTAAATTATTTTTGGGGGGGGGGAGATGTGTTTGGCCACAGGATAGCATTGCAGTGGCGGTGCGTCCAGAGTGGGCGCTGGAGCACTGTCCCCTCTCTCCTGTGCCCATCACTCAGAACAATACATAGGTTCATGCGTTGCATGAACCTATGTATTGCCTATGCCGCCCACTATTCAGGTGGATGGCCTCTTGTAAAGCGACCGACATATGAATCATTGCGGCATTTAGGGGGTTAAAATTGCAGAGCAGAAACAGGTATTAAAATAGTCTTGCAAATTACAACCTGAGGGATGTAATTGGCTTCCTCAAAGAAAAATCGGGGACGCAAGGAGGGGGGCATTCCTTGTGTAAACACTGACAGGCTGCTCTGCCAATCATGTTCACCAAGTCTGTTTAATGGTAACATGATTGGCTGATGCAACATGAAGGGAAGGAGAAGACATCAAGGACAGAAGAAGGATGGCGCTGACCACAAGAAGGTAAGTGCAGGGCTGGGGGGAAACTGGCTGCATTAGAGGGGACTAAATGGCTGCATTTGAGGGAACAAAATGGCTGCATTGGAGGGGACAACTGGGGGCGTTTATTAGGCAACAGAGCAAAAAAGGAGGAAGTTTATTTCCTAAATTGGGGTTTGAACCCCCCAACATTTGGAGCAACAGGCGCCCCTGCTGGAAAAGTTAGTGAAGGGAAATATTTAGGGAGGAGAAAAAAGGGGCAATCTAAAGCTTCCAACATGCATGGGGACAAAGGGGACATTCTCAGCATATTACAATCATGGTAATTAGGGAAGGATGAAAGAAATACAATACATTAGCATACATGTAATACATAAAATGTGATGTTAAGGGAGAAAACTTACCCTAATATAGTCCTCCTGCAGGACTTGTATAATAGCAGAACAGGTGTCTGGGATTATGAGGCCCAGAGCCTGGGGGGAGATGCCTGTGGTGAACTTCAAGTCCTGAAGACTTCTCCCTGTCGCCAGGTAACGCAACGTGGCGATGAGCCTCTGCTCAGCACTGATGGCTTCCCGCATAACGGTGTCCTTCCTGGTAATATAGGGGGACACCAAAGCCAACAGTTCCTGAAAAACGGGGTCAGACATCCTCAGAAAATTCCTGTAGTCCTCAGGATTATTCTTGACGATCTCCCGCAGCAGAGGCATGTGGCAGAATTGGTCCCGCTGGAGCAACCAATTCTTGGTCCATGAACTCCTCCTCACACCATTCATGGACTGGTCTTGGTCCAAAACAAGCAGACCAACACCAAGCGCACGCACAGCACGAACTCGACGACGAGAACGTCCAGGCGACATGGCTAGGAAACGGTCGTCTAATCAGAACGTACAGAACAGAACGCACTTTAGAACAGCAAGGCCTATGAATAACGAACTGAAAATCAGAAACGAACAGGCAAGAACGCACTGTAAAACAGATACGACCTGCCTAGACGCCCTGAAAGTCAAGATACGAACCCACAAGCACAAACTGAACCGCAGAAAACGATCTGAAAAGTACGAAGACTGAAAAGCGCGAATCGTCTCTTCCCAAACTTTTACTTCACACGCGGTAACACGAGATCAGCAAAAGCAGCCCAAGGGGTGGCGCCAAGAAAAAAGATCTTCCTCTTTATAGTGCCGTCGTACGTGCTGGACGTGAGCGCGGAGAACAACGAGGAAATTGGGAAATGACAGTGTGTACGCATAGAAAGCTTGACGAGAAAATCGACAAGCTTAACAAGAATCTCGTCGAAAAAAACGACGTGTTTTTTACGACGAGAAAATCGGTCGTGTGTACGAGGCCTCAGGGTTCATTTACACCTGACTGAGAACACAACTGGGAGATGCCTAACGCTGTGATTCCAGGACAAATAATTGAAAAGTGGAAATGTCCTGGCAAATCCAGGACAGTTAATAGGTTTGCATCTTAAAGTTGACCTGAACTAAGAATGTGAAAATTTGCTATGGTATAAGGAATATTTAGAAATGTTAGTTATGCCTGAGCAGTACCATTGAAAAGGTTCCTTTTTTGTCTGGAATTTTTCCTGAAAAATAACAGTGCACTTCCTGGCATGTGAATGTGCCTAGGCACTCGTGTGTCTACAAACTCATAATTGCTTATCTACACTGTAAGATCTAGGACGCTGCTGCTGCTTCTGACTGCTAGCCTCAAGAGGTTTGGAGTGAGATTTGATAATGTCTATCCTGCTCAGTGCTTTCATCGCTAGAGGCAACAATACAAGAACCTCAGCCCCTAAACGTCTAATCCTTTGTTAGAACAGTGTTCAAATTTGGTTACGCCCTGGTTCACACTGGTGCGTTTTGAAATGCGATTTGACATGTCAAATCGGCGGCATTTGCTGGCAATGGCACCGTCCTAATCGGTGCGGCGCTGCACCGATTTCAAAAAGTAGTTCCTGTAATCGCGGCCGAAATCGGGACTGACAGGTGGGAGTGAAATAGTGCGAGTTCTGCTGAACTCGCTCGGCTTCACTCCCGCAGCCCAATGTGAACCTGGGCTTTAATACATAACGAAGATCTGTCTGCACAGTACAGACGGGGGTTAATTATGGCAAACACAGCTGCCCAGCCTCCTCACAAACAAAGAGAACTTCCGTATATACTCGAGTATAAGCCGACCCGAATATAAGCTGAGGTACCTACTTTTACCACAAAAAACTGGGAAAACTTATTGACTCAAGTATAAGCCGAGGGGAGGAAATGTGCCCATTGCCACCTCACTGTGCCCCCTTACTGTGCCCATTGCCATCTCACTGTGCCACCTCACTGCCCATTTTCACCTCACTGTGCCCATTGTCACCTCACTGTGCCACCTCACTGCCCATTTTCGCCTCACTGTGCCCCCTTACTGTGTCCATTGCAGCCTCCCTGTGCCCGACTCAGTGTACCTCAAAATCTTGTAATTCCGCGGCCGGCGTCCATTGTTCAAATCTCGCGCTGTTCTCCCTGTCCCTTCCGTGATAGGCGTTTCCAGCAAACACTGTGTTGAGTGTTGCGCCTATCACGGAGGTCCTCTCATTCTCGGACTCCGTTTCCCAGCAGGCACTGTGTTCAGTGCTCCGCCAATCACGGACGTCGGACAAGAGGACCTCCATGATAGGCGCAACACTCAACACAAGTGTTTGCTGGAAACTCCTATCGTGGAAGGGACAGGGAGAAAGGCGCTAGATTTAAACAATGGACGCAGGCCGCGGAATTTCACGATTTTCAGGTACTGACAAGTATAAGCCGAGGGGTATACTTTCAGCCCTAAAAAAAGGGCTGAAAAACTCGGCTTATACCCGAGTATATACGGTATGTAGAATTTTTCTTTGCTGGAGGGAATAGAGCATCTAATCATGTAAGTTGCAATTTATAAATATTTTTACCCCAATTTGGCTGCAAAAGTGGCTAAACAAAAAAACAAGGCCTTGCCTTAACTCCTTCCAAACTCGACATGTAGCTTCATTTTTTAAAGTGCAGCGGTGCAACACAAACACTTTATGTTTTGCTAATGTGAACAGCTCTGTGCACTGTCCATATCATCAATAGCAGACTGCTTTACTAGGCATTATAGGAGTGTTAAAAACACGCCTCAACTCCTGCTTTTAATGCCATTGTGAACAGGGCCAGACAGTGTATGGCCAGTTATCATCTTTCCAGCTCGAGCATCATGGAAGAAAACTTCACTGAAGAGTGTCCTGGAGAGTTGTGTACAAGCTGCTGCCAGTGGACATGGCATGAGGTTCAGGTGGATACTCTACATTAAATTGTACTGCCTGACCGTATTTTACAGTCTGAACTTGGGTCTTGGAAACCTCCTAAGCTCTGTAAAGACTTAGAAATCTGGAGACATTTTAGAGTATCTTGTGCCCTCTCTCCAAGTTTATTGTGCTTTAATAAGTTCTCTTAAATGTTCTATAGTGACGAATGTCAGTTCTTCCGCCCCACAAAGAGTCAAGAATTCAGCCCTGATGCCGCGTACACACGATCGTGATTCACGGCGGTGAAAACACCGCCGTGAATCACGGCATGAAAAAAAATTAAAAACGAGGGAACGGCATGTTCCCCCACACACGACCGTTTTTCCCGTCATTTTTTTCTTTGACGAGAAAAACGACCGTCTGTGGGCTCCGCGGCAGTGTCTCCCTATGGGAAAACTGCAGCGGAATAAAATGATGGAAAAAACGATGAGAAAATTTAGAACATGTTCTAATTTTTCTCGTCGTTTTTCCTGCCGTTTTTCTCAACGAGAAAAACGGCATAAAGCCCACAGACGATCGTTTTTCTCTGCGAAAAAAAAAAGTAATTTTTCCCGACGGGAAAAATGATCGTGTGTACGCGGCATGAGGTTTGAGATAATATCCTACACAACCACCTGAGGGTCCTTAACCACCTCCTAGGGGTAAGGGAGTGCAACAGGTACAGAAAAGTATATGCTGTTTTTGATAACCACAAATATACAGCTCTATACAATGTCTTATACCCTATTTGTTCTATCAAACTTCAACACATGCTCCAGATATTTTTTTTTAATTTTTTTTTGCCGAGCACAAATAGATAAATATTAGGGCTGTTACTGATTAAAATTTTCATGTTCGATTAATCGTTTTTTTTTTTTAATCGGTTAATTGACTAATTTAGATTATAACGCACATACAGATCCAACTACTTTTAGCTGATCTTGCAGGCTGATTCCCAGTGCAGCTACCAACCACTGGAAAAATGGATAGCAGGATACAAAAAAACACACAAAGGCAGCGCTTGATGGGAATAGCATTAAAACTTTTATAGTCTTTGTGACAGAACCCACTGTCACTGTGTGCTTTGGAAGGGACTGAGGGCGGGCCTCCTACCCACAGACTATGGCCCCAAAGAGACTGAGACTCGGGGAGAAGCTGGCATTGAGATAATGTAATGTAATGCTACATCTCTTCTCCCCATCCCCCCTCTTGTTGCTGTGTTTAGCTGTGTTGAGTCATGGCGCATAGACAATGGTCTGGACTGCAGACATCTCTCCGCAGGGGATGTGTATTGAGGGGTTGCCTGCTTACCATAATCCCTTTATGTTTATCTGTAGTCTCTGTTTCAATGTACAAGTGTTCAGTTCCCATTGGTTCTTCCTTGTCCCCTACCCCCCCTCTATGACAAGGCTAAGGGGAGTGTCCCTAACTGTGTGTAAGAGTGTATGTTTTGTATTTAATAAACTGTTTTATGCTCTGCATGTTTAACCCTCAACACCTGTGTGGCTTGTCTCCTGATTGAGGGGTTAAGGGCCGGTTATGGCGAATCTGCAGGCTGCGGGTGTGTTTGGAGGACAGGAGACACAAGTCTGGCGGATGTGCCCAGCTGGGGTATCTGAGATCCGTCACAGTGGTGGCAGCGGTGGGATGTCTCCTGCAGTCCGGGACATCCAAACCACCACCAGGATTCAAGATCCGGGCAGCCGCCGAGGAGCAATACGGGGAGCAGACAGGTCTGGTCTGGTGGAGATAAAGGATGGCGTCTGCTGCTCTAGGAGACGAGCTGAGCTGCTCCATCTGCCTGAACCTTTACACTGAGCCGGTGTCACTGAGATGTGGACACAACTTCTGCGGGGATTGTATTGTGACTGCTCTGGATACACAGGAGGGGTCCGGAGTTTATTCCTGTCTGGAGTGCAGAGAGAAGTATGTAGAACGTCCTACTCTGGAGAAGAACAGGAAGTTGTGTATCATTGTGGAGAACTTCAGATCTACACAACAAAAGGAGGAGAAAAGTGAGATCCTCTGTACATATTGTGTGGATTCTCCAATGGCCGCCGTCAAGACTTGTCAGCATTGTGAGACTTCTATGTGTGATAAACACCTGACAGCCCACAACAAGACGGTGGACCATGTGTTGATAGAACCCACCTCGTCCTTCAGTAGTAAAAAATGCTCCATCCACAAGAAGCTTCTGGAGTATTACTGCTCCGAGGACGCCATCTGTCTATGTGCGTCCTGCTGTCTGGTGGGGGAACATAAATGACATGAAGTAGAACTTCTAGAAGAGGCTTTGGGGAAGAAGGAGAAACTGAGAAATGTTCTAGAAAAACTGACTACGAAGAGAGAGATGAATGAGAAGAAAATTCTGAATCTACAGGACCAGAAGAGAAAAGCACAAGAAAAAGCCGATGATGAGAAGAAGAGAGTCACTGCCATGTTTGAGGATCTCAGGAGACAGCTGGAGGTCCAGGAACAGAGAGTCCTGAGTGAGATCTCCAGACAGGTAGAGGAGGTCTCATTGTCAGTCACTCGTCTCACCAAACAGTTGGAGATACAGAACGATGAGCTGTCCAGGAAAATTGGTCACATTGACAAGTTGTGTAACGTGACCGACCCAATAACTGTCCTACAAGATCCAGAAACCGATACTGATGGAGTCATTCAAGATGAGGAATCAGACAAAGGTGTCCAGAATGTGGAGGAATTGGAGTTCCTCGTTGAGCAGGAATGGGAGCTCGAGATTGCCTACAAGCGGCTGTTTGACGGTGATCAGCAGCCTGGCATGGCTCCCGTTGCCTGGGACTGTCCTGGAGAAATAGCGGACAGTCGCGAAGATGCAGAGCAAATGGGGCCAGGAGTGCCCCTACGTTTTCCCGTCCTAACCGCAATGGAAGAAGCGGCGATGATAAAGAGGGCACTGCGAGTGCTAGAATGGCAGAATGCACCAGAGGTTTCCCAGGCAGCGAGACAAGATAAAAGAATAAAGGTCTCAGAAGGGGAAGTTGAGACGGGCGATGGAAGGCTGGTAAATGGTGATCAGCAGCAAGTCCAGAGTATCGAATCCGGTGCCCCAGCAGAAGCGCTGGCTACAGGGCAGAGTGCTGCTGGCCTCTGCCCAGCATCAGAAAAAGAGTTGGACCCGGAGAGTCTGAGAGATGCTCTTCGTGAGCCGTTTCCCCAACAGCAGATATCCCCAACGGGAGTGGAGGAAGCAATTCTCCCTCCCCAGCAATTGGAAAGTACCCCAATGTTCATCCCCCCAGCAGAAGTGCTGGCTGCAGGGCAGAGTGCCGCTGGCCTCTGCTCACCCTCAGAGTTGGATCCAGGGAGTCCGAGGGATGACCTCAGTTAGCTGTTTCCCCAGCACTTGGACACTACCCCAGTGTTAATCCCCCCAGCAGAAGCGCTGGCTGCGGGGCAGAGTGCCGCTGGCCTCTGCTCACCCTCAGAGTTGGATCCAGGGAGTCTGAGGGATGACCTCAGTGAGCTGGTTGCCCAGCACTTGGACACTACCCCAGTGTTTATCCCCCCAGCTGAAGCGCTGGCTGCATGGCAGAGTGCCACGGGCCCCTGCCCAGCCCTCAGTATGTCTTTGGAGGGTTTGGGAGACAGCCCCTGTCAGAAGTCGCCTCAGCAGCTGGTCACAGAACCAGGAGGGGGAAAAACCATTCCCCCTCTCCAGCGGCTGAACTCTACCGTTGTATATGTCCCCCTAGCAGAATCGCTGGCTACGGAGCAGAGCGCTGTTGGCCTCTGCCCAACATCAGAAAAAGAGATGGAGAGTCTGGGAGATAGTCCCTGCAAGATACCTCCTCAGCGGCTGGTAACTACTCCAGGAGAAAAGCAAGAACCTTTTCCTCCCCAACTGCATAGCACTGCCAGCCTATGTTCCCTACAAGCTGAAGCGCTGGCATCGGGGCAGAGGATTATTCAGCTCCCCTCAATATCTGCAACCCAGCCCCGGATCACAGGAGTGCGGACAGCTGTTCCCACTCTGCTGTGGCTGTTTTTATTCACGGGAGACCGTATGTGCGATTTTGCTCCCCAGCGCCAGAGACGTACTTTTCCTTTTCCTGGTTGCCTGGGGTGGAAGTTTGTGACTAACGCAGGTCCAGACCAGTTGGGGGTCAGGAACCTGGTTAGTCTGTTTTTAAAAGGGGAGAAATGTGACAGAACCCACTGTCACTGTGTGCTTTGGAAGGGACTGAGGGCGGGCCTCCTACCCACAGACAATGGCCCCAAAGAGACTGAGACTCGGGGAGAAGCTGGCATTGAGATAATGTAATGTAATGCTACATCTCTTCTCCCCATCCCCCCTCTTGTTGCTGTGTTTAGCTGTGTTGAGTCATGGCACATAGACAATGGTCTGGACTGCAGACATTTCTCCGCAGGGGATGTGTATTGAGGGGTTGCCTGCTTACCATAATCCCTTTATGTTTATCTGTAGTCTCTGTTTCAATGTACAAGTGTTCAGTTCCCATTGGTTCTTCCTTGTCCCCTACCCCCCTCTATGACAAGGCTAAGGGGAGTGTCCCTAACTGTGTGTAAAAGTGTATGTTTTGTATTTAATAAACTGTTTTATGCTCTGCATGTTTAACCCTCAACACCTGTGTGGCTTGTCTCCTGATTGAGGGGTTAAGGGCCGGTTATGGCGAATCTGCAGGCTGCGGGTGTGTTTGGAGGACAGGAGACACAAGTCTGGTGGATGTGCCCAGCTGGGGTATCTGAGATCCGTCACAGTCTTCAAGTAGGTAACAAAATAAATATTGCACTGGAGATAAAATTGACGTGACGTAGCTACATAAACTGTAAAAATGGTGCGAGTAATACCAAACGGTAGCAAAAGCAGTCATAAAAACATGTAGCCAAGTATGATACTGGTATAAAAATGTGTACAATGATACCACTGCTGAATCCAGATGAGGAGGGGTTAACATCAGTCCGTCGGCATGTAGATGTCCCATGAAGGGAACTATCACAACTCCCAGTGGATGGCTGTAGAATCCCAGGTTGATAGAGGGAAGTGATAGAGGGAAGTGTAACAGCTCTTGCGTGTGGCAGATAGTAAGGTCCTGCCGGCATGCAGATATGAAGGCACAGCAAAGGAGCCCTTCAGATGGACACGGCAAGCCCCGCCGGTGTCCGTGATGTCACCGAATCTCCAACGGAACTCCCGGAAGCTGGCGGAGAGGTGTGTACCGATCAAAAGAATTTTGATCGATCAAAAAAATTAATCGAGGAATTAATAATTAATTTCCACAGCCCTAATAAATATATTGGTAAAGTCAGATATTTGTCCAATGTCATTAGTTTTAGGCAAGCAAGGGCTGAAATAGGGGTCACCCAAAGCCTCTGAATGTACTGTTGTTCTGTGTGGGGGTCCCTGGATCTCCTTCAACGATGGGCATGAAGGGTACGAGATTGGGATTCATCCAGCCCAGGAAGTAGAAGTAAGATATATCTGTGCTCAAATCCCAATATCTTCCACGTGTATATAATCTATCAGGTGCTAAGAGGGGGGGTGACCACATGTTAATACTAAAAATTCGGGATGAATCTTCTGCACACTGCTTTACACTCTTTCTAGCAAACTTTATTTTATAAAAAGTTCACATACATATTTAAGCTAGCTAACTGCATCAAAGTAATCTCTCTGGCCGGTCCCTACTCCGCAAAACTCTGCTCCAGCTGCGTCTTCTTTGCGTTAACACGGTATGCACATCTAACATGTTAAAGCGGAACTTCACTTTCTCAATCAACATTGACTATTTTGAATCCTTTTGCTGCTAGCATAAGTAAATGGAAATTATATCATATTTACTTGTTTTAAACATTTTTTAATTCCTTCCTAGTTTCCAAGCCAGGGCAAATTATGTCATACATCCCTGGAGTCTTCAGGAGGGAAAGAGGGTTTTTCTCCGCTAAGTACATCCGCCCGCCTGCCTGAGCTAAGGGCAGATGGATTACAGGAAGTAAATGCGACAGCTACATGAATCATCTACCCTTACTCAACTTACTTAAGATGGCCATGGTCAGAAATATTAGTTTTTTTTTTTTGTGTTTTCTCCTCAAAATAAAGCATTGGGACATTGAAGAATGGGGGGGGGGGGGGTGGGGTTTCTTTGAATATTAAAACTGAATAACTTTGGGTTTGTGGTGTTTAGATACAGTGTAGTTCTGCTTTAGTGCTAAAAGTTCTGGATGAATCCTCTGCACACTGCCATACAACTGTAGCGCACTCACCCCTCTCTCTTTCTCTATCGGTTATATGGCTGTTGTCTAGGGGTACTTGAGAGAGAGATAAGACACACCACGGCCCATGTCCTCCCATAACTAGGAGGTGAAGGCCAGAGATTGGGCTTTTGTGTAGGTGTCCTAGAGCCAAGTCCAGTCCTTCGTCCCTGACTCCTTTGCTTAGTAACCCAAGTTCCACACAGTGAATAGGTACAACTCAGTTTTATTCTTCTTGCCAAGCAATAAAACAATCTTTCTCCTTTTGAATAATGGGGAAACAGATCGAGGCACAATCCTTTCCCTTCTGCTGCTGCCCACTGTGCTGTCACCAGTGGTGAATAGTCACTGCCACTGACTAGGTAACAGAATGTGAATTTACCTTCTCTCACTTTGCCCCTGTCAGGGGAAGAAATCCGTCCAAGGGAGAAATGGAGGCCTCTCCGTCACCAGCGATGCTGCGCCGGACTCTTCGGAGAAGTTACTGCGCACCAGTCCTCACAAACTCAGACACGGGCACCCAAGGCGTTAGGGCCCCCTCGGATTCCTCGCCCTCGCGGAACTCAGTCGAAGGTACTGAGCCCCATAGTAACTCACCCCAGGCTAAAGGTGCCTGGAATAAAGGTGAGGGGAGGGGCATGAAATGTCCCCGCCCATCACACATGGAAAGCTGTCAGACAAAATTTTTTTAATTTAAGGCAGTTATTAACCGTTTTATGCACTTACCTGTAATTGGTTGAAATGGTAACGGTCTTCTTGGCACGAGTATTTTCCTATAAAAAGAAAAAAATGCGTCACATTAGTACACTCCGGCGGTGATCTACAGAGAAGAAGATTGTATTCTCGATCATGGAGTCATTGCTGCGTCGAGTTCTTGAACGGGCCGGTACCGAAGAGGGTGAGCGCTGGCTTCAATTGTGCTTGTCGTTACCTCCTCCTCCGTCTGTGTGCGGCTTCCCGGTGGTTCCGTCCACTTCATCTGCTCCGGCTGTTCTTGATGCTGGTCTCCGCCATGATGTTGTTCCCCTTTCGTCGCCTGCCCCGGATCTTCCTCTGACGGCTGCTTCCGCTTCCTCCATCTGGTGTCCTCCTATTGACCCCGGGGATCGGCTTGCGTCATTCGGTAATCTCCGTAATGACGGCGGATATTCTCCGATTTCTGAGGACGCATGCGCAGTTCGCCCGGAGGTCCCTTCAAAGCGAAAACGCAAGAAGCCCGGCAAATATGAATCTCCTCCACAGCGCAGGGATAATGCAAACAAAAGATTGAAGAAGAAGACATTGGGAAATGGACGGGCAGCATCGGACATTCGGAATGCTGACACATTTCAAGGTTCGGCTATGGATAGCGGTAAGGTTAACCCTTCGCTTGCTGGTGACAGTTTACAAGATGTACCGGCTGGTGATGTGGTTGCTATGGCACCCGGGTTTACGCGTGCTGAAGCTGCAGCGGTTGCTGCTATGGTTACTGACGCTGCTCCTCGGTCTAATGTCACTCCTGTTATTTTGCCTGCAATCCAGGTTGCTGATTGTGAGGATGGATTGATTAATGCGGGTACTGCCGAATTTGACTTGATTCCTGAAAACAGTACATTTTCTTCCGCTTCAAACTCGGCTGTGCAACAAGGAGGTGAGCATGTGGATGCCTCTGTATTAAAAAATGTTGTTATGTCTATGTCGAATTTGTTGTCACAATTGTTACCTGTTAAGCGAAATGTTGTACCTACTTTGAACCCTCTTGCTTCTGTATGGAGAGATAATTTGTCTGTTGATAATTTTACGCCGATTGTTCAAGAGGTTGCTACCCACTCTCCTGTCCTGCAAACTACGCCAAAAATGGCTTTGTCTAATGCTGATGTGCCTGAAGCTTATATGAAAGAAGTTCTTTCTTGTGAACTTTCTCCTTTAGGTTTCCATTTAAGTAATGCCGTAAAAGACAGAATATGGAAAGGAGAATATATTGATTTGCTTTCGTTGTTGCCTTCTACTAAAGATCATAGGTTGAAGAAGGACGACGAAAAATTTGATGACGAAAAACGTAAATTTGTTTCTCGAAGCTTTAATAATTGGTTACAAGCATTCAGTATTTTTGCAGGTGTTATGGGTGAAAAAACGCCCTGACTTATGCAGTGGCCTTTTTCAACATGTTGAGATAATATTGGAGGCTTATAAGAATTTTCCAGGTCTATCATGGTTCTACTATGATGAGTCATTTCGACAAAAGCTTGCGGTACATAGAAATCTAAAGTGGGGTATGAAGGATGTAGGCCTATGGTTAAATCTGCTATTGCCTCAGAAACAGGTTGTTAAAACTGTTGCTCCTGCTGTTGGTCCTTATCGTAAAGGGCTTTGTTTTAATTTTAATGAAGGTCATTGTAAATGGCTTGCTAGCTGTAGGTATAAGCATGAATGTGCTCATTGTGCTGGTACTCATCCTGCAGCTCGGTGTTTTAAAAAATCGGGTCATCTCACCCCTGCTGTTTCCAAGGATAATACATTTCTTAAAAGCAATTACGCCAGTGATACTGGAAAACATGTTGCCCTGGCTCCTTCTGTATCCGGACAGCATGAATGCAGACATGTTAATTAGTGGATTTTGTTATGGTTTTCTACTGCCATCTTTTTCGGGTTCTGGTTGCGAAGTGTTTGATAATTTGGCCTCTGTTGTTTTTCATAAGGATGTTGTGCGACAAAAAATTTTGAAAGAAAAAGAGGATGGTAGGATTGCTGGCCCTTTTGATCACCCTCCATTCTCTAATTTTCGGATATCCCCTCTTGGCGTTATCCCCAAAAAAGAGGCTGGTTCTTTTAGGCTTATACATCATTTGTCCTTCCCTGAAGGTTTTTCTTTGAATGATGACATCGATTCGCAATTGTGTTCGGTGTCTTATTCTTCTTTTGATGATGCGTTGTCGAAAATTCGTTCTGCAGGTAATTCGGCTTTGTTGGCAAAAGCTGACGTGAAATCTGCGTTTAGATTATTGCCTATTCACCTTTCGGCGTTTAATTCCTTAGGTTTTGTTTTCGACGGTAAATATTATTTTGATAAATGTTTGCCTATGGGCTGTTCTTTGTCGTGTCGTTATTTTGAAATTTTTTCTTCTTTTCTTGAATGGGTTGTTTGTCGCCGTTCAGGTTTTGAACTTTGCGTTCATTATTTGGATGATTTTTTATTTATGGGTAGAGCGAATACTTTGGATTGCTTATACATTTTTACAGAGTTTAAATTGATGTGTAGTTTGTTTGGTGTCCCTTTAGCCCCTGAAAAATCGGTTTCTCCTACCACTTGTTTAGACTTTTTGGGTATTCAGATTGATACGGTATCCATGGTTTTTAGGCTTCCTATGAATAAAATTGTTAAGATTCGGTTGTTGTTAGATTTCATTTTATCGAAACGAAAGGTACAATTGCGTACAATTCAGTCTTTGTTGGGTTTGTTGGCCTTTGCTTCAAGAGTTGTGCCCATGGGCAGAATTTTTTCAAAACGTCTTTATAGAGCAATTTCTGGAACGTATCACCACAGATATACGCGACGATTTATTGGTCTGGCGTAAGTTCTTGAGTTCATTTAACGGTTGTTCACTTTGGCAGGATCCTTTTTGTGTGGCTTCTGCTCTAGAGTTGTTTACTGATGCTGCTGGTTCATTAGGTTACGGCGCTTTTTGGCAGGGACATTGGTCGGCTGATCTTTGGCATTCTTCATGGATTGTGAGAGGTCTGGTTTCTAATATTGTTCTGTTGGAGTTGTTTCCTGTTGTTGTTGCTTTGGAATTGTGGGGTGATCATTTTCGAAATAGGAGGATACTGCTTCATTCAGATAATAAGGGTGTTGTTTTTGCAATTAATTGTTTAGTTTCTAAGTCACTTCCCGTTATTTCTGTTCTTCGTTTTTTAGTTTTTCAATGTTTGGAATTATATATCTGGTTAAAAGCGAAATATGTACCTGGTAGTTTTAATGATATTGCTGACTCATTATCTCGTCAACAGTCACGAAGGTTTCGGGAGCTGGTTCCAGATGCGGACGAAATTGGGCTGTCCTGTCCTCCTCATCTTTGGTTAATAGTATGAGTCCGGTGATGACTGCTTTAAAGAATTCTTTAGCACCGTCCACGCGAGCATGTTATGAAGCTGCGTGGGACTTATGGCATTCCTGTCTAGGCTGTTTTGCAGTTTCGGACGCTTTGAGTTCTGAGGATTTAGTTTTATTTTTCTTAAATACTTTGATGAAAAAGGGTTTTTCTTATTCTCATATTATTAAATTATTGGCGGGAGTTTCATTTTTTAAGAAATTGAATGGTGAGGCTCCGTGTATTAGTTTTTTCACTGTCAAACAGGCATTAAAAGGTTATCGCAAACGACATGTGTTACCTGATAGGAGATTACCGATTACTATCGATTTATTACAAAAAATTTGTGCAGCTACTGATGTTGTTTGTTTCTCGACTTTTGAGGCTTTGTTGTTCAAGCTTACTTTTTGTCTGTGCTTTTATGGTGCTTTTAGAATATCTGAATTGCTTCCTCCTAAACGATTAACTTGTTTGGGTCTTCCTTGGGCAGCGGTGTCTGTTCATTATGACGTTATTCGTCTGTTTTTACGCACGAATAAAACTGATCAGTTTGGTCGTGGTAGGTGGATCACCATTCACAAACATACTGATTCGTCTATGTGTGTAGTTGTACTTGTTCACCGTTACCTGCTTGTTCGTCCGTCTAGTGATAAGCAATTCTTCATTCATTCTGATAATACGCCATTGACCGTTTATCAATTTAATTCTGTGTTGAAGAAATGTTTATTTCATTTGGGTTTGGGGCATCTGCCGATCTCTTCTCATTCATTTCGGATTGGGGCGGCGACAACTGCTAATAATATAGGTTTGGACGTTGCTGCTATTAAAAAAATTGGTAGATGGTCTTCTAAATGCTATAGTACATATGTTCGCCCTAATTGTTCTATTTAATTACAGATTCTGCACTTATTTCTTGGATCGTTGGTCACTCATTCGTTTACTGGGCACATAGAAGAGCAGAAAAAAGATGTTATGGTAGTAATCTGGGCCTGGATTCTGCTAATGTTAAATTGTTCTGGTATGGGCATAGGGGATTGACTTGGGCTAGTTTGAGTAGAGCTTTGACATTGTTGTGTTCCAAATGGCCTCTGCCTCAAATTATCATTTTCCATTTGGCTGGGAACGACCTTGGACGCCGAAGGACTTTAGATGTTATTTCTAGTATAAAGAATGATTTTGTGCATATTCATGCCGTATTGCCTGAATGTGTATTGGTGTTTTCGGAGATTGTCCCTCGTCTACTTTGGTGTTCCCCCAAATGGAAACATTTTGAAAAAATGAGAAAAAATGTTAATAGGGCACTTGCAAAATTCATGCCTCTGTTTGACGGTTTATCTTATAGACATATTGATCTGGAGGGTGGTGTGCCTGGCTTTTACCGCCCTGACAGTATCCATTTGTCTGATGTTGCTCTAGATATTTTTAATTTAGGTTTGCAAAATAGTGTGGAATGGGCCGTGGGCCGGTGGGGGTGCCGTGCTTATTGTCCATAAGCTCGGCGTATGGGACTTAATGTTGTGTAATGTAGCTTGAGCTTTAAATAGCTAAGCTTTATATATATATGGTATTCATTTTTTGTTGAATTATATATCCAATGTGATATAAGTATTGATATATTTATAATTGATAAAATATTTATCTATACCAATAATAAAGGCCGCGGCCATTACATCCACATGCAATAGTATTTGGGTTTTTTATTTAAAATTATTTATATTTAAAGTAAATAAGTTATGACTAGCTTTCCATAAAGGTGAGGGGAGGGGCATGAAATGTCCCCGCCCATCACACATGGAAAGCTGTCAGACAAAAATTTTTTAATTTAAGGCAGTTATTAACCGTTTTATGCACTTACCTGTAATTGGTTGAAATGGTAACGGTCTTCTTGGCACGAGTATTTTCCTATAAAAAGAAAAAAATGCGTCACATTAGTATACTCCGGCGGTGATCTACAGAGAAGAAGATTGTCCCTCCCACCCTCCCTTGTCGCGGCTTTATTATGTGGTTGTTGTCCTTTTCTGTTTGAAAAGGGACTTAATGTTGTGTAATGTAGCTTGAGCTTTAAATAGCTAAGCTTTATATATATTATATATATAAAGCTTAGCTATTTAAAGCTCAAGCTACATTACACAACATTAAGTCCCTTTTCAAACAGAAAAGGACAACAACCACATAATAAAGCCGCGACAAGGGAGGGTGGGAGGGACAATCTTCTTCTCTGTAGATCACCGCCGGAGTGTACTAATGTGACGCATTTTTTTATTTTTATAGGAAAATACTCGTGCCAAGAAGACCGTTACCATTTCAACCAATTACAGGTAAGTGCATAAAACGGTTAATAACTGCCTTAAATTAAAAAATTTTTGTCTGACAGCTTTCCATGTGTGATGGGCGGGGACATTTCATGCCCCTCCCCTCACCTTTATGGAAAGCTAGTCATAACTTATTTACTTTAAATATAAATAATTTTAAATAAAAAACCCAAATACTATTGCATGTGGATGTAATGGCCGCGGCCTTTATTATTGGTATAGATAAATATTTTATCAATTATAAATATATCAATACTTATATCACATTGGATATATAATTCAACAAAAAATGAATACCATATATATAATATATATGGTATTCATTTTTTGTTGAATTATATATCCAATGTGATATAAGTATTGATATATTTATAATTGATAAAATATTTATCTATACCAATAATAAAGGCCGCGGCCATTACATCCACATGCAATAGTATTTGGGTTTTTTATTTAAAATTATTTATATTTAAAGTAAATAAGTTATGACTAGCTTTCCATGGACTCCATCTCTGTTCCAGCCAGGCCAAGGGCGCCTAGGCCTGAAACACCGGAATGCCAGCACCCAAGCTGAAGGTGCCTGGGTGCGGCCACGTCCTCCAACTCTCTCCCTAAAATCAGGGCCTCCGCCCCTTTTATGACCTCTCCCTTTGCATCACAGCGGGTTTCCCGCCCCGCTGTACCAGCTCCAGGGGAGGAAAAAAAGGCACGGTTTGCGGTGTATGTTCAGCTCGGGCCCAAGGCAACAGCGCCACCCAGGGACCCCAGGGAACTTCACACCACCAGAGTCCTTACAAATTCAAATACCCGCTACACAACCTTTCTAGTAAACTTTGCAATATAAAAAAGGGATTATTAGTTCACATACTTTACAATACATGTTAAACTGGCCAACTTCATCAAAGTAATCCCACTCTGGCCACTCCCAACTCTGCTCTGCAAAACTCTGCGCCATCTGTGTCTCATTTGTGTTAATACGATATTCACATCCAGCATGTTAATAAAGGTCTCGGTTGCAGAGATCACATTTTTTTTTTATTTACAAAACTTAAAATGTAATCTGTAACCTGTTGTAGGACCACATTCATGCATATGGACTGCTGCTTCTTGTGGCTTCCTCAATTTCCATAGAAGCAATAATACTGTAAGGGTCACAGTCATGAATACACTTTGTGCTCATTACTGCGACAGTTTTATGTGTGATACTGTCTAGATAAATCTTTACCAAAGGGCATAATGGGTGGAAATTATGGACCAAAATCATGATTTCAGTTTTTGCTCATTACTGCATCTATGCTTTATGTGTGATATTGTTTACATGAATCACTATCCAAGGGGAATAACAAGGTGTCATTTCTATTCTAATCAGCTGAATATGACCCAAAAATCTCCTTCAGAAGGCTCAGTCTGTGGATATCAGAAAGAGTGATGTAGACATCTGTCTCATGATAGTGCGACAAATGGTAGAACTTGCGACAGTTTCATGTATATGTCTGTACCACGGACGTGCAGTGAGGTCAGTGGCTGGTGGGTGAGGCACTGGCTAGTATCAGAGCCAGATACACACAGGTTACATACGCCGCAAACGTTAGAGCGAGAGCAATAATTCTAGCACTAGACCTCCTCTGTAACTCTAAACATGTAATCTGTAAAAAATAAATAAAGCGTCACCTATGGAGATTTTTAAGTTTGGCACCATTCCACAAGTGTGCGCAATTTTGAAGCGCGACATGTTAGGTATCTATTTACTTGGCGTAACATCTTCTTTCACATTATTTACGCAAATACCATGTAACATAAAAAGTTGCAATGACCCCCAATATATATATATATGTAGCGGGTGTTTGTTTTAAGGCCCAGAGACTACCATACCCAGGATGCATTTCCCAGCGCAAGGACTGCTGGGGTGGGGTATTTAACAAAGGGGCGGACCGGAGTACGCTCTCTTTGGACATCGCCCGCCCAGCAAGTGGAACTCTCTGCTGCGTCTGCTGTTCCGGACAGGGCCTGAAGCCTAGGCCCTGTATTGCCAAAGAGCCTTCCGTTTCCACCGAGGAGCCTGAGGGACGTCTCATCCTGCCATCCGTCTGCTGCTGCCAGGAGGACCGAAGACCCGGGTGTCGTGGAACCTGTGTACCGAGACACAGCAACGGAAGATACGGACGTGGACTGGTCCGGTTGGGTGAGAGAGCACCTGCTCAGAGATTAGTGCAGGACTTCTAGGCCTAGTGTTTATTGTTCGGGACTCACCCGCTAGATTTTGCATACGCACACCGGAGGGACAGTGCATGTATTAACAGTAGTGGCTTTATTCTTGTTCGCCAAGTTCAACCTTTATTCCTGTGAATTACAATATTATCTCCAAAAGTGCACCACCATTTGCTTGCGAAGGTTCTTCTCGGCGGAACTTACACATAGTTGCAGTCAGGCCTGACTTATCAGTGTAGACATTGCTGGGTGCCATCTTGCCCACGAGGGAGGAGAGCTGCAGAGGGGAGTCTGTTAATTATCTTTGCACAGCATTGAAAATCTGTCTATTGCTGAACACCTTTTGTTGCAGGGCTCTGCATATACTAAAGTATACTGTTTATCTGTTTAATCATTTCCTTCAGTAAAATTACCAGGATTAAGCAGATCAGTGTTGGTGTTATTACTGTACAGAAGAACGGTCAGTGTCAGCTATATCACTGTGTGTGTGCTTTTATTGCTGGATTGTGTTGCCTAAAGTTACAGGCCTCACAATCCTATCATCCCTTACTAACTGTGCCAAGGGAGGGTAGAGCCAATTGCTGGGGGTGGACAGCGGTGTGTTACAGGCCCGAAAATCATATCAGCGGCTCCCTTAGCTGGGGGTATCGCTACACATTTTATATATATATATATATATATATATATATATATATATAGCGCTACCCCCAGTTAAGAGAGCCTCTGGTTTGTTTTCGGGCCCTGTGTACAGTACCGCCAACCCCCGGCAATCTTACTCGACCCACGCTGGCACAGTTAGTCTAGGGTTATACTTATACCACATTCAATTGTATTGCATGAATTAATCTCTAAACAGTAAGACAACACACTTATGCCCCGTACACACAATCGTTTTTAATGTCATTTTTTAAACCAACGTTTTTCTCCTCGTTTTTTTTCATGTTTCCTCTCAAGCCTGCCTTGCGTATACACCATCATTAAAAAAAACGATCAAGCAAAGCGCAGTGACGTTCAACACGTACGACGGCACTATAAAGGGGAAGTTCCGTTCGAATGGCGCCACCCTTCATGTTAGTAAAGTTTGTTGAGCGACGATTCGCGCTTTTCAGTCCGTTACTGTGTAATGAATGTGCTATCTCCATTACGAACGCTAGTTTTACCAGAACGAGCACTCCCGTCTCATACTTGATTCTGAGAATGCGCTTTTTTTTCACGTCGTTAAAGCATACACACTATCGTTTTTCACGTCGTTAAAAAAAACGACATGAAAAACGACGTGAAAAAAGAGAGCATGTCCGGAATTTTTAATGGCCGTTTTTCACGTCGTTAAAAATGCTCTGGAGCATACACACGATCATTTTTCAGGGCCATTTTTTAAAATGGCAGTTTTAACGGCATGAAAAACGATCGTGTGTACGGGGCATAAGGCGAGAGATTGATTATAACGTTTTTTACTCTTATAGTAAATAGCATTGGTATAACATCACACATGCATCTGGCTTGCAGAGCCCTGCAGAAATCAATTCAGCACACTATAATGGCACTGCGCGGTACTCCACCACGCGTAGCTATTATGGTATGCGCGCCCTATGGCGCACTAAACAATATACTATCTCCCCACCCGAGTCAGGCCTGACATGGAGTAAATCTCAGTCACTTCCTATAAGGATTTCTTCGCATGCCAGCTTTCGGTGGTGCACTTGATGAAATTCTAATTTGTAATCCACAACAGGCAGTAACTTGGAACAACTATACTGGGGGGGGGGGGAACACTTCAACTCTGTCCTGCTACCGATCCCCCCGTGGAACAGCAGATAAACGAACTGTGGGCCTATGCAGTTCTATAGGCCTGAACACGACACAGTCTATTGGTCTGGGCAGGTGCCCGCTCACCACTCCGGACGCGATCCCAGTCTGGGACTTCCACCTGCTGTGTATCCGCACACAGCGTCTGCAACGATCGGGTCCCCGATCCAACTGATGTCCTCACTCGACAAATCAGGATCCACCCAGGCTCCGCAGTGGGGTGGAAGGCTCTTCGGAAGTCACGAAAGGCCCCAGGCCTTGCACCGCAGCAGATCCGCACAGGAAGACTGGTTGCTTGCAGCGCGGTGTCCAAAGAGGCCGAGCTCCGCCTCGCCTCTTCCTTAAATAGCCTCTCCCATGAGTCTCTGCGGTGGAAACTTTCCCCTGAGGCCGGATGGGGTTCTGGGTAATGTAGTCCCGGGGCCTTAAAGGAGACCCCGCTACATATATATATATATATATATATATATATATGTGTTTGGGGGTTCTGAGTAATTTTCTAGCAAAAAAAATGATGATTATTATATGTAGGAGAGAAGTATCAGAGTTGGCCTGGGTGGCAAGGGGTTAAAGTGGTTGTAAACTCACTCTTGCAACTTGCACCTACAGGTAAGCCTAGATTAAGGTTTACCTGTAGGTGTTTGCAATATCTCCTAAACCTACACGGTTTAGGAGATATTTGCCACAAAGAATGCACCGTTGTCTACCGCGCATGCGCGCCGTAGACAACGGCGCAGGCGCACTGATAATTCCGGTTTTATCAATGGATAATGCCGGCTTTGACGGCTCCCGCACGCATGCACGGAGTGACGTCATAGCCGCCTCGGCCAATCTGAGCGCCGGATCGGCGATACCCGGAAGTAACCTTCCGGAGCGATGTCTGCGGCCGGAGGGGGAGACGAGGACGGCTTTGGAGGCTTCGATCTAAGGTAAGTAATGCATAATGAGCTAGTATGCTAGTCATACTAGCTCATTATGGCTTTGTCTTTCAGGTTATTATTATTTTTTTAAATATAATTTTGGGTTTACAACTAGGGATGAGCTTCGTGTTCGAGTCGAACATACGTTCGACTCGAACATCGGCTGTTCGATTGTTCGACGAAGATCGAACGATTTGGGCCGTTCGCGCCAAATTCGAGTGACGCGAACGGCCCACAATGCACTACGCCATCGCAGTGTCATCCAGGCGCTGTGATTGGCCAAGCATGCACTGTGACCCCACATGCTTGGCCAATCACAGCGAGGAGAGCAATGATTGGCCACAGGCACGATGCCTGTGGCCAATTATTGCTGAGGGGGTTTAGTACACGCCCCACACTATAAAAGGCCGCCAGCGCGGCGGCCTTGTGTAGTGTGTTCCGGAGCAGGGAAAGAGAAGCATAGGCAGGGACAGTGTCATTATTCTTCCTTTACTAATCCTGGATTCCTTGTGTTTAGGGACAAATAAGGATAGGTAGGGAGAGTGTCAGTGACAGTGTGCTATTCTGTGCTAATCCTTGTTTGTAGGGACAGAGAGGTACAGTGAGGGAAAGTGTCAGTGTGCTATTCTGTTCTAAACCAATCTTGCTGAACCATATTTTCAATCCTTGAGTTTAGGGACAGAGAGGTACAGTGAGGGAAAGTGTCAGTGTGCTATTCTGTTCTAAAACTATTTTGCTGAACCATATTTTCAATCCTTGAGTTTAGGGACAGACAGGTACAGTGAGTGAAACTGACAGTGTGCTATTCTGTTCTAAACCAATTTTGCTGTTCCATATTTTCAATCCTTGAGTTGAGGGACAGAGAAGGACACTCGTAGAAATTATCAGTGTGCTATTCTGTGCTAAATCTTGTTTGTAGGGAGGGACAGAGTAGGACAGTGAGGGAAAGTGTCAGTGTGCTATTCTGTTCTAAAACTATTTTGCTGAACCATATTTTCAATCCTTGAGTTGAGGGACAGAGAGGTACAGTGAGTGAAACTGACAGTGTGCTATTCTCTTCTAAACCAATTTTGCTGTTCCATATTTTCAATCCTTGAGTTTAGGGACAGAGAAGGACACTCGTAGAAATTATCAGTGTCCTATTCTGTGCTAAATCTTGTTTGTAGGGAGGGACAGAGTAGGACAGTGAGGGAAAGTGTCAGTGTGCTATTCTGTTCTAAAACTATTTTGCTGAACCATATTTTCAATCCTTGAGTTGAGGGACAGAGAGGTACAGTGAGTGAAACTGACAGTGTGCTATTCTGTTCTAAACCAATTTTGCTGTTCCATATTTTCAATCCTTGAGTTTAGGGACAGAGAAGGACACTCGTAGAAATTATCAGTGTGCTATTCTGTGCTAAATCTTGTTTGTAGGGAGGGACAGAGTAGGACAGTGAGGGAAAGTGTCAGTGTGCTATTCTGTTCTAAAACTATTTTGCTGAACCATATTTTCAATCCTTGTGTTTAGGGACAGAGAAGGATAGGCAGGGGACAGTGTCAGTGTCATTGTTGCTAAGCCTCCTGCACAGTATACACCTGAAGGTAGCCCTTATTGCTCTTTTTCCCATCTCCCTGCAGGCCATCCATTAAAATGTCTGGAAGGCAACCAAGGAGAGGCAGACAGTCAGGAGGCAAAAAAAGAGGGCAAGCAGGCTCTGTGTCTGGGGGCAACAGTGCTGGTCGTGGACGCGGTGCATTGTCATCAGCACATGGCCATGGGACACGCTTGTCCTTGTTTTTGGCAGCTGGACATGTTGAGCCACATCATGCCGAAGACTTGGTAGAGTGGATGACCAAGCCCACCTCATCCTCCTCATCCTCTCTCACCCAGGCTCAGGGTACTGGCAAAGCAGCTGCCAAAGCGTCCTCTTCTCTGGTATCATTATCTTCATTAGTCAATCCTTCCCTAGACCCACCATGTCCTCCTCCTGAGGAGTCCCCCGAACTGTTTGAGCACAGTGTTGGGTACATGCTCCAGGAGGATGCCCAGCGTTTGGAAGGATCTGATGATGATACCCAGCTAGAGGAAGGCAGCAGCGTGAGAGCAGAGAGAGGGGATGCTCAAGAAGGACACCAATCTGGCAGTCATGCTCCAGCAGCTGCAGCATACTGCCAGATTGGCTCCAGTGATGAGGAGGGAGGGGATGATGAGGTCACTGACTCCACGTGGGTGCCTAATAGGAAAGAGGAGGAGGATGAGGAGGAGGCACATCTCCAACGAGGCAGGATGCCCTTGAGTGGCCAGCGTATGGGCAGCACACCGACGGAATCACACCGCAGAGCTCTGCCTGTGCAGGGCGCTGCCTCTGCCCGTCATTCAAAAAGTTCTTTGGTGTGGGCCTTTTTTGAGGCTAGTGCATCAGATCGCACAGCTGCTGTTTGCAACATATGTCTCAAGCGTATATCGCGTGGCCAAAACATCAGCCGCTTGGGCACCACATGCTTGATCAGACATATGTTGACCTGCCATGCAGCTCGTTGGCAAGCCTACCTTAAAGACCCACACCAAAGAACAAAGCTGACCTCTTCTTGCACCGCATCAGCTGGGATCTCCAACCCCACTATACCTTCACTCCTCTCTGAAACCTGCTCTGAGAGGAATGAAGGTGTAGAATTAGGTGTGTCACAGGCAAGTACTTGCGGGCACTCTGCTAGCAGTACACCAACGTCCGATTCTAGCAGGCAAATTTCCCTGCCCCAGCTGCTGGACCGTCGAAAGAAGTTCACTCCCAGCCATCCACATGCCCAGCGGTTGAATGCTAGCTTGGCTAAATTGCTAGCGCTTCAACTGCTGCCTTTTCAGTTGGTAGACTCGGCCCCCTTCCGTGAGTTTGTGCAATGTGCGGTTCCTCAGTGGGAGGTTCCCAAACGTCACTTTTTCGCACGGAAGGCGATTCCGGCTCTCTACAGGCATGTGGAAGGCAATGTCTTGGCCTCGCTGGACAGGGCGGTCAGCGGTAAGGTGCATATTACCGCTGACTCATGGTCCAGCAGGCATGGACAGGGACGTTACCTTTCTTTCACGGCCCATTGGGTCACTCTTTTGGCAGCTGGGAAGGATGCAGGACAAGGTGCAGTAGTGTTGGAGGTTGTTCCACCGCCACGCCTCCAAAATGCTATTACTGGTTGTGACACACCTCTCTCCTCCACCCCCTCCTCTTCTTCTTCCTCCATGGCCTCTTCCTGTGGTTTGTCCTCGGAACCAGCGGTGCTCCGTAGGCGTTCAAGGGGCTACGCAAGTACGCAGGCAAAAAGATGCCATGCCGTGCTTGCGCTGGTGTGTTTGGGGGACAGGAGCCACACTGGGGCAGAGGTCCTGTCTGCTCTGCAGGGGCAGGCCGAGAGGTGGTTGACGCCACGCCAGCTTAAGCCAGGAATGGTGGTTTGCGACAATGGCACCAACCTCCTCTCCGCCCTCCGACAGGGACAACTGACCCATGTGCCCTGTATGGCTCACGTCCTTAACCTGGTGGTGCAGCGGTTCTTGGGCAGGTACCCGGGCTTACAGGATGTCCTGAGGCAGGCCAGGAAAGTCTGTGTGCATTTCCGCAGATCTTATAATGCCAGTGCTCGCCTGGCTGAGCTTCAAAAGGAGTTGAAACTGCCCAAGAACCGCCTTATATGTGACATGCCCACCAGGTGGAACTCAACGTTGGCCATGCTGCAGCGGCTGCACACGCAGCAGAGGGCCATCAATGAGTACCTGTGCGACTACGGCACCAGGACAGGGTCAGGGGAGCTCTGTTTTTTTTCACCACGCCAGTGGGGCATGATCAGGGATGCATGCACTGTCCTGGCACCATTTGAGGAGGCCACGAGGATGGTGAGCAGTGACAGTGCATGCATCAGTGACACTGTACCTCTTGTACACCTGTTGGAGCACACGCTGCGTGGAATAATGGACAGGGCACTTGAGGCAGAACAGAGGCCGGAAGAGGAGGACTTCCTTGCCTCTCAAGGCCCCCTTTACCCAGACAGTGTTCCTTCTGTCCCACCCATCGCACAGGAAGAGGAGGAGGAGGAGGAGGATTGTGTCAGCATGGAGGTGGAGGCTGGCACTCAGCATCATCAGCAGCAGTCTTTTAGGGATGATTTACAGTCCCAAGAAACCAGTGGACTTGTACGTGGCTGGGAGGAGGTGGCTGCGGATCATGTCGTCCTTAGTGACCCAGAGGACTCCGGACTGAATGCCTCAGCTAACCTACGCTGCATGGCCTCCCTGATCCTGCAAAGTCTGCGGAAGAATCCTCGTATTCTTCGGATCAAGGAGAGGGACCATTACTGGCTGGCCACTCTCCTTGATCCACGGTACAAGGGTAAGGTTGCGGACCTTATCGTACCGTCGCAGAGGGAGCAGAGGATGAGACAACTCCGGGAGGCCTTGCAGAAAGGTCTGTGCAACGCGTTCCCAGAGACTGGGAGGTTACAAACTCCTGGTCCTGGACAACGAGTTGCTGAGGCTTCGGGCAGTCAAAGAAGGAGCGGTGGGGAAGGTGGCCGTCTGACCGATGCGTTCAGACAATTCTTTAGTCCGCAGCCCCAAAGTATGATCGGTTCCAGCAACCATCGCCAGCGTCTGATATACATGGTGCAGGAATACCTAGGGGCAAGGTCAGACTTGGACACCTTCCCCACCGAAAATCCTCTGGCTTACTGGGTCTTGAGGATGGATCACTGGCCAGAGCTTGCACAGTATGCAATTGAGCTACTGGCCTGTCCTGCATCCAGCGTTCTTTCAGAACGCACATTCAGTGCTGCTGGAGGATTTGTCACGGATCACAGGGTGCGCCTGTCCACCGACTCGGTTGATCGACTGACTTTCATCAAGATGAACCAGTCTTGGATCACCACCAGCTACCACACACCAGATGCTGATATAACAGACTAATTGATTTTAAAATGTCACATCCCTTCAAGACTGATGCTGATGCTGAGTGCCTGTGCTGTTATGTTGACTGGCTATCCTCCTCCTCCTCCTCAATGATACGATTAATGATGATAGCTTGGAAGATCATTTTGGTTTATGGGTGACGCCACCAGTGGCTAAGGCCCAATTTTTCAGCCCCTGTTTAACAGGGGCGTGTAATTAAAATTTTTGATGCAATACTTTGCAACAGGCCTCATTGCTGTGCTCCAAGTACAGTATCTGTGAGGGGTTGCAGTGTTGTGCCACCAGTGCCTAAGGCCCAATTTTTCAGCCCCTGTTCAACAGGAGCATGCAATTATAATTATTGATCTAATAATTCACAGCAGGGCCCATTGCTGCACCCACCAAGAGTAACTGTCAGGCCTTACAGTGTTGTGGCACCAGCACCACCATCACCACCACCACCACCACCAAAGGCCCAATTTTTAAGCCCCTGTTCAACAGGGGCATGCAATTATAATTATTGATCGAATAATTCACAGCAGGGAGCATTGCTGCGCCCACCAAGAGTAACTGTCAGGCCTTACAGTGTTGTGGCACCAGCACCACCATCACCACCACCACCACCACCAAAGGCCCAATTTTTAAGCCCCTGTTCAACAGGGGCATGCAATTATAATTATTGATCTAATAATTCACAGCAGGGCCCATTGCTGCGCCCACCAAGAGTAACTGTCAGGCCTTACAGTGTTGTGGCACCAGCACCACCATCACCACCACCACCACCACCAAAGGCCCAATTTTTCAGCCCCTGTTCAACAGGGGCATGCAATTATAATTATTGATCTAATAATTCACAGCAGGGACCATTGCTGCGCCCACCAAGAGTAACTGTCAGGCCTTACAGTGTTGTGGCACCAGCACCACCATCAAAGGCCCAATTTTTACTACCACTGATCAACAATTATATGTTATTACAATTCCTGATATTATACTTGACAGCAGGGCGTTCCAGCACCCACCAAGAATAACTGTGAGTGCTTTCAGTGTTGTGCCAACACCAACACCTAAGGGGCCAATTTCTGCAGAGTATATACGGAAGGTCCCTACTTTCAAACATCCAACTTACAAACTACTACTACTTGCAAACGGAAGAAGACAACAGGAAGTGAGAGGAAATCTACCCCTTGGAAGGAAAATTCTCTCCTGTAAGAATTAATATCGGAGAAAGGTGTCTCCTCTCTACTGATGCTTTATCACCAATAAAAACACCACATTTCAAAAACAGTTGTCATTGGGACGCAAAGTGAGGTGAAATGTTCTGAACAGGGGCACAGACAGCAAAAAAAATGTGACAGGGGTGATAACCGTTCCCTATGTTTTACAAAAAGCTAAAAAAAAGGAATTTGGCATGGAGCTCCACTTAAACAATGCAGCTGTTCAAAATTACAAACAGATTCTACATAAGAACAAACCTACAGTCCCTGTCTTGTATGCACCGCCTGTATACGGCTGTTCAGAGTATATAGGTCCTTTTTTATTTTGTGTGCGGGGTTCCCCTTAATATCCATACAAGACCCAAAGGGGCTGGTAATGGGCTGGGGTGGTGGGGGGGGGGGGTTGATGGGGTAGCTATGCCATTTTTCCTAAAGATTTTCATCCATATTACCAGACATTGCATTAAAGCCGCAAGCAGTTTTAAATGGCTTTTTTCCCTTTAGAAATGTTATTTTGTGCAGGGACAGTTCTAAACACGGGAAACACGTGGCACTTCACAGGCATACTTTAGACACCCCCCAGGTACAATATTTAAAGGAATATTTGACTTTTTTTTTTTCACTTTATGCATCATTAAAATGACTGCTCCCGGAAAACGTCCTTTTTTAAAACTTCTTTTTGCATTGATACATGTCCCCTGGTGCAGAAGCCGGGTTCCCAAACTCTGTTTCGGACAATAACATGGATAATAGTCGTTATAATTAGCACTTTAGAATCCGAACGTTCGCATCCATTGTATTTAATAGGGTTCTAATGTTCGTGCGAACTTTCGGTCCGTTCGCGGGTTCTGGTGCGAACCGAACCCGGGGGTGTTCGGCTCATCACTATTTACAACCACTTTAACTATCATAAGTAATATACAAATAATTATTATATATTGTTTTTAAGGTAATTTACAAAATTTTCAAAAACTATACTCAAGCCGGTGGCTTAACGGAGAAATTACTGAATATGTCCTCCATATTTGGACATTTTGTTTTTGGAGGTGGAAAGCGGAGTGGATACCTAGTTTTGATAGGTACCCGCTCTCACTTCGCCCCTCCTTATTGCCCGCAGCCTTGTGGAACTCATCACAGGTTCCAGAAGGCTGCGGGACCATTCACAAAAGTGCAGGGCGGTTCGTGCTTGTGCAGCGGGAAGCCAGCGGCAATCACTGTAGTACCGGGGCCTACTACAGTGAATTCTAGCTTCCACGGTGATCCCATAGGTATTGCACATACATACGTATATTGGTCCAAACTTGACCAATGTAACTACAGCTGTGGCCAAAAGTTTTGAGAATGACACAAATATTAATCTTCACAAAGTCTGCTGCTTCAGTGTTTTTAGATCTTTTTGTCAGATGTTACTATGATATACTGAAGTATAATGCCGCGTACACACGACCGTTTTTCATGGCGTGAAAAATGCCATTTTTTAAATTGGTCATTAAAAACGATTGTGTGTAGGCTCCAGAGCATTTTTAACGATGTGAAAAACGGCCTAAAAAAAAATTAGAACCTGCTTTATTTTTTCACGTCGTTTTTCACGTCGTTCTTTTTAATTTAGTGAAAAACGGTAGTGTGTACGCTTTTACGAGGGGAAAAAAAATGCGCATGCTCAGAATCAAGTATGAGACGGGAGAACTCCTTCTGGTAAAACTAACATTCGTAATGGAGATAGCACATTCGTCACGCTGTAACGGACTGAAGAGCATAAAGCTGAAAAGCGCGAATCGGCTCTCACCAAACTTTAATAACACGAGGATCAGCAAAAGTGTCCCAAAGGGTGGGGCCATCCGAATAGAACTTTCCCTTTATAGTGCCGTCGTACGTGTTGTACGTCACCGCGCTTTGCTCGAGCATTTTTTTTCACGATAGTGTGTAGGCAAGGCAGGCTTGAGAGGAAACACGAAAAATCACGTCGAGAAAAACGTCGTTTTTTTCAATGACATTAAAAACGGCCGTGTGTACTGTACGCGGCATAAGTGTCAAAGGCTTTTATTGACAAATACATGAAGTTTATGCAAAGGGTCAATATTTGCAGTGTTGACCGTTCTTTTTTTTAGCCCATCCTTCCATAATCAATGCTTGGAGTTTGTCAAAATTTGTGGGGTGTTTTTTTTTGTTCACCCGCCTCTTGAGGATTGACCGCAAGTTCTCAATGGGATTAAGGTCTGGGGAGTTTCCTGGCCATAGGCCCAAAATTTCGGTGTTTTGTTTCCCAAGCCACTTAGTTCTCACTTTTGCCTTATGGCAAGGTGCTCCATAATGCTGGAAAAAGCATTGTTCCTCATCAAACTGTTCTTGGATGTTTGGGAGAAGTTGCTGGATGTTTTTGGTCTATTTTTTATTCATGGCTGTGTTTTTAGGAAACGTTGAGAGTGAGCCCCCCACTCCCTTGGCTGAGAAGCAATCCCACACATGAATGGGCTCAGGATGCTTTACTGTTGGCATGACACAGGACTGATGGTAGCGCTCACCTTTTCTTCTCTGGACAAGGTTTTTCCGGATGCCCCAAACAATTGGAAAGGGGATTCATCAGAGAAAATGACTTTACCCCAGTCCTCAGCAGTCCAATCCCTGTACCTTTTGCAGAATATCAGTCTGTCCCTGATCTTATTCCTGGAGAGAAATGGCTTCTTTGCTGCCCTTCTTGACTCCAGACCATCCTCTAAAATTCTTCTCCTCACTGTGTGTACAGAAGCACCCACACCTCCCTGCTGCCATTCCTGGGTAAGCTCTGCACAGGTGGTGCCCCAATCTGCAGCTGAATCAACTGTAGGAGACGGTCCTGGCACTTGCTGGACTTTCTTGGGTACCCTGAAGCCTTCTTCACAAATACAGTGGAAATGTTTTTTTTTTTTAATGGGATTAAGTTCATTCTCATGGCAAAGAGGGACTTTGCAATTATTTTCAATTCCTCTTAACAAACCTTAATAACATTATGGAGTATATGCAAATTGTCATCATAAAAACTATGGCAACAAGCTTTGTGAAAATTTATATTTGTGTCATTCTCAAAACTTCACTGTGTGTTAAAATTGCCAAACTTCAAATTCAGCTTAAGGCCGAGTTCACACTAGTGCGACAAACGCTCCGACATTGGGAGCTCATGTCGCATGACGTGTGAAAATCAATGTTTCCCTATGGGAGACGTCTTAACTGGTTTGACACAAGTTGGTCCGACTTTGAAAATGCTCCCTGTACTACTTTGGTCCGACTTTGATCCTACTTCAGCCCATTGAATATCATTGAAGTCGGATCAAAGTAGGATCTTTGTCCTTACCATCCGACTTTTGACATCCGACATGGTGATTACAGCAGCAGTAAAAGGAATTTATCTCAAACTGGGCTTGTTTTGATTGGTCAAAGGACAAGTCAGACTATCACAAAGTTGGATCAAAGTAGTGTCATGTTCATTCAAGTCGGATGGATGTTATTACCAATGTAGGACTGATGTCGCAGAGCAAAGTAGGATGAAAACCGTATGACTGTCATGTAGTATCAGTGTGAACCCAAGCTCAAGGAGTAAAGCATGTTCACTTTGCAAAGTAAATTTTCACTTACTTTAGTTAACCACTTCAGCCCCGGACCATTTGGCTGGCCAAAGACCAGGCCACTTTTTGCGATTCGGTGCTGCATCGCTTTAACTGACAATTGCGCGGTCGTGCGACGTGGCTCCCAAACAAAATTGACGTCCCTTTTTTCCCACAAATAGAGCTTTCTTTTGGTGGTATTTGATCACCTCTGCGGTTTTTATTTTTTGTGCTATAAACAAAAATAGAGCGACAATTTTTTTTTGCTATAATAAATATCGCCAAAAAATATATAAAAAAAACCAAATTTTTTCCTCAGTTTAGGCCGATACGTATTCTTCTACATATTTTTGGTTAAAAAAATTGCAATAAGCGTTTATTAATTGGTTTGCACAAAAGTTATAGTGTCCAGAAAATAGGGGATAGTTTTATGGCATTTTTATTAATATTTTTATTTTTACTACTAATGGCGGCGATCAGCGATTTTTATCGTGACTGCGACATTATGGCGGACACATCGGACACTTTTGACACCATTTTGGGACCATTGTAATTTTTACAGCGATCAGTGCTATAAAAATGCACTTGATTACTGTAAAAATGACACTGGCAGCGAAGGGGTTAACCTGTAGGGGGCGCTGAAGGGGTTAAGTGTGCCATAGGGAGTGCTTCTAACTGTAGGGGGGATGGGCTGTGTGTGACAGGACATTGATGACCGCTCCCGATTACAGGGAGCGGCGATCAGTGTCCTGTCACTAGGAAGAATGAGGAAATGCTTGTTTACATTAGCATTTCCCCGTTCTTTCTCTCTGTGTGACGATCGGGGGTATCCCAGCGGACATCGAGTCCACGGGACCCAAGATCGGACTCACGGAGCTTGCGCGCACCCACATTGCCGCTTCTTAAATGGGACGTACCTGTACGCATATCTGCCCACAGGAGCCATTGTGTCGGCGTATATCGTCGCGCACTGGTCCTTATGTGGTTAAAGTGGTGAAATTGTACTGACCTCTACCTTACAAACATATGCAAGCAAAAATCCATTATTTTTTTATTTTCTTTGCATGTGATTTGTTATTTTTTAGTACAGTATGTGAAAATTCCTTTGCAAAGCGAACATGCTCTATGCCTTCAGAAAATCGGCCACAGTGAATCTGATCTCTCAATGAAACGTTATCAGGTTTCACACTCGGCTTCTTCCTCATTAGCAACAGTGTTTACTGCCCCTCCCTCCCCAGAAAAGCAATCCACAGTGCTTTGCTTTTCGGAGGAAGGTGAAAGGAGATTTGCAGGTATGCTGTCACCTTCTGATGCCTGAATTGTAATGTTATTTTACTGCTGAACAGCAATTTTGCATTGAGAGGTCATGTGGCAACTTTGAGTCAAGCATTTGGCCTGTGGTTGTGGCACAGTCTTATTCACTTACACAGTGCCACCTCTCACATTAAGCATGTCGTGTTAAATTGCCAAACAAAATTGCAGCGGCACCGTGTTTCCTTGTAGGGCAGTCAGGGAGATGGAAAAGCAAAGGAGCCATACTGATTTTATATCATTATGGTGTTTACCCTGTAATCTCAGCAGTTTTTCTGCAAAGATGATCAACAGATAGCAGCAATTAGAGAGAGAATATATGGTACAAACCTTTATATACAAATAAACATGTAAAACAACAGGCATGTAAAAAACCTAAAAATTTTGGGTAAATTTTTTATCAAACAGTTAATATGTAAACTTACTGAAAATACACCAACATTTCATTTAAAATTCTATAAACCCTTGTGAAAAGAAAACCCATTCAAGTCTCAGCACCACTTGAGCACTGCAATTCATCTGGTTTTATGGTAGAATTAGAATGAAAGGAGAGAAAGGATAAGTAGGTATAGCCGTCATATAGAATACAAGGGATATTTGGCCATTTGGAGGCTGGAGAGGAAGTGTGAGAAAAATGGGAGATCAAGCACCAAGGATTAAGATAGACAAATTGGATGGGAGTGGCCCCAACTATTGACCACTGGAGCCCAAGCTGTCCATGTATAAGCAGGCATTGGGCTTGACCTTATTTTTAATCCCTTATGGTACAGGGCAAGAAGCAGAAAAAAGGTTGACAAATTCACATGTAAAGGACGTCTTCCATACTGAGCTGTAAGAGGATGAAAAGGGGGGGCTGGGGCTTTAATCCTGTGCTTAATAAGCAGGCAGGTGGGCTTAGATCATGCTCCGGCTATTGAAAGGCCTACCACAGAGCTACTTAAACTGAGAAGACCTACTCAGATCACTTGCTCTTTGGTTAAAAACAAGAGCTTTACAGTGTGAGAGCAAGCAAAGTAGGCATATGTCACATGTGTATGTGAGTACGCGCACATGAGCGTGTATAAGCGTGAAAGCCCCTAAATGAGCCTCTGTATATTCTAATCAGATTAAGAAGTAGAAGCCAATCACAAAATGGTACAAATTCTCTAACTGGTATCTGGCATTAAAGTTCATAAAAGGAGTTAAATAGCTCGGCAGGGGTTGGGACATGGTGGACAAATTTGACCTTTTAAGGAAAGAAAAGGAAGGGCATGGTCCACCACCTTTCAGTACCTAGCAATTATATTCATTTACTAGCCAAACTGTTTGCTTGAGTAGACTATTTTAGAGCAGCAAAGTCCTGTCCTCGTGGTTGTGTGACTGTACAAAGGAAATGGTTCCCTGTCTTCAACCAGACACATATCTATAGAGCTTAATACTATAACACTATTATCACTTTCTACTATGAATACACTGTATTCCTTTGATATTAGTCAACCCCCTACAATGTTTTTTTCTAGGGAACATTTAACCTTCTCTGATCCCGGCATGGCAATATGAAGGTCTTATCCTTTCATTAATGTATAACTAAAAGCAACACTTTTTCATTTGGGTAGTACAGCTTTTTTTAACCAGGGTGCCAATGCACCCTGGGGTGCCTTTGGGTATCCTCAGGGGTGCCTTAGCATAGGGCCTAGAAATTGCCCTAAAAAATGGTATACAAGACAGTGGGTGGATCAAGCCTGCCTTTTAGTTACACAGGTTTTCATTGTGCACCCTTGCAACTCTCTAGCTGCCAGCATCCTAACAACCAATGACATCATTGGTTAATAAGGAGGATGATGGGCACCAGAAAAGGACCTTGTTTGAACTTCCACTTCCCCTCTCTGTCAGCATTGGGCTCACAATAACTGAGTGTGGCAGAGAAACTGAGGGAGAAGAGAAACATCAGAATACTAGTCAACACCAGTGTGTAAAGGTGTGTTTGCTATGGAAGAATAAATCACTTCTACATGTGTGAATGTTGCTGTGTAAGTTTCGTTTTTTGATTTTTGGAATGGGGTGCCTCGAGATTGCCGACAAAGGGTGCCTTGACTGGGAAAAGGTTGAGAAACACTGGGGTAGAGCATGTGAGGGATATAACCACTGTCATTTTTTTGCTTCCTGTGTCCCATTGGGGGTATTTCCCTTCACTTCCTACCCCATAGCCAAAACATTGTGAGGCCAAAACCTTCAACGTGAGGAAATCCTTGGTTGTCACCAGAATTAATGCCTCCATTGGATGATTTCACTTCTACTCCTGTGCTGGGGACAACCCAAAAGTGTGGATTTTCTTTCACTGGGATAATGGTAAGCAGGACACACAGAGAGGGTGAATCTTCTTAACGGGGGCTCAGACAGCATTAAAAACTGACAGGGATAGTAATCCCTCTTCACACTATGAAAAACTAAAACAAAGATTTTTGCCATCCGTTATACTTTAACCTTTCCTATTAACAGCTAAAACGCAATGCCTTCATTCCAGTACACAAGGGCACAGTAGGTAAGGGTTGATGAGGTCACCCACTATCACTTTATAAAACGTTATCCAATTGTTTTACTCATAATAATCCATCATCACCCTTACCACAGGCAAAAAGAAAAAAAAGTAACCAAATGGTCACAAATTGGTTACAGATAGCAACAATGTTTTTAGGATGTACTCACACTAGGGTGTACTTACTGCAGTGATTCTCAACCAGGGTTCCGTGGAACCCTAGGGTTCCTCCAGAGGTTGCTAGGGGTTCCTTCAGCAATGGGCAATTTCTGCCTCTCAGATAAGTTCTCACTGACACCATTGATCTTTTTATCTATCTGTAATGCCGCGTACACACGATCATTTTTCCCGTCGGGAAAAATGAATTTTTTTTTTTTCGCCAAGAAAAACGATCGTCTGTGGGCTTTATGCCGTTTTTCTTGTTGAGAAAAACGGCAGGAAAAACGACGAGAAAAATTAGAACATGTTCTAAATTTTCTCATCGTTTTTTCCATAATTTTTTTCCGCTGCAGTTTTCCCATAGGGAGACACTGCCGCGGAGCCCACAGACGGTCGTTTTTCTCGTCAAAGAAAAAAATGACGGGAAAAACGGTCGTGTGTGGGGGAACATGCCGTTCCCTCGTTTTTCATTTTTTTTCAATCCGTGATTCACGGCGGTGTTTTCACCGCCGTGAATCACGATCGTGTGTACGCGGCATAAGGAGGTAATTCTTCCCAATGACCACAAGTGTAATGCCCCATACACACGATCGTTTTTCATGCCGTTAAAAATGCCATTAAAAAAAATGGCCATTAAAAATGATCGTGTGTAGGCTCCAGAGCATTTTTAACGACGTGAAAAACGGCCATTAAAAATTTCGAACATGCTCTCTTTTTTCACGTCGTTTTTCATGTCGTTTTTTTTAACGACGTGAAAAACGATAGTGTGTATGCTTTAACGACGTGAAAAAAACGCGCATGCTCAGAATCAAGTATGAGACAGGAGCGCTCGTTCTGGTAAAACTAGCGTTCGTAATGGAGATAGCACATTCGTCACGCAGTCACGGACTGAAAAGCACGAGACTGAAAAGAGCGAATCGTCGCTCAACAAACTTTACTAACATGAAGGGTGGCGCCATTCGAACGGATCTTCCCCTTTATAGTGCCGTCGTACGTGTTGTACGTCACTGCGCTTTGCTTGATCGTTTTTTTAAATGATCGTGTGTACGCAAGACAGGCTTGAGAGGAAACATGAAAAAAAACGACGTGAAAAACGGCAAGAAAAAAAATGGCAAGAAAAACGATCGTGTGCATGGGGCATTTAAGGACCATTCTTCCCACTGACCAATACACTAATGTATCATGAGTTGTAGATTTACATTTTTTAGCAGGGGTTCCCCGAGACCGGAGGACTATTTCAAGGGTTCCTCTGTGTTGAAAAGGTTGAGAAAGGCTGACTTACTGTGTCCAAGCAAGTTTGACCCTCAAAGTCTAGTTTGTTTAACTAGTGTGATCGCTCTACACTGTGCCCGGGCACAGTTCAGCGAACCATGCCCTGGTCTGATTCAAAGAGTTGGTCTGGGGCACGATTCAGTTGGATTTGGGCAGAGTACATGTCTGTGTGATCGTTAACCATGCATGGAACTTGAACATTGGAGCAGATAGTCAGGTAGTAAGGGTACAGATGATGTAAGCATGCTCGGGCCCAAGGCATGAGGAAATTGGCAGTGGCAATGCATTCCATTCTGTTATACGTGTGTAGCGGGGTCTTTAAATCTAAGGGAATGTTTGAGTGGTAGTTGTATTCAAACACACTATTTGATAGGGTTCTTTAAAACCATTTTTATACTACAGGTGGGATGCTGGTGTATAGTTCCCTGTGGCCTGTTGATAGCGCTGCCATCGGAGGCTAGGGTTGAACCGCTGGTACAGTGCTGTGCCTTGGATGTCCCCTCTCGGCGGTGGTATGGTGGGGGCGTGTCAGCCTGCTGTGCATGCCGGGAGAGGATATAAAAGGGGCAGACCCTGTCTGTAGGTGAGAGTTCCCGGGGGTCGACCCCGGGAGTGTGTTGTTCTGTTCGTGGCCACCCCAGGCACCTTTAGCCCTGGGGTGGAGTTCCTGGCCCGGTACACTGGCGGATCAGTCCCAGGCACCTTTAGCCCAGGGGCTGCAACTGAAAGCCTTGGGTCCAGCACCTTCGGCTGGAGCCCACGGAGGGAGGAGGAATCCCAGGGTGCTGCCTTGCAAGGAGACCCGTATCTGGAAGAGGAGGCCGGGGGAGGACCGTTTCGAGGGACTGGTGAGAAATCACAGTGAAGGAAGGGGCCCGGTAACTCTCTGGAGGGATGTCATCTTCCTGATAGAAGCCTAATACCAGAACCAACGTTCACCAGGTCTGTGGCAGAGTTTGTGCAGAGACTGTGTGTAATCTAATTCGAGCATCACTCCGGCTGCTAGGATCCACTCTAATGGGAGACTATCCGGATGAGCTGGGACTACCTGAAGATATGGGTAGTGAATATGTATTAGTTTGTGCCTGGACCTACTCCAACACCTCTTGCTGTCCTGTTCTCCATCCATCCTTTCCTATTTAATGACTATGCATATGAGAAAATAAACTCTACGTTGGAGTTGCAATTGGTGTGGACCTTGGAGTTATTGGGGAATAGAGACTTGTCTTTATTACAGTGAAGACGGGAACCATTCTCTGGAGAACCTAGCCATAGAGACCCAGGTACATTACACCACTCAACCTCTTCTCACAGGAGGGTACGGGCATGTGGCATGGTGTGCCCCTTTTCCTACAAGTGAGCCAAAGGGAAGGAAGAGGGGTCTGTGTGCTACACGTGTAAAAAAAAAAAATTATAATCTATTACAGTGTCCTTCCAACCTGCTTGCTCCATAATTTGTTCTACCTTGGTTTGGTTCCAAGGTACCCCAAGATAAATTATAATAAATGTGTAACGCTCTAAGAAAAAGAGAATCAATCTGCCATTCACGGATCCGCGAACAAGGGACCATATTGAACCCAAAAGGGTGAACTTTACCCATTTCAGCTCAAAAAGATTTACCCCCCTTTATGACCAGGCCATTTTTCACGATACAGCACTTTGTTATTTTAACTGACAGTTGTGCGGGCGTGCAACGTTTTACCCAAATAAAATTGACGTCCTTTTTTCCCCACAAATAGAGCTTTCTTTTGGTGGTATTTGATCACCTCTGCGGTTTTTATTTTTTGGTTCGGGACCAAGCACGAACAAGTGACTTGGCAGGGGGTAGGAGCCAAGAGCGCTGGCGGGGGACCCAAAAAGAGGAGGATCTGGGCTACAGTAAGTATAACATGTTTGTTATTTAAAAAAACAAAAACAAATATTCCTTCACAATAACTTTATTGGTAAGCTGTAATATATAAAAATTTTGTTTTAGGGTTTAATATTGCTTTAGGTATACTTATGTCTCATTTTACTCTTTCTCGAAGCAGCTGTTCAACGAACATACAACAATAAACCATCCACTCTTTATAACATAATAGCTGAACATTACACATGGATATATTTACAATGCTAAAATCTAAGTCCAGAAAAACGCACCTTCTCTTTTCTTTAGGCCACAGAAATACTCAGTCTATAAAGCGAAACGTGTGTAAGAAATTCACTTTAATTACTGAGTGTGTCTCACTCTTCTGGCTAGAAGGTGCCAATCCCACCAGATGGGTCATTAGAGGTTATGGCGGGGTGGAGAAAATGCCAGTGATGAGCGGGATGGGAAAATGTGGCAAACAACCTTTTATTTAGGCAGAACAAAAAGACGGCAAGATTAAAGGAGGACATAGCGCTTCCATTGATTGAGATGAGAACTTTTTTTCTGAGCTGAGTGACAGGCACAGAAAGGCCATTCCCAGCATCACAAGGCACCATTTAAAACCATTCCACTCATTCCAGCACCTTCTCTTATTCATACAAAAGTTCAACCATGAATTTAGCCGGGAACTCTGGTCAGGTTAATTGTTTGAGATAACAAATATCTTTTTTTATCAAAGAATTAAAAAAAAAAAAAAAAAATTTATAAATGCAGGGACTGGTAAGCTGAACCCCAAACTAAAAATGCATTATATATATATTTATCAGCCCTTAGATATGATGGCTGAATTTGTTTTCTCTTTTCAGACTTATGCCGCGTACACACGACCGTTTTTCATGACAAGAAAAATTCAATTTTTTTATTTGGTCATTAAAAACGATCGTGTGTAGGCTACAGAGCATTTTTCACGACGTGAAAAATGGGCATTAAACATTTGGAACTTGCTCTAATTTTTCTCGTTGTTTTTCACGTTGTCGTTTTTCTCGTCATGAAAAACGGCTGTGTGTAGGCATTAACGACGTGAAAAAAACGCACATGCTCAGAAGCAAGTGATGAGACGGGAGCGGTTATTCTGGTAAAACTAGCGTTCGTAATGGAGATAGCACATTCGTCACGCTGTAACGGACTGAAGAGCACGAGGCTGAAAAGCGCAAATCGTCTCTCACCAAACTTTACTAACACGAGGATCAGCAAAAGCAGCCCAAAGGGTGGCGCCATCCGAATGGAACTTCCCCTTTGTAGTGCCGTCGTACATTTCGTACGTCACCGCGCTTTGTTCGAGCATTTTTTTTCATGATCGTGTGTAGGTAAGGCAGGCTTGAGAAGAATCACGTCGAGAAAAACGTCGTTTGTACGCGGCATTACTCTGAATATGTCATTTAAATATTTTATTTAATATTTAAAAAATCTAGATTTTCTTTTTTTATACAAGTTACTCATTTTGTACGTATCTGACTCCTGTCTCTTACCCCCTCTCTCTTACAAATTATCAAAAAAAAAAAAATATATTGAAAAAGTGAAAAAAAAATTTCTTTATATTTTTGTTTTTAAAATGATTGTAAAGCTTTGTTTTTTTTTTCTTTTTTAACCACTTCAGGTTTTCCCCCTTAATGACCAGGTCATTTTTTGCGATACGGCACTGGGTCGCTTTAACTGACAGTTGCGCAGGCGTGTGGCGCTGTACCCAAACAAAATTGATGTCCTTTTTTTACCCACAAATAGAGCTTTCTTTTGGGGGTATTTGATCACCTCTGCTCTTTTTATTTTTTGCGCTATAAACAAAAAAAAAGACCAACAGTTAGAAAAAATAAAAATAAAAATTTACTTTATACTTTAATACATATCCCAAAAAATATATAAAAAAATATTTATTCATCAGTTTAGGCCGATATGTATTCTTCTACATATTTTTGGTAAATAAAATCGCAATAAGCGTATATTGATTGGTTTGCACAAAAGTTATTGCGCCTATAAACTATGGGAAGATGGCCCCCACCTGTCTCCATACCATTGCAGGGCGGAAGCAACGTCAAAACGTCACTTCCGCCCATAGCTTTTAAAGAGACTTTTTTTTTTATTTTATTTTTTTTATTGCATTTAAGTGTAAATATGAGATCTGAGGTCTTTTTGACCCCAGATCTCATATTTAAAAGGCCCTGTCATGCTTTCTTTCTATTAAAAGGGTTGTTTATATTCCTTGTAATAGGAATAAAAGTGACACCATTTTTTTTAAAAAGAACAGTGTAAAAATAAAAGGTAAAATAAAAATAAAATAAATAAGATTTTTTTTTTTTAAACCTGCCCTGTCCCGCCGAGCTTGAGTGCAGAAGCGAATGCGTACGTGAGCAGAAAACTGTGTTCAAACCAAACACGATTGTTAGAGCGAGAGCAATAATTCTAGCCCTAGACCTCCTCTGTAACTCAAAACATGTAACCTGTAGAATTTTTTAAACGTCGCCTATGGAGATGTTTAAGGGTGAAAGTTTGTCGCCATTTCACGAGCGGGCGCAATTTTGAAGTGTGACATGTTGGGTATCAATTTACTCGGCGTAACATTATCTTTCACAATATAGAAAAAAATTGGGCTAACTTTACTGTTGTCTTATTTTTTAAAATAATTAATTCAAAAAAAGTGTATTTTTGTCCCAAAGTGCGTTTGTGAGACCGCTGCGTAAATACGGTGTGACAAAGTATTGCAACGACCGCCAATTTAATTCTCTAGGGTGTTAGAAAAAAAATATATAATGTTTGGGGTTCTAAGTAATTTTCTAGCTAACAAAACTGCTTTTAACTGGTAAACATCAAATCTCAGAAAGATGCTCGGTCCTTAACCACTTCATTACCCAGCCATAGTCATATGACGTCCACAGATGGGATCTCCCATCCTGGGTGGACGTCATATGACGTCCTTGACTTTGTGGGGGGATATCTGAATGATGCCTGCAGCTAGAGGCATCATTCAGATATCATTCTTTCATGCCGGCGATTCTGTGCAACGATGAGAACGATCATAGCGGCAGTTCCGCCGCTTGATCATTCTTATAGGCGGCGGGAGGGGACATCCCCCCCTCCCGCCGCCATCAGGTGCTTCTCCGGGCTCTCCCGGGCCATCGGGGGCCCAGAGAAAGAATCGTCCGGCGCCAGATGACGAGCATAGAGATTTCCGGTGACCAGATGGTCACCAGTCATCTCTATGACTGTCAGAAGCCTGGGTGCGACATTGTGACATCACGCCCGGGTTCCCGGAAATAAACAAAGCCGCGATTGCGGCTAGTAAGCATGAGATCTGTGATTTATCTGCTTTCTAGCCTGGAGGAGAGATGTGGGGTCTTATTGACCCCGCATCTCTCCATAAAGAGGACCTGTCACACACCATTCCTATTACAAGGGATGTTTACATTCCTTGTAATAGGAATAAAAGTGATAAAAACATTTTTTTTTAAAGTGTAAAAAAAAAAAAAAAAAATATTAAAACGCCCCTGTCCCCGGTAGCTCATGCTCAGAAGTGAAAAACAGAAACGTAAGTCCCGCCCACATATGTAAACGCCGTTCAAACCACACGTGAGGTATAGCCACGTGCGTTAGAGCGAGTGCAACAATTCTAGCACTAGACCTCCTCTGTAACTCTAAACTGGTAACCTGTAAAAAATTTCAAAGCAACGCCTATGTAGATTTTTAAGTACCGAAGTTTGGCGCCATTCCATGAGTGTGCGCAATTTTAAAGCGTGACATGTTAGGTATCTATTTACTTGGCGTAACATCATCTTTCACATTTTACTAAAAAATTGGGCTAACTTTACTGTTTTTTGTTATTTTTTAATTCATGAAACCATTTTTTTTCCCCAAAAAAAGGTGTTTGAAAAATTATTGCGCAAATACCGTGCAAGATAAAAAGTTGCAATGACCGTCATTTTATTCCCTAGGGTGTCTGATAAAAAAAAACATATAATGTTTGGGGATTCTGAATAATTTTCTAGCAAAAGAATGATGATTTTTACATGTAGGAGAGAAGTGCCAGAATAGGACCAGTATTGAGGTGGTATAAAAGCCCTGTATGGAAGTGGTTATAGGAAAAAAACTTGTTTCTAATCAGTCTCTTCTAGACTTTTATTGAAAGAGAGAAACAATAAAGCAAAACCACTGTGCAGCACTGCTGAACAGAAACCACGGCTTACATATGTAATGAGCTAATATAGCTGCACCATGTACAGAAATAGTTATAAACTATACATAGATAGGAGCGTGTTAAGATATTATAATAATATGCTTATGTATAATAATCTCTATTAATATGATAGATTAATCTCATTGTATTCATATGTACAGTATATAATTAAAATAATATATGGATCCCCCTTTAACTGTGATTGATTTTAATTCATATTTTGGTGCAGCTTAACGAGTAAAAGACTATGGGCTAGACATAAGAGGGTACAGAGTTATACTGTATGTTGTTATTACATTTACTTTTATTTTTATTAAAAATCTTTTCTTTTAGGTTGTAAGCTCTAAGAAACAGGGTCCCTTAATTCCTTTTCTATTGAATTGCAGTGTAACTGTACCGTCTGCTTTCATTTTCTAAAGCGCTGCGCAAACTGTTGGTGTTTGTATAATAATAATTTTCTGCATTGTTTAGAATTGTCCTCAACTACTCTCCTGAGTCCATCTGAGAAATGCCTTATGCCGCGTACAGACGACCGTTTTTAATGTCATTGAAAAAAACGGCGTTTTTCTCGACGTGATTCTTCTCAAGCCTGCCTTGCCTACACACTATCGTGGAAAAAAATGCTTGAGTAAAGCGCGGTGATGTATGACGGCACTATAAAGGGGAAGTTCCATTCGGATGGCGCCGCCCTTTATGTTAGTAAAGTTTGTTGAGAGACGATTCACGCTTTTCAGCCTCGTGCTCTTCAGTCCGTTACAGCGTGACGAATGTGCTATCTCCATTACGAACGCTAGTTTTACCAGAACGAGCGCTCCCGTCTCATACTTGATTCTGAGCATGCGCATTTTTTTTCACGTCGTTAAAGCCCACACATGGCTATTTTTCATGACGAGAAAAACAACGACGTGAAAAACGACGAGAAAAATTAGAGCATGTTCCAATTTGTTCATGGCCGTTTTTCACGTCGTGAAAAATGCTCTGAAGCCCACACACGATCATTTTTAATGACCATTTTAAAAAATTGCCTTTTTCTCGTCATTAAAAACGGTCATGTGTACGCGGCATAAGAGCTACAGATTTCTTGTATACCACCTAACTATACAACAGCATATGTAAGATTGTGTTATATGGTGAATATAAAGTTTAATATATGGGATGCTAGACTGGATTCAATGTACTCGACTCGGCAATATAACAATTGTACTAGAAAGCACAAAATATGCAGTATATACTCTTTTGAATTGGGTTATGTATTATTTTTTAAAGTGATACCAGTAAAAATGTTCATATTTTTTCATAAAAATTGTTGGGTATCTTAAAAGTCAGCTATCCTCGCTTTTTCTTTGTTATGGTCACATTATGGTGCAATAGCAAATAAGTGTTTTAGCATATACCTTATTTTTTTGGTGTACATAGATGCAACATTTCCCATGGCTATCTACAGGGTTTCCCAAATGGTACTCATTCTTATTTTATATTGAAGCCCCTAGGAAAAATGAAGGGAAAACATGCAATACATCCCCATTAGATAAAGTAACTTGTTGCTGCCGAGTGTTTCAGGGTCCAGTTTATTCGTGGAGTCAGTTTGCTTTCATTTCTTTTGTCTCAGTGCAATGGTAAGATGCTAAATGTATGTTATTATAAATGCATTACATAATCCTACATGTACAATAGCCACCGTGGATATATGTAGCAATGTAATGGGCAGTTTTGTCCAGCAGGGGGTGATATAGGCTGTAAAATTTCAGTTAGCAGGAAACAAGACAATGATTCGTTAAAATTCCACATGTCAAAAAGGAAATACTGGAACATTCTGGAGTTTCTATGCTTTGATTCTTTGATTGCATTTGTACAAGTAAGTACAACATATTCAGAATGTTTCATCAGAGAGAATGTACCCTTTCATTTTATATAAGAAAGGTTTCACAAGTTGGCGTTTTAACTTATTCATGGTATATGACTATAATTGGTCTACATTTAAATTATATTATTATTATTATACAGGATTTATATAGCGCCAACAGTTTGTGCAGCGCTTTACAACATCAGGGAAGACAGTACAATTACAATACAATTCAATACAAAGGGATCAGGGGGCCCTGTATATATATATCTCAAAAAAACTCAACACGGAGCCATTCATGTCTAAATCGCTGGCAACAAAAGTGAGTACACTCCTAAGTGAAAATGTCCAAATTGGACGCAATTAGCCATTTTCCCTCCCTGGTGCCATGTGACTCGTTAGTGTTACAAGGTCTCAGGTGTGAATGGGGAGCAGGTGTGTTAAATTTGGTGTTATCGCTCTCGCTCTCTCATACTGGTCACTGGAAGTTCAACACCTTTTTTGTAATAATGTTATATTGGTCAGGCAACGCACTGACTTGTTTGCAGCCATTGTGCGTTTTGCTGGGTGTTCAGTGTGCCCCTGTACATTTTAAGAAGGGGTGGGCTCCCTTCAGTCCACCTGATCTCCAACTATCCATCCGAATGCATGTGCTTCCATTATGGAGTCACTCATAAGCTAGTGATAGGCAGTGTTGTTCATCTTACGTTAAAAAAGAAATTAATTACAGTTACATATTACTTCTTCCAAAAAGTAATTGAGTTAGTAACTCAGTTACTACATTGAAAAAGTAATTAGTTACTCAGCAAAGTAACTATATTGGTTATATTATATATACACGGGGGCGAGGGAGGGGTGGTAGAAGGATGATATATATGTCATTTTTTCAGTGTATAAAAATAATAGGAGGGATAACAATAAATAAGATTGGTTAGCAATGTTAAGATGCTAGGAGGTACTGGATTGGGTACTTGCCCATGCCTCACTGTGCCTCACTGTGCCCGTGCCTCACTGTGCCCGTGCCTCACTGTGCCCATGCCTCACTGTTTCCGTGCCTCACTGTTTCCGTGCCTCACTGTTTCCGTGCTTCAATGTGCCCGTGCCTCACTGTGCCCAATGCCTCACTGTGCTCAATGCCTCACTGTGCCCGTGTCTCACTGTGCCTGTGCTTCACTGTGCCTGTGCTTCACTGTGCCTGTGCTTCACTGTGCCCGTGCTTCACTGTGCCCGTGCTTCACTGTGCCCGTGCTTCACTGTGCCTCACTGTGCCCATGCTTCACTGTGCCCGTGTCTCACTGTGCCCGTGCTTTACTGTGTCCGTGTTTCACTGTGCCTGTGCCTCACTGTGCCCGTGCCTCACTGTGCCCATGCCTCACTGTGCCCGTGTCTCACTGTGCCCGTGCTTCACTGTGCCCAATGCCTCACTGTGCCCGTGTCTCACTGTGCCCGGGCTTCACTGTGCCCAATGCCTCACTGTGCCCGTGCTTCACTGTGCCCAATGCCTCACTCTGCCCGTGCCTCACTGTGCCTGTGTCTCACTGTGCCCGCGTACCTGATCGGCGGCATCCCGGCGGCCATTCTGTTATTCAAAAGCCGCTCCTCCTCCTCGTCTGTGATAGGCGGAACACTCAATTTCCCAGCATTCAGTGTTCCGCCTATCATGGACACCCGCTCATCCTCATAACACAGACGAGGATGAGCGGATGTCCGTGATAGGCGGAACACTGCCTGCTGTGAAATTGAGTGTTCCGCCTATCACAGACGAGGAGGCGTGGCTTTTGAACACTGCAATGGTCTGTCTGCATGACACGCTGATCAGGTAGGCAGACGGCGGCTGTAATTGCGGTTACATCTACTCGCGGCGGCTGCGGCGAGTAGATGTAATTGGGGTAAAGCCGCCCAAGTAATGGGAACGGCGTTGCCATGAGGGAAAGAGTAATCCGTTAGATTACTCGTTACCCCCAAAAGTGACTACGTTAGGTAACGCCGTTTACTTAAACGGCATTACTTACAACACTGGTGATAGGACCACAGATACCAGGCTGCCATGGCGAGGCTCTGTGGCTTACGCATTTATTTGTAAATGTGTGCAGACAAAACCCCTGTTTTAACGCATACTGTTAGATAGGTTGATTCGGTTGTCAGCGGGCTAGTCGGTGAGTAAGCTTAGATTTTTCCCTGGATTTATCCTTAGCCTTGTTTATATCATATGTTGCCTTCCAATACTACTTGCTGCAATGGGCAGTTATAGGTGGGGGTAGTGGACACCTTTCTTGTATCACTTTTGTGAGATACTGTATATACACACACTAAGGTGATATCTATAGAGACCCTCAGGGCTTGTTCACACCATAGCGAATGCTTTGACGCATATATGCCATGCCAAAGTGTTTTTTTACCTGCCTGCAACGCATTGCATCGCACTGTGATTGGCTGCATAGTGATGACTGTTGTATGTGTGATAAGATTAGGCACTGAGATCTTGATGAATGTAGAATTCAGCTATACTTGCATAGGAGAACAGCATACAAGTGTGAGAACAGCATTACAGGAGAGAGCAGAAAGAAAAACAAAAAACTTCCTTCTTGTGCAGAATATACTATACAAGCATATATAAACACACAGAATCAAGTATATCACTACAGCACCATCTATAGTTCAGGGTGCATAGTACATGCTGTTGTACTTCCAGCAATATAAAAGTAAATAATGATCAGCTCAAATTCCTGAAAATAATCTAAAAACTCAATAAATGTCTAAATAACAAGTGATAATGAATGAATAAAATAATAAAACGTCCACTTTTTCCAAATATAAAACAGTGATTCTTCTAAAACAGTGTAAAAAACAATCTTCAAAATGTGACAAGCTTCTTCTATGTGGTGTATCGCCACTATTGGAGATTCTCAATAGGCTTCCTCATCATTGTGCATCTGAAGTCCTTGGAGATTGGGAGTTCGGTCTTTGCCCTTGCTTGATAAAATTGAGAAGGCTTATTGTATTCCTCTTTGAGGTAAGCGCTCAGTGTGCATTAAGGTATTGGGAGTATCACGAAGATATAGCACAGAGGAATTATTTGATACGCCACATAAAAAAAGCTTGTCACATTTTGAAGATTGTTTTTTTTACACTGTTTTGGAAGAATCACTGTTTTATTTTTGGAAAAAGTGGACATTTTATTATTTTATTCATTCATTATCACTTGTTATTGCTGATCATTATTTACTTTTATATCCATTTTTGTGCACTTGTACCTCTACTTTGAGGGGTGCTGTGTGCCCAAATTTAGGGGTTGGTCTGAGCTAGTAGCCAGGCTCAGACCGCTTTTATTGATAGGTTCGGTTATTTGTTCTTCAGGTGTTGTACTGGTGTGCAGTTCCCTGTGGCCTGCAGGTGGCACTGCCATGACAGGTCAGGGTTGAATCACTGGTAACAGTGCTGTGCCTTAGGGTGTCCTCTCTCGGCAGTAGTACAGTGGACGTGGGAGAAAAAGAAACCCTGGACTGCCACACTCTGTATAGACAGTTATTTATTCCAAAATTTCAAGTAAAAAATCCAAATTCAAAATAAATCCATAAATCCAAAACAACAAATGCAGATAGTATGCATGCAGGGAAGGGTGGCTAACGTGTTTCACGTCACAAATTGACGCTTACTCATAGCTAAGGTGTGTGGGAATCAATAGGTATAAATGAAAAATGAAGTAACTTTACACCAATCAGTACTGAAAGAACACAGCTGACTAGGATAACCTTATGTTTGATTCCGGCACTCCCAAGAAAGGGAGAGGGGGGAAGGGAATAGCACTCTTTTGAAGACCATTCACAAGAATACAAAATGTGTATAAATTATAAACTGAACACTTAATGCTTAAACATAGACACACCAAAGTGTGTGTATATATTATTTGAAGTGAATGAATATGACAGTGATAGGTATGAATGTCAATTAATTAAGTTCAAAAAATGAACGAAAAAATATTTTTAAATGGAAAAATAAATGAAAAGTGAAAATGAAAGTTCCCTGTGGCCTGCAGGTGGCACTGCCATGACAGGTCAGGGTTGAATCACTGGTAACAGTGCTGTGCCTTAGGGTGTCCTCTCTCGGCAGCAGTACAGTGGGCGTGGTCGGCCTGCTGTGCATGCCTGTAGAGGATACATAAGGGCAGACGCCGCCTGGAGGAGGTTGTTCCAGAGTTCCGGGGCTACAGAGTTCGGGTCGCGTGACCTGGCCCTCCAGGCCAGGGGTGCGCGTATGCAACGGTCCCAGGCACCTTTAGCCTGGGGCTGCAACTTCGCCATTGGGCCCAGCACCTTTAGCTGGGGCTCAGCTCTAAGAGGAGGAATCCCAGGGTGCCCCGTGAGAGGGAACCCGCTCTAAGAGGAAGAGACCGGGGGATGACCTTTTCTGAGGGACCGGTGAGAGTTTCACGGTGAAAGAGAGGCCCGGTAAACTTCTGGAGTGATTTCACTATTCATCTAAGGCCTTGTAATGTGCAGCAACTTGCACCTGTTCTTTAATTACAAGCGCTGAGAGGTTCGGGGCTAGGGATGAGCTTCGTGTTCGAGTCGAACATACGTTCGACTCGAACATTGGCTGTTCGATCGTTCGACGAAGATCGAACGATTTGGGCCGTTCGCGCCAAATTCGAGTGACGCGAACGGCCCACAATGCACTACGCCATCGCAGTGTCATCCAGGCGCTGTGATTGGCCAAGCATGCACTGTGACCCCGCATGCTTGGCCAATCACAGCGCCGGCAGCGAGGAGAGCAATGATTGGCCACAGGCAGGATGCCTGTGGCCAATTATTGCTGAGGGTGTTTAGTACACGCCCCACACTATAAAAGGCCGCCAGCACGGCGGCCTAGTGTAGTGTGTTCCGGAGCAGGGATAGAGTAGCATAGGCAGGGACAGTGACTGTTATTTCTTTCTTGCTTAACCTGGATTCCTTTAGTTTAGGGAAAGAGAAGGATAGGTAGGGAGAGTGTCAGTGTGTTTTGTGCTTCTGCTATAGTGTGCTTAAAAAAAACATTTATTCTAGGGACAGAAAACTCTAGGTAGGGACAGTGTCAGTTTCTTTCACTCTGCAAGTCCTTGTTTCCAGGGACCTGTAAGGACAGTGAGTTAATTGTCCTTGTGCTATATTGTGCTTAAAAAAAACATTTATTCTAGGGACAGAAAACTCTAGGTAGGGACAGTGTCAGTTTCTTTCACTCTGCAAGTCCTTGTTTCCAGGGACCTGTAAGGACAGTGAGTTAATTGTCCTTGTGCTATATTGTGATTAAAAAAAACATTTATTCTAGGGACAGAAAACTCTAGGTAGGGACAGTGTCAGTTTCTTTCACTCTGCAAGTCCTTGTTTCCAGGGACCTGTAAGGACAGTGAGTTAATTTTCCTTGTGCTATATTGTGATTAAAAAAAACATTTTTTCTAGGGACAGAAAACTGTAGGTAGGGAGAGTGTTTTTTTTCTTTCACTCTGCAAGTCCTTGTTTCCAGGGACCTGTAAGGACAGTGAGTTAATTGTCCTTGTGCTATATTGTGCTTAAAAAAAACATTTATTCTAGGGACAGAAAACTCTAGGTAGGGACAGTGTCAGTTTCTTTCACTCTGCAAGTCCTTGTTTCCAGGGACCTGTAAGGACAGTGAGTTAATTGTCCTTGTGCTATATTGTGATTAAAAAAAACATTTATTCTAGGGACAGAAAACTCTAGGTAGGGACAGTGTCAGTTTCTTTCACTCTGCAAGTCCTTGTTTCCAGGGACCTGTAAGGACAGTGAGTTAATTTTCCTTGTGCTATATTGTGATTAAAAAAAACATTTTTTCTAGGGACAGAAAACTGTAGGTAGGGAGAGTGTTTTTTTTCTTTCACTCTGCAAGTCCTTGTTTCCAGGGACCTGTAAGGACAGTGAGTTAATTGTCCTTGTGCTATATTGTGCTTAAAAAAAACATTTATTCTAGGGACAGAAAACTCTAGGTAGGGACAGTGTCAGTTTCTTTCACTCTGCAAGTCCTTGTTTCCAGGGACCTGTAAGGACAGTGAGTTAATTTTCCTTGTGCTATATTGTGATTAAAAAAAACATTTATTCTAGGGACAGAAAACTCTAGGTAGGGACAGTGTCAGTTTCTTTCACTCTGCAAGTCCTTGTTTCCAGGGACCTGTAAGGACAGTGAGTTAATTTTCCTTGTGCTATATTGTGATTAAAAAAAACATTTTTTCTAGGGACAGAAAACTGTAGGTAGGGAGAGTGTTTTTTTTCTTTCACTCTGCAAGTCCTTGTTTCCAGGGACCTGTAAGGACAGTGAGTTAATTTTCCTTGTGCTATATTGTGATTAAAAAAAACATTTTTTCTAGGGACAGAAAACTCTAGGTAGGGAGAGTGTTTTTTTTCTTTCACTCTGCAAGTCCTTGTTTCCAGGGACCTGTAAGGACAGTGAGTTAATTGTCCTTGTGCTATATTGTGCTTAAAAAAAACATTTTTTCTAGGGACAGAAAACTCTAGGTAGGGAGAGTGTTTTTTTTTTTCACTCTGCAAGTCCTTGTTTCCAGGGACCTGTAAGGACAGTGAGTTAATTGTCCTTGTGCTATATTGTGCTTAAAAAAAACATTTATTCTAGGGACAGAAAACTCTAGGTAGGGACAGTGTCAGTTTCTTTCACTCTGCAAGTCCTTGTTTCCAGGGACCTGTAAGGACAGTGAGTTAATTGTCCTTGTGCTATATTGTGATTAAAAAAAACATTTTTTCTAGGGACAGAAAACTGTAGGTAGGGAGAGTGTTTTTTTTCTTTCACTCTGCAAGTCCTTGTTTCCAGGGACCTGTAAGGACAGTGAGTTAATTGTCCTTGTGCTATATTGTGCTTAAAAAAAACATTTATTCTAGGGACAGAAAACTCTAGGTAGGGACAGTGTCAGTTTCTTTCACTCTGCAAGTCCTTGTTTCCAGGGACCTGTAAGGACAGTGAGTTAATTGTCCTTGTGCTATATTGTGATTAAAAAAAACATTTATTCTAGGGACAGAAAACTCTAGGTAGGGACAGTGTCAGTTTCTTTCACTCTGCAAGTCCTTGTTTCCAGGGACCTGTAAGGACAGTGAGTTAATTTTCCTTGTGCTATATTGTGATTAAAAAAAACATTTTTTCTAGGGACAGAAAACTGTAGGTAGGGAGAGTGTTTTTTTTCTTTCACTCTGCAAGTCCTTGTTTCCAGGGACCTGTAAGGACAGTGAGTTAATTGTCCTTGTGCTATATTGTGCTTAAAAAAAACATTTATTCTAGGGACAGAAAACTCTAGGTAGGGACAGTGTCAGTTTCTTTCACTCTGCAAGTCCTTGTTTCCAGGGACCTGTAAGGACAGTGAGTTAATTTTCCTTGTGCTATATTGTGATTAAAAAAAACATTTATTCTAGGGACAGAAAACTCTAGGTAGGGACAGTGTCAGTTTCTTTCACTCTGCATGTCCTTGTTTCCAGGGACCTGTAAGGACAGTGAGTTAATTTTCCTTGTGCTATATTGTGATTAAAAAAAACATTTTTTCTAGGGACAGAAAACTGTAGGTAGGGAGAGTGTTTTTTTTCTTTCACTCTGCAAGTCCTTGTTTCCAGGGACCTGTAAGGACAGTGAGTTAATTTTCCTTGTGCTATATTGTGATTAAAAAAAACATTTTTTCTAGGGACAGAAAACTCTAGGTAGGGAGAGTGTTTTTTTTCTTTCACTCTGCAAGTCCTTGTTTCCAGGGACCTGTAAGGACAGTGAGTTAATTGTCCTTGTGCTATATTGTGCTTAAAAAAAACATTTTTTCTAGGGACAGAAAACTCTAGGTAGGGAGAGTGTTTTTTTTTTTCACTCTGCAAGTCCTTGTTTCCAGGGACCTGTAAGGACAGTGAGTTAATTGTCCTTGTGCTATATTGTGCTTAAAAAAAACATTTATTCTAGGGACAGAAAACTCTAGGTAGGGACAGTGTCAGTTTCTTTCACTCTGCAAGTCCTTGTTTCCAGGGACCTGTAAGGACAGTGAGTTAATTGTCCTTGTGCTATATTGTGATTAAAAAAAACATTTATTCTAGGGACAGAAAACTCTAGGTAGGGACAGTGTCAGTTTCTTTCACTCTGCAAGTCCTTGTTTCCAGGGACCTGTAAGGACAGTGAGTTAATTTTCCTTGTGCTATATTGTGATTAAAAAAAACATTTTTTCTAGGGACAGAAAACTGTAGGTAGGGAGAGTGTTTTTTTTCTTTCACTCTGCAAGTCCTTGTTTCCAGGGACCTGTAAGGACAGTGAGTTAATTGTCCTTGTGCTATATTGTGCTTAAAAAAAACATTTATTCTAGGGACAGAAAACTCTAGGTAGGGACAGTGTCAGTTTCTTTCACTCTGCAAGTCCTTGTTTCCAGGGACCTGTAAGGACAGTGAGTTAATTGTCCTTGTGCTATATTGTGATTAAAAAAAACATTTATTCTAGGGACAGAAAACTCTAGGTAGGGACAGTGTCAGTTTCTTTCACTCTGCAAGTCCTTGTTTCCAGGGACCTGTAAGGACAGTGAGTTAATTTTCCTTGTGCTATATTGTGATTAAAAAAAACATTTTTTCTAGGGACAGAAAACTGTAGGTAGGGAGAGTGTTTTTTTTCTTTCACTCTGCAAGTCCTTGTTTCCAGGGACCTGTAAGGACAGTGAGTTAATTGTCCTTGTGCTATATTGTGCTTAAAAAAAACATTTATTCTAGGGACAGAAAACTCTAGGTAGGGACAGTGTCAGTTTCTTTCACTCTGCAAGTCCTTGTTTCCAGGGACCTGTAAGGACAGTGAGTTAATTTTCCTTGTGCTATATTGTGATTAAAAAAAACATTTATTCTAGGGACAGAAAACTCTAGGTAGGGACAGTGTCAGTTTCTTTCACTCTGCAAGTCCTTGTTTCCAGGGACCTGTAAGGACAGTGAGTTAATTTTCCTTGTGCTATATTGTGATTAAAAAAAACATTTTTTCTAGGGACAGAAAACTGTAGGTAGGGAGAGTGTTTTTTTTCTTTCACTCTGCAAGTCCTTGTTTCCAGGGACCTGTAAGGACAGTGAGTTAATTTTCCTTGTGCTATATTGTGATTAAAAAAAACATTTTTTCTAGGGACAGAAAACTCTAGGTAGGGAGAGTGTTTTTTTTCTTTCACTCTGCAAGTCCTTGTTTCCAGGGACCTGTAAGGACAGTGAGTTAATTGTCCTTGTGCTATATTGTGCTTAAAAAAAACATTTTTTCTAGGGACAGAAAACTCTAGGTAGGGAGAGTGTTTTTTTTTTTCACTCTGCAAGTCCTTGTTTCCAGGGACCTGTAAGGACAGTGAGTTAATTGTCCTTGTGCTATATTGTGCTTAAAAAAAACATTTATTCTAGGGACAGAAAACTCTAGGTAGGGACAGTGTCAGTTTCTTTCACTCTGCAAGTCCTTGTTTCCAGGGACCTGTAAGGACAGTGAGTTAATTTTCCTTGTGCTATATTGTGATTAAAAAAAACATTTATTCTAGGGACAGAAAACTCTAGGTAGGGACAGTGTCAGTTTCTTTCACTCTGCAAGTCCTTGTTTCCAGGGACCTGTAAGGACAGTGAGTTAATTTTCCTTGTGCTATATTGTGATTAAAAAAAACATTTTTTCTAGGGACAGAAAACTGTAGGTAGGGAGAGTGTTTTTTTTCTTTCACTCTGCAAGTCCTTGTTTCCAGGGACCTGTAAGGACAGTGAGTTAATTGTCCTTGTGCTATATTGTGCTTAAAAAAAACATTTATTCTAGGGACAGAAAACTCTAGGTAGGGACAGTGTCAGTTTCTTTCACTCTGCAAGTCCTTGTTTCCAGGGACCTGTAAGGACAGTGAGTTAATTTTCCTTGTGCTATATTGTGATTAAAAAAAACATTTATTCTAGGGACAGAAAACTCTAGGTAGGGACAGTGTCAGTTTCTTTCACTCTGCAAGTCCTTGTTTCCAGGGACCTGTAAGGACAGTGAGTTAATTTTCCTTGTGCTATATTGTGATTAAAAAAAACATTTTTTCTAGGGACAGAAAACTGTAGGTAGGGAGAGTGTTTTTTTTCTTTCACTCTGCAAGTCCTTGTTTCCAGGGACCTGTAAGGACAGTGAGTTAATTTTACTTGTGCTATATTGTGCTTAAAAAAAACATTTTTTCTAGGGACAGAAAACTGTAGGTAGGGAGAGTGTTTTTTTTCTTTCACTCTGCAAGTCCTTGTTTCCAGGGACCTGTAAGGACAGTGAGTTAATTGTCCTTGTGCTATATTGTGCTTAAAAAAAACATTTATTCTAGGGACAGAAAACTCTAGGTAGGGACAGTGTCAGTTTCTTTCACTCTGCAAGTCCTTGTTTCCAGGGACCTGTAAGGACAGTGAGTTAATTTTCCTTGTGCTATATTGTGATTAAAAAAAACATTTATTCTAGGGACAGAAAACTCTAGGTAGGGACAGTGTCAGTTTCTTTCACTCTGCAAGTCCTTGTTTCCAGGGACCTGTAAGGACAGTGAGTTAATTTTCCTTGTGCTATATTGTGATTAAAAAAAACATTTTTTCTAGGGACAGAAAACTGTAGGTAGGGAGAGTGTTTTTTTTCTTTCACTCTGCAAGTCCTTGTTTCCAGGGACCTGTAAGGACAGTGAGTTAATTTTACTTGTGCTATATTGTGCTTAAAAAAAACATTTTTTCTAGGGACAGAAAACTGTAGGTAGGGAGAGTGTTTTTTTTCTTTCACTCTGCAAGTCCTTGTTTCCAGGGACCTGTAAGGACAGTGAGTTAATTGTCCTTGTGCTATATTGTGCTTAAAAAAAACATTTATTCTAGGGACAGAAAACTCTAGGTAGGGACAGTGTCAGTTTCTTTCACTCTGCAAGTCCTTGTTTCCAGGGACCTGTAAGGACAGTGAGTTAATTTTCCTTGTGCTATATTGTGATTAAAAAAAACATTTATTCTAGGGACAGAAAACTCTAGGTAGGGACAGTGTCAGTTTCTTTCACTCTGCAAGTCCTTGTTTCCAGGGACCTGTAAGGACAGTGAGTTAATTTTCCTTGTGCTATATTGTGATTAAAAAAAACATTTTTTCTAGGGACAGAAAACTGTAGGTAGGGAGAGTGTTTTTTTTCTTTCACTCTGCAAGTCCTTGTTTCCAGGGACCTGTAAGGACAGTGAGTTAATTTTCCTTGTGCTATATTGTGATTAAAAAAAACATTTTTTCTAGGGACAGAAAACTGTAGGTAGGGAGAGTGTTTTTTTTCTTTCACTCTGCAAGTCCTTGTTTCCAGGGACCTGTAAGGACAGTGAGTTAATTGTCCTTGTGCTATATTGTGCTTAAAAAAAACATTTTTTCTAGGGACAGAAAACTGTAGGTAGGGAGAGTGTTTTTTTTTTTTCACTCTGCAAGTCCTTGTTTCCAGGGACCTGTAAGGACAGTGAGTTAATTGTCCTTGTGCTATATTGTGCTTAAAAAAAACATTTATTCTAGGGACAGAAAACTCTAGGTAGGGACAGTGTCAGTTTCTTTCACTCTGCAAGTCCTTGTTTCCAGGGACCTGGAGAGACATTGAGTGAATTGTCCTTGTGCTATATTGTGATTAAAAAAAACATTTATTCTAGGGACAGAAAACTCTAGGTAGGGACAGTGTCAGTTTCTTTCACTGTGAAAGTCCTTGTTTCAAGGGACAGAGAAGGACACCTGAAGGTAGCCCTTATTGCTTTTTTCCCATCTCCCTGCAGGCCATCTATTAGAATGTCTGGAAGGCAAACAAGGAGAGGCAGACAGTCAGGAGGCAATAAAAGAGGGCAAGCAGGCTCTGTGTCTGGGGGCAACAGTGCTGGTCGTGGACGCGGTGCATTGTCATCAGCACATGGCCATGGGACACGCTTGTCCTTCTTTTCGGCAGCTGGACATGTTGAGCCACATCATGCCGAAGACTTGGTAGAGTGGATGACCAAGCCCTCCTCCTCCTCCTCATCCTCTCTCACCCAGGCTCAGGGTACTGGAAAAGCAGCTGCCAAAGCGTCGTCTTCCCTGGTATCAATGTCAGACAAATCATCAGTCACTCCTTCCCTAGACCCACCATGTCCTCCTCCTGAGGAGTCCCCCGAACTGTTTCAGCACAGTGTTGGGTACATGCTCCAGGAGGATGCCCAGCGTTTCGAAGGGTCTGATGATGAAACCCAGCTAGAGGAAGGCAGTAGCGTGAGAGCAGACAGAGGGGATGCTCAAGAAGGACACCAATCTGGCAGTCATGTTCCAGCAGCTGCAGCATACTGCCAGATTGGCTCCAGTGATGAGGAGGGAGGGGATGATGAGGTCAATGACTCCACGTGGGTGCCTAATAGGAGAGAGGAGGAGGAGGAGGATGAGGAGGAGGCACATCTCCAACGAGGCAGGATGCCCTTTGGTGGCCAGCGTAAGGGCAGTACACCGACGGAATCACACCGCAGAGCTCCGCCTGTGCAGGGCGCTGCCTCTGCCCGTCATTCAAAAAGTTCTTTGGTGTGGGCCTTTTTTGAGGCTAGTGCATCAGATCGCACAGCTGCTGTTTGCAACATATGTCTCAAGCGTATATCGCGTGGCCAAAACATCAGCCGCTTGGGTACCACATGCCTGACCAGACATATGTTGACCTGCCATGCAGCTCGTTGGCAAGCCTACCTCAAAGACCCACACCAAAGAACAAAGCGGACCTCTCCTTGCACCGCATCAGCTGGGATCTCCAACCCCACTATAACTTCAGTCCTCTCTGAAACATGCACTGAGAGGAATGAAGGTGTAGAATTAGGTGTGTCACAGCCAAGTACTTGCGCCCACTCTGCTAGCAGTACACCGACGTCCGATTCTAGCAGGCAAATTTCCCTGCCCCAGCTGCTGGACCGTCGAAAGAAGTTCACTCCCAGCCATCCACATGCCCAGCGGTTGAATGCTAGCTTGGCTAAATTGCTAGCGCTTCAACTGCTGCCTTTTCAGTTGGTAGACTCGGCCCCCTTCCGTGAGTTTGTGCAATGTGCGGTTCCTCAGTGGCAGGTTCCCAAACGCCACTTTTTCTCACGGAAGGCTATTCCGGCTCTCTACCGGCATGTGGAAGGCAATGTCTTGGCCTCGCTGGACAGGGCGGTCAGCGGTAAGGTGCATATTACCGCTGACTCATGGTCCAGCAGGCATGGACAGGGACGTTACCTTTCTTTCACGGCCCATTGGGTCACTCTTTTGGCAGCTGGGAAGGATTCAGGACAAGGTGCAGTAGTGTTGGAGGTTGTCCCACCGCCACGCCTCCAAAATGCTACTACTGGTTGTGACACACCTCTCTCCTCCACCCCCTCCTCTTCTTCTTCCTCCATGGCCTCTTCCTGTGGTTTGTCCTATGAACCAGCGGTGCTCCGTAGCCGTTCACGGGGCTACGCAAGTACGCAGGCAAAAAGATGCCATGCCGTGCTTGCGCTGGTGTGTTTGGGGGACAGAAGCCACACTGGGGCAGAGGTCCTGTCTGCTCTGCAGGGCCAGGCCGAGAGGTGGTTGACGCCACGCCAGCTTAAGCCAGGAATGGTGGTTTGCGACAATGGCACCAACCTCCTCTCCGCCCTCCGACAGGGACAACTGACCCATGTGCCCTGTGTGGCTCACGTCCTTAACCTGGTGGTGCAGCGCTTCTTGGGCAGGTACCCGGGCTTACAGGATGTCCTGAGGCAGGCCAGGAAAGTCTGTGTGCATTTCCGCAGATCTTATAATGCCAGTGCTCGCCTGGCTGAGCTGCAAAAGGAGTTGAACCTGCCCAAGAACCGCCTTATATGTGACATGCCCACCAGGTGGAACTCAACGTTGGCCATGCTGCAGCGGCTGCACACGCAGCAGAGGGCCATCAATGAGTACCTGTGCGACTACGGCACCAGGACAGGGTCAGGGGAGCTTGGTTTTTTTTCTCCACGCCAGTGGGGCATGATCAGGGATGCATGCACTGTCCTGGCACCATTTGAGGAGGCCACGAGGATGGTGAGCAGTGACAGTGCATGCATCAGTGACACTGTACCTCTTGTCCACCTGTTGGAGCACACGCTGCGTGGAATAATGGACAGGGCACTTGAGGCAGAACAGAGGCAGGAAGAGGAGGACTTCCTTGCCTCTCAAGGCCCCCTTTACCCAGACAGTGTTCCTTCTGTCCCACCCATCGCACAGGAAGAGGAGGAGGAGGAGGAGGAGGAGGAGGAGGATTGTGTCAGCATGGAGGTGGAGGCTGGCACTCAGCATCATCAGCAGCAGTCTTTTAGGGATGATTTACAGTCCCAAGAAACCAGTGGACTTGTACGTGGCTGGGAGGAGGTGGCTGCGGATCATGTCGTCCTTAGTGACCCAGAGGACTCCGGAGCGAATGCCTCAGCAAACCTACGCTGCATGGCCTCCCTGATCCTGCAAAGTCTGCGGAAGGATCCTCGTATTCTTCGGATCAAGGAGAGGGACCATTACTGGCTGGCCACTCTCCTTGATCCACGGTACAAGGGTAAGGTTGCGGACCTTATGTTACCGTCGCAGAGGGAGCAGAGGATGAGACAACTCCGGGAGGCCTTGCAGAAAGGTCTGTGCAACGCGTTCCCAGAGACTGGGAGGTTGCAAACTCCTGGTCCTGGACAACGAGTTGCTGAGGCTTCGGCCAGTCAAAGAAGGAGCGGTGGGGAAGGTGGCCGTCTGACCGATGCGTTCAGACAATTCTTTAGTCCGCAGCCCCAAAGTATGATCGGTTCCAGCAACCATCGCCAGCGTCTGATAAACATGGTGCAGGAATATCTAGGGGCAAGGTCAGACTTGGACACCTTCCCCACCGAAAATCCTCTGGCTTACTGGGTCTTGAGGATGGATCACTGGCCAGAGCTTGCACAGTATGCAATTGAGCTACTGGCCTGTCCTGCATCCAGCGTTCTTTCGGAACGCACATTCAGTGCTGCTGGAGGATTTGTCACGGATCACAGGGTGCGCCTGTCCACCGACTCGGTTGATCGACTGACTTTCATCAAGATGAACCAGTCTTGGATCACCACCAGCTACCACACACCTGATGCTGATATAACAGACTAATTGATTTTAAAATGTCACATCCCTTCAAGACTGATGCTGATGCTGAGTGCCTGTGCTGTTATGTTGACTGGCTATCCTCCTCCTCCGAGTCCTCAATGATACGATTGATGATGATAGCTTGGAAGATCATTTTTGTTTATGGGTGCCGCCACCAGTGCCTAACGCCCAATTTTTCAGCCCCTGTTTAACAGGGGCGTGTAATTACAATTTTTGAAGCAATACTTTGCAACAGGGCTCATTGCTGTGCTCCAAGTACAGTATCTGTGAGGAGTTGCAGTGTTGTGCCACCAGTGCCTAAGGCCCAATTTTTCAGCCCCTGTTTAACAGGGGCGTGTCATTACAATTTTTGAAGCAATACTTTGCAACAGGGCTCATTGCTGTGCTCCAAGTACAGTATCTGTGAAGGGTTGCAGTGTTGTGCCACCAGTGCCTAAGGCCCAATTTTTCAGCCCCTGTTCAACAGGGGCATGTAATTACAATTCTTGATCTAATAATTCACAGCAGGGCCCATTGCTGCACCCACCAAGAGTAACTGTCAGGGCTTACAGTGTTGTGGCACCAGCACCACCATCAAAGGCCCAATTTTTACTACCACTGTTCAACAATTATATGTAATTAAAATTCCTGATATAATAGTTGACAGCAGGGCGTTCCAGCACCAACCAAGAGTAACTGTGAGTGCTTACAGTGTTGTGCCAACACCAACAACTAAGGGGCCTATTTCTGCAGAGTATATACGGCAGGTCCCTACTTTCAAACATCCAACTTACAAACGACTCCTACTTGCAAACGCAAGAAGACAACAGGAAGTGAGAGGAAATCTACCACTAGGAAGGAAAATTCTCTCCTGTAAGAATAAATATGGGAGAAAGGTGTCTCCTCTGTACTGATGCTTTATCAGCAATCCTTGTTTCAAGAAAAACACCACATTTCAAAAACAGTTGTCATTAGGACGGAAAGTGAGGTGAAATGTTCTGAACAGGGGCACAGACAGCAAAACAAATGTTACAGGGGTGATAACCCTTACCTATGTTTTCCAAAAAGTTTAAAAATAGATTTTTGGTCTGGAGCTACACTTCAACAATGTACCTGTTCAAAATTACAAACAGATTCTACATAAGAACAAACCTACAGTCCCTGTCTTGTATGCACCGCCTGTATACGGCTGTTCAGAGTATATAGGGCCTTTTTTATTTTATGTGCGGGGTTCCCCTTAATATCCATACAAGACCCAAAGGGGCTGGTAATGGGCTGGGGTAGGGGGGGGGTCATGGGGTAGCTATGCCATTTTTCTTAAAGATTTTCATCCATATTACCGGGACCAGACATTACATTAAAGCCGCAAGCAGTTTTAAATGGCTTTTTTTTCCTTTAGAAGTGTCATTTTGTGCAGGGACAGTTCTAAACACGGGAAACACGTGGCACTTCACAGGCATACTTTAGACACCCCCCAGGTACGATATTTAAAGGAATATTTGACTTTTTTTTTTCACTTTATGCATCATTAAAATGACTGCTCCCGGAAAACGACCGTTTTTAAAACTTATTTTTGCATTGATACATGTCCCCTGGTGCAGAACCCGGGTTCCCAAACCCTTTTTAGGACAATAACATGCATAATAGTTTTTATAATTAGCACTTTAGAATTCGAACGTTCGCATCCATTGTATTTAATAGGGTTCTAATGTTCGTTCGAACTTTCGGTCCGTTCGCGGGTTCTGGTGCGAACCGAACCCGGGGGTGTTCGGCTCATCACTATTCGGGGCTCAGAGATTCTGTGGCAGAGAATCTCCCGATTGTATCTCCAAGGGAAAATTAAGAGAAGTAAAGTTTGTGCATCACTCCGGCTGCTAGGCCTGTGAGAGGGGACTATCCGGGTGAGCAGAGCCCACTCGGGATTGAGTGGTGATACCAAGTGCCTGAACATGTCTCCCTGTTTCTTTATTCTTCAACTCCAACTTTCCTATCCAGTTGTCAGCATAAAGAAAATAAACCTTCCTTCATTAAGGTTTAACCTTTTCTGGACATTGGCCTTATTGGTGCACCTACCATAGTCTCTTCTCTACACTCTAGGGGGGAGAACCAGCCAAGGGAAGGTAACTCGCTGCGGGACCCAACAATTTCTGAACACCGCTCACCCTCTTATTCAAGAAGGAACCTGGGCATTGTGTCCTGCCTTGAGGAGGGAAGGCCAGGGATCTGTGTGCTACATTAGTTAATTTAATTCATCAGGTTCACTTGGTAGCGCGAGGGATTACCCACCTTTTATATGTACTTCCAGCAATGACACCATTGGGAGTCCATCCTACTGGTTCCCAATCAATGGTAGTTGACTGTGAGCTATTGGTGACAGCTCAATCCCAGTTCTAAAGATGCTGATTGAGTACACTCCCAAAACATGTTGTGCATGGACGTTAAGGCCCACCTTCCATGCTACCACATATACAAGTTAGGCTGTCATAACGGGGTAACATGCTACAATGCATGGCAGCGACATATTAGTACATTGGAATGTGGTGCAGGAAAATGCAGCATGTTTTTTTTCTATTAGCACATGTTGGTGTGAACTGAACCCATAGGCCAATTTGCCTTCTTCTTGTGTTGGTGTGAACAAGCCCCATGGATCTGGGTTGAATCTAGTATGTTTCTGACATTAAAGAGCAATTCCAGCCAAGATGTGAAAACCATCAGTAAACTACTAACACCACAAAACACTGCAAATGTGGTAAAACCGTGTGGGTGGAAGTAAACCTGTTGCAAAGCTGGGCAATATGCAATGAAAATTAACATAAGCCATGGTAATTGGATCCTGAGATATAGTCAGCTGATAACAGCTAATAACATAAGCAAATCCAGCTTTTCCTGGAGAAGTTGGTCCTGCTCTTCCCCATTTTTCAAGCCTCCCTATTGGTCAGTCAGATCACCTTTCACTGTAAAGTATTAATTGAGAAGCTGCCCTGTAAAAAGGCTACACTGCTGCCCTCAACACGCGCACTCATAGTTGCCGGGTGCGAGGGTGCTCACACATGGTCTAACACCAGCTGTTAACCACATCAATACTGGGCACTTAAACCCCCTTCCTTCCCAGACCAATTTTCAGCTTTCAGTACTCTCGCACTTTGAATGACAATTATTCAGTCATGCTACACTGTACCCAAATGAAATTTTTATCATTTTGTTCACACAAATAGAGCTTTCTTTTGGTGGTATTTGTTCACAATTTCATTTTCAATTTTTTGCGATAAAAGCGAAAAAAGAGCGAATATTTTGAAAAAAAACAACATTTTCTACATTCTGTTTTAAAAGAAATCCAAACAAATCAAATTTCGGCAAAAATTTAGGCCAAAATGTATTCTGCTACATGTCTTTGGTAAAAAAAATCCTGATAAGTGTATGATAATTGGTTTGTGTGAAAGTTATAGAGTCTACAAACTAAGCTACGCATTATTGCAAATTGATCAATCCTAATGCACTGATGGCCTATCTCATTTCTTGAGGCCCTAAAATGTCAGGACAGTACAAATACCCCCCAAATGACCACTTTTTGGAAAGAAGACAGTCGGAGGTATTTAGTAAGAGGCATCGTGAATTTTTTGAAGTTGCAATTTTTTTCCCACAATGCCTTGGAAAATTAAGAAATATATATATATTTTTTTTTTCTTCACAAAGTTGTCAATTTAGAAGATCTTTCTAACACATAGTATGTACATAGCAAAAATAACACCCCAAAATACATTCTGCTACTCATCCTGAGTATGGCGATACCCAGTGTGTGAGACTTTTCCACATCCTGGCCACATACGGAGGCCAAACATCCAAGTAGCACCATCAGGCGCTCTAAAGGCATAAATTACACATTTCATTTCCTGAGTACCTATCACATTTTTGAAGGCCCTGGAGAACAAGGACAATGGAATTACCCACAAAATGACCCCATTTTGGAAAGAAAACAACCCAATGTATCTTCTATGAGGCATAATAAGTCTTTTGAACATGTCATTTCTTTCCAAAAGTTTTGGGAAAATGTGGGAAAAAAATTAAAACATATTTTTTTTTCACAAAGTTGTCAATTTAGAAGATCTTTCTAACACATAGTATGTACATAGCAAAAATAACACCCCGAAATACATTCTGCTACTCGTCCTGAGTATGGCGATACCACATGTGTGAGACTTTTCCACATCCTGGCCACATACGGAGGCCAAACATCCAAGTAGCACCATCAGGCGCTCTAAAGGCATAAATTACACATTTCATTTCCTGAGTACCTATCACAGTTTTGAAGGCCCTGGAGAACAAGGACAATGGAATTACCCACAAAATGACCCCGTTTTGGAAAGAAAACAACCCAATGTATCTTCTATGAGGCATAATAAGTCTTTTGAACATGTCATTTCTTTCCAAAAGTTTTGGGAAAATGTGGGAAAAAAATTAAAACATATTTTTTTTAACAAAGTTGTCAATTTAGAAGATCTTTCTAACACATAGTATGTACATAGCAAAAATAACACCCCGAAATACATTCTGCTACTCGTCCTGAGTATGGCGATACCACATGTGTGAGACTTTTCCACATCCTGGCCACATACGGAGGCCAAACATCCAAGTAGCACCATCAGGCGCTCTAAAGGCATAAATTACACATTTCATTTCCTGAGTACCTATCACATTTTTGAAGGCCCTGGAGAACAAGGACAATGGAATTACCCACAAAATGACCCCATTTTGGAAAGAAAACAACCCAATGTATTTTCTATGAGGCATAATAAGTCTTTTGAACATGTAATTTATTTCCAAAAGTTTTTGGAAAGTGTGGAAAAAAAATTAAAACATATTTTTTTTCACAAAGTTGTCAATTCAGAAGATCTTTCTAACACATAGTATGTACACAGCAAAAATAACACCCCAAAATACATTCTGCTACTCGTCCTGAGTATAGTGATACCCCATGTGTGAGACTTTTCCACAGCCTGGCCACATACAGAGGCCCAACATGCAAGTAGCACCTTCAGGCTTCTAACACATAGCATGTACACACCAAGAATTACACCCCAAAATACATTCTGCTGAGCAAAAGGTAATAAAAAAAAGGCTCACCTATGGTTTTAGCAGGCAGGAATACCGTTCCAGAGCAGTCAAAGCATTGGTCCAGACAGCCATAGAAAATGTCCAGGAATTGTCCAGCAGGGAAACAGAGATATGGAAACCTATGAACATGGTCCATGGTTTAGCAGGCAGTTCAGGTGGCAGGCAGAGGCATGGCCAGTTCAGGTGGCAGGCAGAGGCATGGCCAGTTCAGGTGGCAGGCAGAGGAATGGCCAGTTCAGGTGGCAGGCAGAGGAATGGCCAGTTCAGGTGGCAGGCAGAGGCACGGCCAGTTCAGGTGGCAGGCAGAGGCACGGCCAGTTCAGGTGGCAGCACTATAACATTTAGGCCTTGGTCAGGAAAGACCTAAGAACAGGGGTAGAGGCTTCTTCCCACCCAAATCTCTACGAAGCCTCCGAGTCTCCAGACCCTAATCCGAGAAAAACAAAACCTGGAGAAAAACATTTTCTCCACTCGGAAACTCTTTTCTGGAGCCCCTCAAATATGTGAGACCCCTGTGCTGTACTCAAATGATCAGTTTAGGAGGCAGGCAAAAAGCATGGTCATTTAACAGGCCGAGGTCAATTCACGTTGAAGGCAGAAACATGGTTGGCAGAGGCATAGTCGAAAACAGTCCGGGTCATTCACAGAAATGGCAGATGGTGGAAACTGGAAAAAAAATCATCTTCACTTTACTAATAGTTTAGTAAAGTATGATAGCTCTGAAAGCACTTTCCAATACAAAGGCCTGGCTGGGAATGACATTGGGGACAGTAGTATCGGGTGTCACGACGAATTCCTCTACTTGAACACACACGACATTTTTTTTGGGGTTTGCGACCTGTTTCGGTAAGAGGGAGGATTTCGGAGAATGTGCCTTTCGTGGAGTCTGGCTACTGCATCGGAGCGAATTAGTTGAGGGGCTTGGCCATGGGGATAGAGAAGGGCTTCGATCAAGTCTTCTTGGAATTTTAGATAGGTTAGGGAACTTTGGGTGCACTTAGAAAAAATGATATAAGAATTGAAAAGGGCTAGTTGCATCAAATAAATGGCAACTTTTTTGTACCAAAACAGTGATTTCCTGGTGGCCAAGTAGGGCTGCATCATCTGGTCATTCATATCCACCCCCCCCCCCCCCATGTAAAGATTATAGTCATGCACACATTTTGGCTTCTGGACGGGGCCTCTTCTTCTCTGCAGTTCCACCAAGGTGTCATCATGCATTGTGGAAAGGATGTAGACATCTCTTTTTTTATCTCTCCACTTCAATGCTAGGACCTCTTCAGTCCGCATACTGGCCATTTCCCCCTGTTTCAGTTTCTTGGCAACCAATCTCTGTGGGAAGCCTTTACGGTTGGTCTGTGCTGTCCCACAGGCCACAGTTTTCTTTTGGTACAGATGGCGAAAAAGTGGGAGACTTGTATAGAAATTGTCTACGTATAGGTGGTAACCTTTCCCAAGCAATGGTTCAATCAGCTGCCAGACAATTTTGCCACTTGTTCCCATGTAGGTAGGGCATCCAGGGGGGTTTAGCTGTCTGTCTTTTCCCTCATAAATTATAAAATCATATGTGTAACCCGTGGCCCTGTCACATGCCTTATAAAATTTTACCCCACGTCTGGCTCTTTTACTGGGGAGGTATTGCTTTATTCCAAGTCTTCCTGTGAAGTGTACTAATGATTCATCTACACATATATTTACATCAGGGGTAAACATCTGCTTGAAGCTGGCGCAAAAAAAATTGATTAGGGGCCGAATTTTAAATAATTTATCATAATTGGGATGATTTCGAGGGAGGCATTGGGCATTGTCGTTGAAGTGTAGAAACCTCATTATCATCTCGTAACGGGTTCTTTTCATAAAAGATGAATAGATTGGCATGTGGTAGATAGGTCGGGTAGACCAGTAGGAATGGAGTTCATTTTTTTTTGTCAGCCCCATGTTGAGGGTTAGGCCAAGGAAAATTTTAAATTCTTCCACGGTGAGGGGTTTCCAAACAAAAGGACGGGCATAGGAAGAATTTGGATTGTTGGCTATATATTGACTGGCGTATAGATTACACTGCTCCACAATGTAGGTTAGGATATCATCAGTAAAAAATAATTCAAAATAATAAATCGGGGTAGCATTTTCCGACTGTATCTGAGGGCCTGGCTGGGCTGTAAAAGGGGGAATGATAGGTTCTACTGACGTATCGGGCAGCCATGTTGGATACAGTAGAAGATCGGGGAGGCTAGTATGGGCCCTGCCTCGTTGTTGATGGGACGCCCCATTGCTAGCATTTGGCCTATCCTCTAGAAAAGTTGCAGAACTGCTGGCGGATGCCTGCCTATCCTGGCATGATGCGCTGCTGGCGGATGCCTGCCTATCCTGGCGTGATGTGCTGCTGGCGGATGCCTGCCTATCCTGGCGTGATGCGCTGCTGGCGGATGCCTGCCTATCCTGGCGTGATGCGCTGCTGGCGGATGCCTGCCTATCCTGGCGTGATGCGCTGCTGGCGGATGCCTGCCTATCCTGGCGTGATGCGCTGCTGGTGGATGCCTGCATATCATCATGGAGTCCTGCGCTGCTGGTGGATGCCTGCTGGTGGATGTCCTGGAGTGCTGCGCTGCTGGTGGATGTCTGCGGCGCCTGCTCATAACTCCTGATCTCACTTGTTACGATTCTATCCTCAGTTTCTATTTCAGAGCCACTACTTTCCTCTGGATAATATTCACTATCCGATTCTGACAGAGAGAGTTCCTCGCTACTCTCGTCCGACATACACTGGAGTATCTGGAGAGCCTCCTCGCTGCTGTAGAATCGTTTAGCCATGTGGGCAGATGTGCCAGATGTTGGCGGTCAGATGTGCCAGATGTTGGCGGTCAGATGTGCCAGATGTTGGCAGGGCAGATGTTGGCGGGCAGCTGTTGGCGGTCAGATGTTGGCGGCCAGATGTGTCAGATGTTGGCGGGCAGATGTGCCAGATGTTGGCAGGGCAGCTGTTGGCGGTCAGATGTTGGCGGGCAGATGTCAGATGTTGGCGGCCAGATGTTGGCGGGCAGATGTGGCAGCTGTTGGCGGGCAGATGTTTACTGCCAGATGTTGGGAGTCAGATGTGCCAGATGTTGGCAGGGTAGATGTTGGCGGGCAGATGTGCCAGCTGTTGGCGGGCAGCTGTTGGTGGTCAGATGCTGGCGATCAGATGTTGGCGGGCAGCTGTGCCAGATGTTGGCGGGCAGCTGTTAGCGGGCAGATGGCGGGCAGATGTGGCAGCTGTTGGCGGGCAGATGTGGCAGCTGTTGGCGGGCAGATGTGGCAGCTGTTGGCGGGCAGATGTTTACTGCCAGATGTTGGGAGTCAGATGTGCCAGATGTTGGCAGGGCAAAAGTTTTGGCGGGCAGATGTGCCAGCTGTTGGCGGGCAGCTGTTGGCGGTCAGATGCTGGCGATCAGATGTTGGCGGGCAGATGTGCCAGATGTTGGTGGGCAGCTGTTGGCGGCCAGATGTTGGCGGGCAGCTGTGCCAGATGTTGGTGGGCAGATCCGCAAGATGTTGGCAGGCAGATGCGCAAGATGTTGGCGGGCAGATGCGCCAGCTGTTGGTGGGCAGCTGTTGGTGGGCAGCTGTTGGCGGGCAGCTGTGCCAAATGTTGGCGGGCAGCTGTGCCAGATGTTGGCGGGCAGATGCGCAAGATGTTGGCGGGCAGATGCGCAAGATGTTGGCGGGCAGATGTTTTCACTGTTTTATGGACACTGTGTTTTATGGACACTGTGTTTTGGGGACACTGTGTTTTGGGGACACTGTGTTTTGGGGACACTGTTTTGGGGACACTAGCTGGGTGATCAGTGGGTAAACAGCAGACAAACAGCTAAAAACTCACTGATCTCCCGGCTGCAGCACAGATTGTCTCTTCCTCTCCTCACTGACAGGCTCTGTGTGAGGAGAGGAAGAGATCAGAGCAGTTACAACTGCTTTGTGTTTACATTACATGACGGCTGTCATTGGACAGCCGTCATGTCATCAGGAGGGCCAATCACATGGCCCTCCTGTTTGCACACACCTTCTATCTCTGGGGGGTACAGGCAGATCGAGATCGCGCCGCTGCGCGTGCACGTGGCGGCGCGATCCCCTCACAAGTGCCAGCCCCCCCTCTCTGTGTTTACATCACGATGTCTGTGATTACACACAGCCATCGTGCTGATCAGGAGGGCGAATCACAGTGCCCTCCTGCTGTTCCGAGATGCGGTGTGTCCGCGGGATACGCGCGCATCGGGATCGCGCGGGTGCGCGCGCGTGATCACGCTCCTTCTGAAGGACGTTCAGGAACGTCCACTCAGAAGGAGAGAGCACCCACCCGGCCGTATATATACAGAGGCCGGGTGGGAAGTGGTTAAACACCTGAGCACACATGAAGAGCTCAGGTGTGTGTGCTTCCGGGGGCGGGGTACCCACTGGAGACAGAAAGCAATGAAAGATCCCTTCCAAACCGGCTCCGCCAGCAGCTGATGTTCAGGTGCAGCTTACAAGGCTTGCATTTCTATTAGATGGAACTCGAGGAGGTGGTGCAACCTATGGGGGCACTGGGAAAGAGCAACAGAGAGGTAATATAAGTTAGTTCTGTATGACAGGACACAATAGGTGTCCATTATTTTTCCTAGTAGTGGCTGCTGAACTGCTGGATGGTCAAATATTGCATAACCTGTCATGCTCAAAAATCACTATACAGCCCTATACTACCATAGCATGCCCCTATACTACCATAGCATGCCCCTATACTGCCCTAGCCTGTCCCTATACTGCCCTAGCCTTTCCATATACTACCCTAGCCTTTCCATATACTACCCTAGCCTGTCTATATACTACCATAGCCTGTCTATAAACTACCCTAGCCTGTCCATATACTACCCTAACCTGTCCATATACTACCCTAGCCTGACCCTATACTGCCCTAGCCTGTTCATTTACTAGCCTAGCCTGCCCCTATACTACCCTAGCCTGCCCCTATACTACCCTAGCCTGCCCATATAGTACCCTAGACTGCCCATATACTACCCTAGTCTGTCTATATACTACCCTAGCCTTTCTATATACTATCCTACTCTAGCCTGCCCCCATACTATCCTAGCATGCCCCTATACTGCCCTAACCCTCCCCTAACCTGCCCTTTGTAATTGAACATAATAGTATGTCATGTAATTTTGCATATAGACAAGGTGCTGTTGCATGTAAATCTGATTTCCTAATAAATTTAATTTTTGTTTTAAATATCATGATATAAAATAATGGATGTGGGGGCCTTTTGGTGGGCGTGATTTTTTTTTTTTGGGCAGGCATCATTTCATTCTTGGACCCAGGCAGCACAATGTCTTGGGCCAGCCCTGGGTGGGGTGCTGCAAAGCAACTTGCTCTTATGTTGAGAGGACAAGGGCTACATCACTGCATCCTGTGCCTACAAAGAGACGTGGGAGTGTGCAAAGTGTGAACTTATTGGAATCTGGAAGCTCTCTTTATACAAATGGTCCAACAGAAATCTGCCCCCTCTAGGGAACTGAGTACCCCAAAATTACAAGTTCAAATAAACATATACACACGCAGTACAAATCCAGTGTCAATTACGCAGTCCATCAATGAAGATCTAGTGTTATCATGATGTCCTGTGCCACAATGACCCACCACCCCAGGATGATGAATCCCCAGACACCTGCTGTATTCCAACAAACCAGCAGGTGATCCTGGTTGATTACATTGACCAAATATGATCCCAATGCTGAAAGGCGTGTGGCCTTTGTGGTGGTGTGTGTGTGTGTGTGTGGGGGGTGGAGTGTTACTGTTCCATAACTTCACATAAGGCTTTGAAGCATACCCAAGCATGTGATTTAGAGGATTTGTGTATTTTTAATGTTGCCATTTAAGCTGCATGGAAATTAATGAATGGTATTGCAAAGAAGGGCAACCAAACTGATAAGAGGCATGGAGGAGCTCAGCTATGAGGAAAGATTAGAGGAACTGAATTTATTCACTCTTGAGAAGAGGAGATTAAGGGGGAATATGATCAACATGTACAAATATATAAGGGGTCCATATAGTGAACTTGGTGTTGAGTTATTTACTTTACGGTCAACACAAAGGACAAGGGGGCATTCTTTACGTCTAGAGGAAAAGAGATTTAATCTCCAGAGCCTCTCCCATCCTCTGGAACTCCCTGCCCCAGTATGTCCGATCAGCCCCTACCCTGTCCACCTTTAGGAGATCCCTGAAAACTCATTTATTCAGGGAAGCCTATCCCAAAACCACCTAACAACTATCCCCGAGCCACCCCCATCAAATTCTCTGCAGCTATTACTTTTTATACCACCACCCCTCCCTTAAGAATGTAAATTCTACGAGCAGGACCCTCCTGTACCTTTTGCATTGAACTGTACTGTAATTGTGTTGTCCCCCCTATACATTGTAAAGCGCTGCATAAACTGTTGGCGCTATATAAATCGTGTATAATAATAATGATAATATAATAATAATCTCCAAATACAGAAAGGTTTCTTCACAGTAAGAGCTGTGAAAATGTGGAATAGACTCCCTGCAGAGGTGGTTCTGGCCAGCTCAGTAGATTGCTTTAAGAAAGGCCTGGATACTTTCCTAAATGTACATAATATAACTGAGTACTAACATTTATAAGTAAAGTTGATCTGGGGAAAGTCTGATTGCCTCTTGGGGGATCAGGAAGGAATTTTTTCCCCTGCTGGAGCAAATTGGATCATGCTCTGCTGGGGTTTTTCGACTTCCTCTGGATCAACTGTGGGTATAGAATTGGGTATATGGAATTGTATGATATTATTTATTTATTAATTTTTTTGGTTGAACTGGATGGACTTGTGTCTTTTTTCAACCCGACTAACTATGTAACTATGTTGTTTTTATAACCATGAACTTTATATCAAAAACGTGCAAATTAGCCTAATTAATACAAGATTCATGGTTTCCCACTATGTTCAAGCTTGTAGACTCACCAAGTTCTCTGAGCCTCCAGTGACTGAAATTTGCCCGGTTCACTCATCCTTAATTGTAACAAATGTTAACACAGGTCCGCAAAGAAGTAAAAACCCAATAAGAGTTCTAATCTTCTTTCTCTGTCTTCAGTACTTTTTTGGTTACTGACCTGAAACAAGCATGCAGACATAATAGTACCAAAGTCTTTGGATCAGCATAAGGTGCAGCAGCAGTCAACAAACTTTTTTGGAAGTCAGAAAGGTCAGCTTCCATATTCACTTTGTACAGGTTTCCTCTAAGATTACATGTATCTACCATAGATCAGATGTCCTCCACCAGTGCTTTATTTAAAAAGTAAAAACTGCAATGTCTGTCATGTGATGTTATGAAAGTATTACAAAAAGACAAAACCATGGATTCAGAAGTCCAGCTCTGAATGTCAAAAACTAGTGTAGTGGGGTCCTCAATTTAGGGGTAGTGTTTGAGTGGTAGTTATGCTCAAACACCTAAATTGTTAGGACATTATCAACCATTTTGTCTGCAGGAAGAGTATCGGTGTACTGTTCCCTGTGGCCTGCAGGTGGCGCTGCCATAGTGGGCCAGGGTTGAACCGCTGATACAGTGCTGTGCCTTGTGTGTCCCCTCTCGGCAACAGTGGGATTGGTCGGCCTGCTGTGTATGCTGGGAGAGGATATAAAAGGGGCAGATGCTGCCTGGTCAGGTGGTCGGTCGTCGGGAGTCCTACTCCCAGGGAGTGTGTTCCTGTCCGCCCTGGGCACCTTTGGCCCAGGGGCGGTGGTCGGTGAATCAGTCCCAGGCACCTTTAGCCCTGGGGCTGCAACTAAGGGCCATGGGCCCAGCACCTTCGGCTGGGGCCCATCAAGGATCGAGGAATCTCAGGGTGCCGCCTTGCGAGGGGACCCGCATCTTAGACGAGGAGGCCAGGGAAAGACCGTTCCGAGGGACTGGTGAGAAGTCACAGTGAAGGAAGGGGCCCGGTAACTCTCTGGAGGAATGTCTTCTCCTTACAAAGAGGCCAAGCTTTGAAAACCAAGTTCACCAGGTCTGTGGCAGAGACCAAGTGCACCAGTTTGTGTAGTGATTGTGCGGTTAGTTCGAGTACCATTTTGGCTGCTAGTCCCTATCTAGGGAGACTATCCGAATGGGCTAAGTCTGCTTGAGAAGCTAAGCAGTGAAGTGTGTTACATTTGTGCCTGGACCTCTCCCACACCTTATGCTGTCCTGTTCTCTCTCCAACCTTTCCTATCAGAGACTGTCGTATAAAAGAAATAAACTCTACGTTAGAGTTATAGCTGGTGTGGACATTGAAGTCATTGGGGGAACTAGAGACTTGTCTTTATTGACTATAGAGATAAGAACCATTCTCTGCAGAATCTGGCTGTGGAGACCCATCACAACACCGCTCAACCTCTTCACACAGGAGGGTACGGGCATTTAGAGCTGGGTGTGCCCTTTCCTCCTGCGAGGAGCCAAAGACAAGAAGGAGAGGGTGGTAAGCGCTATACTAGTATAGCACCCTCCTAGTTAGGCTTCTAGGTACATTTTGTTTTTGGCTCCTTCTGTAGTCAAGGGAGCATTGATTGTTTGCTCTGGTCTGTTCAGGGGTTCACAGGTTGGGAAGAAGCTTACAAAGCTTAGGGAGGGAAGATTTTATTAACCAGCCTTAATATTGATCAGGGCCCAGTCAATCCCTGGGGAGGTGTGCCCAGATGGTGGCTGGGAAGCTGATAAATAGTTTGGAAAAATGTGAATAAAACCTTGTGAGTTGCCCTAAAATTAAATTAACGTAGCTGCCTGCACTTGCCACACTTGCTTATACTGTATCATGTAAAAAAACAGTAACATTTAATTCAAATAAGTGCTTAATGTATATATACAATCATCCCATATGTGATCATGTGCATATAATGCCAATAACAAAAATTGTTTATATTAAATCAAACTAAATTGGTAATTTGGCACAATTGTCCATAAAATATCCTTGTGAAAATGTGTTATAAACCAACATGCCAATCCACTTATAATACAATTAAAAATATAAATAAATTGATCTCTTCATAAACAATTGTCCATATAGTGTCCTTGTGCAATTGTGTTATAAACCAACCTGCCAGTCCACTTGTAATAAAATAAAATAAAATGACAAAATAAATCGATCGCTTGATCTCTTCTTAAACATCCACCACAGTGCTTTTTCTTATGTTACTGTGCTCCCTCCACTGGGTGTGTCCGTCCGTACCTTAATTCCTATATAATCGTGCCTTGTAAAAGGTAATTCCTCTGAAGTTCCCCTCTTGATGTTATTTTTCTTTCCTTTCCTTACTTCCAAATCCCAATCAGAGCAATGCCATGTAAAACCATCAGACCTTGCAATAGTGTTTTATCCTTTTTAAAATGTATTAAACCATACAGCACAACATATATGCACTCACATTTAAAACATCTTTACGTTTGACCAGTTTCTTGTAGTCCGCCATATAAACCTATGGACGTTACCGCCACCATTTTCCTATAGCCTTCATCAATACAACCCATGGCCATTTTCTTGTAGTCCGCCATGCAGTCACAAGGAGGTTTCCACCAATATACTCCTTTAGCCATCTCAATATATATTTTTACGGCCATTTGTATATAATTCTCTGTGCAAAATTCTTGATTATCACTACAATTTATACCAATAATCTTGTGCTAAACATCTAGTATAATAAATAAAAACCCCTACATATTAAATCCCTTTAATAATAATGGTCTCAACCGCATTGCTATTGTATCAATAAAAAAAAATCGAATTTATATTTATATCAGTATATACTGCAAATCCTGACCTGGGTATCATATAACTAAAATCCTCTACCATGATTGGTCTTTGCTAGAAAGTACCTTAATATAGTTATAAAAAATAGTTATAAAAATATTATTACTTTAAAATTGTTGTTTAGAAGGTGTTTGAATATTATTGAAAAATGAGATTAAACACTATGTGAGTCACTATGTGAAATAAAAGTTGACCAAAAAACTATTTAGATCAAACGCCTTATTAAGGCCCCTGTATGCTAATGATCCTAATTCGTACACCCACCAGTATTCCCTTTGACTTAATGTTCTGATCTTATTGCTACCTCTCCAGTACCTCTTATATTTTTCTAAACCCCAAAAATTGTCGTTTAGAAGGTATTTGAATATTATTGAAAAATTTGATTAAACACTATGTGAGTCACTATGTGAAATAAAAGTTGACCAAAAAACGATTTAAATCAAACGCCTTATTAAGGCCCCTGGGTGCTAATGATCCTAATTCGTACACACCCACCAGTATTCCCTTTGACTTAAAGCGGGGTTCCACCCGCAATTTTTATTTTTTTAAAGTCAGCAGCTACAAACCCTGTAGCTGCTGACTTTTAATAAGGACACTTACCTGTCCTAGGCACCTGCGATGTCGGCCCCCCGAGGCCGATCCCTCGATCGTGACAGGTCCCGGCGCCGCCATCCTCACTAAGGGAAACAAGAAGTGGAGACTTGTGGCTTCACTGCCCGTTTCCTACTGCGCATGCGTGAGTCTCGCGGCGCTGTATGAATGGGCGGCTGCTCTCTGGGATACACACAGTTCCCAGAAGGCAGCGCGCCCCATTCCCCAGAAGACAGCGCGAGGATGAAGACCAGCCGCGGACTAGGAAGAGGCAGAGTAGAAAAGATCCGCCTAGCAACCGCAATTTTTGGTAAGTAAAAATTTTTTTTTTTTCACATTTTATTTTCAATTTTTTTGTAGCATTTTGGTGTCATTTTTTTTTTTTTTTTTTTTAGGGTGGAACTCCACTTTAATGTTCTGATCTTATTTCTACCTCTCCAGTGCCTCTTATATTTTTCTAAACCCCAAAGTTTGATACCTTAATTTTGGGAAATATGTTTTTGGTGGAAAATCAGCTAAGAGGTCCAGCATATAAATTCTTCATGTCATTGGGTCACTAAAGCATCATAGAAGCTGTTGTTCCCATTCTCGATATATAGAATAATGAAATCATGAGAAAAATAAGTATATAGAATAAACAGAAAACATTGCTTTAGATTCTGCTTGCAGAAATAACTTATAACCACAGTTTGTAGAGTTTAGAGCTGGAAATCAATTATAACACACCAACTATGCATTGCTTTATTCTAGGTAAATAGAAGCATATTAATCTGCTCAGTCCCTTAGTAAAGTTGTTGTAAAGTATTAAATAGAATACCGGCAAGATCCTATCAGCAGACTGTCCTACTTTATTCTTCTCTGTGACATGCTTTAAAAAGAAAGGAGGGGCCATTTGCAGCCTCAAGCAACTAATCGCTCACAGACAAGCATAAAGCCTCCTTTTCATGGCAGTCTTTTAGCTTGTCATGTTGCTAAGCAAGGTCCTAATGCTCCTGATTGCATGTAGGGCTTTAGAGTGGCACGGTGCTGGGGTGTGACAGACTCTGCTCATTCACAGCAGACATCTTGTTTTGGCAATTTTTTCCCCTGTCTGACCGGCATAGAAGCAAGCTTATATTCTTGCTTGAATCTACTGTCCCTCTCTTTTCTGGTGTGACTCAAAGTTGCATTTTTCTGATTATTAACTGAAGCAAGCAAAGTGAAAATGGCTTCTGAAAATGAAAGAACAGTTAAAGTATATGTAGATCTTAAAGTGGTTGTAAACCCACTTTTTAAACAAAGACCTACAGGTAAGCCTAGATTAAGGCTTACCTGTAGGTGCATGAAATATCTCCTTAACCTACACGGTTAAGGAGATATTTGTATGTAAATGCGGTGACGCTGACGTCACTCCATTCACAAATTCGGCTAGGTCGCAACATTCGACGACGTAGCCGAATTCGACAGCTCACGCGCGCATGCGCGGAGTCACGTCTTCGCCGCTCCGGCCAATCACAGCGCCGGAGCGGCGCTGTGATTGGCTGCAGCGGCGATACCCGGAAGTAACATTCCGGCTATCGCCGCAGCGATGGATGCGGCTAGAGGAGGGACACGGACGACTTCGGGGGCCCCGATCGAAGGTAAGTGGTACATAATGAGCTAGTATGCTAGTCATACTAGCTCATTATAGCTTTGTCTTGCAGGTTAGTAAAAAAAAAAAAAAAAGATAAAAGGGTTTACAACCACTTTAAAATATTCTCTTTGTTTATTGCTAAGGCACACAATAGGTTATTGCTCCCCTTTATATCTGTAGTGCCCTGTTCCTGAAGAATAGGGGCTATGTGTACATTTAGGTCTATTTGAGCTGTAAATAGCTCAGAGTAAATTAAAAAAGTTAATTTGCTTCTGTTCCAATTTGGCTATGTTGTGCGAATTTCTCGCTGTTGCCAGTGGGTGTCACTGTCACCACAGGCCAGTGTGGGAAATACAGCAAGTTAAGTGCATTGACTGTTCTTTCCCAGAAACAGCGCAGTGGGGGTGTTCTACTGCTGTGCAATCTGGGTGAGGATATTTAAGGGACAGACACCATGATTATTTCTCTCTGACCTCATGGCCCTCCAGGCCTGAGGCTGTACACACATTCTCTCTGACCTCATGACCCTCCAGGCCTGAAGCTGTACTACTACGAGTAGGCCCAGAAGTCTGTCTGGGGTCTACTTAACTGAAGGTGGTCCTGTGCAGTCTTGCCTGTGCAGAAGAAGCCACTCAAACTTAGAAGATTCCAGGGGAGGACCCTTGCTGGAGAGAACCGGGCTGAAGGCTGGTTTCTCAGGAAGGGCCTGGTGACTCGTTTGGAGGATGCATCCAAGTTAACCTACCTCACAGTACTGCCGGATGGCTTAAAGGTTCTGGTACTGTGCAGCTGTTCTATAACTAACTGACTACTGGCTAAACAATCCTGTGGCAGGGGATTATCCAGGAGTTCTACATATCGCTAAGTCTGTGGCATACCGGCTGCTAGATCGGTGTGAGAGATCTATCCGGTTGTCGCAAGATCCAGAGACAGAAAGCTGTTGTCCTCTGGATTCCAAAACCTCATCAGTGATCTGCAAACAAGGTATATGAATTTCCCCTAACCCTCTATCCTTCTGCTACTGAAAGTTTGTTTAATAAAGCAATTGGAAAAAGACTGAAGTGACTGGCAGTCACATCTATCTAAATTTTCTAACATAGACTCCTAGTTCTGGGACGGTGAAAGGTGTGGTAACGGCAGGACCCAAATTTAATCCAGCAGCCCTCTAGGGGGTATCGCTACATGTGGGGGCTCGTCGTCTGGGATTGCTGTTACCCTGAGCAATTCAAGTAAAGTCATTCACCGAGAGTCTACGCTAAAGAGGGCCCTGTACTGTGTTACTTTTTCCGGAACAACAGGGGTTAAGTGCAGATCACTTTTCTAACTGCGTGGGCTGTGGGTGGAGCCAAGGAAGCCCAGGAGCTACGTGACTAGAAGAACAAGCGGGAGGAGTTCCCGCCTGCTGCTGCGTGAGACGCTGTGTGTGTGTCTGGCGCGGAAGAGAGAGAGAGCTGCGTTACTGTACAGAGAAGATCAGAGCTCAGTCATGTCTGCATTTTCTCTGATGCAATCTACAGTGGGGTCCAAGATGGTTCCTACCGGCACCGCTGCAAGTGCCATGCTGTCCGGAACCCTGCTGACGGATACCGGCATCCGCTTGAAGCCGCATGGTCGGTTTGTGCTATACACCGTCAGAGACCTTGAAGCACTGGGTATGCGATGCCATAAGTGTAAAGGACTGGCCATACATCCCCGTCCATTTGTCCGGTGCTTACACTGCGGGGAGTACCTGTTTGCCGTAGAACAACCTACTATGCATGCAACCTCGTGCCTACCGAGTTGATTGGGCCACGGGTATTGCTACAGTGGAAGCTGCTGCCTTTGCTCCTGTTGAGGATGTCACTGTGATCGTTCCTAAAGTGCCATCAGCAGACATCGCCACTACTACTGTGCCCGCTGCACCTGTCCAGAGGAAGGTGGGCTATGTAAAGGCATCCCGCAGCCGCGGTAGAGGCCTACCCCAGAGACCACCAGAACCAGAACCAGAGGAAGGCATTACTCCTGGAAAATCCACGTCAGGAACTGGTGAGAGATCTGGGGAAAACATAACTGCGGGACAGTATGTAAATATTTGCCTGCGGAGGAATTGGAGGATTCTGAGTTGGATTCCCTGTCAGATGTCTCCGGTGATGATGAACTGTTTGAGACTATGTCACAGCCACTGTTGTGGGCTAATAGTGAAGATGTTGCTTCTACCTTCACTTTTTCAGACTGGACAGCCATAGATTCTGGGAAGACATCACCTAGTGTGGAACCGCCCAGTACCATCAGAGAGACTTTGTCCAAAGTTACCAGTCCAATTGAATCTGAGAAATTGTCTGTCAGATCCATGGTGCAAAAGTCTCCAAATCTATGTGTGCTTCCTGGATTGGGGAATACCAGAGCTTTACCTAAGCTTGCTCACGTGCAAAGAGTGCTCATCAAAAGAGTCACCACAGAGTATGGTCTGGAATTTCCTTATGTCCCTAAAGAAATTATGCAGGAAATTGAGTCCAAGCGAGAGCAGTGGTACAGTGAAGCTGTTTGGGACCATTTGTCTGTTCCAAAACCCTTCAGGAAAGCTGGTTATTCATTTGCCATGGATGAGCGTTACAACGGATACTTACTGCAATGGAACTATGGCCGGCACATTTATTCTGATAAAGTGGTCATCTGCAGACCTGGAAAAGACAATATTGTCTATTTTGTTACTACCGTGGATAACCAAGGGAAACCAGTCACTTTGCCAAATCCTCGGTTCTATTGGTGATCATCTAAAATGACTGTCATAGCACTTCTGTTTTTTTGAAAAGAGACTGAGAAAAATTCTCTATGCTAAATGGACTATGGGGTACATAGCCAGATAGTGTTAGGTTAGAGAACTTCGCGGTCAAGGTCCTACCTGCTTACAGTGAGTTAAGGACTCTTGTCATACTAATTTTCTGCCACTAGGTGGTAGAATTTACTTATAGCAAGGGCTGGACTTTCTACATTTTAGTTTATTTTACATTTAAAATATGGAGGAAAATTTCATTCTCCAGGGAGTGAGGCTTTGCTCCTAGTTGGTCAGTGATGCTGTTTATGTTTTTGTGTGTGTAATTTAATTTTTCAGGTGAACCAGATCTCCTATCAAGCTGCTGGAGAGTGGGTGTTTAGATAGAGAGTAAGGTTTTGGAACATATGTTGATGTAACTATACTGTGTGTGTTAATGTTGAATCTGTAAATCTTCTTCTTTTACTACCTTACCCTTCCCATACAAGTTTTTGTTTGTGTTCAGATACCGACTCTCAGAATTGAGAGTCATTTTTTTTTCAGATGATGAGGACATTGTCTATTGTAGTGGGGGGAGTATGTAGTGCCCTGTTCCTGAAGAATAGGGGCTATGTGTACATTTAGGTTTATTTGAGCTGTAAATAGCTTAGAGTAATTTAATAAAGTTAATTTGCTTCTGTTCCAATTTGGCTATGTTATGAGAATTTCTCGCTGTTGCCAGTGGGTGTCACTGTCACCACAGGCCAGTGTGGGAAATACAGCAAGTTAAGTGCATTGACTGTTCTTTCCCAGAAACAGCCCAGTGGGAGTGTTCTACTGCTGTGCATTCTGGGAGAGGATATTTAAGGGACAGACACCATGATTATTTCTCTCTGACCTCATGGCCCTCCAGGCCTGAGGCTGTACGCACATTCTCTCTGACCTCATGGCCCTCCAGGCCTGAGGCTGTACTACTACGAGTAGGCCCAGAAGTCTGTCTGGGTCTACTTAACTGAAGGTGGTCCTGTGCTGTCTTGCCTGCGCGGAAGAAGCCACTCAAACTTAGAAGATTCCAGGGGAGGACCCTTGCTGGAAAGAACCGGGCTGAAGGCTGGTTTCTCAGGAAGGGCCTGGTGACTTGTTTGGAGGATGCATCCAAGTTAACCTACCTCACAGTACTGCCGGATGGCTTAAAGGGTCTGGTACTGTGCAGCTGTTCATCAACTAACTGACTACTGGCTAAACAATCCTGTGGCAGGGGATTATCCAGGAGTTCCACGTATCGCTAAGTCTGTGGCAGACACTTGTCCGTGCTTCATACCGGCTGCTAGGTCGGTGTGAGAGGCCTATCCAGTTGTCGCAAGATCCAGAGACAGAAAGCTGTTGTCCTCTGGATCCCAAAACCTCATCAGTGATCTGCAAACAAGGTATCTGAACTTCCCCTAACCCTCTATCCTTCTGCTACTGAAAGTTTGTTTAAAAAAGCAATTGGAAAAAGACTGAAGTGACTGGCACTCACATGTATCTAAATTTCCTAACATAGACTCTTAGTTCTGGGACGGTGAAAGGTGGGGTAACGGCAGGACCCAAATTTAATCCAGCAGCCCTCTAGGGGGTATCGCTACATATCCATTAAAGAAAATGGTAAAATAGCTAATAGTAGTCACGCGACTGTCATGCAGCTCCTTTACTTGCTGTGTGGGTCCCAGTGACTAGGGATGAATTTTGGATTTGGACAAAGCCCATTTTACGTCTGTATCTTGCATGTTTTGAGTCCTGCAAATGCCCAAACTTAATTAGGCGTTTGGTCGAGCTGAACCTCCAGCTGCATGCAGTGGGAAGTGCAACATTTAGTAGTGGTATTACTACCACTATTAAATGCAACAGCTTCCCACTCGTTCTGGTTGTTCAGGAGCCTGAGGTCGGCCGTTTCCCAACAACCAGTGACATATCACCACTCGCCCTTTCAACTGTCACTGACGGCTGACACTTAAAAAAAACAACAGCGTGTCTTCCTCCAACCCCTCCCCCCCCCCCCCTCAAAATTAATACGAGACTTTCCAAAGGAATATGGAAGCCGACTTTAAAAATAGGGGTTCCCAGATACCGGTCCCTATCCTACATAGATGATAAATAGGTACATAGTACCCCTACTCATTCACAAAAAAACACACAAACACTCTTTGACAAGTTCTTGTATCACATCAATCACAACGAACAATGTGGCTGGGGATTTTTCTCTGTAGCTGCAGTACGTTTTATTTGTCCACAGCCATTAGCATTACAGCTGAGGTCTTTTCCCTGTGACTCTCCACCGGAGTTGATTCCCACCTTTGTTTTGCTTGATGACGCAGTTAATTTTTTCTCCACATGCGTGTGCCCAATCTTGGTGTTGTGTGAGGCCCCCCACACACACCTGCCACTTTTCTTGCACTTACAGGCTGTGTAATATGTAAAAATTGAAAAAGTAACTCAAGCGCTAATATAAATACTTTAAAACTAAATTAAATAATTGAATTCAGCTGCAGCTATTCAATTGTGCTCTGACACCACAAGATAATTGTTAAGTAGAAGTTAATAGTGCGCTAAAGAACAACCTAATGATAATACACAGTGCATAATACTGCAAACACATATAAAATGTTTATAAAATGTTACTGCAAACACATGTAGCGGCCTCACCCCGACCTCTTTAGCTAGGGGTATGTCGAGCGACAGAGTGAGGTGCGCCACGGCCCATGTCCTCCCCATGGCTGTGGGTGAGGTGAAGGCCAGTATTAATCTTTTCTTCTCGGGCCAAATGTGCGCTGGTTATGAGGGTCAGTCCTTCCGTGCAGGAATCTCCCTTTGTTCCCATCAACAGAGTCCATACACCCATCAAAGTCCAAACTCAGGTTTATTGCGTATCTCCACATACAGTCAAATGCAACGGCATGATACGATGGGGAATAGTGATGAGCCGAACACCCCCGGGTTCGGTTCGCACCAGAACCCGCGAACGGACCGAAAGTTCGAACGAACATTAGAACCCTATTAAATACAATGGATGCGAACGTTCGAATTCTAAAGTGCTAATTATAAAAACTATTATGCATGTTATTGTCCTAAAAAGGGTTTGGGAACCCGGGTTCTGCACCAGGGGACATGTATCAATGCAAAAATAAGTTTTAAAAACGGTCGTTTTCCGGGAGCAGTCATTTTAATGATGCATAAAGTGAAAAAAAAAAGTCAAATATTCCTTTAAATATCGTACCTGGGGGGTGTCTAAAGTATGCCTGTGAAGTGCCACGTGTTTCCCGTGTTTAGAACTGTCCCTGCACAAAATGACACTTCTAAAGGAAAAAAAAGCCATTTAAAACTGCTTGCGGCTTTAATGTAATGTCTGGTCCCGGTAATATGGATGAAAATCTTTAAGAAAAATGGCATAGCTACCCCATGACCCCCCCCCTACCCCAGCCCATTACCAGCCCCTTTGGGTCTTGTATGGATATTAAGGGGAACCCCGCACATAAAATAAAAAAGGCCCTATATACTCTGAACAGCCGTATACAGGCGGTGCATACAAGACAGGGACTGTAGGTTTGTTCTTATGTAGAATCTGTTTGTAATTTTGAACAGGTACATTGTTGAAGTGTAGCTCCAGACCAAAAATCTATTTTTAAACTTTTTGGAAAACATAGGTAAGGGTTATCACCCCTGTAACATTTGTTTTGCTGTCTGTGCCCCTGTTCAGAACATTTCACCTCACTTTCCGTCCTAATGACAACTGTTTTTGAAATGTGGTGTTTTTCTTGAAACAAGGATTGCTGATAAAGCATCAGTACAGAGGAGACACCTTTCTCCCATATTTATTCTTACAGGAGAGAATTTTCCTTCCTAGTGGTAGATTTCCTCTCACTTCCTGTTGTCTTCTTGCGTTTGCAAGTAGGAGTCGTTTGTAAGTTGGATGTTTGAAAGTAGGGACCTGCCGTATATACTCTGCAGAAATAGGCCCCTTAGTTGTTGGTGTTGGCACAACACTGTAAGCACTCACAGTTACTCTTGGTTGGTGCTGGAACGCCCTGCTGTCAACTATTATATCAGGAATTTTAATTACATATAATTGTTGAACAGTGGTAGTAAAAATTGGGCCTTTGATGGTGGTGCTGGTGCCACAACACTGTAAGCCCTGACAGTTACTCTTGGTGGGTGCAGCAATGGGCCCTGCTGTGAATTATTAGATCAAGAATTGTAATTACATGCCCCTGTTGAACAGGGGCTGAAAAATTGGGCCTTAGGCACTGGTGGCACAACACTGCAACCCTTCACAGATACTGTACTTGGAGCACAGCAATGAGCCCTGTTGCAAAGTATTGCTTCAAAAATTGTAATGACACGCCCCTGTTAAACAGGGGCTGAAAAATTGGGCCTTAGGCACTGGTGGCACAACACTGCAACTCCTCACAGATACTGTACTTGGAGCACAGCAATGAGCCCTGTTGCAAAGTATTGCTTCAAAAATTGTAATTACACGCCCCTGTTAAACAGGGGCTGAAAAATTGGGCGTTAGGCACTGGTGGCGGCACCCATAAACAAAAATGATCTTCCAAGCTATCATCATCAATCGTATCATTGAGGACTCGGAGGAGGAGGATAGCCAGTCAACATAACAGCACAGGCACTCAGCATCAGCATCAGTCTTGAAGGGATGTGACATTTTAAAATCAATTAGTCTGTTATATCAGCATCAGGTGTGTGGTAGCTGGTGGTGATCCAAGACTGGTTCATCTTGATGAAAGTCAGTCGATCAACCGAGTCGGTGGACAGGCGCACCCTGTGATCCGTGACAAATCCTCCAGCAGCACTGAATGTGCGTTCCGAAAGAACGCTGGATGCAGGACAGGCCAGTAGCTCAATTGCATACTGTGCAAGCTCTGGCCAGTGATCCATCCTCAAGACCCAGTAAGCCAGAGGATTTTCGGTGGGGAAGGTGTCCAAGTCTGACCTTGCCCCTAGATATTCCTGCACCATGTTTATCAGACGCTGGCGATGGTTGCTGGAACCGATCATACTTTGGGGCTGCGGACTAAAGAATTGTCTGAACGCATCGGTCAGACGGCCACCTTCCCCACCGCTCCTTCTTTGACTGGCCGAAGCCTCAGCAACTCGTTGTCCAGGACCAGGAGTTTGCAACCTCCCAGTCTCTGGGAACGCGTTGCACAGACCTTTCTGCAAGGCCTCCCGGAGTTGTCTCATCCTCTGCTCCCTCTGCGACGGTAACATAAGGTCCGCAACCTTACCCTTGTACCGTGGATCAAGGAGAGTGGCCAGCCAGTAATGGTCCCTCTCCTTGATCCGAAGAATACGAGGATCCTTCCGCAGACTTTGCAGGATCAGGGAGGCCATGCAGCGTAGGTTTGCTGAGGCATTCGCTCCGGAGTCCTCTGGGTCACTAAGGACGACATGATCCGCAGCCACCTCCTCCCAGCCACGTACAAGTCCACTGGTTTCTTGGGACTGTAAATCATCCCTAAAAGACTGCTGCTGATGATGCTGAGTGCCAGCCTCCACCTCCATGCTGACACAATCCTCCTCCTCCTCCTCCTCCTCCTCCTCCTCTTCCTGTGCGATGGGTGGGACAGAAGGAACACTGTCTGGGTAAAGGGGGCCTTGAGAGGCAAGGAAGTCCTCCTCTTCCTGCCTCTGTTCTGCCTCAAGTGCCCTGTCCATTATTCCACGCAGCGTGTGCTCCAACAGGTGGACAAGAGGTACAGTGTCACTGATGCATGCACTGTCACTGCTCACCATCCTCGTGGCCTCCTCAAATGGTGCCAGGACAGTGCATGCATCCCTGATCATGCCCCACTGGCGTGGAGAAAAAAAACCAAGCTCCCCTGACCCTGTCCTGGTGCCGTAGTCGCACAGGTACTCATTGATGGCCCTCTGCTGCGTGTGCAGCCGCTGCAGCATGGCCAACGTTGAGTTCCACCTGGTGGGCATGTCACATATAAGGCGGTTCTTGGGCAGGTTCAACTCCTTTTGCAGCTCAGCCAGGCGAGCACTGGCATTATAAGATCTGCGGAAATGCACACAGACTTTCCTGGCCTGCCTCAGGACATCCTGTAAGCCCGGGTACCTGCCCAAGAAGCGCTGCACCACCAGGTTAAGGACGTGAGCCACACAGGGCACATGGGTCAGTTGTCCCTGTCGGAGGGCGGAGAGGAGGTTGGTGCCATTGTCGCAAACCACCATTCCTGGCTTAAGCTGGCGTGGCGTCAACCACCTCTCGGCCTGGCCCTGCAGAGCAGACAGGACCTCTGCCCCAGTGTGGCTTCTGTCCCCCAAACACACCAGCGCAAGCACGGCATGGCATCTTTTTGCCTGCGTACTTGCGTAGCCCCGTGAACGGCTACGGAGCACCGCTGGTTCATAGGACAAACCACAGGAAGAGGCCATGGAGGAAGAAGAAGAGGAGGGGGTGGAGGAGAGAGGTGTGTCACAACCAGTAGTAGCATTTTGGAGGCGTGGCGGTGGGACAACCTCCAACACTACTGCACCTTGTCCTGAATCCTTCCCAGCTGCCAAAAGAGTGACCCAATGGGCCGTGAAAGAAAGGTAACGTCCCTGTCCATGCCTGCTGGACCATGAGTCAGCGGTAATATGCACCTTACCGCTGACCGCCCTGTCCAGCGAGGCCAAGACATTGCCTTCCACATGCCGGTAGAGAGCCGGAATAGCCTTCCGTGAGAAAAAGTGGCGTTTGGGAACCTGCCACTGAGGAACCGCACATTGCACAAACTCACGGAAGGGGGCCGAGTCTACCAACTGAAAAGGCAGCAGTTGAAGCGCTAGCAATTTAGCCAAGCTAGCATTCAACCGCTGGGCATGTGGATGGCTGGGAGTGAACTTCTTTCGACGGTCCAGCAGCTGGGGCAGGGAAATTTGCCTGCTAGAATCGGACGTCGGTGTACTGCTAGCAGAGTGGGCGCAAGTACTTGGCTGTGACACACCTAATTCTACACCTTCATTCCTCTCAGTGCATGTTTCAGAGAGGACTGAAGTTATAGTGGGGTTGGAGATCCCAGCTGATGCGGTGCAAGGAGAGGTCCGCTTTGTTCTTTGGTGTGGGTCTTTGAGGTAGGCTTGCCAACGAGCTGCATGGCAGGTCAACATATGTCTGGTCAGGCATGTGGTACCCAAGCGGCTGATGTTTTGGCCACGCGATATACGCTTGAGACATATGTTGCAAACAGCAGCTGTGCGATCTGATGCACTAGCCTCAAAAAAGGCCCACACCAAAGAACTTTTTGAATGACGGGCAGAGGCAGCGCCCTGCACAGGCGGAGCTCTGCGGTGTGATTCCGTCGGTGTACTGCCCTTACGCTGGCCACCAAAGGGCATCCTGCCTCGTTGGAGATGTGCCTCCTCCTCATCCTCCTCCTCCTCCTCTCTCCTATTAGGCACCCACGTGGAGTCATTGACCTCATCATCCCCTCCCTCCTCATCACTGGAGCCAATCTGGCAGTATGCTGCAGCTGCTGGAACATGACTGCCAGATTGGTGTCCTTCTTGAGCATCCCCTCTGTCTGCTCTCACGCTACTGCCTTCCTCTAGCTGGGTTTCATCATCAGACCCTTCGAAACGCTGGGCATCCTCCTGGAGCATGTACCCAACACTGTGCTGAAACAGTTCGGGGGACTCCTCAGGAGGAGGACATGGTGGGTCTAGGGAAGGAGTGACTGATGATTTGTCTGACATTGATACCAGGGAAGACGACGCTTTGGCAGCTGCTTTTCCAGTACCCTGAGCCTGGGTGAGAGAGGATGAGGAGGAGGAGGAGGGCTTGGTCATCCACTCTACCAAGTCTTCGGCATGATGTGGCTCAACATGTCCAGCTGCCGAAAAGAAGGACAAGCGTGTCCCATGGCCATGTGCTGATGACAATGCACCGCGTCCACGACCAGCACTGTTGCCCCCAGACACAGAGCCTGCTTGCCCTCTTTTATTGCCTCCTGACTGTCTGCCTCTCCTTGTTTGCCTTCCAGACATTCTAATAGATGGCCTGCAGGGAGATGGGAAAAAAGCAATAAGGGCTACCTTCAGGTGTCCTTCTCTGTCCCTTGAAACAAGGACTTTCACAGTGAAAGAAACTGACACTGTCCCTACCTAGAGTTTTCTGTCCCTAGAATAAATGTTTTTTTTAATCACAATATAGCACAAGGACAATTCACTCAATGTCTCTCCAGGTCCCTGGAAACAAGGACTTGCAGAGTGAAAGAAACTGACACTGTCCCTACCTAGAGTTTTCTGTCCCTAGAATAAATGTTTTTTTTAAGCACAATATAGCACAAGGACAATTAACTCACTGTCCTTACAGGTCCCTGGAAACAAGGACTTGCAGAGTGAAAGAAACTGACACTGTCCCTACCTAGAGTTTTCTGTCCCTAGAATAAATGTTTTTTTTAAGCACAATATAGCACAAGGACAATTAACTCACTGTCCTTACAGGTCCCTGGAAACAAGGACTTGCAGAGTGAAAGAAACTGACACTGTCCCTACCTAGAGTTTTCTGTCCCTAGAATAAATGTTTTTTTTAAGCACACTATAGCAGAAGCACAAAACACACTGACACTCTCCCTACCTATCCTTCTCTTTCCCTAAACTAAAGGAATCCAGGTTAAGCAAGAAAGAAATAACAGTCACTGTCCCTGCCTATGCTACTCTATCCCTGCTCCGGAACACACTACACTAGGCCGCCGTGCTGGCGGCCTTTTATAGTGTGGGGCGTGTACTAAACACCCTCAGCAATAATTGGCCACAGGCATCCTGCCTGTGGCCAATCATTGCTCTCCTCGCTGCCGGCGCTGTGATTGGCCAAGCATGCGGGGTCACAGTGCATGCTTGGCCAATCACAGCGCCTGGATGACACTGCGATGGCGTAGTGCATTGTGGGCCGTTCGCGTCACTCGAATTTGGCGCGAACGGCCCAAATCGTTCGATCTTCGTCGAACGATCGAACAGCCAATGTTCGAGTCGAACGTATGTTCGACTCGAACACGAAGCTCATCCCTAATGGGGAAGCAGGTCGAGGCACTGTACAGGTTCCTAGTCCCTACACTCCCTGTGCTATGACCAGGGGTTGCAGGAATCTTGATGAAAGCTCCTCCGCTGCGCTGTAGCCCATATCAGGGGAAGATGTCCTCCGAGGGAGTTACCGAAGGCCCATCCGTCACCGGGTTGACACTGCACCGGGTCTTCGGACGGGTGACCTCCCCAGCCTCCTCACCTCAGATGCGGGTCCCCTCGCAAGGGGCGCCCTGGAGCAACTCCACCCTCGCGGGACCCAGCCGGAGTCACCGGGTCCCAGGCCTCCTTAATAGTACCTCACCCCAGGCTGAAGGTGCCCGGGATGGACTCCATCTTCGTTCCGGCCAGGCCTTGGGCGCCTAGGCCGGAACCTTGAACCGCCCGCACCCAGGCCTAAGGTGCCTGGGTGCGTGAAGACACGACCTCCTCCCTCCGGACCCCCCCGTGGCGAGGGCGTCTCCCCTTTTATATCCCCCCCCATCGACACCACGGCGGGTTCCCCGCCCCGGCCGCACCATCTCCAGGAAGGGACCAAGAAGGGTAGCCCTCTGGTAGTGATTCTACCTCGCGCCAGTAGGTATACTGACACCCACTGGTCAAAGAGAATATTACACCACCCAATCCTCCACGAATAAGAAAAGGGGTCTGAACCCTGACATAATTACACACCTGGGTCTCTCTACCCCCAGGTGTATCCCACTAACTTTGAAGACCCCGCTACACACTCCCCCTGGTGATCTGACGCTGGTCCCCAGCGTCAGGTGCACACCCATGTCTCCCAAGGAGTGGTGACATGAAGTGGGCCCCAGAGGCTATCCCTCAAATTTTGGATACTGTATGTGCCAAGACCTGCTCAACAGACAGGGAAACCTAGAACATTAAAACTTTTGTATAAAACATCTGTCATGTACACATATATAATCCCTCCCGTCACTGTCTAAGAACCACCCCATACTCAGTAGTCTTGACCGACGAATCTCCTGCAGAAGGGAAACAAACAACAAAAAAAAAAAAATCCTAACACTCTGTGTTAACTTGGCATGAGTGGATCCGTCAGCCGAGAGATCCACTCACTCCAATAAGTACGTAATGCATGTGTAACATTTTCAAACATTCGTTGCACAACACTGACACCTGGTGACAGCACCGCGGTAATGACACTTGGTGAGATCTTCATTCTTCCTGCTCTCCTACTCTAACTCTACCCCAAAAGTCTCTGCCTTTGGCACATGAAGAAAAGGGAGAAAAAAAAACAACAGCTCCCAAATCTCCAGTGAGTAAAAGAAAAGCCCAAATCAAAACAAAAGTAGGGCACAGTTCTAGGCGTCTGGGAATGTCTCTTCCAGAAAGTTTCAACAGCAACAAGATAGGAGCTCACTTCTCCTATAAATAGAACCTTGGATCCGGCAGATGAGCACCTTATCGGCATGAATATGGCGCCCAAGTCTCCAATCAGCTCTGCAGTCCTTGAACTTTTTAGACACAGGCGGCGAACATGACAGGTATCGCCTGGCATGGGGTACTTTAAGTTTTTCCCATACAAACTCATCATACCACCTTGGTCGCAGGACCTCGACTTCATACAATAAGTCCCGAGGCAAGTAGGGGTACTCCCACCCATATTCACGGGCGACTCTCTGGGAGAAAAGTCTCTGCAACCTGGCTAGAGGTGGCATCACATCTCGCTCACCTTCTCCTGGCTGTACGATGGCCTCCGGGTGCCGAGGTACCTTCACCATCTCGGGTTTCTTTGTCTTTGGTGCCCGCAACGAAGCACGCTGCATCCCCAACATCAGAGCGGGTGATGTAGTTGAATGCGGGAAGTTGGTCGGAGGACTAGATTTCCTCGAGAACTCCGGGGCCTTCGCCCGGAGCGTACTGTCTTCTATGGACATGGGGGAATCCTGCGGTTTACTCAGCACAGGTAGTGGGCGTCTGTCCCAGCCCTTCCGGTGAAACAGTTCGTCTATCTCTCCGTCATCCCCACAGTCTGACAATGACTCTAAGTCGGAGGTGTCATACATCTCAGCGGGAAGGTAGTCTCTAGTAGACGGAAGGCTACCCTCCCTTGCGGGCTCCACCGACTGTGGACCCCCGACACCTCCAACCAACACCACAGTCCCAGCCCCTGGCTCACCTGGACCTTCTGAAGAACTGGGATGTCCGGGACTTTCTTCTCTACCGGCGCCATCCAGGCCAGGCAAGCGGCGGGGTGAAGCTCGACCACGACCATAGGATGCCTGCACCAGGCCTATCTTCCTCTTCGGGGGTGGCAGCAGGGAGTCTGTAGTGACCGAAGCAGTGTCCTCGGATTTTTCTCTCTCAGTCTCTGGTTGGGCAGTCACTTCGCCCTGGTCAGCGCGCACGGGAAACTCCGCAAAGGCTTTGATCTCTCCCTCCGGAGTGGCGGTTCCTGTGATGCAGTTGAGGCGTAGGGCCCGGGGCCTTTCCGTGTGTGGTTCAACCTCAAAAAGAAACTCCTTGCATGCTTCGCATCGCCCGAATGGCTTTAGTTGGACCACCAGTCCCGAGCATCCGGGACAGATCACACCGAGGGCCTCCGTGTCTCTGCATGAATACAGAGCCAACTGTCCTCGGGGCCTGAGCCTTATCCCCGTGTCTGTAATGGGTGCAGCAAATGCAGTCATCTTCGTGGGGTAAGGTACCGGTATCCACGGGGAGCTTGAGGCCATCCCGACCACTTGCTGTTCCATCACGCGCTGACCACGCGCCGGAGTCTCCACGTGTATCTCCACACGTGGCCAGACTCCTCCCACGACTTGCACGTTTTCGCGGGCTTCCGCCAGCCTCCGCCCATGAATTGCGCAGTCATGGGGTGCCTCGTGGCGCAGTGCATTAACAGTCCCCACATGTAGTACTTCACACGGCTGGACCTCTCCCTTTTTACGCTCCTCCGCGTGGGCCTTTCCCGACTTAGGGTCATGTCCACAACTCCGAGCAGGGATGCACTTTGGCCAATCACATGGCCGACCTGCTCGGACCTCCTCCGGGCAGCAAAGTCCAAACACAGCCGTTCCAAACCTCAGGGTCAACACACATTTCATCCCGGACGAGCCCCCACGTGTAGCGGCCTCACCCCGACCTCTTTAGCTAGGGGTATGTCGAGCGACAGAGTGAGGTGCGCCACGGCCCATGTCCTCCCCATGGCTGTGGGTGAGGTGAAGGCCAGTATTAATCTTTTCTTCTCGGGCCAAATGTGCGCTGGTTATGAGGGTCAGTCCTTCCGTGCAGGAATCTCCCTTTGTTCCCATCAACAGAGTCCATACACCCATCAAAGTCCAAACTCAGGTTTATTGCGTATCTCCACATACAGTCAAATGCAACGGCATGATACGATGGGGAAGCAGGTCGAGGCACTGTACAGGTTCCTAGTCCCTACACTCCCTGTGCTATGACCAGGGGTTGCAGGAATCTTGATGAAAGCTCCTCCGCTGCGCTGTAGCCCATATCAGGGGAAGATGTCCTCCGAGGGAGTTACCGAAGGCCCATCCGTCACCGGGTTGACACTGCACCGGGTCTTCGGACGGGTGACCTCCCCAGCCTCCTCACCTCAGATGCGGGTCCCCTCGCAAGGGGCGCCCTGGAGCAACTCCACCCTCGCGGGACCCAGCCGGAGTCACCGGGTCCCAGGCCTCCTTAATAGTACCTCACCCCAGGCTGAAGGTGCCCGGGATGGACTCCATCTTCGTTCCGGCCAGGCCTTGGGCGCCTAGGCCGGAACCTTGAACCGCCCGCACCCAGGCCTAAGGTGCCTGGGTGCGTGAAGACATGACCTCCTCCCTCCGGACCCCCCCGTGGCGAGGGCGTCTCCCCTTTTATATCCCCCCCCATCAACACCACGGCGGGTTCCCCGCCCCGGCCGCACCATCTCCAGGAAGGGACCAAGAAGGGTAGCCCTCTGGTAGTGATTCTACCTCGCGCCAGTAGGTATACTGACACCCACTGGTCAAAGAGAATATTACACCACCCAATCCTCCACGAATAAGAAAAGGGGTCTGAACCCTGACATAATTACACACCTGGGTCTCTCTACCCCCAGGTGTATCCCACTAACTTTGAAGACCCCGCTACACACATATAAAATGTCCAAAATTTATTACGATTTTTTTTTTAAATTGTATAGGAAACAAACCTTGCTCCATGATAATAAAAAATGAATGAAAAGTGCAGACAGATTCACCACCACAAAAATGTGAATTGCCTGCTCACCTTCCAAACATAGACCCACGTGTGTCAAAAAATTGCACTTTCAGACAGGAATCCTCATTAAGGTCAGCTTTACCTGGGGTTCTCCAAGGAAAATTTATTTCTCAGTGTAGATTTATTCTTAAAATAAATAAAACAATATCATTGCGCAAGATTGCTAGAAATTCATTACTTCTACTAAAAACGCATATTGTACGATCAGTATTGCAAACAGCTCTCCTCCTCCCTGCACGTCCAGTATAACAAAACACCGGAAGTGTCGTCACCTGCTTCTCCCGACGCGTTGCGTCACAGGTCATGTGACTTTCTCAAGGGAATTGAGAATCAATCTACACAGAGAAATTAATTATTCTTGGAGAACCCCAGGCAAAATTCTTGAGCCACTATTTAGAATCCGAATACATACAAGCTGACCTTAATGAGCATTCCTGTCTGAAAGTGCCATTTATTGACACAAGTGGTTCTATGTTTGGAAGGTGAGCAGGTAATTCACATTTAGGTGGTGGTGAATATCTGTCTGCACTTTTCATTCATTTTTTATTATCACGGAGCAAGGATTGTTTCCTATACAATTTCAAAGTCTTTTCTTAATCATTTTTGGACATTTTATATGTGTTTGCAGTAACATTTTATAAACATTTTATAGGTGTTTGCAGTATTATGCACTGTGTATTATCATTAAGTTGTTTTTTAGCGCACTATTAACTTTTACTTAACTGTGTAATATGTAACATAGTGTAAAAGATGGAGTTTTCCGCTGTTACTTTACCTACTACTGTCTCTAACCTCGGGCTTCATTAACCTGAACGTACTAAAAAGTTTTTTTCTCTTCCTCCTATTTTTAGGGCTGGGCACTGCCCTGGGGAACATACAGTATACCAAAGCAAAAAAAAAAAAATGTTTTTAAATATTAGGTTAAGGGGTTGCAGTCATTTTAGTAATGCTTAAAAGGGAAAATTAGAAATGCTAAATTCTTGTAATACCATGTTGTGCAAGACTTGTCATTCAGGGTGTTAATGTTCCTGTAAATAAAAGGTTTCAAGGCTTCTATTCAAGCCTATTTACAACTCTCAAGCCCAAAGGAGGCCTTCATCTCATTCTAGATTTAAAGGAACTCAACACTCTCATGAGACCTCAAAAATTTGGAATTGAATCTATTTATTAAGGTATTGCCTCCCTTCATTGCAGAGACTTCTTAGCATTCTTCTTCATAAAGAATGCACATTTACACTACTACCTTTCTAGGTTCATAACATTTGATTTGCTTGGATTAAGTGAACACCACTATCAATTTTTGGTCCTTCCCTTCAGCCTTGGACATTTTCACAAATATCTTCACTCCAGCTCTGGGCCCTCTTTTACAAGGTTTTCAGAATATTGGATTCTTGGGTGATCTGTTGTTTCATGAACAAACCTCTCTGAACCTTGAAATATGAGGGTCTTCTTCTGGACACTATTCGGTCCATGGTCTTTCTCCCCAGGGAGAAGTTGATAAAACTGCAGGTCTCATTGTCTGTCTCCCCTGGAAAAAAAGCATATGAGTACAAGAATTGAGGATGGCAGTCCAAGTTGCTTAATTCCACTCCAGAAATTTGCAACATAACATTTTTATGGCACTATGGGACTACAGATGGGCTGAACGACCTCTTGTTCGGTTTCCGGCAGAACTTTCGAACATCACAATAGTTCGGAACGGAATAACGAACCCCATTAAAGTATATGGAACCCTAACTGGGAAAATCAAAAGTGCCCATTTTAAAGGCTTATATGCAAGTAATTGGGCATACAATGGTTATGGGGGTCTGGGTACTGCCCCGGAGGACATGTATCAATGAAAAATAAGTTTGTGAAAAACATAATTTTTTAATGGCCAGTGATTTATTGATGCAAAAGAAAAAGATGAGAATGGTGCGTTTATTCAATAATGTGCCATAAAGTAATATACTCAAAGAATGAATATGATGAGTATCCAAACATACAAATAAATAAATGTGAATAAATATCCAACTAAAGCCCAATTGTAGGAATTAGTTCATATAAAAGGTAAAAATCTCATAGGGATAACTTGATAGAAGAAAAAACAGATAACACATCTATCCAAACATTGACTGTTAAATTTATGAATTGGCCGCTCATCTCCAACAATGACCCAAGGGTCAAACAAGGCTCATAAGATAGTCAGATAAGGAATCCTGCTGATGGATCTGTAAAGGCATCCAGGTTCCAGGTGAAGATGAAGAACTACGTCCAAAACATGGCATCAAAACATCTTGGGTAATTCCATATATAGAGGAAAGAGCTCGCTCCAAGGAATGACACTTCTTGTATAAATGGCGTTTAAAGGAAACAAAGAACAGCCATAGTGCAATATTGCCAAATGAAAAGTACATTTATTTAGTAAAAGAAACTGCTTACATCAAGTAAGGGTAAAAACTGCAGTAAAAAGCAATGGGAGTAGTGACACACTCGCCTCCTCACCGTACTTCTGTAAAACACCTCCGGAACTGATGTCACAAGGCTCCACCCGACGCATTGCGTCACTGGTCTTGTGACTTCCTCAGTGATTTATAGATGCTTAAGGTGAAACCAACGAAATGAGAAAAAGCAATAAAAAAATCCTTTAAAAATAGTGCCTGGGGGGTCCCCTTAATTTGCCTGTAAAGTGGCACATCTGTATCGTGTATAGAGCCTGCTGCAGCAAAAATGGCATTTATAAAGCCTAAAAGACATTTTACATTCAAGCTTTCTTTATTTTATAAACAACGGCTTGGGGAGCCAGTCTGTATGATGAAGCCACAATTTAGTACACTCAGAGCAAGTTTAGAGATTTTTTGGATCAATTCTGGTGTCTCTTTCGCAGACTTTGGATAGAAGTAACAGGCGCTGAAAAATTGGTCCTTGGGTGTTAATTGTGCCCATGACACCTACATCAAAACATTTCTTCCAGATGAAATCAACACCCACAAAGCTAGGCAGCTTAGACAATCTTTCAGAGATTTGAGAGTCAGAAAGCACTTAATCAGCGGCATCACCATCAGGGGCTTGATAGCTGCTGCTCATCCAGGACTGATTCATTTTGATAAATGTCAGCCGGTCCATGGTAACTGTGGACAGATGTGCTCTCTTATCTGTCACAAAACCTGTCACTGAATGCCCATTCGGATAGCAGACTGGATGCAGGGCAGCCCAGCAGCTCTATTGCATACTGGGCAAGTTCTGGCCAGTGATCTATTCTCATGACACAGTAACCCAGTGGATCGTAAACTGGAAAGCTCTTAATAGTTGTTTTCGCCCCTAGACAATCTCCCACCATATGATGAAGACGCTGCTGATGGGATGTGGAATCTGACAGCCCTAGGGGTCCGAGTACAAAAAAAATTATGAACTGCATCACTGAGGCAGCGCCCTTCTCTCCTGCTCCTCTCTTGACCAACAGAAGCCTCAAAACGACGTTTTCCACCAGGCTGTAACCTGCCAGAGTTGGGAAAGGCGTTACATAAACTCCTCTTTAAAGTGTCCTCAAAAGATTTCTTCTTCTGCTCCAAGACTTAACCCTTATAATGGTGGTCAAGGAGGGTTGCCAACCAATAGTGATCCTTCTTCTTGATGCCCTAAATTCTCAGGTCCTCTCGCAGGCTTTGAAGTATGAGGGAGCCCATGCACCGCAAGTTTGAAGAGGCATGAGAAGCAGACTCCTCGGGGGCAATGAGGATTACAGTATCTGGAACTGCGTCCTCCCAGCCACATACTACTACAAAGGGTTCTGGGAATGGAAAATCTTCTGTTAAGGGTTTACCCATGTCTTGCTCTGCTTCAATGCCTCCAAAGCTGCCAGAATCCTCATCCTCCTCATCCCTCTCCTCTTGTGTGTTCTGTGCCGTAGGAAGAATGGTGTCTGCATAAAGTGGGCCTTGAAAGGAAAGGAAATCCTCCTCTTCCTCCTGCTGCTCTGCCTCGAGTGCCCTGTCCAAAATGCCATGCAGAGTCTGCTGCAATAGGAAAATACCAGGGATTGTGTCACTGATGCATGCATTGTCATGGCTCACCATCCTTTTGGCCTCCTTTAATGGTAACAGTACAGTGTATGCATCCTTTATCAGCAGCCATTGGCTTGGGGAAAAAAACAGAGCCAGCCTGAGCCTGTCATTGTGCCATACTCACACAGGTACTCATTGATGGCCCTCTGCTGCATGTTCAGCTGCTGCAGCATTGCCAAAGTCGAGTTCCACCTGGTGGGCATGTCACAAATCCGGCGGTTTACGGGTAGGTGGAATTCCCGCTGAATTTCAGCCAACCGAACACTGGCTGTGTATGACCTCCTGAAATGGCTACATACTATTCTGGCCTGCTTCAGCAGATCTTCCAACCCTGGGTACATATTTTAAAAATTCTGCACCACCAAATTGAGGACATGTGCCAGGCATGGCAAATGTGTCAACTTTTCCTGTCTAAGGGCGGACAGGAGGTTTGTGCCATTATCGCACACCACCATTCCTGGCTCCAGCTGGCGTGGCATGTACCACCTCTGGGCCTGCCCCTGCAGAGCTGCAAGAATCTCTGCTCCTTTGTGGTTCCTGTCCCCTAGACACACCAGCTGAAACACTGCATGGCACCTTTTAGCGTGACTCATTGAACAGCCCCTTGATTGCTTAGGGTGTACTTTTGGTTCATACAATTCAGCAGAGGAGGGCATGAAGGAGGAGGAGGAGGAGAGGGTAGAGCTGATAAATTCTGCATCATCACTACTAGCTGTATGGAGACGTGTTGGCACAACCACCTTCAGCACTGAGCCCTGTCCTGCATCCTTCCGAGTAGGGATGAGCTTCGTGTTCGAGTCGAACATACGTTCGACTCGAACATCGGCTGTTCGATCGTTCGACGAAGATCGAACGATTTGGGCCGTTCGCGCCAAATTCGAGTGACGCGAACGGCCCACAATGCACTACGCCATCGCAGTGTCATCCAGGCGCTGTGATTGGCCAAGCATGCACTGTGACCCTGCATGCTTGGCCAATCACAGCGCCGGCAGCGAGGAGAGCAATGATTGGCCACAGGCAGGATGCCTGTGGCCAATTATTGCTGAGGGTGTTTAGTACACGCCCCACACTATAAAAGGCCGCCAGCACGGCGGCCTAGTGTAGTGTGTTCCGGAGCAGGGATAGAGCAGCATAGGCAGGGACAGTGACTGTTATTTCTTTCTTGCTTAACCTGGATTCCTTTAGTTTAGGGAAAGAGAAGGATAGGTAGGGAGAGTGTCAGTGTGTTTTGTGCTTGTGCTATAGTGTGCTTAAAAAAAACATTTATTCTAGGGACAGAAAACTGTAGGTAGGGACAGTGTCAGTTTCTTTCACTCTGCAAGTCCTTGTTTCCAGGGACCTGGAAGGACAGTGAGTGAATTGTCCTTGTGCTATATTGTGCTTAAAAAAACATTTATTCTAGGGACAGAAAACTGTAGGTAGGGAGAGTGTCAGTTTCTTTCACTCTGCAAGTCCTTGTTTCCAGGGACCTGTAAGGACAGTGAGTGAATTGTCCTTGTGCTATATTGTGCTTAAAAAAAACATTTATTCTAGGGACAGAAAACTGTAGGTAGGGAGAGTGTCAGTTTATTTCACTCTGCAAGTCCTTGTTTCCAGGGACCTGGAAGGACAGTGAGTGAATTCTCCTTGTGCTATATTGTGCTTAAAAAAAACATTTATTCTAGGGACAGAAAACTGTAGGTAGGGACAGTGTCAGTTTCTTTCACTCTGCAAGTCCTTGTTTCCAGGGACCTGTAAGGACAGTGAGTGAATTGTCCTTGTGCTATATTGTGATTAAAAAAAACATTTTTTCTAGGGACAGAAAACTGTAGGTAGGGAGAGTGTTTTTTTTCTTTCACTCTGCAAGTCCTTGTTTCCAGGGACCTGTAAGGACAGTGAGTGAATTGTCCTTGTGCTATATTGTGCTTAAAAAAAACATTTTTTCTAGGGACAGAAAACTGTAGGTAGGGAGAGTGTTTTTTTTCTTTCACTCTGCAAGTCCTTGTTTCCAGGGACCTGTAAGGACAGTGAGTGAATTGTCCTTGTGCTATATTGTGCTTAAAAAAAACATTTATTCTAGGGACAGAAAACTGTAGGTAGGGAGAGTGTCAGTTTATTTCACTCTGCAAGTCCTTGTTTCCAGGGACCTGGAAGGACAGTGAGTGAATTGTCCTTGTGCTATATTGTGCTTAAAAAAAACATTTATTCTAGGGACAGAAAACTGTAGGTAGGGAGAGTGTCAGTTTATTTCACTCTGCAAGTCCTTGTTTCCAGGGACCTGGAAGGACAGTGAGTGAATTGTCCTTGTGCTATATTGTGATTAAAAAAACATTTTTTCTAGGGACAGAAAACTGTAGGTAGGGAGAGTGTCAGTTTATTTCACTCTGCAAGTCCTTGTTTCCAGGGACCTGGAAGGACAGTGAGTGAATTGTCCTTGTGCTATATTGTGATTAAAAAAAACATTTTTTCTAGGGACAGAAAACTGTAGGTAGGGAGAGTGTTTTTTTTCTTTCACTCTGCAAGTCCTTGTTTCCAGGGACCTGTAAGGACAGTGAGTGAATTGTCCTTGTGCTATATTGTGCTTAAAAAAAACATTTATTCTAGGGACAGAAAACTGTAGGTAGGGAGAGTGTCAGTTTATTTCACTCTGCAAGTCCTTGTTTCCAGGGACCTGGAAGGACAGTGAGTGAATTGTCCTTGTGTTATATTGTGATTAAAAAAAACATTTTTTCTAGGGACAGAAAACTGTAGGTAGGGAGAGTGTTTTTTTTCTTTCACTCTGCAAGTCCTTGTTTCCAGGGACCTGTAAGGACAGTGAGTGAATTGTCCTTGTGCTATATTGTGATTAAAAAAAAACATTTTTTCTAGGGACAGAAAACTGTAGGTAGGGAGAGTGTTTTTTTTCTTTCACTCTGCAAGTCCTTGTTTCCAGGGACCTGTAAGGACAGTGAGTGAATTGTCCTTGTGCTATATTGTGCTTAAAAAAAACATTTATTCTAGGGACAGAAAACTGTAGGTAGGGAGAGTGTCAGTTTATTTCACTCTGCAAGTCCTTGTTTCCAGGGACCTGGAAGGACAGTGAGTGAATTGTCCTTGTGCTATATTGTGATTAAAAAAAACATTTTTTCTAGGGACAGAAAACTGTAGGTAGGGAGAGTGTTTTTTTTCTTTCACTCTGCAAGTCCTTGTTTCCAGGGACAGAGAAGGACACCTGAAGGTAGCCCTTATTGCTTTTTTCCCATCTCCCTGCAGGCCATCTATTAGAATGTCTGGAAGGCAAACAAGGAGAGGCAGACAGTCAGGAGGCAATAAAAGAGGGCAAGCAGGCTCTGTGTCTGGGGGCAACAGTGCTGGTCGTGGACGCGGTGCATTGTCATCAGCACATGGCCATGGGACACGCTTGTCCTTCTTTTCGGCAGCTGGACATGTTGAGCCACATCATGCCGAAGACTTGGTAGAGTGGATGACCAAGCCCTCCTCCTCCTCCTCATCCTCTCTCACCCAGGCTCAGGGTACTGGAAAAGCAGCTGCCAAAGCGTCGTCTTCCCTGGTATCAATGTCAGACAAATCATCAGTCACTCCTTCCCTAGACCCACCATGTCCTCCTCCTGAGGAGTCCCCCGAACTGTTTCAGCACAGTGTTGGGTACATGCTCCAGGAGGATGCCCAGCGTTTCGAAGGGTCTGATGATGAAACCCAGCTAGAGGAAGGCAGTAGCGTGAGAGCAGACAGAGGGGATGCTCAAGAAGGACACCAATCTGGCAGTCATGTTCCAGCAGCTGCAGCATACTGCCAGATTGGCTCCAGTGATGAGGAGGGAGGGGATGATGAGGTCACTGACTCCACGTGGGTGCCTAATAGGAGAGAGGAGGAGGAGGAGGATGAGGAGGAGGCACATCTCCAACGAGGCAGGATGCCCTTTGGTGGCCAGCGTAAGGGCAGTACACCGACGGAATCACACCGCAGAGCTCCGCCTGTGCAGGGCGCTGCCTCTGCCCGTCATTCAAAAAGTTCTTTGGTGTGGGCCTTTTTTGAGGCTAGTGCATCAGATCGCACAGCTGCTGTTTGCAACATATGTCTCAAGCGTATATCGCGTGGCCAAAACATCAGCCGCTTGGGTACCACATGCCTGACCAGACATATGTTGACCTGCCATGCAGCTCGTTGGCAAGCCTACCTCAAAGACCCACACCAAAGAACAAAGCGGACCTCTCCTTGCACCGCATCAGCTGGGATCTCCAACCCCACTATAACTTCAGTCCTCTCTGAAACATGCACTGAGAGGAATGAAGGTGTAGAATTAGGTGTGTCACAGCCAAGTACTTGCGCCCACTCTGCTAGCAGTACACCGACGTCCGATTCTAGCAGGCAAATTTCCCTGCCCCAGCTGCTGGACCATCGAAAGAAGTTCACTCCCAGCCATCCACATGCCCAGCGGTTGAATGCTAGCTTGGCTAAATTGCTAGCGCTTCAACTGCTGCCTTTTCAGTTGGTAGACTCGGCCCCCTTCCGTGAGTTTGTGCAATGTGCAGTTCCTCAGTGGCAGGTTCCCAAACGCCACTTTTTCTCACGGAAGGCTATTCCGGCTCTCTACCGGCATGTGGAAGGCAATGTCTTGGCCTCGCTGGACAGGGCGGTCAGCGGTAAGGTGCATATTACCGCTGACTCATGGTCCAGCAGGCATGGACAGGGACGTTACCTTTCTTTCACGGCCCATTGGGTCACTCTTTTGGCAGCTGGGAAGGATTCAGGACAAGGTGCAGTAGTGTTGGAGGTTGTCCCACCGCCACGCCTCCAAAATGCTACTACTGGTTGTGACACACCTCTCTCCTCCACCCCCTCCTCTTCTTCCTCCATGGCCTCTTCCTGTGGTTTGTCCTATGAACCAGCGGTGCTCCGTAGCCGTTCACGGGGCTACGCAAGTACGCAGGCAAAAAGATGCCATGCCGTGCTTGCGCTGGTGTGTTTGGGGGACAGAAGCCACACTGGGGCAGAGGTCCTGTCTGCTCTGCAGGGCCAGGCCGAGAGGTGGTTGACGCCACGCCAGCTTAAGCCAGGAATGGTGGTTTGCGACAATGGCACCAACCTCCTCTCCGCCCTCCGACAGGGACAACTGACCCATGTGCCCTGTGTGGCTCACGTCCTTAACCTGGTGGTGCAGCGCTTCTTGGGCAGGTACCCGGGCTTACAGGATGTCCTGAGGCAGGCCAGGAAAGTCTGTGTGCATTTCCGCAGATCTTATAATGCCAGTGCTCGCCTGGCTGAGCTGCAAAAGGAGTTGAACCTGCCCAAGAACCGCCTTATATGTGACATGCCCACCAGGTGGAACTCAACGTTGGCCATGCTGCAGCGGCTGCACACGCAGCAGAGGGCCATCAATGAGTACCTGTGCGACTACGGCACCAGGACAGGGTCAGGGGAGCTTGGTTTTTTTTCTCCACGCCAGTGGGGCATGATCAGGGATGCATGCACTGTCCTGGCACCATTTGAGGAGGCCACGAGGATGGTGAGCAGTGACAGTGCATGCATCAGTGACACTGTACCTCTTGTCCACCTGTTGGAGCACACGCTGCGTGGAATAATGGACAGGGCACTTGAGGCAGAACAGAGGCAGGAAGAGGAGGACTTCCTTGCCTCTCAAGGCCCCCTTTACCCAGACAGTGTTCCTTCTGTCCCACCCATCGCACAGGAAGAGGAGGAGGAGGAGGAGGAGGAGGAGGAGGAGGAGGATTGTGTCAGCATGGAGGTGGAGGCTGGCACTCAGCATCATCAGCAGCAGTCTTTTAGGGATGATTTACAGTCCCAAGAAACCAGTGGACTTGTACGTGGCTGGGAGGAGGTGGCTGCGGATCATGTCGTCCTTAGTGACCCAGAGGACTCCGGAGCGAATGCCTCAGCAAAACTACGCTGCATGGCCTCCCTGATCCTGCAAAGTCTGCGGAAGGATCCTCGTATTCTTCGGATCAAGGAGAGGGACCATTACTGGCTGGCCACTCTCCTTGATCCACGGTACAAGGGTAAGGTTGCGGACCTTATGTTACCGTCGCAGAGGGAGCAGAGGATGAGACAACTCCGGGAGGCCTTGCAGAAAGGTCTGTGCAACGCGTTCCCAGAGACTGGGAGGTTGCAAACTCCTGGTCCTGGACAACGAGTTGCTGAGGCTTCGGCCAGTCAAAGAAGGAGCGGTGGGGAAGGTGGCCGTCTGACCGATGCGTTCAGACAATTCTTTAGTCCGCAGCCCCAAAGTATGATCGGTTCCAGCAACCATCGCCAGCGTCTGATAAACATGGTGCAGGAATATCTAGGGGCAAGGTCAGACTTGGACACCTTCCCCACCGAAAATCCTCTGGCTTACTGGGTCTTGAGGATGGATCACTGGCCAGAGCTTGCACAGTATGCAATTGAGCTACTGGCCTGTCCTGCATCCAGCGTTCTTTCGGAACGCACATTCAGTGCTGCTGGAGGATTTGTCACGGATCACAGGGTGCGCCTGTCCACCGACTCGGTTGATCGACTGACTTTCATCAAGATGAACCAGTCTTGGATCACCACCAGCTACCACACACCTGATGCTGATATAACAGACTAATTGATTTTAACATGTCACATCCCTTCAAGACTGATGCTGATGCTGAGTGCCTGTGCTGTTATGTTGACTGGCTATCCTCCTCCTCCGAGTCCTCAATGATACGATTGATGATGATAGCTTGTAAGATCATTTTTGTTTATGGGTGCCGCCACCAGTGCCTAACGCCCAATTTTTCAGCCCCTGTTTAACAGGGGCGTGTAATTACAATTTTTGAAGCAATACTTTGCAACAGGGCTCATTGCTGTGCTCCAAGTACAGTATCTGTGAGGAGTTGCAGTGTTGTGCCACCAGTGCCTAAGGCCCAATTTTTCAGCCCCTGTTTAACAGGGGCGTGTCATTACAATTTTTGAAGCAATACTTTGCAACAGGGCTCATTGGTGTGCTCCAAGTACAGTATCTGTGAGGAGTTGCAGTGTTGTGCCACCAGTGCCTAAGGCCCAATTTTTCAGCCCCTGTTTAACAGGGGCGTGTCATTACAATTTTTGAAGCAATACTTTGCAACAGGGCTCATTGCTGTGCTCCAAGTACAGTATCTGTGAGGAGTTGCAGTGTTGTGCCACCAGTGCCTAAGGCCCAATTTTTCAGCCCCTGTTTAACAGGGGCGTGTCATTACAATTTTTGAAGCAATACTTTGCAACAGGGCTCATTGGTGTGCTCCAAGTACAGTATCTGTGAGGAGTTGCAGTGTTGTGCCACCAGTGCCTAAGGCCCAATTTTTCAGCCCCTGTTTAACAGGGGCGTGTCATTACAATTTTTGAAGCAATACTTTGCAACAGGGCTCATTGGTGTGCTCCAAGTACAGTATCTGTGAGGAGTTGCAGTGTTGTGCCACCAGTGCCTAAGGCCCAATTTTTCAGCCCCTGTTTAACAGGGGCGTGTCATTACAATTTTTGAAGCAATACTTTGCAACAGGGCTCATTGCTGTGCTCCAAGTACAGTATCTGTGAGGGGTTGCAGTGTTGTGCCACCAGTGCCTAAGGCCCAATTTTTCAGCCCCTGTTCAACAGGGGCATGTAATTACAATTCTTGATCTAATAATTCACAGCAGGGCCCATTGCTGCACCCACCAAGAGTAACTGTCAGGGCTTACAGTGTTGTGGCACCAGCACCACCATCAAAGGCCCAATTTTTACTACCACTGTTCAACAATTATATGTAATTAAAATTCCTGATATAATAGTTGACAGCAGGGCGTTCCAGCACCAACCAAGAGTAACTGTGAGTGCTTACAGTGTTGTGCCAACACCAACAACTAAGGGGCCTATTTCTGCAGAGTATATACGGCAGGTCCCTACTTTCAAACATCCAACTTACAAACGACTCCTACTTGCAAACGCAAGAAGACAACAGGAAGTGAGAGGAAATCTACCACTAGGAAGGAAAATTCTCTCCTGTAAGAATAAATATGGGAGAAAGGTGTCTCCTCTGTACTGATGCTTTATCAGCAATCCTTGTTTCAAGAAAAACACCACATTTCAAAAACAGTTGTCATTGGGACGGAAAGTGAGGTGAAATGTTCTGAACAGGGGCACAGACAGCAAAACAAATGTTACAGGGGTGATAACCCTTACCTATGTTTTCCAAAAAGTTTAAAAATAGATTTTTGGTCTGGAGCTACACTTCAACAATGTACCTGTTCAAAATTACAAACAGACTCTACATAAGAACAAACCTACAGTCCCTGTCTTGTATGCACCGCCTGTATAGGGCTGTTCAGAGTATATAGGGCCTTTTTTATTTTATGTGCGGGGTTCCCCTTAATATCCATACAAGACCCAAAGGGGCTGGTAATGGGCTGGGGTAGGGGGGGGGGGGGTCATGGGGTAGCTATGCCATTTTTCTTAAAGAATTTCATCCATATTACCGGGACCAGACATTACATTAAAGCCGCAAGCAGTTTTAAATGGCTTTTTTTTCCTTTAGAAGTGTCATTTTGTGCAGGGACAGTTCTAAACACGGGAAACACGTGGCACTTCACAGGCATACTTTAGACACCCCCCAGGTACGATATTTAAAGGAATATTTGACTTTTTTTTTTTCACTTTATGCATCATTAAAATGACTGCTCCCGAAAAACGACCGTTTTTAAAACTTCTTTTTGCATTGATACATGTCCCCTGGTGCAGAACCCGGGTTCCCAAACCCTTTTTAGGACAATAACATGCATAATAGTTGTTATAATTAGCACTTTAGAATTCGAACGTTCGCATCCATTGTATTTAATAGGGTTCTAATGTTCGTTCGAACTTTCGGTCCGTTCGCGGGTTCTGGTGCGAACCGAACCCGGGGGTGTTCGGCTCATCACTACTTCCGAGTTACAAGCAGATCTACCCAGTGTGCTGTGAATGAAATATATCGTCCCTGACCATGCTTGTTGAACCACATGTCAGCAGTAACATGGAACTTGCGGCTGACTGCCATTCCCAACAATGCCACAACATTGTCTTCCACATGCATAGTTGCCAACAGTCACGGATTGGCCGGGACATTCCCGGGATTCAAACCCTTTTCCCGGATTTATTTTGTCCCGGCCAATGTCCCGGCCAATCCGATTTTTCCCGTTTTCCCCGAATTTGGACGCCGCAGGCCGCCGCCGCTAGAGGTCCACGGCTGGCGGAGACAATGTCTCGGCCGGCCGCCATGTTCAAGAAGACCAAAACACGGATGTAGTACAATAGAAAATAAAGCCGCTGCGGCGCCGCCCACACCCCGCACCTCCCCGGGGGTGGGCGGCGCCGCAGCAGCTTTATCTTCTATTGTACTACATCTGTGTTTTGGCTGGCCGGCCGGCCACCCCCCCGCCCCGCCCCGCCCCGCTGCAGGTCTGTCTGTAATGGAAAGGGGCGGGGGTCGGCAGCGCCACAGCTTAATTTTTTTTTTTTCAGCCACACTGTCGGCTCCGCCTCTATTTTGTTCCCCTTCGGGGAAGGGGAAACAATAATGGCGGCCGAGACAGGAGACGCCTGTGGTTAAGGGGGGACTCCGCTGGGGATGCCTGTGGTAAGGGGGGACTCCGCTGGGAACGCCTGTGGTAAGGGAGGACTCCGCTGGGGACGGCTGAGGTAAGGGGGGACTCCGCTGGGGACGCCTGATGTAAGGGGGGACTCCGCTGGGGACGCCTGATGTAAGGGGGACTCCGATGGGGACGCCTGATGTAAGGGGGGACTCCGCTGGGGACGCCTGAGGTAAGGGGGGACTCCGCTGGGGACGCCTGATGTAAGGGGGGACTCCGCTGGGGACGCCTGATGTAAGGGGGGACTCCGCTGGGGACGCCTGATGTAAGGGGGGACTCCGATGGGGACTCCTGATGTAAGGGGGAACTCCGCTGGGAACGCCTGAGGTAAGGGGGGACTCCTCTGGGGACGCCTGATGTAAGGGGGGACTCCGCTGGGGACGCCTGAGGTAAGGGGGGACTCCGCTGGGGACGCCTGAGGTAAGGGGGGACTCCGCTGGGGACACTTGATGTAAGGGGGACTCCGCTGGGGACGCCTGATGTAAGGGGGGACTCCGCTGGGTACACCTGATGTAAGGAAGGACTCCGCTGGGAACGCCTGAGGTAAGGGGGGACTCCGCTGGGGACGCCTGATGTAAGGGGGGACTCCGCTGGGGACGCCTGAGGTAAGGGGGGACTCCGCTGGGGACGCCTGAGGTAAGGGGGGACTCCGCTGGGGACACTTGATGTAAGGGGGACTCCGCTGGGGACGCCTGATGTAAGGGGGGACTCCGCTGGGGACGCCTGATGTAAGGGGGGACTCCGCTGGGGACGCCTGATGTAAGGGGGGACTCCGCTGAGGACGCCTGATGTAAGGGGGGACTCTGCTGGGGACACCTGATGTAAGGGGGACTCCTCTGGGTACACCTGATGTAAGGAAGGACTCCGCTGGGTACGCCTGAGGTAAGGAGGGACTCCTCTGGGGACGCCTGATGTAAGGAGGGACTCCGCTGGGGACGCCTGATGTAAGGAGGGACTCCTCTGGGGACACTTGATGTAAGGGGGGACTCCACTGGGGACGCCTGATGTAAGGGGGGACTCCACTGGGGACGCCTGCATAGTTACCAACAGTCCCGAATTTCCCGGGACAATCATGATTTTTGGACCCTTGTCCACAAGTGTGGAGGGGGCTCTGCTGGGGAGGCACCTGATGCAAGGACGGACTGCTGGGGAGGCACCTGATGCAAGGACGGACTGCTGGGGAGGCACCTGATGCAAGGACGGACTGCTGGGGAGGCCATCTGGTGGCAGGCGATGTGGCAGGTAACACGCTCAGGGCTTCCACTGATTCGGCATTATGGTGAGTTGAATGATTTCATTTTATATTACAATGTAAAAATAGAAATAATGCACTTCAATCATCCTGACACCGTAACAACCATGGTGCCGGGATGATTGAAGCGCCAACAGGTGTTTTGGAGTATCCTTATCTGCCAATTTTGTTACACATTACTATTGTGGTGTAGGATCTGGCTTCTTTCTTTCTATTTCTTTCTCTCTCTTTCTCTCACCTCGGACTCTAGCCACACCCCTTTGAACCATGCCCATTTAAACCACACCCACTATCGTGCGTAAACCACGCCCATTTTTCAGCGCGACGCGCTACGCGCGACGCATCTTTCACTCCGGCATGACACGCCTACAAACGAATGCCCCGCCCCCTGATTATAGCAAGGCTCCGCCTCAATACAAAAAAGTGTCCCAGATGTTTTTTTTGCAATGTTGGCAACTATGCACATGATGGTATAGAGCTGGTATACCCTTACGTCAAAATAAATCACAAGGCAGGATTGTAAAGCCAGCAGCTTTGACAAGCTTGAATTTAGACTCTGGGCATGTGGGTGGCAGTGACTGTATTTTTTTTCGCTGCAGCAGATGGGGTAGAGAAATTTGCCTGCTATAGACTGCAGCTGGTGGTGTGCTACTGGCAGACGTGCTGCAAGGACCCGGGACACCCTGCGCTATACCATTATCTCTGTCAGTGGAGGCTGCTGAGAGGTTATGAGTTATAGCGGATGTAGACCGAAAAGGTGAGGAGTGAGGAGGAGCAGAATTGCATCCCTTTTGTGTAGCTTTCAGGTGGGAGGTTAAGTTAAGTTAAGCATGTGGCTGGTGTTTTTGCAACGCTTGATGTAATTGAGGCAAGGTTTGCAAAATGCTCATGATCACTGGAGACAACTTGGCAATACGATGCAGCTGGGGGAACAGTTCTCCCCTTTCTGTAGGCTCATGTTTCTACCTTCCTTAACCTCAGAACCAAGGTCTGAATCAAGTAATGGCTGTGCATCGTCAAGGAGGTAGTGGCTGATGCTGTGTTCAAATAACTCAGCTGACTTCTCCATGCTTGATGCTGGGCAGGAGTAGTTGTGGACAAGGAGGCAGAATAAGCCACTCTGGCAACTGCAGTGGACTGCACACTAGTCTCTGCTTGGGTGACAGAGGATGAGGAGGATGAGAATGGTTTAGTAAGCCAGTCCATCACCTCCTCTGCATGCTGTGGCTGGATGTCATGGGCAACTTCACTAAACAGAGGAAATAATGCCCTGTCTGAGGACGGACCATGTCCACTTTTGGCTGTGGATACATACGCTGCTGGCCCCCTCAGAGTACCATGTGCCATGGGAACATCTGCCTCTCCTTGCTGGCTTCCCAGACATGATGGCGGGGGGCGCTTATTAACAAAATCTAACAAAGATGTGTAAATGTGTACGTGGATGCACTTTAATCAATGGAAAGTGGTGTTTGGTGCAGTTTATCTTACTCACTACACAGACACACTCCTCTGACACACTACAATATACTGCAGTAAAACTGCACTGATGCACTGCAATATATTGTGGTAAACGTGCACTAACACACTGAAATATACTGCATTAAACGTGCAGTAATGCACACAAAAAATACACTGCGTTAAACGTACAGTAACGCACTGATATATACTGCATTAAACTTGCAGTAACGCACTGATTTATACTGTGTTAAATGTGCAGTAACGCAGTGGTCATCAACCCTGTCCTCAGGGCCCACTAACAGGCCAGGTTTTATGTATTACCTTGGGGAGATGCAGAGTAGAACACTGCAATCACTGAGCAGCAAATGATATTACTAACGCACTCAAATATACTGCATTAAACGTGCAGTAACACACTGAAATATACTGCGTTAAACATACATTATTGCACCGATATATACTGCATTAAACATACAGTAATGCACCGATATATACTGCATTAAACATACAGTAACGCACTGATATATACTGTGTTAGACGTACAGTAACGCATTATTATATACTGCGTTAAATATGCAGTAACGCACTGATATATACTACGTTAAATGCACAGTAACGCACTCAAATATACTGCGTTAAACGTGCAGTACCGCACTGATGTATACTGCATTAAACTTGCAGTAACGCACTGAAATATACTGCATTAAACGTACAGTAACGCACTGATATATACTGCGTGAAACGTGCAGTAATGCACTGATATATACTGCGTTAAACATGCAGTAACGCACTGATATATACTGCGTTAAACATGCAGTAATGTACTAATGTATAGCGCGTTAAATGTGTAGTAACACGCTGATATATACTGCGTTAAACATGCAGTAACGCACTAATATGTACTGCGTTAAATGTGTAGTAACGCACTGATATATACTGCATTAAACGCACAGTAACACACTGATATATACTGTATTAAATGTACAGTAATGCTCTGATATATACTGCAGGAAACCTGCCCTGACAAATTAAACTGTCACTAAAGTAAAAATGAATGGTCACACTACACTCATAAAAACTGACACTAAAGTAAAAATGAATGGTCACACTACACTCACAACTATCACTAGATACACACTAAACTGATATTCTACACTGACAATAGAATCACAATAGAAAACTATAGCACTCTAGTAGCACTGAAGAGAGCCCTGTTCTATCTCTCTCCACGCCAATATTACACTGTAAATGGCTGCTATAAAGGGAATATTCTTATAGTGTGGGGCGGGACTACGAGCAATGAGCCATGTTAGGCAAGAGTCATCATTACTTTCTCCAATCATGGCTCTGATAGTGTTCGTGCCCCGATTGGGCAAAACTTTCATTGCTTCAGCCAATCAGGGCTTCCAATTGCAGTGTGGCGGTGCAGTGCATTGTGGTCATTCGGCGGGTTGAACAAACAGTTGAACGCCCCGATAATTCAGGTGTTGGTTAAATGGGCGAACAGCCAATGTTCAGCCCAAACCCATGCTCGGGCCGAACCGTTCAACCAACTCTACATGGGACGGTCCAACCTTTCAACCTTAGACAGAATGGTCAGACTGTATGCTCAAACCATGTTTCTTTCATGATAGCTTCTGTCCCTTGCTTTGCTGGAGGGCAAGCTTTTTATCTTCCCTTACACTGAAACATTGTCTTGTCAGATGCCAGCCTTTTGGGTTTGGGGTTGAGTTCTGACCCATCTGTTTTTTTAGGATTGTTGGTGTCCAGAGGAATGCAAACTGTCTATCAACATCCTGTAATTGTTAGTGATTTGTCTGTCTTAATTTCATTGGACTCCCCTTCTAACTTGTCATCCAGTTTAGATTCAGTCAGACATTGCCACAGTGTTGGCTTACATAAACCATATGGGTGGCACCAGGAGTGTGTTGCAACAATGGAAGTGAAATCTGACCTATCTTGGGCAGAACTACATGTCCCGGTGATCATTATGGTGCACATTCCAGGGGTTGAAAATTGCCAGGCAAATTTCCTTAGCAGACAATCTGTATCTACCAGAATGGTCTCTCTATCAGGAAGTGTTTCAAGAGATCTGTCTGTGTTGGAGGACATGTGGCTCTGCTAGCATCTTGGTTCAACAAAAAGCTGGACAGCTTTGTCTCCAAGGCAAGGGATCCAATAGTGGATACAGTGGATGCCTTGGTAGCACCATGAGATCAGTATGTCCTTATCTATGCCTTTCCTTGTTTGAAGCTGCTTCCTTGTCTGCTTTGCAAGAGCTCCAGATTGGCCTTGCAGAATGTGGTACACTGATCTGTTAGTTGATCATCTCAAGGAACCAATCTTCGACCCTGCTTCTTGGTCTCTGGCTTGGCCGTTTGAAACCCAGGTTCTAAAAAACAACGGCATTGTGGATTCCTAAATCTACTTCCTACAAGATTTACCATCAAACTTGGAAGGCTTACAGTGTTTCCAGTGGTGGGAAACTTTAGGGGGTTTCCCCATGTGCCTTTCCTGTGGGGCCATATTCTTTTATTTCTTTACTTGGGGGTATAACAACATTTAGCCCTCAGCACCAACACAGTATTTGCCTTGTCTGTTCTCTTTCAGTGCCCTCTTGCTACCAATTCTTTAAATTGTACCTTACTTTATTAGGATGCTCAAGGTGTTCGGGTCCTATTCCAGACATATCTAAACCTAGTCTTGTCAGTGTTACTAAATTCTCTCTTTGAACCTATTCTGGACATTCCTTTAACTTTGTTATCCTGTATGGTTGCTTTTATTGTGGCTATCACTTCAGCTAGATGAGTTTCCAAATTATCCGCATTATCCTGTAAGGAGTTATTTTTGATTTTACACAAAGACAATGTTGTTTTGAGACCAAGGACTCCCTTTTTGCCCAAGATGGCATCTGCCTTTCATCTTAATGAAAATATTGTTTGGCTTCTTTTCGTCCAACTCTGGTTCACCCTAAAGAGATCTCTCTTCCTTGTTTGGATATTATGAGGGCTGTGAGAGTTTATCTTTAAGCCACTGCTTCTTTCAGAAAAATGAATCTATGTTAATTATTCCAGATGGTCCTAAAAACGGTTCTTCGGCTTCCAGTTCCACTATTTCTTTTTTTTTTGTCAAAATATTCACCTTTATTGAAAATTAAAAATCAAGTCATCAAAATTAGGTACAGAGTAACTGCACAGCCGCTGACATGTTTCACACCAGACACGGTGCTTAGTCATTGCCTTTACACTCACATGAACTTTTTAAAAACGTTATTTCTTTATTACGTTTTTCACAGATTTACAAAAAGTAATAAACAGTCTTTCCCATTGTGTCCCAACTCCCTGTCCCAGGTTCTATCCACCCTGTTAATAGACCTTGTGTATCGTGTATGTATGGTTTTAAGGTAATACCTGGGATGGGCATCTCATGGGGTTATCTGTGTGATCTTCTATTTAAAACTAAAATTCTTACCCACTCACTTCTCCTTAACAGCTTTATGCATCCCACTCATTCCTCAACTTCCACTCTCTCATAATCGAGTTTCTCTTAGGTCACTACTCATCATTTAAGTGTTTTTCCAAGTTTATTAGGGTTTACATACTGATCCCTCTTGCTTCCCACCAGTGTTTCCAAATCATATCATATTTCATTGGCACACCTTGCTTTATGTATACCGATTTCTCTGTAAGGATTCCTCGTTCATACTGTTAAGCCATTCCCCACTCGATATAAGTCTGTTCAGCCTAGCCGCCAAGACCTTCGCCAGGATCTACATGTCAGTATTCAACAGCGGAATAGGCCGGTATGAGGCTACATCAAGTGGGTCTTTGCCCTCCTTATGTATAATAATTATGGTAGAAGGGGGAAGCTCTACCTTTACTAGCAAGCTATTCAATACCTTCAACAGCTCGGGGAGCAGTACCTTCCCATAGTGCAGATATATCTCGGCTGGCAAGCCATCTGGACCCGGCGATTTCTACCTCGCCATCTCATTGGTAATACGCGTCATCTCCTCTAATGTTATAGGGCAGTCCAGCTCAGCTCTATCCGTCTCACTGAGGAAGGGTAGATTCAAATCCCCAAAAAAGATGTCCATTGCTTCACTCATCTCCCTCTGCCGAGGTCTATAGAGATCTTCATAATATTCTTTAAACTTGTCCACTATTTCTGGAGTGTATGCGGTCACTCTTCCATCCTCCGTGGCAATCGTGGGTACCACAGAGGTGGGGGAGTTTGCCCTAACTAGTTGTGCCAACATACGTCCCACACTTTCCCCTTCTCTAAAGGCAGCTTGTCTCTGAAAGAGACATTTATTCTCTACCTTCCGGAGGGTCATTAGCCAGTAATATTGTTGCTCCTCTATCCAGCTCCTGAGTGTATCGGGTGTCGGGTTGTTAATATATTGTTCTTCCGCGGTTGTTACCCTCTCTCCAATTATTCTCTCCCAGTCCTTAGTCTGCTTCTTAATTTTTGAGATCTATTGTATCATCATACCTCGTAAAAAGGCTTTCAAAGTGTCCCATACTATTCCTACCGAGGCGGTGCCCCGGTTCAAGTCAATAAACTCCCAGGGATACCAATATATCCTTCTGGTCTCCCATCAGTTCAATCCAAAAGGGACTTAACGTCCACTCTCCAGGATGATTACGCTTACCCAGCTCTAATGACGCTGTCACCGGGGAATGGTTTGACAAGCCCCTTGGTTTGTAATTCACATTTTTTATTATGGGCATCATCTCCTCGTTTCCCAAAACTAAATCGATCCTGGAGAGCGTAGAGTGAGTCCTGGAAAAGCACGAGTACTGTTGGGCTTCTGGGTTTTGTGTTCTCCAGATAACTCTCTGTCCCGTTTCTGTCAAAAAATCAGATAGCCGGCTATCCGCTGCACTACTTTTGTATATCCCTCGGGGGGGGGGGGAACCCTATCTAATCTCTGGTCCATTACCATGTTAAAATCCCCTATTACTATCACCAGCACCCCCGGCTTATCCAGGACAAACTCAGTAAGCTCACAAAGGACCGAAAGATCAAAGGGGGGGGGGGAGATGCACATTTGCCAATATGCAGGCTCTATTTTCAATCCTACAGAATGAAAAAATGTATCGCCCTTGTTCATCTATCTTAGCCTGTATACGGGTAAAAAACACCCCAGCTCTAATAAAGATGCTCACCCCTCTAGAATTAGAGGGGTGGACTGAATGGAATTGTGTGGGATAATCCCGCCACCTCAATTGAGGGCTAGAGATTTTTGTAAGGTATGTCTCCTGTAGGCAAAGGACAGCTGCCGCGTATGTTTTTGCGATCATATCTGCTGCTTTCTTCTCTGAATCTCCCATTCCTTGGACATTCCAAGAACACAAATTTAAGTTTTTAGTCTGAGTGCTTCTAGCCATAATATTTTAATTTTCTGTGTGCCATGTGACCATGTGACCAATACCTTTTTCCATTTATATGTTTTTCTTGTGCCGGTTTTATCAATTTCGTGACCCAATATTGCCAAACCCCAGAAATGTAGTTAATTTCAAACAACCTTGTGTACCAATCGTGCCACTTCTTCAAACTCATGCTCTCATACACCTTTCTCACCTGCCCATTGGGCCTAATTGAGGGCATTCTAATGTGACCTTTACATATTTCTATTGTTTCAAATGTTATTAGTGTCTTTAAACTTGTCTTCTTACACTCTTCCCTCCCTAACCCACCCCTCACCATATCTCTATACAACCGACATCTAAACCAACAGAGGAACATTTTCGCCATACCCAGGGGAGGGCTGGCGGCCTTAGGCCTGGGGGGCAAGTCCAGTCAAGTGGCCCATTGAACCGCCGAATCAGCTCACCATCCATGGCCCACCTGTTTTTTCAAGGCAGCCTCACCAGTGCCCATCAGTGCAGCCAACTCCAGTGCCCATCAATGCAGCCTGATCACTGGGGCAGGTTACATGGGTGTATGGGGGGGGTGGGGGGTCAGGGTCTCTCACGTCAGCGATCTCAGCTCAGCAGGTCCTTGCACGCCATGGTCTCCTGGGGGTAGCGCTCCTGATCCTGGGGTCAATTTGCAGCCAGCGCCCAGCCCTGCAGCCCTGCGTCCCGACTCCCTGGCACGCCCTGCCTCTGCCTGCTTCCAAGAATCCGGTCCCAGGGTGTTTAAGTTTCCTCTGGGCTGCTGTGTTTTCCACCCACCAGAAGCTTGAGTGCGGACTACAACTCCCGGATTGCAACAGCTAGTGGTCGGCCCCCATGGCCATGCCCCCGGCCCGAATTCCTAGACCAGAATAAAAAAGAAAATGGTAGTAGGCAGCGGCTGCCGGCCATTTTGAACATAAGTTAGGGTGGCCTGGGAGGCAATTGCCACCCTGCCCCCTGGCCCAGCCCTCCCCTGGCCATACCCCTTGATAATCGGGGGTGATATGCTCATTGCTTCCTCCCACCTAGATCTCCCCCCCTCCACTCCCTATTTGTTCAACATTGTGCTTATTATGTGGTTTAACCTAATTCTGTTAGTAGAATTCTAGGATAATACAGTCAGAGTATGTTACAGTTACAGTCTCCTCTTACACCCCCTCTGGGTGTTAAGAAAAACAGTCTCCCCCAAGGCGCTTATTCTCAATCTAGCGGGGTATAACAGAGCATAGTTCACTTTCAATTGTTGCAATTTGCGCTTAACTTCTCCAAACTTGGCCCCCCGTTTTTGTAATTCAGGTGAGAAGTCAGGATACATCGAGACCCTATTACCATTATACAGTATATTGCCCATTTCTCTGGCTTTATTTAAAATAGTAATTTTGTCTTTATAGTGAAGTATTTTTACCAAGAGAGACCTGGGGGGGGGGGCACCCAGTTTAAGGGGTCTAGAGGGGACCCTATGGGCTCTTTCTAATGCAAAGAAGGGTGAAAGGGATTGGTCTCCAAATAATTATTTGATCCATTTTTCCCAAAAAATAATGGGGTCTGATCCTTCACTGCGTTCGGGATCTCCCACTATCCTTACATTCTTCCTTCGCATCCTGTTCTCCATTTCGTCAATCTTTGTCTGGTAGTTGACCATTTGTTCCCTTATGATTTTCATCTCCCATTTCAAGGGGTTCAAGTCCTCCTCTACCAGACCAACCCCCCCTCAAGAACGGTGGTCCTTTCCCGCACTTTTTGCATGTCATGCCTGATAAGGGACAGTTCTTCCCGCACAGTTTTAAGCTGGTCAGACATTAAAATTTTCCAGGAGTTAATTGCTAGCAAGATTTCCTTTAATGATGGTTCTTCTACTCCCAGGGTTTCCGTATTAGATGATGGCTTTGCACGTCCCTGGATTTCTTCCATCCCCTCGCTTGGTAATTTTCCAATGGGGGCAGTTGCTCCCTTCACAGGAGTTACCTGGCCTTGTCCCAGACTCTTTCTGGTAGCATTAGCTCCAGACTGTGGTTTAGACAACATACTGGCGTGTTAAGTTTGTTGACTATTTTTTGGGGGGTCTGCCCCTGCGTATGTGAAAATTCTTTCAATCTGGCAGCAGCTGCCTGGCTCACCTTTGTGGTGCACTGCAATGTCATAATCCAAAAGAAAAAAAAGAAAAGAAAAAGGGAGGCCAGGCAAAAAAACAAAAAAGGAGGGCTTCACGGTGTCAGGTCCAGTCTCTCAACTTCACCCCAAAAGGCAGATATATATTTAAGTGTTTTTGAGATAGGAGAGATCACATGTCCTGGAATTACAAATGGTAAAATAGCCGCTCTCCTCTACTCTGATCTGCAGAGCTATAATAGATTTCAGAGATTTACATGCAGAAGTCTCTCACACTTCCACCTGTCCACCAAGTAAACACCTTCAATCCCAGAACATGTAGTCCATTGCAATCCAGGTGACAAGGGGGGAGGGAAAAATACACAGTCTCTGCGCTAGTTCTGCATCATATCCATCCTGCGTTTCCCAACAGTGGATAAATAGGAAAATAGAAAATTGAAATTATCTCACCCAGTCCCAATTTGGCTGTCAGGGTTTTGCGATGGGAAGAAACATCACTCCTCCTCTGTACTGTGCTGTATCCATATGCCAGAATGTAGAGCTGCGGGATGTGTTCCAGGAAAGTCTCTCACACTTTCACTTGGGTCAGCAGCAGATCTCCGTTTAGAGAGAAAACTCTCCGTCTTGATAGGTAAAGGGGAGCGGAGGGGGCGGCGGGGCCCCTCACACCACCGCCATCTCTCCCACCGCAACACTCTCCCGTCAGGAGGGGAGAACAAGGAAAGGAGTGCTAGACTATGCCCTTGTATCCCCCGCTATCCTCAACTCCTCCTTGCTGTGTTCCACTGAGGTCTCGAGCACCCCCGTCAAAGCCACCGGGAAGCCGCTGCAAAGTCAGAGAGCCGACAGACTGCTGAGTCCTTGCTCGAGGGTTATGTGGGGGTTATATAAGCGACACGCTCCCGCGCACCTGTGCCTCTAGTCCAGCTCTCAGTCAAGCCACCATGCCCTGAAATATCGCCTAGCGGGGAGTGGAGGTCAGTGGGGAATAGTCTGGAGTAGCCTGGGAGGGGAGTGAGGAGGGAAAGGAGAGCGATCACATTCTCACTTTCTCACTTCGGCGCCCACATTCGCTTCCGGTCACGCCCTCCCAGTTCCACTATTTCTAAGTGGATTTGAAGACTGTTCTGCAGGCTTATGAGTTACGATAATAAGTGCCTCCTTTTTCATTCAAGCCCACTCCACTATGACAGTGAGTAATTATTGTCGAAATCCGGCTTCTGTGTCACAGGTTTGTAAGGCCCTATCCTGGTCTTCTTTTTTTTCATTTTTTTTAAGACTGATGTTTCTGACTTTGATGTTTTAGCCATAAAGTTCTACAACTGGCTGTTTTTTTTTATCTCAAAACATATGTTTTATTGAAAAACAAAGTATTTTACATCCATTATTGGCATCAGAACATCATAATACATTAGACCTGTACCACTCTTAGTTTCAGAAAATACTGCATATTACTCACAAACGTGTACATTATTTGCATATTCCCATTCAAGACAGTAAACAATACCCTGGGACATTAGTGCATCCAATTAACTGGGTCCCTGCTACCAATGCAAGAACTCTGGGAAACTTGCAACAACCTATCCAGTACTAATTCCACCGGAGCCAACCCCGGTACATTCAACCATGGATCCCATAATTTGGAAAATTTTGCCGTACTGCCTCTATGTTGGTAAATACGTTTTTCCAACTTCAAGGTGTTACCCATTTGTTTTATCCACGCCTTCACAGTGGGGGGTTCCGTTGACTTCCAGTGCCGTAGAATCAGCATTCGGGCCTGAAAGAGGGCCCTAGCTATCACCTGTCTGGGCATCTCCTCAAGCGTGTCACCCTCAATAATACCTAACACACAGGGTTTGGATTCTTTAGCAATTTGAACCTGAAAGGTTCGGTTAAGGACCTCCACCACCCCCGTCCAGTTTGGGGCAACGCCACAGCAGGTGTATCAAGTCACCGTGATCCCGCATGCAACGTGTGCAGGCGGGATCATCACACACCCCCATTCTGGCCAGTCTGGCGGGCGTATAATGAACTCGGAGAAGTATATACAACTGCAACAGACGCTGGGCTACATTCAGCGAACACTGAGAGACTGCCAAAAGTGCTTCCTCCCACTGTTCCTCCTCAAAAGGCCCAACATCTCCCTCCCATTGGGCTATCACCTTACGTGTCAGGTCAGGCAGAAACAAGTTAAGAAGCATAGAATAGCTACAAGATATGAAGCCTTTACACGATGCCACCTCCGCCATGTAGTTAAAGATAGGAGCTTTAGTCTGAACCCAGATTTCCACGTCACTTTCGGCTCTCACCACATGCTGGAGCTGAACATAGTAGAATAGCATGGAACCAGGGAGTCCAAATTCCTCCTGGAGAGCGGCAAATGAACGCAGCTCTCCATCTCGGAATATTTGATACAGGTAGTTAACACCGTACTGCTGCCATCGTTTACTGTATTGTATTTTTCCTATCTCCATGTAGCGGTCATTGTTTCATATAGGGCTGAACTTAGTAAATCCCGTGACCTGCTGTAGCGACCTGACTTTATTCCAGATTTTTTGCATTAGGTTATAAGTGGGGTACTGTTTATTAGATTTACCCATCCGCAAAGCTTCCAACCCCTCCGCTATTCCCTGTTTAATTGTAAATTTAATGAGTGAGGTGGTGGAGTCCACCAAGTTCAGCTCTGAGTTGGGGGCCGGGTTCAGTGATCTAGCTATGTGTTGCAATTGGGCGGCCAAGTAGTACAGCCAGGGATTTGGCAGTGCTAGTCCTCCTGCCTTATTAGGACGTTGAAGCTGTTCCAATCTCACCCTCGCTGAAGAAGAATGCCAGATAAGGGAGCGGAACATCGAGTTAATGATTCGGAACTGTTTTAGAGGGATTACAAGAGGCGAGTTGTGCAACACATAGAGAAGTTGTGGCATAAGAATCATTTTTATCAGATTAATCCTACCTACTGGTGACATTTTTAGCCTGGACCACACCTTGATCCTATCGCGACTGCGATTCAGCAAAGGGGTAAGATTCAGCCTAATATACTCCAAAGGATCAGGGGTGACGTTTATTCCTAAGTATTTAATTTGCCTGGACACTGGGATATCAAGAATCGTTGGTAGTCGCTGGTCCGAACCCTCGTCAAGAAACATGAGCGAGGATTTAGTCCAGTTCACCACCAACCCTGAATAAAATCCGAAGGTCTCAACCACCCTCATAGCTTCACTCAGTGAACCCCCGGTATCTCCCAGAAACATCATAGTGTCATCCGCATACATCATTAACTTTTCCTGTATGTCCCCGTATTGAAAGCCTCGAATATCATTGTTAGAGCGGATAAGGGCCGCCAGGGGCTCAATAGCCGGGGCAAATAGAAGTGGCGACAGGGGGCACCCCTGTCTAGTGCCTTGTACAACCGAAAGTCTGGTGACACCCTGCCCGCTTCCCTGATGGCAGCCCTTGGGGTGTGGTATAGCAACTGTACCCATGAAATAAATTCCTCCCCAAACTTCCTCAAAGTGGTCCACAAGAACGTCCATTCAATACTGTCGAACGCCTTGTGGGCGTCCAAAGACAGTAGCGCCCTATCCCCCCCATTGTCCGCCACCGACTGCATATTAAGATAAAGTCTATGTAAATTTATTGCCGTGGATTTCTGGGGCATGAACCCTGCCTGATCAGAGTGTATAACAGAGGATATTACCCCATTCAATTGCACCGCCAGAACTTTTGCTAGAATCTTGACATCATTCTGTAGGAGGGAAATCGGTCTATAGGAGCCCGGATCCAAGGGATCCTTGCCCGGTTTCAGAAGCAGTACGATAATAGCTTTGGTCATAGACAATGGAAGGCAGCCTGTTGCCCTGGCACAGTTTCGAACACATTAAGTAGTTTGGGTAGCATGCCCCCCGCATATTGTTTGTACACTTCAATCGGTATACCATCCTCCCCCGGAGCTTTAGAGTTAGGGAACATCCCGACCGCCGACTGGAGCTCCTCCAACGTAAGAGGAGCATCCAATTGCCGCCTAGCAGCTTCAGATAATTTGGGCAGGTCTACCGATTCTAGGTATGTGAGTAAGGAACTCTCAGAGTAGGTCTGTTTAGACTGATATAGTGTAGAGTAGTATGAGACTAGTTCAGACATGATGACATCTGGGGCATTGGTTACTGTACCAGCCCGGGTTCTAAGTGCGCCAATGGAGGGTGACCTCTGTTGCGCGTGGGAAATTTTGGCCAGCAGGCGACCCGTCTGCTCCCCCTCCTCATAATATGCCAGTTTATTAAAAAAACTTTTTCTTTCTGCTGCTGAGGTAGCACACCGACTGAGTGCCTCACTGGCAGCCAACCATGAGTCCCTGCTCTCCTCAGTAGGGTCCGATATAAACCTCGCCTCCAGATCAATCACCAGCCGCTCCAATCCCTCCCTCTGTGCGCTAGTAGTTTGTTTAATCCCGTGGATTTCCCTAATAAATGTATCGCGAAGGAAGGCCTTAAAGGCCTCCCAAGCAGTCTCCGGACCAATATGGTTCCCCTGATCCTGCCAGAATTCCCCAATCTGGGCTGCTATCTGAGCATGTGATGAGAACAAATTAAGCCAGAAGGCATTCAATTTCCAAGGGGCCCTGGTCATAGTCAACTGGGGTCTCACCTCTAATTTAGTAATCACCGGCGAATGATCAGATATGCTGCGAACGGCATACGTGATCTCCGATATGAACCGGGCGGCCACTGTAGAACAAATAGTCAGATATATGCGGGATAGAGACATATAGGATTTAGAAAAGCAAGAGAAACTTTTGTTGCCCGGGTTTCTATCGCGCCAGGGATCAGCCCAGCCCACCTCCTCAATGAACTTTTTCAAAGGAGTGCGGTAAGCACCCTGCGGCGCAGTTACCGCCGGGTGCTTATCGAGTGCCGGGTCCAGAAAACAGTTAAAATCGCCCATAATGTATAAGGGGACGTCCTGGTGACACAACTGGTATTCCAACACTGTCCGGAGCACCTGGTGACTGTACGGAGGCGGAATGTACACAAATGCAAGAATACATTTCAAAGTAAAAATGCGACACAACAGAATTACATATCTCCCCTCTGCATCCATGACACTGTCTATCTCCTGATAATCTAAGGAGTTATGAATCAGTACACTCACACCCCTTGAGTAGGCGGTGTGAGTGGAGTGATACGACCACCCCACCCAAGACAACTTCAAACATGAGACCGAGTCATCTGTAAGGTGAGTCTCCTGTAGTGAACAAATAGCGGGCATATACTTGCGAAGGGAGGTAAATACCATGGTACGCTTCAGGGAATCGTATATCCCCCTAACATTCCATGAGACTACGGGGATCACAGCCATTTTGGATCCAAAAATCTATACGTTACAGTGTAAATAAGAAGCACAATGTCCCTCATCAATTTAACTAGATTTAGAAGATGCACATATACAACTACCAGTTCTGTGGAAATGTCTTGTAAAAAAGGTGATGCTCTGAAAAAAATGGAAACACAAAAAAAACAATGCGAACAACAAAATTGAAAGGTGGTGTATCACCACAACCTCACAGGAATGGGTCCGAGGCCCACGACCAGCAAGCTGAGCATGCACCCCCGGCCGCCAGACACTATCCCCCAATGTGCACCGAGGGATCTCACATACAGTACCTGTGGCAGTGCATAGCACCACCGAATCAGTGGTAGGACAACAGGTCCTCCCTGTCCTTAGCAACATGAGGTCCAACAGGGACCAAAGTACGATCTTGTAGAAAAGTAGAAAATGGGAATAACACATTCCACTGGGAAAAGAAAAACTTCTTGTTGACAGAAAACACTCTCGTTGATCCAAAAGGTAAGAATGTTCCCGTCTCCTCACTCAAACACTCTGGTAGCACTGTGAATTAAGGCCCCCGCCGGACCTTCTGGGAACCTGCAGCGTAGCTACAGCCGTCTCAATCTTCTTCCTCAGCCTGCCGTCCATCCCGGGGAAATGCATTTGCATGTGCATCCAGCCAGTAAGAAGCCTCCGCTGCGTTTTCAAAGAAATCCGCTTGCCCCCGAGCTATGATCCAGAGCCTGGCAGGATATAGCATAGCATATGGCGCCTGCAACTTTTGCAACCGCTTTTTGACTTCGGTGAATCGCGCCCTGCTTTTTTGCACATCCGACCAAAAGTCAGGGTAGAATGAAATCCGCACGCCATTAAACTGAATTTTCTGTTTTTCCCTGGCCAGCCGCAGGATTATCTCCCTGTCCCGATAATGTAATAGCCGAGCCAGCATGGGCCTTGGAGGGTGACCCGGTGGGAGGGGCCGCAACAGGACTCTATGCGCCCTTTCAACTGCATACATGGTGGTGAAGGCCTTCTTCCCAAAAATGTCCACGAGCCATTGCTCCACAAATTGTATAGGGTCTCTCCCCTCCACCTTCTCTGGCAGACCGATGATGCGCACATTATTGCGTCTCATCCTGTTTTCGAGGTCATCAGCACGCATATCCACCGCTTTGATTAGTCTGGTATTAGACTGTGTTTCCCTGATCAGGGGAGGAAGCTTGTCCTCCAGGTCACTGATCCTGCTCTCCGCTGCAGTTGTTCTCTCCCTGATTTTTTGCATATCTTGTCTGATCAGGATCACTGCTTCTTCAAGCCCACCAAACCTAGTCTGTAACGCATTCACTGAAGCAGTGCATTTAGAAACCGCCCGCAGTATATCAGCCAGAGTCGGCTGTTCAATGTCCTCATCCTCTGGCTCTGACTCAACCTGCTGCTCATCAAGGGCTGCCTGCGTCTGGTCACCATCCCCCTCCTCCTGCTCCATGTCCTCTTCCTCTGTCCCTGCCTCAGCCATGGACTTATCAGCCAGTGCAGACGGCCCTGTATGTTTCTGGGCATAGTATCTCATGTCCTTGGGCTGATCGCTGGCTAGTAGTTTGGAGGACTTGGGGATTTTACTCACTGTGTCCTTCTTCTCACTGCCGCGCTGGCCACACTGCTGAGGAGTCCCGGCGGCGCCATGTTGAATGTTAGGCCGGTCCACTCCCTCCTTGTTTTTGCGGGTCACCATCATCACTGGAGGGCTCACAATGGGTCGGGTTACTCCGCGATGGTTCCGGTACCGATCTGTGCCGTTGGACCAGACCGAGGAAGCCGGGAACAGGATCAATTACAGGGTGACTGGTGGGAGCTCTGTGAAAAAGCGGCTGCTCACATGCCGATCCTGGCCACGCCCCTACAACTGGCTGTTTAACGCTCTTGTTTGTTATTTGATTTGGTTTTTCAGTTGGGCTTTTTCAGCTGTGCTTTTAGGTCTGTCTGCCCATCTTTTTGGTATGCTTTTGAACATCCCTATGTTGCTTACTTCTATTAGAGCTTTATTACTCAATGATAGAGAAAATAGGATTTATGTACTAACCATAAAAACCTTGATGTGTGGGGTGTGATGAGGTGCAAGGGATTATACCCTTAAAGAGGCAGGCCTATAGTTTGTATTGCCTAGTGTCTATTTCACCTGAATAACCCTACGTTGCTTATTATCATCAGATCCGTGTCCTGGAAAAAAGAATTTTACAGTGAGTACAACAAATCATTTTTTTTTCCTTAACCACTTAAGCCCCAGACCAATATGTAGCTAAAGGACCAGGTCCCTTTTTGCGATTCGGCACTGTGTCAGTTTAACTGACAATTGTGCAGTCGTGTGACGTTGTTCCCAAACAAAATTGACATCCTTTTTTTCCCACAAATAGAGCTTTCTTTTGGTGGTATTTGATCACCTCTGTGGTTTTTATTTTTTGCGCTATAAACAAAAATAGACAATTTTGAAAAAAATGCAATATGTTTTACTTTTTGCTATAATAAATATCCCCAAAAAATATATAAAAAAACATTTTTTTTTCTTCAGTTTAGGCCGATACGTATTCTTCTACATATTTTTGGTAAATAAAAACGCAATCGGCGTTTATTGATTGGTTTGCGCAAAAGTTATAACGTTTACAAAATAGGGGATAGTTTTATGACATTTTTATAAATTTTTTTTTTTACTAGTAATGGCGGCGATCAGTGATTTTTTTCGTGACTGCGACATTATGGCGGACACATCGGACACTTTTGACACATTTTTGAGACCATTGTCATTTTTACAGCGATCAGTGCTATAAAAATGCACTGATTACTGTAAAAACTACACTGGCAGTGAATGGCTTAACCACTAGGTGGCACTGTAGGGGTTAAGTGTTCCCTGCATTGTGTTTCTAACTGAGGGGGGTTGGGCTCTGTGTCACATAACACCGATCTCCGCTCCGAGTACACGGAGCCGAGATCCGTGTCATTGTCACTAGGCAGAGCAGGGAGATGCTTGTTTACACAAGTATCTCCCCACTCTATTCCTCCGTGAGACGATCGCGGGGATCCCAGCGGCGATCGAGTCCACGGGACCCACGGTCCGACTCACGGGGATGACGGCAGGGTCGCGAGCGTGCCGTCGGCGATGCGCACGCGACCACACGGACAGGCACTTAAAGGGGACGTACAGGTACGTTGATGTGCCTGTCCGTGCCATTCTGCCAACGTAAATGTACAGGAGGCGATGGGCAAGTGGTTAATGAAGGAATCTCTCTAATAGATAGTTGGAACCACAACACGTGGCCCCACTTGAACACTTTTACTTGATGGCAAATCTCCCAAGCATGGACATAGACAGCAGAATAAATCTGGCGGTGGTTCTAACACTTCCCTACTCCACCCAAAGATAGATAAAATGTTTTCTTTGTGGGGCAGTTCTGCACAGTTCCATGTATTGACTTAGTACAGATATTCTGGGACAGTGTTCAATAAAATTGTTAAATCCCTTGTTAAAATTCAGTGCCCACCAAGTAGTCCTTAACCACTTAAGCCCCGGACCATTACGCAGCTTAATGACCAGAGGTGATTTCACAATTTGGCACTGCGCTGCTTTAACTGGAAATTGTGCGGACATGCAATGTTGTACCCAAACAAAATGTGCATCCTTTTCTTCCCAGAAATAGAGCTTTCTTTTAATGGTATTTGATTGCCTCTGCGATTTTTTTTTTTTGCGATATAAATGGAAAAAGACAGAAAATTTTTAAAAAAATTATATTTTCTACTTTTTGTTATAAGAAAAATCGAATAAACTAAGTTTTAGTCATACATTTAGGCGAAAATGTATTCAGCCACATGTCTTTAGTAAAAAAAATGTCAATAAGCGTATATTTATTGGTTTGCGCAAAAGTTATAGCGTCTACAAACTAGGGTACATTTTCTGGAATTTACACAGCTTTTAATTTATGACTGCTTATCTCATTTCTTGAGGTGCTAAAATGGCAGGGCAGTACAAACCCCCCCCCCCCAAATGACCCCATTTTGGAAAGTAGACACCCCAAGGAAATTGCTGAGAGGCATGTTGAGCCCATTGAATTTTTTTATTTTTTGTCCCAAGTGATTGAATAATGACTAAAAAAAATAATAAAAAATTACAAAAAGTTGTCACTAAATGATATATTGCTCACACATGCCATGGTTATATGTGGAATTGCACCCCAAAATACATTTTGCTGCTTCTCCTGAGTACGGGGATACCACGTGTGGGACTTTTTAGGAGCCTAGCCACGTACGGGACCCCGAAAACCAAGCACCGCCTTAAGGATTTCTAAGGGCACAAATTTTTGATTTCACTCCTCACTACCTATCACAGTTTCGAAGGCCATAAAATGCCAAAATAGCACAAAACCCCCCCAAATGACCCCATTTTAGAAAGTAGACACCCCAAGGAAATTTCTGAGAGGCATGTTGAGCCCATTGAATATTTTTTTTTTTTGTCCCAAATGATTGAATAATGACAAAAAAAATTAAAAATTACAAAAAGTTGTCACTAAATGATATATTGCTCACACATGCCATGGTTATATGTGGAATTGCACCCCAAAATACATTTTTCTGCTTCTCCTGAGTACAGGGATACCACATGTGTGGGACTTTTTAGGAGCCTAGCCGCGTACGGGACCCCGAAAACCAAGCACCACTTTAAGGATTTCTAAGGGCACAAATTTTTGATTTCACTCCTCACTACCTATCACGGTTTCAAAGGCCATAAAATGCCAAAATAGCACAAAACCCCTCCAAATGACCCCATTTTGGAAAGTAGACACCCCAAGCTATTTGCTGAGAGGCATGGTGAGTATTTTACAGCTCTCATTTGTTTTTGAAAATGAAGAAATAAAATATATATATATATTTTTTTTTTACATTTTCAAAACTTTGTGACAAAAAGCGAGATCTGCAAAATACTCACCATACCTCTCAACAAATAGCTTGGGGTGTCTACTTTCCAAAATAGGGTCATTTGGGGGGGGTTTTGTGCCATCTGGGCATTCCATGGCCTCCGAAACTGTGATAGGCAGTGAGGAGTGAAATCAAAAATGTATACCCTTAGAAAGCCTGAAGGCGGTGCTTGGTTTTTGGGGTCCCGTACGCGGCTAGGCTCCCAAAAAGTCTCACACATGTGGTATCCCCGTACTCAGGAGAAGCAACAGAATGTATTTTGGGGTGTAATTCCACATATGCCCATGGCATGTTTGAGCAATATATCATTTAGTGACAACTTTGTGCAAAAAAAATAAATAAATAAAATAAATTGTCTTTTTTTCCGCAACTTGTGTCAACATATAAAATATTCCATGGACTTGACATGCCTCTCAGTATATAGCTTGGGGTGTCTGCTTTCCAAAATGGGGTCATTTGGGGGGGTTTTGAACTGTTCTGGCATTTTATACACAACATTAGGAAGCTTACATCCACTCTTCTAACCACTTGAAGACAAAGCCCTTTCTGACACTTTTTGTTTACATGAAAACATATTTTTTTTTTTGCAAAAAAATTATGTTGAACCCCCAAACATTATATATTTTTTTAAAGCAAAGGCCCTACAGATTAAAATGATGGGTGTTGCATTTTTTTTCCACACAGTATTTGCGCAGCGATTTTTCAAACGTATTTTTTGGGGAAAAAATAAACTTTTTTAATTTTTAATGCACTAAAACACACTATATTGCCCAAATGTTTGATGATCTTAGGCCGAGTACATAGATACCAAACACGACATGCTTTAAAATTTCGCACAAACGCGCAGTGGCGACAAACTACATACATTTTTAAAAGCCTTTACAGGGTACCACGTTAGATTTACAGAGGAGGTCTACTGCTAAAATGACTGCCCTCGATCTGACCTTCGCGGTGATACCTCACATGCATGATGCAATTGCTGTTTACATATGACGCCAGACTGATGCTTGCGTTCGCCATTGTGCAAGAGCAGGGCGGGACAGGGGTGGTTTTTTTTTTTATTATTAATTTTGCTTTTTTATTTTATTTTTAAACTGTTCTTTCCATATTTTTTTTTTAATCATTTTTATTGTTATCTCGGGGAATGTAAATATCCCCTATGATAGCAATAGGTAGTGACAGGTACTCTTTTTTTGAAAAAACTGGGGTCTATTGGACCCTAGATCTTTCCTCTGCCCTCAAAGCATCTGACCACACCAAGATCGGTGTGATAAAATGCTTTCCCAATTTCCCAATGGTGCTTTTTATATCCGGGGGGGGGACATTCCCTCCCACTGCTTGTAAAAGCAGTCCAGAGGCTAATTAGCCACTAGGATTGCTTTTACATGAAAGTCGGCCGGTGACTGAAAAGAATGATACCAAGATGATACCTAAACCCGCAGGCATCAATCTGGTATAACCAAAGTCCAGCAACATACCAGTACGTTGCTGGTCCTTGGTGGACATGTATTGTAGTCTTTTTTTTCATGCAGCCTGTTGGCTGAACGAAAAAAAGAGATTGATCGGTGGGTATGCCCACCATTAGAATACCTACCCTCATTCAGCCACTTCTAATGATGGGCATACATGCACCATTTATATATGCCGAAGCATGGGGGCATCCTCCCGCAAAGGTTATGCCGCGTACACACGGTCAGACTTTTCCAAGGGCAAGCCTCCGTCGGAATATTGACCGTATGTACGCGGCATTAGGAGCAAAATCGCTCCTCCGCCCCTGCTGCCCCCCTGCTTCGGCATATATGCTCTTTTTTTTTTAACTGTGGTGGTGAAATTACCTCCTACAGCACTGGAGTCGCAGGGATCAGGCCTGTCTCTGCGAACGCTGCAGTTATGTGTGTTGTGTTTTGTAAGTGACAGCGATCGATCGATACTGCACTTGGGTGGCCTGGGCTGGACAGAGGGGCAAAATGCAGGTGCTAGCAGGTATCTGGGCTGATCCCGCTAACACTGCATTTTTGGGAACCCTAAACTGCTGGGGACGCTAGTATAGATCTGATCAGATCAGATATTGATCTGTTCAGATACTATACCACTAAGGGAGGTGTATGCTTCACGCGTGGGTGTTAGCGTTCCTGGCACTAACCTGACGCTGCCTGGGGCAACGCAGACCCTCTCTGACACTAAAACCTAATTGCTATCACCCGCCGGGCGATCAGGGGGTTAAACCTTTATTGGGTTATATACGGCGGGTGCCCTGACACTATAAAAAGCAAACTAACCAACCAGCGTCATCCGTAACACTTATATGGTGATCACTGGTGAAAGGGTTAACTAGGGGCAATCAGGGGGTTAAACCTTTATTAGGTAATATATGGGGGTACCTGACGCTATATAAAAACCTGACGGGGAACCTAAATAACAAAATAACTAACTGGCTAACCAGTGTCACCAGTAACACTTATACGGTGATCACTGGTGAAAGGGTTAACTAGGGGCAATTAGGGGGTTAAAACCTTTATTAGATAATATATGGGGGTACCTGACGCTATAAAAACCTGCGGCGAACCTAAAAAAAATAACTGGCTACCTATCGGCATCACCGACACTAAGACAGCGATCAGAAAAACGATCGCTTGGTGACACAGGCAAAAGGGGGTGAAAGGGTTAGCTGGGGGGCGATCAAGGGGTTAAACCTTTATTAGGTAATATATGGGGGTACCTGACGCTATAAAAACCTGCGGCGAACCTAAAAAAAATAGCTGGCTACCTATCGGCATCACCGACACTAAGACAGCGATCAGAAAAACGATCGCTTGGTGACACTGGCAAAAGGGGGTGAAAGGGTTAGCTGGGGGGGGGGATCAAGGGGTTAAACCTTTATTAGGTAATATTTGGGGGTACCTGACGCTATAAAAACCTGCGGCGAACCTAAAAAAAATAACTGGCTACCTATTGGCATCACCGACACTAAGACAGCGATCAGAAAAACGATCGCTTAGCGACACTGGCAAAAGGGGGTGAAAGGGTTACCTGGGGGGGGCGATCAAGGGGTTAAACCTTTATTAGGTAATATATGGGGGTACCCATAGCTATAAAAACCTGTGGCGAACCTAAAAAAAAAAACTGGCTACCTATCGGCATCACCGACACCTAGACAGCGATCAGAAAAATGATTGTTTAGTGACAGCGGTGAAAGGGTTATCTGGGGGGCGATCAAGGGGTTAAACCTTTATTAGGGGGGGTTAGGGGGCTACACTGGACCTAAACCTGACACTTTTACAGTCACAAATGTCACTGATTGCAGTGATCAGTAAATAAATGGTCACTGCAATCAGTGACACTGTGACTGGGGGCTGGGGGGTGATCTGGGGGTGTCTGGGGGGGCCTGGGTGGGCGATCGTGTGCCTATGTGTCCTGGTGTCAGTGTGCTGTTTAGTGCACTAACCTGATGTCTTCTCTCATGCGGTGCTCGGTATATGTGAGCGCCAGGGATGAGCCGAACACCCCCCTGTTCGGTTCGCACCAGAACCTGCGAACAGACAAAATGTTCGTGTAAACTTTAGAACCCTATTAAATACAATGGACTCGAACGTTCGAAATCTAAAGTGTTAATTATAAAGGCTAATATGCAAGTTATTGTCCTAAAAAGTGTTTGGGGACCGGGGTCCTGCCCCAGGGGACATGTATCAATGCAAAAAGAAGTTTTAAAAACGGCCGTTTTTTCGGGAGCAGTGATTTTAATAATGCTTAAAATGAAAAAAATAAAAGTGAAATATTCCTTTAAATTTCGTACCTGGGGGGTGTGTATGATATGCATGTGAAGTGGCGCATGTTTCCCGTGCTTAGAACTGTCCCTGCAAAAAATGTCATTTTTGAAAGAAAAAAAATGCATTTAAAACTGACTCGCGGCTATTAATGAATTGTCGGCTCCCGGCAATACATACAAAAGTCATTGAGAAAAAAAAAAAAAAAAAAGCGTGGGGGTTCCCCAGAATTCAATTACCAGGCCCTTCAGATCTGGCATGGATTTTAAGGGGAACTCCACCCCAAGTTTAAAAAAAAAATGGCGTGGAGTCCCCCTAAAAATCCATACCAGACCCCTTATCCGAGCACGCAACCTGGCCGGCCGCAGGGGAAAAGGGGGGGACGAGAGAGCGGCCCCCCCTCCCTCCTGAACCGTACCAAGCCACATGCCCTCAACATGGGGAGGATGTCCCCATGTTGATGGGGACAAGGGCCTCATCCCCACAACCCTTGCCCGGTGGTTGTGGGGGTCTGCGGGCGGGGGGCTTATCGGAATCTGGAAGACCCCTTTAACAAAGGGGACCCCCAGATCCCGCCCCCCCCTATGTGAATTGGTAACGGGTACATTGTACCCCTACCATTTCACGAAGAAAGCGTAAAAAAAATGTTTAAAAAAACACACAAACACCTTGAAAAAAAGGGATTTTTATAACAGCTTACCTGTAAAATCCTTTTCTTGGAGTACATCACGGGACACAGAGCGACTTAGTCATTACTAATGGGTTATATAGTTTACCTTCAGGTGTTGGCACTGGCCAATTCCAAACCGGAAGTACCCTCCCCTATATAAGCCCCTCCCACCCGGGAGCACCTCAGTTTTGTAGCCAAGCAATAAGTGTCCCAAAAAGAGGGGTGGGAGCTCTGTGTCCCGTGATGTACTCCAAGAAAAGGATTTTACAGGTAAGCTGTTATAAAAATCCCTTTTTCTTTTTCGTACATCACGGGACACAGAGCGACTTAGTCATTACTAATGGGACGTCCCAAAGCAATGCCAAATGAGGGGGGGGGTACATAAGCTGGGCGCCATCAGGCATGAGGATCTTTTGCGGCCTGCAACACACTGCGCCCAAAGGCGACATCCTCCTGACTTCTAACGTCTACCTGATAGAATCTAGTAAACGTGTGTACCGAAGACCATGTTGCGGCCTTACATACTTGAGCCAGGGAGGCCTGGTGATGCACTGCCCATGAAGTTCCAACCGCTCTTGTGGAGTGCGCCCTAACTTTGAACGGAGGCGGTCTCTTTCTCAAGCCATAGGCTTGTATTATGACCTGTCGAATCCACTTGGCTAAAGTAGATTTTGATGCTGCCTGACCCCTTCTGGGGCCTTCCGGCAGAACAAACAAAGAATCCGTTCTGCGAATCTGAGCAGTGGCTTTTAGATAAGCTTTAACTGCTCTTACCACATCCAAAGAATGTAATAACTTTTCCTCTACTGAGCTAGGTTTGGGGAAAAAAGAAGGAAGAACCACATCTTGGTTCAAATGAAACCTCGATACCACCTTAGGAAGAAAGGCTGGATGAGGACGTAATACTACTCTGTCCTTATGGACAACCAGATATGGCTCCTTACAGGACATAGCTGCTAATTCCGACACTCTTTTAGCCGAACAAATGGCTACTAAGAAAACCAATTTCCTGGTGAGAAGAACCAAGGAAATGTGTTGTAATGGTTCAAACGGTTGTTTCTGTAGAACCGACAGAACCAGGTTTAAGTCCCAAGGACATATGGGAATACTAACCGGAGGGCTAATACGCATCACTCCTTGTATAAAGGCTTTGACTAGTGAATGCGAAGCCAAGGGCCTTTGAAAAAATATTGACAAGGCCGAAATCTGACCCTTGATAGTACTCAAGGCCAGCTTCCTATCTACAGCCCACTGTAGGAAGTCCAGAATCCTCCCTATCATGTACTTACGTGGATGCCATTTCTTGGTCTCACACCACGTAATGTACGCTTTCCAGATCCTATAATAGATCTGCCTGGATACCGGTTTCCTGGCATTGATCATGGTAGATACCACAGAATTAGAGAGCCCTCTCTTTTTCAGAATGTGGGCTTCAATAGCCAGGCCGTCAAACCTAGGGCTGGTAAGGAAGGGTGGTATATCGGTCCTTGCGACAGCAGGTCCGGACGAAGTGGGAGGGTCCACGGACTCCTCACTGACATTTTTACAATCTCCGCGTACCATGCCCTTCGGGGCCACGCTGGAGCCACCAGAAACACTGGTTTCTTTTCTACCCTGATTCTGCGGAGTAATCGCGGTAACAATTGTGGCGGTGGGAATGCATATATCAGCTTGAACCGATCCCAAGGGAACACTAGGGCATCCGAGCCGCAAGCTAGGGGATCCCTTGTGCGAGACACAAACCTGTCCACCTTTGCGTTGAATCTGGATGCTAGCAGATCTACATCCGGTGTTCCCCACCGCTGGCATATTGCCTGGAAAACCTCGGGGTGAAGAGACCATTCCCCCGGGCATAATTGTTGGCGACTTAGAAAGTCCGCTCTCCAATTTTCCACTCCTGGGATGAAAACCGCGGATATGGCTGGGACATATCTTTCTGCCCACTCCAGGATGCAATTTGCTTCCTTCTGGGCTGCACGACTTTTGGTGCCACCCTGATGATTGATATATGCCACTGCCGTGGCATTGTCTGATTGAATTCTGACAGGGGACCCCTGGAGTTTGGATGTCCATGCTACTAGGGCATACCGGGCTGCTCGTATCTCTAAGAGATTGATGGGCAGGGCCTTTTCTGCTTCTGACCACCTGCCCTGGAGAGACCATTGCTCCAGCACTGCCCCCCAGCCGATGAGGCTGGCATCTGTAGTGACCACCTTCCAAGAAACCGGACTGAAGGGTTTCCCTCTTTCCAGATTCTGGGGCACCAACCACCAATGGAGGCTCTTGCGAACGGAAGGGGACAGGGACATTGGTAAGTCTAAAGCCTGAACTTTTTTGTTCCAGGCTGACAGTATGGCCCTTTGCAAATTCCTTGAATGGAATTGACCGTAGGGTACCGCTTCGAATGAAGCCACCATCTTTCCCAGCAGCCTCATGCAGAGACGTATGGATGGTTTTCTTTTTGTACCCACTAAGTGGGTCAAATTTCTTAAAGACGACACCTTCTCTGGAGGTAAGAAAATCTTTCTCTGATTTGAATCCAGCCTTAGCCCTAAGTATTCCAGACTTTTGACTGGTCTTAGAGCTGACTTGTCCCGGTTGATAATCCAACCGTGATATTCCAGATACTCGATTGTCTTGTGAATAGCTACTTCCAGCTTTTCCACTGAGTGGTCTATTAGTAGCAGGTCGTCTAGATATGCCATTATCGTTACACCCTGTGTTCTTAGATTGGCCAATAATGGGGCCAGAATTTTTGTGAACACTCGTGGTGCTGTGGCCAGACCGAAAGGTAAGGCTCTGAACTGAAAATGGCGCCCTTCTACTGCAAAGCGTAGAAATTTCTGATGGGCCGGAAAGATGGGAATATGCAGATAAGCATCCCTTATGTCGATCGAGGCTAGCCATTCCTGCCCTTGTAGGGCGGTGGCCACTGATCGGATCGACTCCATCCGAAAAGTCCTGATATTTAGGAACTTGTTTAGCCCTTTTAGATTTAATATGGGCCTCACGTCCCCATTTAGTTTGGGGACTGTGAAAAGGTTCGAGTAAAACCCGAATCCGCTTTCTTCCAGGGGAACCTTCATGATTACCCCTTGGAGCAATAGTTGTTCTAGTGCCAGAAGGAGGGATCCTCTCTTTTGGGGATCTCTTGGCACGTTTGACCTCATAAATTGGGCAGGAGGAGTGCCTTTTAACTCCAGCTTGTATCCCAGACTTACTGCGGAGAGCACCCATCTGTCTCTGATGGTGTCCCGCCAGGTCTCTGTGAACAACTGAAGTCTTCCCCCCACCCGATTGAGCGGGGGCAATACTTCATGCCTTAGGGGGAGGTTTTGTACCTCTCTTGATCCAGGGCTTCTTGTTACCCTGTGATTGTCCCTGATTTCTGCCCCCTGAATTTGACCGCGGAGGCCGTCGGAACTGCTTCACAGCCGATGTGCCCGGGACTGGAGAGGTAGGCCTCTTAAAAGAAGGACTTCTACCCTTGTTCTTAACCGGTAAGAGTGAACTTTTACCGGCAGAAATTTTCTGGATATATTTGTCCAGATCTTCTCCAAATAAGCGTTCTCCATGAAATGGGAAGCTAACCAGCAGTTTTTTACAGGGAGCTTCAGCAGACCAGTTTTTGAGCCACAGAAGCCTACGCATATGTACTATAGACAGCGTAAAGCGGGAGGCCTGTTGGATTGTATCCTTTATGGCGTCCACCGCAAAACACAAGGCTCTAGGCAGGTCAGCTAGGGCATGAGCCTGCTGATCTGGTAAGTCCCTTAAGACTTGTTTCAACTGATCTTTCACTGCTTGGCAGACTCCAATCGCTGCTACCGCAGGTTGTGTCACCATACTTGCTGTAGAGAAAGCAGATTTTAGTAAAGACTCCAATTTTTTATCTATTGGGTCTTTGAACATTGGAACATTATCTACTGGACATGTCAGTGATTTGTTAACAGAAGAGATGGCTGCGTCCACTATAGGGACCCTCCATTTTCTTATGAACTTATCCTCCATGGGATAGATCACCGGAAATCTCTTGGGGGGAGCAAATATTTTATCAGGATGCTCCCAATCCTGGTAAATAAGCCCTTCTAATAAAGGGTGGATTGGGAAGGAACAGACCGCCTGGGGAGCTTTTAGCGACCCCAGCGAGGAAACCGTAGTGGATGGTGGTTCCGCCAGAGGCATTTTAAATGCTGATCGGACCATGTTAGTCAGAGACTGAACCCATAATCTTTCAGCCTGAGAAGCTGAGAAAGGTTCTTCCACTGTTGATTCCTCTATAAGTGAATCAACCTCATCCTGATCCCCTTCAGGTAGGTCGATCTCTGTGTGGGGCTGTTCCTCCACTAACAGGCACTCTGAAGGAGGAGACGGAGATCGGACGCGCTTTCCCTGAGATAGGGAAGCAGCGATCAATGCTGTTAATCTCTCTTCTAATCCTCCCAGAGTTGAGGATAAAACCTCCTCTGTTATATATACAGGAGCAGGTGGACTGGGGACAGCCGCAGCACCAGGCATTCCTGCGGGGTTTCTACGGCTACTGACCTCTGCATTCTCAGGGGAGATTGGTGCAGTGCAAGCATGCCCAATATCCTCAGAGCCCGATGGAGACCCCTTTGGCTTCCTGGAAGATCTATTTCCGGAGCGTCTGGACGACATATCCTTTAAGCACAAAGCTGAGGTATTCCCGTCGTCATACACCAATTTTTGCTGGTAATAGTCTAACACAGGTGCTGCTATATACCAGCTGGTGTCCACTAAAGTGCCTTTCTATGGGGATGCCTGCATCAACCGCCTCTGTGTGCCACTGTTTGTTGCTAGCTCTGTTTGCATGCAGCTGACACTTGTACTGTGTCTTTTAACCATGCTGGGACGCCCGCACATGCGCAGAAGCGCCGCGGCGCGCATCGAGCGTCATCCACCCGCCCCGCCCCTCTTTTTTCATAGGAGGCGCGTGCACGCGCCCGCGCGCGCGCCCGTGCGCCAATGGCGCCCTTTTCGAAAACCAACAGAGGACTAGGAGCCAGGGCCCTTTTTGCCGGAGGGCCTGTGCGGTGGATGAACGCAGCAACAGGGCAGAGGAAGTGGATTCCCTCAGAGAAACTTACCAGCTGCCTGGATCTTTTGAGTTGAGAAAACCAAAGATCCACATTACAAGAAAAATGGACTACAGCGGCCTCTAGTGGTTTAACACAGGTACCGCGGTCCCTGTTTTTTTTTTTTTTTTCTTGACTACTATTAAAATTTTACATTTTCAGTAGTTATAGGCAAACACAGATATTTAGCGGGAATACCGTTAGGTAACAGACAGAAAGACAAATTAGGCTTGGGGGTCCCCCAATAGAACCAAGTTCCTGGGGGCCCCCACTTACCTGATCCCCGCCGCAGGACTTTGTTTGGTCCACAAAAGTCCAAACTTCACCTATCACGGCAGGCATTGTAATTAAACCTTCAGGGACCGGGTTCCCAAGGATTCCACTCCCCTGGACCTGTATAGCACCCTGCACAGACAGCGTCTTGGTCGTGGGTATGACCAGAGCTCTGGATCCCAGGGTCCAGCCCTCCTAAGAGAAGCATTACAGGCAAAACCTTGCTCTTCTGCTGCAAGGCCCGGGTACCGACCGTTTAGCTATGAAGCTTTTTTGGTGGGATCCGGAACAGCTTACTAAGGCCCAAAAGAACCTGTACGCAAGCCCAGTGAAAACACATGTTACTCTTTGGCCAACACCTTAGACACTGGCAAAAAACTGAGGTGCTCCCGGGTGGGAGGGGCTTATATAGGGGAGGGTACTTCCGGTTTGGAATTGGCCAGTGCCAACACCTGAAGGTAAACTATATAACCCATTAGTAATGACTAAGTCGCTCTGTGTCCCGTGATGTACGAAAAAGAAAGTCCTTTATTTAAAAAAATAAATAAATAAACATTCCAGCGGTGAAATCCAGTGTCCCGCGGCGATCCCGATGTCCAGCGCTGTCCTTCATTGGTTGTGCCTGAGCTGACCTGATGGGGAACTCCCTCTCAGTATTTTAAATGTATAGACCCGCCCCTTCTAAAGTTCCCCATCAGGTCCGCTCAGCGGACGAGATGCGGAACATGAGAAGGGGCGGGTCTATACATGTATTACCAAAGTGAGAGCAGTTCCCCATCAGGTCCGCCCCCTCGGTATGTCAGACCCGCCTACGTCATTGGCTTGAGCGGGGAACTTCCTTCACTATGTAAATTTAAATTTACATAGTGAAGGAAGTTCCCCGCTCAAGCCAATGACGTAGGCGGGTCTGACATACCGAGGAGGCGGACCTGATGGGGAACTGCTCTCACTTTGGTAATACATGTATAGACCCGCCCCTTCTCATGTTCCGCATCTGGTCCGCTGAGCGGACCTGATGGGGAACTTTAGAAGGGGCGGGTCTATACATTTAAAATACTGAGAGGGAGTTCCCCATCAGGTCCGCTCAGGCACAACCAATGACGGACAGCGCTGGACATCGGGATCGCCGCGGGACACTGGATTTCACCGCTGGAATGTTTTTTTTTTTTTTTTTTAAATAAAGGACTTTTTCAAGGTGTTTGTGTGTTTTTTTAACATTTTTTTACGCTTTCTTCGTGAAATGGTAGGGGTACAATGTACCCCTTACCAATTCACATAGGGGGGGGGCCGGGATCTGGGGGTCCTCTTTGTTAAAGGGGTCTTCCAGATTCCGATAAGCCCCCCGCCCGCAGACCCCCACAACCACCGGGCAAGGGTTGTGGGGATGAGGCCCTTGTCCCCATCAACATGGGGACATCCTCCCCATGTTGAGGGCATGTGGCTTGGTACGGTTCAGGAGGGAGGGGGGGCCGCTCTCTCGTCCCCCCCTTTTCCCCTGCGGCCGGCCAGGTTGCATGCTCGGATAAGGGGTCTGGTATGGATTTTTAGGGGGACTCCACGCCATTTTTTTTTAATTTGGGGTGGAGTTCCCCTTAAAATCCATGCCAGATCTGAAGGGCCTGGAATGGATATTTGGGGGAACCCCACGTCAATTTTTTTTTTATTTGCGGCGGGGTTCCCCTTAATATCCATTCCAGACCTGAAGGGCCTGGTAATTGAATTCTGGGGAACCCCCACGCTTTTTTTTTTTTTTTTTATCAATGACTTTTGAATGTATTGCCGGGAGCCGACAATTCATTAATAGCCGCGAGTCAGTTTTAAATGCATTTTTTTCTTTCAAAAATGACACTTTTTGCAGGGACAGTTCTAAGCACGGGAAACATGCGCCACTTCACATGCATATCATACACACCCCCCAGGTACGAAATTTAAAGGAATATTTCACTTTTATTTTTTCATTTTAAGCATTATTAAAATCACTGCTCCCGAAAAAACGGCCGTTTTTAAAACTTCTTTTTGCATTGATACATGTCCCCTGGGGCAGGACCCGGGTCCCCAAACACTTTTTAGGACAATAACTTGCATATTAGCCTTTATAATTAACACTTTAGATTTCTCCCATAGATTTTTCGAATTTGCCGCGAACACCCCAATTTGTTCGCTGTTCGGCGAACGGGCGAACAGGCAATGTTCGAGTCGAACATGAGTTCGACTCGAACTCGAAGCTCATCCCTAGTGAGCGCCGCATGAGAGATGACATCACTTCCTCCTGCCTGTGTAAACATTACACAGGCAGAGGAAGCTTTTCATTCGCCGGGAGCAATCGCGAGGGGGTGGCTAGAATCGAATGGCGGCCCCCTCATCACGGATCGCTCCCGAAGCGATCCCGGCCGCCCATACGAAGGCAGGCACGCACAGGTACGTGATTGTGCCTGTCTGTGCCATTCTGCCGACGTATATATACAGTGGGCGGTCGTTAAGTGGTTAATTGGAGAGAACTTACCTCAGGTTCCTTATACACATGAACAATTGAACATGAATGTCAGCTCCTCCCAATAAAGTATACTTATTCTCTAGGAAAAAAAAAATCTGTTTTACCGTAGATATAATTATTTGTTAAAACCCTGAATAAGTTTGATGAGTTTAGATTATATAAGTACACCCTGAACCAGGCCCGGACTGGCCATAGGGCATTCCGGGCAAATGCCACGCATGACCGCATGTCACGTCTCCCCCCAGTGAAGAGGCGTTGCTAGACACAGCAACCTGCCTTATGCCACCGCACCCTGCCCTATGCTACCGCAACCTGCCCTATGCCACCGCAACCTGCCTTATGCCACCGCAACCTGCCCTATACCACCCCAGCCTGCCCTATACCACCGCAACCTGCCCTATGCCACCACACCCTGGCCTATGCCACCGCAACCTGCCCTATGCCACCGCAACTTGCCTTATGCCACCGAAACCTGCCTTATGCCACCGTACCCTTCCCTATGCCACCGCAACCTGCCTTATGCCGCCGCAACCTGCCCTATGCCACCGTAACCTGCCTTATGCCACCGCAACCTGCCCTATACCACCCCAGCCCGCCCTATACCACCGTAACCTGCCCTATGCCACCGCTACCTGCCCTATGCCACCGCAACCTGCCCTATGCAGGATAAAGGGGTCCAAAGGTGCAGGGTGCTGTGTAATGTAAAGGGGTCCAGAGGTGCAGGGTGCTGTGTAATGTAAAGGGGTCGTGAGGTGCAGGGTGCTGTGTAATGTAAAGGTGTTGTGAGGTGTAGGGTGCTGTGTAATGTAAAGGGGCACAGAGGTGCAGGGTGCTGTGTAATGTAAAAGGGTCCAGAGGTGCGGTGCTATGTAATGTAAAGGGGTCCAGGGTGCTGTGTAATGCAAAGGGGTCCAGAGGTGCAAGGTGCTGTGTAATGTAAAGGGGTCCAGAGGTGCAGAGTTCTGTGTAATGTAAAGGGGTCCAGAGGTACAAGGTGCTGGAACCCCACATCCCATCATTAACCGCCGCCGCCGCGCTCCCCCCCCCCCCCCGGGCTGCTCAGTCTAAAATGCCCGGGCCTATTTTTTGTCCCAGTCCGGGCCTGCCCTGAACTAACTTCTCAAAACGACATAGTGTGTTAGAGTGCACAGTACCAATTGTCAAACACAGTCTCCAAGCAAAGCTGGTGGTGCATTCATGGCAATTGCTCCGAGCCCTGTACACACATCATTTTTATATTATACCAGTCATCCTTCCTGTTGTCAAGCAATATCAAAGCGGTCAAAGGCCACTGCATTACAAGTTGTATGACTTGTGAGTAGGCTTATATTGACACTCAGCGAAGATTTTGGGGATATCCGTTCATGATTTATTATGCTCCAACACATAAGCTGTAATAAGCAAACAACAGTGGATTAGCAGTAGCTAAAATTGTACTTGGTAGGGGGTGCTATCTGTGAGCAGTAGATTTTATCTATGAAGTACATGTTGTGAACATTACAAAAGGAATTTTGATTGTGAATCTGGCCCACAGATTTCTTGTACAAATTCAAAAATACTAATTTAGTTTTGCATCGTACAATCTTACTTTTGAAGTGACGCTAAATGCTATCCTTATTCTCCATACACATTGCCTTTTAATTTATTTTGTATTGTTTCTTATGCCCTGTACACACGATAGGAATTTCCGATGAAAAAAGTCAGACCGAGTCCGTTGGGGTTTTTTCATCGGAAATTCCGATGAAATTTCAAATAGAACATGTTCTATTTTTTTCCGATGAAATTCCGTTGGAATTCCGATGGTAGTGTGTATGGGGCATTACAGTGTTTTTCTCAATGAACTCCCAAGCCTCTTTTTTTCCTGCTCACTTCTGTTTGTAACGAGTAGTGTATGTATAAGGAAAACCAGATTACCAGCACCAAAAAAACAGTGTGAACCTATGCTCCTGTTCATGCTTTGTTCCAGTTTGTTGCGTGTGTGTACATGTGCAAGCGCACATGCTCATAAGTGCATGTGCACATACCAATTAGCATGCGAGCTTGGTGCCCAGTGGACTATTTAAAGTGGTCTGTTACAATGAGCAGTTGCTGAACGGTCTTCAGCTTGTTCCCATGTTTCTGAGACCTGATCCTCAAATACCTGCTCACCTGTGTATGACTCGGCTTGCCCTTGGACTTCACATTTGCTCCTGCCTCAACCTTGCTCATCTGATTGTTCTGACCCTGGCCTGTTTACTGGATTTGTCTTTGCCTGCTGATTCTGTACTGCTTTGCCTGGCTGTTGCTGACCTTGTCCTGCCTCCTGGACTTGCTCTGCCTGCCGAGTTGGTCTCTCGCTGCCTGGCCATCACTGTCCACTGCCTATCTCTTGGTCCTGCTTCTGTCTTCTGCTCTGGTGCCAAGCTGCTCCTGCATCCTGTCCTGAGGACTGCAACTACCAGCTTTGCCTACTTAAAGAGTGGACATCTCCAGCCAGTTACTTTGGCACTCCTGCCACTCCATGCTTTCCCTCTCTCTGTCTCTATCTTCAGGAGTGTTGGGCAGGAGGTGCAAGAGAGGCCTCCACAACTTTACAGTCTTCACCAGGTACCTGAAAGTATGTTACAATGAGAATAAAGCCGGCGACTCAGAGTGCTCTTGCAAAGAAAATACTTTATTGGCTACATGTATAAAAGCATCTTTTGTATCATGCCAATACATGTAGCCAATAAGAATTTTCTTTGCAAGAGCACTCCGAGTCGCTATCTACATCGATATCTACTACCTTCAGAGTTGAACACCCCAGCCAGAGCACCGACTCCAGCTCCTGGATATAAAAAATAGCAGTTAAGCTTGGGTAAAACTTTTATATTTACCTGATAGTATGTTAGTTTTGGTCTTGTGCACTGCTCTGTGCGCACTACGCACCCCATGGTCCATAGTCCATCTAAGAATCAAGCGTAGCACACTCTAGTGTGCAATTAGTGTAGATGAATTGTTTTTTTTTCTCACTCACAGTAGCCTGGTTAATTGGTTGGGGTTACTATAGGTCAGGCTGGAGGGCACTACAGGGCAGGCCTCTGGTACCTCCCCCTGGTTCTAGAAGCTTGGAGGAGTTTCTAGAAGCCAGTGGGTGGAGGCCAGGAGGTCCTGATCTGCATACTTGAGGGAATCTGGCCAATCCCCAGGCAGAAGGCCTGGCAGGGTGGCTGGATCTGCCCTTAAATATTGTGGAGCCTGGCCAGCAGGGGAGTCAGATGGAAGACGGAATGAGAAAGCTGTGTCGAGTGATCTGGGAGGGGACCAGGGGGTGAGCGAGGGGCTCTGCCTCCAGGCTGGGAGCTGAGAAAGGAAGAAGGACAGAGGGATCTCTACTATCCCACGGTCTTAGGTTAGAAACAGCCTGGCTTTCGAAGAGGGACCTGTACAGCAGGAGGCGGCAGGATTTCGAGGGACAGTGTGAGTACCTCTACATCCCCAGGGCCAAAAAGGGCTAAAGCTGCTGGATGCAATATCAAGCAAGCTTTTCTGGGATTGTGCCAACTAGCTGTGACCCAATACTTTGCCCTGGGACATTTTTACCAAGCAGCCAGGTGGGCTGGTATTTTCAAGAAAGGGGACATAGAGCTCCTACAAGTGGAAACATTGCTAAAATTCAACTCTGGGGACACAGAGCTTCCATAAAGGGAGATTTTCCTTGCCAAGTTCATAGAGACTGTTGCTGTTCAGGAGGGAATACAGTCAAGTACAGTATATGTTCATCTTTCTGAATTACATAGAGAAGGAAGTTGTCCTCATTTGTTGTTCTTCAACATTAATCCCATACCCTATCCAAGGTGCTTTCCCCACTAAAACAACAAAAACAAGTTCTTGGACAAGTTCTTGGACTGCTTCCTTGTCTCTGAATGAGAGTTAAAAATGTGTGTTGCCTGCCTGTGCAGGAATAGGGGGACCCAAAATCCAGCAGCCCTTGCAGTGGTAGCCCTGCACAAGCATGGGAGGGTTCCTACATACAGTGAAGTCAGATCACAGCAGCAGCAAAAACAGGAATTTGGAGATTTGGAGAAAGCTCAGAGCAATAAAAGGGCTTTTTTTTTTAGATAAGAATATAAAAAACAAGGGTTTAGTGTCACTATAACTAAAGCATTAATAGGTGGGGTAATCAAGTGTGCACCCTAAATAAACTCAGTTACCCACTTACCGCCTGCCGAAGATCAACTTACGGAGGAACGGTGCACCCGAACTGCCGCTCTTGCACATTTATTCATAAATCAAATGTTAAAAGCATTGGAAATTTTGAACTGCTTTCAAACAACATTTATCAAGCTGTGCTAGGAAATTTTGTCGAAATTTTTGCGCAAATTTCAAACATCTACAAGTGTATAGCCAGCTTTCAACAAATTTTAATGATGGATTTATATCACATCCCCAAAGAAAACCTCCAGAAGTACCTCCCCTTTATTGTACCATGTAAACCAACAGACCACCCCATCAAGTGGAGGATTCTATACTTTTACACAGCACACTATTTTATATTATTTAAAGTGGACCTACACTACATCTGAGCACCATCAACTAAAAACTCTAATTAATTCATGCTTTATGATTTGAAAAACACCCCCCTGCATTTCTGGCTGTGGCCATCTTGAGTAAGGTTAGATAATTTATGTAGCATTTACTTCCTGGAATTTGTCTGCCCTTAGCTCAGGCATGCAGGCAGGAGGGTGTGCTTAGCTGAGAAAACCAATACTCCTCTTCTGAAGACTGCTGGGATGTATGACATAATTTTGGTTTAGCCAAAAAAGCAGAAAAAAAAAAAAAAAAGTATAAAACAAGTACCGTATTTATCGGCGTATAACACGCACCGGCGTATAACACACACCCCAAGTTTAGGAGAGAATTTTAAGGAAAAAAACTTTTAGGAGGGAAATTCAAGGAAAAAAAACTTACATTTAAATGCAGCATGCAGCCTTGCCCAGTGTCCATCTGCAGCCTTGCCCAGTGTCCATCTGTCCATCTGCAGCCTTGCCCAGTGTCCATCTGTCCATCTGCAGCCTTGCCCAGTGTCCATCTGTCCATCTGCAGCCTTGCCCAGTGTCCATCTGCAGCCTTGCCCAGTGTCCATCTGTCCATCTGCAGCCTTGCCCAGTGTCCATCTGTCCATCTGCAGCCTTGCCCAGTGCCTTTGCGATCGTGTCAGTCTCTGCGTTTTTTTAAATTTGGCGCCGATTTCTGTGGAGAGGAGCGAGCGGGGCCGAGTGTACTTCGGCTAGACTCGGCTCCTCTCGCAGTCCCGCCCATCTCCACTGACTGCGCCGCTGACGGAGAAAGCTGAGTGTACTTCGGCTAGACTCGGCTCTTCTCACAGTCAGGGGCAGGACTGCGAGAGGAGCCGAGACTAGCCGAAGTACACTCGGCTTTCTCTATGTCAGCGGCGCAGTCAGAGATGGGCGGGACTGCGAGAGGAGCCGAGTAAAGCCGAGTGTACTTCGGCTTCGGCTCCGCTCGCTCCTCTCGCTCGTTTTCAGCAGGGGAATTCGACGGAGTATCGGCGTATAACACGCACCCACGATTTTCCCCTGATTTTAAGGGGAAAAAAGTGCGTGTTATACGCCGATAAATACGGTAAATATGATGTACTTTCCCATCTATTTACTAATGCTAGCAGCATAAAAATAGTCAATGCTGATTGAGAGGGTGAAGTTCCACTTTAAACCCATATTTATTTATTTAAAAGACACATCAATGTTATTAAAACGCACATTTAACTGGATTAAAGCGGTTGTTCACTCAGGATAAAACAATTTAAAGTCAGCAGCTACAAATCCTGTAGCTGCTGACTTTTAATAACAGAACACTTAACTGTCCAGGGTTCCAGTGCCATCCTCACCTGGGCTAGTTCTTCACCAGCCTTCGGGTTCCCAACACCGGCATCCTAACTGTCTGAGCAGAAGTGTGAAAGGGTACATGTAAAAATTAGGTACCACCCCCCCAAAATTATATGCCAAATATGGCAGAGCAGGGGGAGGAGGACTTGAAGCGGAACTTCCCCCTTTGGGTGGAGTTTAAATAAATTACAGTTGCTACAAATCTTATAGCTTTACACAAAAATCCTCGCTATCACTAATTGCCTCTTCAAAGATATGCGACGAAGCAGGGGCTTGTTCATCATGTCCAGTTTAACCACTTCAGCCCCGGACCATTTTGCAGCTAAAGGACCAGGCCCCTTTTTGCGATTCGGCACTGCGTCGCTTTAACTGACAATTGCGCGGTCGTGCGGTTTCCAAACAAAATTGGTGTCCTTTTTTTTCCACAAATTGAGCTTTATTTTGGTGGTATTTGATCACCTCTGCGGTTTTTATTTTTTGCGCTATAAACAAAAATAGAGTGACAGTTTTGAAAAAAATGCAATATTTTTTACTTTTTGTTTACAAAAGTTTATTGGAAAAAAATAGATAAGGCAGTTACAGAAAATAGTGCATGTAAGGTTATGACAAATATAAGGCAATAGATATTGTAAGATACAGCGTTGGTTGTGTGGATACAGCATATAGAAGATATTCTCTATAAATATGGATGTGAAATGCAGGAAGAGGAGAAGGAGGTGTAGTGATCAGGGGGGGGGGGGGGGGCAGAGGTGGACTAGTGTTTTTTTTTTTTTTTCCCCTTCTTTTTTGGGTTATCCGATGGGGATCTGGTCTATGATAGGGATATCCCAATAGGACCATTTTAGTTCGTATATGTGTAACGAGTCATTTAGGGTATGGAAGATTTTTTCTGAGAGTTTGAGCAACTCCATTCTGTCAAGTACCTGGGACCAGAGCAGCGTTTGTGATTTCCAATTAAGGGCTACCATCCATTGAATGGAGCTGCATAGAGAGTGAAGCAGTCTTAGGCAAGGTTTGGGGATGTTAGGGTGTTTACCATAAAGGAGACATAACTGAGGGGATGGGGAGATAGTGTGTCCAGAGGAATCTTTAAACCTGTCCAGAGCTGTGAGCCATATCCTGTTCACTTGCGGGCAGCTCCAGAAAATATGAAGGATAGTTCCTTGTTCAGGGCAGCCTCTAAAACAGAAGGGGGAGATAGAGGGGTAAAAGGAGTGCAGCTTGGTAGGAGAAAGGTACCATCTAGTAAAGAGTTTTAATGGAGTTTCTCTGAAAGCCGTTGCTTTATTGCTTAGGCGAAGGTTATTCGACATGGTGTTCCACTCCTCAACTGGGATGGAGATATCAAGGTTGGATTCCCAACGGAGCATTGGGTTGGATTTGTCTTGTAGTGTAGAGTTGTTAAGGTATTGGTAGAAACTGGAGATTAGACCTCTGTCTCTGGGGGAAGAGATACATATTTTTTCAAATAGGGTGTTAGAGGTGTCTGTTGAGAGCGCATAATACTTAAGAAAGAAGGATTTAATTAGTCCATATTGTACCCGTTCGGATAAGGGTAGGTTAAATTTTTCCTGTAAGGTTGGAAATGTTATGAATTTCCATTTGGATTGTAGGGATTTTAGTGTGGTCAAGTTATTCATTAACCAAGGTGAGAGAGGAGATCTGTCTCTAAAGGCAGTACCGAGTCTAACATCACCTACATATGATGCCAGGGGTGGGGGAGAGGAGGAGAGAGTGAATATGTCTTTGATTTTAAGCCAGAGTTGGTAAAGGTGTGCAACTATGATATTGTGTTTAATGAGGTTTCGATAAAGGATTGAATTGGACCACTGGATACCCTGCAGGTGATATGGTAATATGGATGAGGATTCAAACCTGAGCCATGGTATGTCTGAGTTCTGAGTATACCACTGGCACATTTGAGAAAGCTTTGTTGCGATAAAATAAAACCAGACGTTAGGAAGGCCCAGACCACCTTTTGGTTGAGGTCTATGTATAAGGACATAACTATGTCTGGGTTTTTTATCTGCCCAGATAAACTTGTTTATTTGTCTTTGAATAAGAGTTATTTTAGATTTGGGGATGTTTATGGGGAGGGCTCTAAAGTAGTATAGAAGTTTGGGTATTATGGACATTTTAACTGCGCATATTCTTCCGAGAAAAGAGATGTGATAGGAGGACCAAGCTTTAAGAAGGGAAGAGATGTGATTAAAGAGGGGAATATAGTTGAATTTATATAGAAGGTTGTGGGAGTGTGAGATATGGACTCCTAGATATTTAAATGACTTTGGGCACCAAGTGAAATGGAAGTTATTTTGTAGCAGTGTTTGAAGATCTTGAGGTATATTAATTGAGAGGGCTGAGCATTTATTGGTATTAATTTTAAGACCTGAAATCTTGTGGAATTGGTCGAGTGTTTTTAAAAGTATGGGGATGGATGTGAGAGGTTCTGTAAGAAAGACTAGGGCATCGTCTGCATATAGACTAATTTTGTATTCATCCTGTAGTTTGAGGTAGCCTTTGATATCGTTATTGTATCTAATGGATAGAGCTAAGGGTTCTAAGGCTAAGGCAAATAGTAATGGGGATAAGGGGCAGCCCTGTCTTGTGCCTCTGCCTAATGGGAAAAAGTCTGAATTGTTTCCTGGGATTTTTATACGTGTTTGTGGGGAATGGTAGAGGGCATTAAAGCCCTGAAGGAATTCGTTAGGGATACCAAATTTAGGGAGAAGGGTGTTGAGGTATGGCCAGCTAACGCTATCAAACGCCTTATGGATGTCCAGGCTAAGAAGGCAGACTCGGCTAGAATGTAGATTGGCGTCTTGAATTATATTGGTGACAAGTCTGATGTTATCTACAATCTGATGACCTGGAATGAATCCAGTTTGGTCGGGGTGGACTAGGGGGGAAATAACCTTGGCTAGTCTATCTGCGAGTAGCCTACCAAAGATTTTTATATCGTTGTTTAGAACAGAAATGGGACAGAAGTTTTGAGGGAGGGTGTGGTCTTTGTGGGGTTTGGGGATGAGGGACAGGTTGGCTAGTAGCATCTCATCAGGAAAGTGATTTCCTTCTAAGATAAAATTAAAGAGTTTAGTAAGGTGAGGGGTTATAAGGGAGGAGAATTTTTTGTAGTAAGAAGATGTGTAGCCGTCTGGGCCTGGGGCTGTGGAGTTTTTGAGTGATTTGATAATATTGGTTATTTCAGCATCAGTACTAGGGATGAGCTTCGTGTTCGAGTCGAACATACGTTCGACTCGAACATTGGCTGTTCGATCGTTCGACGAAGATCGAACGATTTGGGCCGTTCGCGCCAAATTCGAGTGACGCGAACGGCCCACAATGCACTACGCCATCGCAGTGTCATCCAGGCGCTGTGATTGGCCAAGCATGCACTGTGACCCCGCATGCTTGGCCAATCACAGCGCCGGCAGCGAGGAGAGCAATGATTGGCCACAGGCAGGATGCCTGTGGCCAATTATTGCTGAGGGTGTTTAGTACACGCCCCACACTATAAAAGGCCGCCAGCACGGCGGCCTAGTGTAGTGTGTTCCGGAGCAGGGATAGAGTAGCATAGGCAGGGACAGTGACTGTTATTTCTTTCTTGCTTAACCTGGATTCCTTTAGTTTAGGGAAAGAGAAGGATAGGTAGGGAGAGTGTCAGTGTGTTTTGTGCTTCTGCTATAGTGTGCTTAAAAAAAACATTTATTCTAGGGACAGAAAACTCTAGGTAGGGACAGTGTCAGTTTCTTTCACTCTGCAAGTCCTTGTTTCCAGGGACCTGTAAGGACAGTGAGTTAATTGTCCTTGTGCTATATTGTGCTTAAAAAAAACATTTATTCTAGGGACAGAAAACTCTAGGTAGGGACAGTGTCAGTTTCTTTCACTCTGCAAGTCCTTGTTTCCAGGGACCTGTAAGGACAGTGAGTTAATTGTCCTTGTGCTATATTGTGATTAAAAAAAACATTTATTCTAGGGACAGAAAACTCTAGGTAGGGACAGTGTCAGTTTCTTTCACTCTGCAAGTCCTTGTTTCCAGGGACCTGTAAGGACAGTGAGTTAATTTTCCTTGTGCTATATTGTGATTAAAAAAAACATTTATTCTAGGGACAGAAAACTCTAGGTAGGGACAGTGTCAGTTTCTTTCACTCTGCAAGTCCTTGTTTCCAGGGACCTGTAAGGACAGTGAGTTAATTGTCCTTGTGCTATATTGTGCTTAAAAAAAACATTTATTCTAGGGACAGAAAACTCTAGGTAGGGACAGTGTCAGTTTCTTTCACTCTGCAAGTCCTTGTTTCCAGGGACCTGTAAGGACAGTGAGTTAATTGTCCTTGTGCTATATTGTGATTAAAAAAAACATTTATTCTAGGGACAGAAAACTCTAGGTAGGGACAGTGTCAGTTTCTTTCACTCTGCAAGTCCTTGTTTCCAGGGACCTGTAAGGACAGTGAGTTAATTTTCCTTGTGCTATATTGTGATTAAAAAAAACATTTATTCTAGGGACAGAAAACTCTAGGTAGGGACAGTGTCAGTTTCTTTCACTCTGCAAGTCCTTGTTTCCAGGGACCTGTAAGGACAGTGAGTTAATTGTCCTTGTGCTATATTGTGCTTAAAAAAAACATTTATTCTAGGGACAGAAAACTCTAGGTAGGGACAGTGTCAGTTTCTTTCACTCTGCAAGTCCTTGTTTCCAGGGACCTGTAAGGACAGTGAGTTAATTGTCCTTGTGCTATATTGTGATTAAAAAAAACATTTATTCTAGGGACAGAAAACTCTAGGTAGGGACAGTGTCAGTTTCTTTCACTCTGCAAGTCCTTGTTTCCAGGGACCTGTAAGGACAGTGAGTTAATTTTCCTTGTGCTATATTGTGATTAAAAAAAACATTTATTCTAGGGACAGAAAACTCTAGGTAGGGACAGTGTCAGTTTCTTTCACTCTGCAAGTCCTTGTTTCCAGGGACCTGTAAGGACAGTGAGTTAATTTTCCTTGTGCTATATTGTGATTAAAAAAAACATTTTTTCTAGGGACAGAAAACTGTAGGTAGGGAGAGTGTTTTTTTTCTTTCACTCTGCAAGTCCTTGTTTCCAGGGACCTGTAAGGACAGTGAGTTAATTGTCCTTGTGCTATATTGTGCTTAAAAAAAACATTTATTCTAGGGACAGAAAACTCTAGGTAGGGACAGTGTCAGTTTCTTTCACTCTGCAAGTCCTTGTTTCCAGGGACCTGTAAGGACAGTGAGTTAATTTTCCTTGTGCTATATTGTGATTAAAAAAAACATTTTTTCTAGGGACAGAAAACTGTAGGTAGGGAGAGTGTTTTTTTTCTTTCACTCTGCAAGTCCTTGTTTCCAGGGACCTGTAAGGACAGTGAGTTAATTGTCCTTGTGCTATATTGTGCTTAAAAAAAACATTTATTCTAGGGACAGAAAACTCTAGGTAGGGACAGTGTCAGTTTCTTTCACTCTGCAAGTCCTTGTTTCCAGGGACCTGTAAGGACAGTGAGTTAATTTTCCTTGTGCTATATTGTGATTAAAAAAAACATTTTTTCTAGGGACAGAAAACTGTAGGTAGGGAGAGTGTTTTTTTTCTTTCACTCTGCAAGTCCTTGTTTCCAGGGACCTGTAAGGACAGTGAGTTAATTGTCCTTGTGCTATATTGTGCTTAAAAAAAACATTTATTCTAGGGACAGAAAACTCTAGGTAGGGACAGTGTCAGTTTCTTTCACTCTGCAAGTCCTTGTTTCCAGGGACCTGTAAGGACAGTGAGTTAATTTTCCTTGTGCTATATTGTGATTAAAAAAAACATTTATTCTAGGGACAGAAAACTCTAGGTAGGGACAGTGTCAGTTTCTTTCACTCTGCAAGTCCTTGTTTCCAGGGACCTGTAAGGACAGTGAGTTAATTTTCCTTGTGCTATATTGTGATTAAAAAAAACATTTTTTCTAGGGACAGAAAACTGTAGGTAGGGAGAGTGTTTTTTTTCTTTCACTCTGCAAGTCCTTGTTTCCAGGGACCTGTAAGGACAGTGAGTTAATTGTCCTTGTGCTATATTGTGCTTAAAAAAAACATTTATTCTAGGGACAGAAAACTCTAGGTAGGGACAGTGTCAGTTTCTTTCACTCTGCAAGTCCTTGTTTCCAGGGACCTGGAGAGACATTGAGTGAATTGTCCTTGTGCTATATTGTGATTAAAAAAAACATTTATTCTAGGGACAGAAAACTCTAGGTAGGGACAGTGTCAGTTTCTTTCACTCTGCAAGTCCTTGTTTCCAGGGACCTGTAAGGACAGTGAGTTAATTTTCCTTGTGCTATATTGTGATTAAAAAAAACATTTTTTCTAGGGACAGAAAACTGTAGGTAGGGAGAGTGTTTTTTTTCTTTCACTCTGCAAGTCCTTGTTTCCAGGGACCTGTAAGGACAGTGAGTTAATTGTCCTTGTGCTCTATTGTGATTAAAAAAAACATTTATTCTAGGGACAGAAAACTCTAGGTAGGGACAGTGTCAGTTTCTTTCACTCTGCAAGTCCTTGTTTCCAGGGACCTGTAAGGACAGTGAGTTAATTTTCCTTGTGCTATATTGTGATTAAAAAAAACATTTATTCTAGGGACAGAAAACTCTAGGTAGGGACAGTGTCAGTTTCTTTCACTCTGCAAGTCCTTGTTTCCAGGGACCTGTAAGGACAGTGAGTTAATTGTCCTTGTGCTATATTGTGCTTAAAAAAAACATTTATTCTAGGGACAGAAAACTCTAGGTAGGGACAGTGTCAGTTTCTTTCACTCTGCAAGTCCTTGTTTCCAGGGACCTGTAAGGACAGTGAGTTAATTTTCCTTGTGCTATATTGTGATTAAAAAAAACATTTTTTCTAGGGACAGAAAACTGTAGGTAGGGAGAGTGTTTTTTTTCTTTCACTCTGCAAGTCCTTGTTTCCAGGGACCTGTAAGGACAGTGAGTTAATTGTCCTTGTGCTATATTGTGCTTAAAAAAAACATTTATTCTAGGGACAGAAAACTCTAGGTAGGGACAGTGTCAGTTTCTTTCACTCTGCAAGTCCTTGTTTCCAGGGACCTGGAGAGACATTGAGTGAATTGTCCTTGTGCTATATTGTGATTAAAAAAAACATTTATTCTAGGGACAGAAAACTCTAGGTAGGGACAGTGTCAGTTTCTTTCACTCTGCAAGTCCTTGTTTCCAGGGACCTGTAAGGACAGTGAGTTAATTTTCCTTGTGCTATATTGTGATTAAAAAAAACATTTTTTCTAGGGACAGAAAACTGTAGGTAGGGAGAGTGTTTTTTTTCTTTCACTCTGCAAGTCCTTGTTTCCAGGGACCTGTAAGGACAGTGAGTTAATTTTCCTTGTGCTATATTGTGATTAAAAAAAACATTTATTCTAGGGACAGAAAACTCTAGGTAGGGACAGTGTCAGTTTCTTTCACTCTGCAAGTCCTTGTTTCCAGGGACCTGTAAGGACAGTGAGTTAATTTTCCTTGTGCTATATTGTGATTAAAAAAAACATTTTTTCTAGGGACAGAAAACTGTAGGTAGGGAGAGTGTTTTTTTTCTTTCACTCTGCAAGTCCTTGTTTCCAGGGACCTGTAAGGACAGTGAGTTAATTGTCCTTGTGCTATATTGTGATTAAAAAAAACATTTTTTCTAGGGACAGAAAACTCTAGGTAGGGAGAGTTTTTTTTTTTTTTCACTCTGCAAGTCCTTGTTTCCAGGGACCTGTAAGGACAGTGAGTTAATTGTCCTTGTGCTATATTGTGCTTAAAAAAAACATTTATTCTAGGGACAGAAAACTCTAGGTAGGGACAGTGTCAGTTTCTTTCACTCTGCAAGTCCTTGTTTCCAGGGACCTGTAAGGACAGTGAGTTAATTTTCCTTGTGCTATATTGTGATTAAAAAAAACATTTTTTCTAGGGACAGAAAACTGTAGGTAGGGAGAGTGTTTTTTTTCTTTCACTCTGCAAGTCCTTGTTTCCAGGGACCTGTAAGGACAGTGAGTTAATTTTCCTTGTGCTATATTGTGATTAAAAAAAACATTTTTTCTAGGGACAGAAAACTGTAGGTAGGGAGAGTGTTTTTTTTCTTTCACTCTGCAAGTCCTTGTTTCCAGGGACCTGTAAGGACAGTGAGTTAATTGTCCTTGTGCTATATTGTGCTTAAAAAAAACATTTTTTCTAGGGACAGAAAACTCTAGGTAGGGAGAGTGTTTTTTTTTTTTCACTCTGCAAGTCCTTGTTTCCAGGGACCTGTAAGGACAGTGAGTTAATTGTCCTTGTGCTATATTGTGCTTAAAAAAAACATTTATTCTAGGGACAGAAAACTCTAGGTAGGGACAGTGTCAGTTTCTTTCACTCTGCAAGTCCTTGTTTCCAGGGACCTGTAAGGACAGTGAGTTAATTTTCCTTGTGCTATATTGTGCTTAAAAAAAACATTTATTCTAGGGACAGAAAACTCTAGGTAGGGACAGTGTCAGTTTCTTTCACTCTGCAAGTCCTTGTTTCCAGGGACCTGGAGAGACATTGAGTGAATTGTCCTTGTGCTATATTGTGATTAAAAAAAACATTTATTCTAGGGATAGAAAACTCTAGGTAGGGACAGTGTCAGTTTCTTTCACTGTGAAAGTCCTTGTTTCAAGGGACAGAGAAGGACACCTGAAGGTAGCCCTTATTGCTTTTTTCCCATCTCCCTGCAGGCCATCTATTAGAATGTCTGGAAGGCAAACAAGGAGAGGCAGACAGTCAGGAGGCAATAAAAGAGGGCAAGCAGGCTCTGTGTCTGGGGGCAACAGTGCTGGTCGTGGACGCGGTGCATTGTCATCAGCACATGGCCATGGGACACGCTTGTCCTTCTTTTCGGCAGCTGGACATGTTGAGCCACATCATGCCGAAGACTTGGTAGAGTGGATGACCAAGCCCTCCTCCTCCTCCTCATCCTCTCTCACCCAGGCTCAGGGTACTGGAAAAGCAGCTGCCAAAGCGTCGTCTTCCCTGGTATCAATGTCAGACAAATCATCAGTCACTCCTTCCCTAGACCCACCATGTCCTCCTCCTGAGGAGTCCCCCGAACTGTTTCAGCACAGTGTTGGGTACATGCTCCAGGAGGATGCCCAGCGTTTCGAAGGGTCTGATGATGAAACCCAGCTAGAGGAAGGCAGTAGCGTGAGAGCAGACAGAGGGGATGCTCAAGAAGGACACCAATCTGGCAGTCATGTTCCAGCAGCTGCAGCATACTGCCAGATTGGCTCCAGTGATGAGGAGGGAGGGGATGATGAGGTCAATGACTCCACGTGGGTGCCTAATAGGAGAGAGGAGGAGGAGGAGGATGAGGAGGAGGCACATCTCCAACGAGGCAGGATGCCCTTTGGTGGCCAGCGTAAGGGCAGTACACCGACGGAATCACACCGCAGAGCTCCGCCTGTGCAGGGCGCTGCCTCTGCCCGTCATTCAAAAAGTTCTTTGGTGTGGGCCTTTTTTGAGGCTAGTGCATCAGATCGCACAGCTGCTGTTTGCAACATATGTCTCAAGCGTATATCGCGTGGCCAAAACATCAGCCGCTTGGGTACCACATGCCTGACCAGACATATGTTGACCTGCCATGCAGCTCGTTGGCAAGCCTACCTCAAAGACCCACACCAAAGAACAAAGCGGACCTCTCCTTGCACCGCATCAGCTGGGATCTCCAACCCCACTATAACTTCAGTCCTCTCTGAAACATGCACTGAGAGGAATGAAGGTGTAGAATTAGGTGTGTCACAGCCAAGTACTTGCGCCCACTCTGCTAGCAGTACACCGACGTCCGATTCTAGCAGGCAAATTTCCCTGCCCCAGCTGCTGGACCGTCGAAAGAAGTTCACTCCCAGCCATCCACATGCCCAGCGGTTGAATGCTAGCTTGGCTAAATTGCTAGCGCTTCAACTGCTGCCTTTTCAGTTGGTAGACTCGGCCCCCTTCCGTGAGTTTGTGCAATGTGCGGTTCCTCAGTGGCAGGTTCCCAAACGCCACTTTTTCTCACGGAAGGCTATTCCGGCTCTCTACCGGCATGTGGAAGGCAATGTCTTGGCCTCGCTGGACAGGGCGGTCAGCGGTAAGGTGCATATTACCGCTGACTCATGGTCCAGCAGGCATGGACAGGGACGTTACCTTTCTTTCACGGCCCATTGGGTCACTCTTTTGGCAGCTGGGAAGGATTCAGGACAAGGTGCAGTAGTGTTGGAGGTTGTCCCACCGCCACGCCTCCAAAATGCTACTACTGGTTGTGACACACCTCTCTCCTCCACCCCCTCCTCTTCTTCTTCCTCCATGGCCTCTTCCTGTGGTTTGTCCTATGAACCAGCGGTGCTCCGTAGCCGTTCACGGGGCTACGCAAGTACGCAGGCAAAAAGATGCCATGCCGTGCTTGCGCTGGTGTGTTTGGGGGACAGAAGCCACACTGGGGCAGAGGTCCTGTCTGCTCTGCAGGGCCAGGCCGAGAGGTGGTTGACGCCACGCCAGCTTAAGCCAGGAATGGTGGTTTGCGACAATGGCACCAACCTCCTCTCCGCCCTCCGACAGGGACAACTGACCCATGTGCCCTGTGTGGCTCACGTCCTTAACCTGGTGGTGCAGCGGTTCTTGGGCAGGTACCCGGGCTTACAGGATGTCCTGAGGCAGGCCAGGAAAGTCTGTGTGCATTTCCGCAGATCTTATAATGCCAGTGCTCGCCTGGCTGAGCTGCAAAAGGAGTTGAACCTGCCCAAGAACCGCCTTATATGTGACATGCCCACCAGGTGGAACTCAACGTTGGCCATGCTGCAGCGGCTGCACACGCAGCAGAGGGCCATCAATGAGTACCTGTGCGACTACGGCACCAGGACAGGGTCAGGGGAGCTTGGTTTTTTTTCTCCACGCCAGTGGGGCATGATCAGGGATGCATGCACTGTCCTGGCACCATTTGAGGAGGCCACGAGGATGGTGAGCAGTGACAGTGCATGCATCAGTGACACTGTACCTCTTGTCCACCTGTTGGAGCACACGCTGCGTGGAATAATGGACAGGGCACTTGAGGCAGAACAGAGGCAGGAAGAGGAGGACTTCCTTGCCTCTCAAGGCCCCCTTTACCCAGACAGTGTTCCTTCTGTCCCACCCATCGCACAGGAAGAGGAGGAGGAGGAGGAGGAGGAGGAGGAGGAGGATTGTGTCAGCATGGAGGTGGAGGCTGGCACTCAGCATCATCAGCAGCAGTCTTTTAGGGATGATTTACAGTCCCAAGAAACCAGTGGACTTGTACGTGGCTGGGAGGAGGTGGCTGCGGATCATGTCGTCCTTAGTGACCCAGAGGACTCCGGAGCGAATGCCTCAGCAAACCTACGCTGCATGGCCTCCCTGATCCTGCAAAGTCTGCGGAAGGATCCTCGTATTCTTCGGATCAAGGAGAGGGACCATTACTGGCTGGCCACTCTCCTTGATCCACGGTACAAGGGTAAGGTTGCGGACCTTATGTTACCGTCGCAGAGGGAGCAGAGGATGAGACAACTCCGGGAGGCCTTGCAGAAAGGTCTGTGCAACGCGTTCCCAGAGACTGGGAGGTTGCAAACTCCTGGTCCTGGACAACGAGTTGCTGAGGCTTCGGCCAGTCAAAGAAGGAGCGGTGGGGAAGGTGGCCGTCTGACCGATGCGTTCAGACAATTCTTTAGTCCGCAGCCCCAAAGTATGATCGGTTCCAGCAACCATCGCCAGCGTCTGATAAACATGGTGCAGGAATATCTAGGGGCAAGGTCAGACTTGGACACCTTCCCCACCGAAAATCCTCTGGCTTACTGGGTCTTGAGGATGGATCACTGGCCAGAGCTTGCACAGTATGCAATTGAGCTACTGGCCTGTCCTGCATCCAGCGTTCTTTCGGAACGCACATTCAGTGCTGCTGGAGGATTTGTCACGGATCACAGGGTGCGCCTGTCCACCGACTCGGTTGATCGACTGACTTTCATCAAGATGAACCAGTCTTGGATCACCACCAGCTACCACACACCTGATGCTGATATAACAGACTAATTGATTTTAAAATGTCACATCCCTTCAAGACTGATGCTGATGCTGAGTGCCTGTGCTGTTATGTTGACTGCCTATCCTCCTCCTCCGAGTCCTCAATGATACGATTGATGATGATAGCTTGGAAGATCATTTTTGTTTATGGGTGCCGCCACCAGTGCCTAACGCCCAATTTTTCAGCCCCTGTTTAACAGTGGCGTGTAATTACAATTTTTGAAGCAATACTTTGCAACAGGGCTCATTGCTGTGCTCCAAGTACAGTATCTGTGAGGAGTTGCAGTGTTGTGCCACCAGTGCCTAAGGCCCAATTTTTCAGCCCCTGTTTAACAGGGGCGTGTCATTACAATTTTTGAAGCAATACTTTGCAACAGGGCTCATTGCTGTGCTCCAAGTACAGTATCTGTGAAGGGTTGCAGTGTTGTGCCACCAGTGCCTAAGGCCCAATTTTTCAGCCCCTGTTCAACAGGGGCATGTAATTACAATTCTTGATCTAATAATTCACAGCAGGGCCCATTGCTGCACCCACCAAGAGTAACTGTCAGGGCTTACAGTGTTGTGGCACCAGCACCACCATCAAAGGCCCAATTTTTACTACCACTGTTCAACAATTATATGTAATTAAAATTCCTGATATAATAGTTGACAGCAGGGCGTTCCAGCACCAACCAAGAGTAACTGTGAGTGCTTACAGTGTTGTGCCAACACCAACAACTAAGGGGCCTATTTCTGCAGAGTATATACGGCAGGTCCCTACTTTCAAACATCCAACTTACAAACGACTCCTACTTGCAAACGCAAGAAGACAACAGGAAGTGAGAGGAAATCTACCACTAGGAAGGAAAATTCTCTCCTGTAAGAATAAATATGGGAGAAAGGTGTCTCCTCTGTACTGATGCTTTATCAGCAATCCTTGTTTCAAGAAAAACACCACATTTCAAAAACAGTTGTCATTAGGACGGAAAGTGAGGTGAAATGTTCTGAACAGGGGCACAGACAGCAAAACAAATGTTACAGGGGTGATAACCCTTACCTATGTTTTCCAAAAAGTTTAAAAATAGATTTTTGGTCTGGAGCTACACTTCAACAATGTACCTGTTCAAAATTACAAACAGATTCTACATAAGAACAAACCTACAGTCCCTGTCTTGTATGCACCGCCTGTATACGGCTGTTCAGAGTATATAGGGCCTTTTTTATTTTATGTGCGGGGTTCCCCTTAATATCCATACAAGACCCAAAGGGGCTGGTAATGGGCTGGGGTAGGGGGGGGGGTCATGGGGTAGCTATGCCATTTTTCTTAAAGATTTTCATCCATATTACCGGGACCAGACATTACATTAAAGCCGCAAGCAGTTTTAAATGGCTTTTTTTTCCTTTAGAAGTGTCATTTTGTGCAGGGACAGTTCTAAACACGGGAAACACGTGGCACTTCACAGGCATACTTTAGACACCCCCCAGGTACGATATTTAAAGGAATATTTGACTTTTTTTTTTTCACTTTATGCATCATTAAAATGACTGCTCCCGGAAAACGACCGTTTTTAAAACTTATTTTTGCATTGATACATGTCCCCTGGTGCAGAACCCGGGTTCCCAAACCCTTTTTAGGACAATAACATGCATAATAGTTGTTATAATTAGCACTTTAGAATTCGAACGTTCGCATCCATTGTATTTAATAGGGTTCTAATGTTCGTTCGAACTTTCGGTCCGTTCGCGGGTTCTGGTGCGAACCGAACCCGGGGGTGTTCGGCTCATCACTAATCAGTACATGGTATTTTAAGAGAGTCAGCTTGTGCTTGGTTTAGGGAAGGGAGTTGTATGTTTTCTAACCAGGTTTCCGAGTTTGGATCAGGGGGGCCACGGGGACTTGAGAGTAGGTTTTTGTAGTAGTTGGTGAAAATCTTCAAGACCTCTTTTGGGTGAGTGACTATGTTACCCTTTGTGTCTCGGAGTTTATAATTGTGTGTGGGTCTGCAGTCCTGTTTAAGTTTTCTAGCAAACATGGTCGAGGTTGAGTTGCTATGTAATAGGAATTTTGCTTTGGAAAACCTGAGGGATCTTTCTGTATTAGATGAAAGAATTAGGTCTAGAGCTTTCCTTTTGGATTGTATCTGTAAAGTGATATCCTGAGAGGGGGAGATTTGTAGTTTATTATATAGATGCTCTAGATCTTTGGTGAGGGATCTGATGTCTGCGAGTCTCTCTCGATTTCTAGTAGCTGTTAGGTTGATCAAGTGACCGCGGATGACAGCCTTGTGGGCAACCCACAGGGTTGTTGGAGAGGTTTTGTCATTTATGTTTTCATTGAAGTAATTTTCAATATGGGTGGTCACTGCCTGTGTGTTAGAGGCATTAGTAAGAAAGGAATCATTTAATCGCCAGTTGAAAGGTGAAATGGAGAGGCCTATGCATGAAGTTTCCAGGGATGTGATATTGTGGTCAGACTAAGGGCAGGGATGAATAAGAGCTTGAGAGGAATTGGCTAAGATGATGGGAGTGCAAAAGATGTAGTCAAGTCTGGCGTAACTATCATGGGGATGGGAGTAGTGTGTGTAGGATTTTACTCCTATATTATGAGCACGCCACGAGTCCACTAGTTGGAGTTTGTTAATGGATCTGTTCATAGATTTCGAAAAGGCCTGTGAAGAGGGAGAGATCTTACTTCTGTCCAATGCTGGGTGGGCGGAGAGGTTGAAATCTCCGCCAACAATAAGATGGGGGGAGCTATAACGGTCCAGGGTTTCAAAGAAATGTGTGAAAAATGTTGTTTGGGAGGTGTTAGGAGCATAAACAGATGCAATCGTAACTTCACGGTTGTTTATAGTGCCCTTAAGAATGATAAATCTGCTATTGTCGTCTTTATGAACTGATTGAATGTCAAAAATGATTGAGTTGCGTATAAATATCGCCACTCCTCGTGTTTTGTTTTCAAAAGTAGTGTAGTGGAATTGATTGTAGGACTTATTAAAGTACTTAGGGCAGTTAGAGGCCGCAAAATGCGTCTCTTGTAGGAGAAGGATGTCTGCGCCCAATCTTTTGTAATGGAGAAAAGCCTTGTTCCTTTTATGGGGAGAGTTGAAACCCTGGACGTTATGGGATAATATTTTAAGACCCATTATATATTAGAATAGTGTAGCTATGACTCAGGGGGACCCCCTCTGTAAGGATATGGGAAGAAAGAAACCACCGTATATTGAACTTGTGTGAGTACACTGTAAGGTGAATGGAGTTAAACCAATGTTTGAGTTGCAATACGTTGAGAATATATGGGAGTGAGCATAAGTCAAGTGTTTCAGATGCTGTGAGAAAGTAAACTATAGTTTCAGACATAAGAATACTGTAACAAGAAGATATTAAAGCCTTAACATTTCCAAATTTTGAGTCTTTTCTAAAGTGTGCCCTAAGGGCCGTTATAACTGAGAATAAAAAAATAACATGTATAAACGTGGGGACAGAAGAAATTCTGTCACAAAAACAATTAATTGAAAAATTGGTAGGGCCTAAAAGTCCTAATCCCGCCATACAAGCCGAGGGTCCCGCCATATAATGGAGAGACCGTCTAACCTGCCAGCAGGAGTGGGGGTCAATCTAGCGACAACGGAAGCTCCAGGCCAATTGGAAAACAAAATATTCTCTTTCTCTCTTTTTTTCTTTTCCTTCCTACTCCTTACTTGTTCTGTCTCAACTACAAAGCGATAAAGTTCATCTCCAGGTTTAAGTAGGCCTTACTCAAGCTGGTTTGATATTCATCCCTTGCATCGATACAGGCAGTTTAACTCAATGAATAAACTCACAGTTAGGACGACAGACGATGAATCCTTTCGAATGTTCAGTTTAATGATGGATATTCATAGGTAGAAAAACGTTGCAGTTGTAAGCCACATATAAGATGTTTAGCATGGAAGATATACAGGAGTAATGACCAGAATCAGGAAGTGGAGGAGATATATAAAGAACTACGGTGAGAGAGAGAGTTCAGCTAGAAAGAAGGGGACAGATCCTAAAGACACAGAGCAAGAATAATCACATAGTGTAACACAACACTCCCCGTCTGAAATCTTTAGATTTCATAACCTTAAACTAATATATATATTTTCAATAAGTCCAATACTGACGAATGTCCTGGAACCTGTAATGAAAAACATGCAACAAGCAAATGATAAACGTAAGTTCAACAGGATGAAGAACATAAAGTCACAGTATGATGTCTTCAAAGAATTCCAAAGTTCTGAGTAGAACCTGTAGATGGCAGCAATGTACTCCCCGCCGTGCCAACAGCATGGCTAGTCCTTGCACAAGTCACTCACCTGGCAAAAGGAGTACTAACTCTGTAATTGGTCGACTAAAGGTTTGTGTCGATCCTCCCTTGGTTACCTTGACTTCTACCTTCCGGACTTTGTTATCGTCGCTGGGCATAACTTTAGTAATAAGACCCAAAGGCCACTCATTTCGACAAACTTCCTTGTCTTTTAGAAGGATGAGGTCTCCAACCTTAAGATTCGGCTTAGATGCTTGCCATTTGTTACAACCTTGAAGGTGGTGAAGATACTTTTTCTTCCAGCGATGCCAGAACACATTGGCTAGATGCTGCACCTGCTTCCATTGATGCCTGTAACGGTGTGACCGCAGCTTCTGTTTTGTACTTACAGAAGTGTGGAGTGAGGTGTTCACAGTTCTTATTTTCTTATCATCTTCAGGGTTTACTAGCCCATAGGTGGTGTCAATAGGGAGTAAGTAAGAGTTCTCACGCAGAAACCTTGGAGGTGACAGCCATAAGCTGTCCTGAAGAGCGGCAGGTGAAACGGCTCTGGTCCCACAGTCAGCTGGGTTGAGTTCAGTGAGAACGTGATGCCATTGACTTGGTAGAGAGAATCTCTTGATACGTTCATCCCTGTTGCTGACGTACACATAAAATTGTTTTGTTTGGTTGTTTATGTAACCAAGTACTACCTTACTGTCTGTATAGAAGGTGAAAGAATCAATTCTAGTGTCCATTTCACTTCGTATGACCTCGGCAATTTCTACTGCTAGCACGGCTGCACAAAGTTCAAGTCTTGGTATGGTATGTGCAGGCTTGGGTGTGTGTTTTGCCTTGCCTAGGACAAAACTACAGTGTGATTCTCCATTCAGTTCAGAGGTCTTCAAATAGGCTACTGCAGCAATAGCTTCAACTGATGCATCAGAGAAAATATGAATCTCTCTCCGGTTAGCAGTTGAAATGGATCCTGGAACATAGCAACGGGGAATCTGAAGTTTTTCTAGTGACTTCAAAGAATATCTCCACCTTTCCCACTTTTGTTGATTCTCACTAGGCAAGGGAGTATCCCAGTCTATGTTCTCAGTAGACAACTGTCTTAGTAAAATCTTACCTTGAATGGTAACTGGAGCAAGGAAACCCAGTGGGTCATAGATGCTATTCACCACGGACAGGACTCCTCTCTTAGTGAAGGGTTTGTCACAAGCTGACACTTGGAAGGTGAATTTGTCTTGCTTGATGTTCCACAACAAACCCAGACTTCGCTGTACAGGAGGCACATCTGTACCTAAGTCAAGGTTTTTTAGACTAGTGGCATAGTCCTCAGAGTGAAAGGCATTCATAAGTTCCTGGCTGTTGGATATAATCTTGTGCAGTCTAAGGTTTGCTACAGACAGCATCTCCTTTGTTCTGGTGAGAAGATCAATTGCTTCTTTAGCAGTTGGAAAGGACTTAAGTGCGTCGTCAACGTAGAAGTTTCTTTCAACAAATTCACGGGCATCAGATCCATATTCAACTTCTCCAGTCTGAGCTGTTTTCCTTAGCCCATAAGTTGCCACTGCTGGGGAAGGACTGTTACCGAAGACATGTACCTTCATGCGATAATCTATAACTTCCTTGTTGAGGTCATTGTCCTTGTGCCATAGAAACCTGAGGTAGTTTCTGTTGTCTTCTCTGACGATGAAGCAGTGAAACATCTGTTGAATGCCGGCCATTACTGCTACAGGCTCTTGTCTGAAACAAATCAAGACTCCTATTAGACTGTTGTTCAAGTTGGGTCCCGTAAGGAGCATGTTGTTAAGAGAAACACCTTTGTGCTGAGCACTGGAATCAAAGACAACTTTGATTTGGTCTGGTTTGCGTGGGTGATACACGCCAAAGGATGGAAGGTACCAGCATTCTTCTCCCTCCTTTAGTGGGGGAGCAGGCTCTGCATGATCTCTGTCAAATACATTTTGCATAAAGTCCACAAAGTGCTTTTGCATCTCTGGTTTCCTGCTTAAGTTTCGCTTTAAGGAGGAGAATCTACTGATGGCCTGCTGTAAGTTGTTGGGCAATCTCTCTCTTGGGAGACGAAAGGGTAGGGGTGCTACCCAGTTATTGGAGTCATCTTGAAAGAACTCATTGTCCATTACCTTGATGAATTCTTTGTCTTCCATTGAAGGAGCCAGTATGTCATCTTCACTGGTTGCATTAAACACTGTAGAGCCGAAGTCGCCATCATGGCAGGAGAAAGGGCTTGTGTCACCTGAGATACCATGTTGCCATTCGTGGCTGGCTATCTTCTCTTTCACCCAGTAGTGATGTGGGCATGGCTCAAAGTAAGTGTTTCGGCCATTTGGCAGAACATTTGTCTTGAATGACGAAATGTTGGTAGGTCTTTTCATTTTGCCTATGCAGACATTGCCTATGATGACCCACCCTAGATCTGTGCGCTGGGCAAATGGGGCATCTGGGGGTCCACTGACTTGTCTGTGTACCTTGTGAACTCTTAGAATGTCTCTTCCTAACAGAAGAAGGATCTGAGCATCTTTGTCAAGCGGCGGTATCTCATTTGCTATTACCTTGAGGTGAGGGTGATGGAAAGCAGCAGCTGGAGTAGGGATTTCTTCCCTGTTAGCATGTATCTGATTGCACTCAACAAGTGTAGGTAAGGGTAATTGCAAGTTACCTTTGAGAGAAGATACCATGAGTCCATGAGCCCTTCTTCCAGAAACCTCTATAGTTCCACTACAGGTACCCAAGGTGTAAGGATGAGCTTCGCCTTTTATTTCAAATAGATTGAACAATTCCGATTTTGCAAGTGATCGATTGCTCTGATCGTCTAAGATAGCATATGCCTTTAGAGACTTTTCTGGTTGATCCTTGTGGTATATGTTCACCAAGCATATCTTAGCACAGGACTTACCACAGCGGTCTTCTCCACAAACTTCAGTGCAGGATGAAGAAATGATGGTAGAATTAGGCACTTGGTCTGTATTCTCCCCGCCATGCGTTAACCTGGGAGGAGTGTTGGCAGGTTGTGCAGAGCTGGGCTCAAGAGGATGGAGGGCTTGCACATGTTCTTCAGAGCCACACTCTATGCACTTGATGGACACATTACAGTCCCTTGCAAAATGTTCTGTAGAAGCACAGCACCTGAAACATACCCTAAATGTCTTTAAAAGCTCCTTGCGCTCTTCCAGAGGCTTTTTCCTAAAGCCGATACATTTATTGAGGGGGTGTGGCTTCTTGTGTATGGGACACTCTCTGTTAGGGTTTTCAATCTTCCTACTCTGTTTGTTCGTGGCCAGAACTGTGGTAGGGGTGGGAAGGATGTCAGTCTTTTTCACGGACATTGGGCCTCTATGGTTTCTGTAGTTGCCCTGAAGACTGGTACTCTTAGGAAAGGGTGAGAAGAGACTGTACTCACCGTAGGAAAAACTTGGATCGTTCTTGGTCTCTGCAATTTCCCTGATGAATTCACAGAAGAAAGAGAATGGCGGGAAGGAAACCTTGTTCTCTCTTTTGTATGATGACCCTAGTGCAGTCCATTTCTCTTGCAAACCATACAGTAGCTTGGAGACAATTGGGTTTACCCCTCTTGGAGTGTCAAGGTAACTGAGTCCAGGTAGTTTTGGGTCTGTCTTGGCTAGCTGAAGCTCAAGGAGAAGGTCACTCAGTCTCTGGAACTCCTTGTTGTCCTTACCGGATATCTTTGGGAAAGTTTCCAGACGCATGAACAAAGCATTTTCTATAGCTTCTGGACTGCCATAACTTTGCTCTAGTCGCTCCCATGCAGCTGTGAGGCCTGCAGTAGGATTGTCCATGAAAACTGATCTTAATGGCTTAACACGTGCAGCAGATAGAGGACCAAGCCATTTGATCAGCAGATTCAATTCTTGATCAGCTGTAATGCCAATATTGCTGATTGTAGTTCTGAAGGCACATTTCCAACTTCTGTAGTTCTCAGGTTGGTCAAAAAAACTTGTAAGACCAGTCTTTGTGAGCTCTCTACGAAGCATGTACCTCACAAACTCTTCTGTCTCAGTTGTCTCCGCCTTTATGTGAGATGCTGTTGGCTGTATGGTGCTGATTGCGTTATCTTTGACATTGTTGTTAAAGGACACAGGGAAATATGGTGCAGCAGATGCATCCAGGTGAGTTGCTTGCTTGAAGTCAGTTGTTCCAATGGTACGTTGATTCAAGGCTGTACCGATGACTGGAGATTGATGACTTGCTTGAAGCTTGCGCTGATGCTCTGTGACGTATGAAGGCAGGCAAGGTAGGCAGGTAGGAAATGCAGTGGAGTGATTTTGAGTGCAGGAAGTTGCTGGAACCTCTTTAACTTGAAGCTGTGAAGGAGTCTCTATGTAGCCGGGAGCATTGGAGACAATGGAGTGTGCACTGCAGTGGCTTAGGACATAGTCTTTAGTGCGTTTGAGGGGGTCTTCCATATCTGCTATGTTTAGGTTAATGCTGTCTTTCTCACTTGCACCTTCATCTGCACTGATAGCTTGCTGTAGGACCGTTAGCTTTGCCATAGCTGCGTCATGTTTACACTGTTCATTTAAGGTTTCCATTGTTGCTCTTTGTCGTGCTGACTGCGCTTCCAACTCTGCTCTTTGAAGTGCTGACTGCGCTTCCAACTCTGCCCTTTGAGCTTCCAACTCTGCTCTTTTTTCTGCATATGCCACCTGCACTTTGCTGGCTTCCACTTCAGCGCGGGCATTAATAAGTCACTCACTGAGTGTTGAGTATCTTGAACTATGGGATCTTGACGAGTTTTTAGAACGTCTGGTGGAAACAGATCTGTGAGATGCAGTGTCCTGTAACAGCTTTATTTTTGCTTCTGCCTTTAATCTGGTTTGCTGGATAAAACTGTCTCTTTCAATATTGAGAGCACTGACGCGCTTTAATTGTGTCATCGCACTTTCTGTATTCATGTTTTGCAAGACATTAGTGAATTTGCTGCTGGTAAGCTGATAAAGCTCATATGAGGCAGAAAGTTGTTTAATGGCGCCCTCTAGTGTCAGTGGTTCACGTTCAACAGACACTGTATTGGCTTCAGCAAGGATTTTCTCCCAGACTAATTCCAAGCTATTTGACAATTCAGTCCTTGAAGCTTCATAATTCTCCATTACTTTCCAAGTGGGTTTAACTGAGCGTTTGGGTAACTCAGTTTCTTCAGGAACTTGTGAGGAGGTAGATGTGAGTTCACATGCAGAAGCTTGGTCACTCATGATAGCAGACTGACTGTGAAAGCAGGCAGGATCTGTGTGCTGAAATATGACACTGTGCAGATTGTCTCAGGCTATAAGGCTGCCATGTGCTGCTCTGTCCCTTCTGTCTTGCTATGAGGGCAGTAAATCTTGTCTGTTTCAGTACTGACATGCAGAAATCTTGTAATTAGGCTGTGAAACTCCGTTTTTCTACTGTTCTGTCTCAACTACAAAGCAATAAAGTTCATCTCCAGGTTTAAGTAGGCCTTACTCAAGCTGGTTTGATATTCATCCCTTGCATCGATACAGGCAGTTTAACTCAATGAATAAACTCACAGTTAGGACGACAGACGATGAATCCTTTCGAATGTTCCGTTTAATGATGGATATTCATAGGTAGAAAAACGTTGCAGTTGTAAGCCACATGTAAGATGTTTAGCATGGAAGATATACAGGAGTAATGACCAGAATCAGGAAGTGGAGGAGATATATAAAGAACTACGGTGAGAGAGAGAGTTCAGCTAGAAAGGAGGGGACAGATCTTAAAGACACAGAGCAAGAATAATCACATAGTGTAACACAACATTACTCCTTTTTCCTAGCGGCTGAACCAGCCAGGTAGAAACTGAGAACATTTTCAAAAGATTAGTATGAACATATTCTGGGAGGATGGGAAAGAAGAGAAGAAAAAATAAAAGAAAAAAAAAAGGGGGACAAAAAATCCAATTTCTCTCATACCCAAGCAAACAGTATGGATTATGTGAATATTATAAAATGTTAATAAACAGGTATGAGAACGTGTGAGTATAAGGAGCCAGGCAAGTTCTGTCTTTTTGTGTGATAAAAAAAAAAAAAAGGGGGGGGGGAAGGGGGAAAAATTGAGCAAAAATGTTCGTCCGGGTGTCGAGTGTTAGGAGGAGCAGACTGCTGCCGGTATGAAGGGGGAGTCACCATATGTGGGGACTTTGCCAGGAGATATCCATGCGGAAGTACAGTAACTTATAATAACCCAGGGATGGTAAAAGTATTATGAAAAGAAAAAATGGACCTTCCTTCACCCCTCGATGTATCGGTCAATTCCTACTTGATGATGTTCATTTGGCCTTGGAGAGGATGAGGACCAAAGTGATGTGTAGAGGGCTGTAGAGGGCTGAGAAAATTCCAGATCATGTTTCTATTGAGAGATGTGAAGAAGGCTGGTTTCTGTTAGGGAAAACTGTAGTGTCAAAGCATGGGGTGATGGTGCGGGGAGGCTGACTAACTCTCCTGATTCTGGTGAACTTGAAATAGTCTTCTTTGGTCTCTCTGATTTCTTCTGGTGGAGGGGGTAGACCAGATAGGAGAAGGTCTTGGAGTCGGTGGGGGGCGATTTAGGGGGTCTTGCTGAAGAAGGCCCAGTTTCACTAGCAGCTCCTTGCCCTCTATAATATTATATACAGTGTAAGTCGTACCATTATGAGGGATAGAGCGTTTAAATGGAAAACCCCAGCGATATTTGATTCTTGCTGCTTGTAGTATACTAGTAACTTCTTTCATCCTACGCCTCCTGTCCAGCGTGGCTGGAGAAATATCAGGGTATATCTGCAGTCTTTTACCCTCAAAAGTGATATTAGGTGTGTTTCTGGAAGCGTGCATTATTTCCTCCTTAACGAGAAAGTCACGCATACACATAATTATGTCTCTGGGGGGCTTGTCTGGTGTGGGTTTGGGACGGAGAGCTCTGTGTATCCTGTCACACAGAAACTCTGTGGAGGATCTGCTAGGCAGGAGGTCCTGGAAGATCTTTGTGACTGCAGGCACCAAGTCTGTGATGGTTACAGGAAATCCACGCAGTCTTATATTATGGCGCCTGTTTCTGTTGTCTAAATGTTCGACTTGGGCCTGCATAAAGGCAAAGTTATCTGCAAGATTCTCATGGTCTTTTCTCAGATCATTGTGAGCAAGGGAGAGCTCATCATGTTTGGCCTCAAGCTTGTCTGTGCGGTTGCCTATGCTGGCTATCTCAAGTGAGAGGGCCGCAGTAGAATTATGTACTTCCTTTTCAATTTTTTCCACTAGCTTCTCAAAGATAGTGGTGAGGCTAGCATCTAGGTCTGCTTTAGTGAGGGGAGGATTGTACTCACTGTTCCCCTGGGAAGCTGCCGGGATGTGGTTAGCATGAGCCGCATGTGTCTCGGTGCTGCTGCCGCCACCATCTTGAGGAGTATTGCAGGCTCTCTGTTCCATGTTCAGGAGAAGGTTGGTGAGGCACTTTTGAGAGCGCCGATATCGCTGTTTTTTGCCGGATGGCATGCACAAAGTTTTCCCACAGGGGTGCTGGGTGAAATTGCTGGGATTTAGCGCGAATTGCCCTGGGTAGCTGGCCTGGAAGGACCGGGTCTAGCGGAGCACGGCTCAGGCACGTCCTTCCTGCATCGCGTCGCGCATGCGCCCCTATTTTTTACTTTTTGATATAGTAAATATCCCCAAAAAATATATGTAGCGTGGTATTGCCTTTTAAATCCCTCAGACTACATTACCCAGTACACTTTTAGGCACCCAGGGTGCATTGCCCCACGCAAGGACTGCTGGGGTGGACTTTATAAGGGAGTGGCGGAGCCCACTTCTCTCTCTTTGGACACCGCCCGCCCAGCAAGTTGAACTGCTGCTTGAGCTCCTGTGACTCTGGGCCAGAAGCCTGGGCCTTTTCTCCAAAGAGCCTTCCGCACGTACCGAGGAACCTGAGGGACGTCTCCCCTTTGACACTGCACCTTTGCCTGGAGGACCGAAGACCCGGATGTCGAGGGATCGGTGTACTTAGACACCGCAGCGGAAGAAACGGATGCGGACTGGTCCGGTTGGGTGAGAGAGCACCTGCTCATAGACAGACACAGTATTTTTGTTACCTTGGTGGATTACAAATTCTATTCTTCAAGTGCACCACCGTTGCTAGCGAAGATTTCCCTACAGAACTTCCACTTAGTTCAGTCAGGCCTGACTGGGTAGCGTAGACATTCCTGGGCGCCATATTGTCCACGAGGGGAAATAGCTGCAAAGGGGACTATTAGAGTTGCATAGCATTGTATACTTGTCTGCTCGTTTAAACACTGTTTATTGCAGGGCTCTGCACATGATATGTACCCACCTGTTTTACTGCTTACCCACTAATCTAAGTAAACATACAAGGGTTAAGTATATTGATGTCTGTGTTCTTTACTTTACGGAAGGGATAGGTAAAGGAAGTTTTAAAACATCACTGTGTTCTTGCCATAGGATTGTGCCGCTGTGAGTTACAGGCCTCACAATCCTATCATCCCTTACAAACTGTGCCAAGGGAGGTTAGAGCCGATTGCCAGGGGTTGACAGCGGTGCACTACAGGGCCCAAAAATCATACAGGCAGCCCTCTTAACTGGGGGTATCGCTACATATCTAATAAAAAAAAAAATCAGTTTAGGCCGATACGTATTCTTCTACATATTTTTGGTAAAAAAAATCGCAATCAGCGTTTATTGATTGGTTTGCGCAAAAGTTATAGCGTCTACAAAATAGGGGATAGTTTTATGGCATTTTTATTAATATTTTTTTTTTTACTAGTAATGGCGGCGATCAGCGATTTTTATCATGACTGCGACATTATGGCGGACACATCGGACACTTTTGGCACATTTTTGGGACCATTGTCATTTTTACAGCGATCAGTGCTATAAAAATGCACTGATTACTGTGAAAATGACACTGGCAGTGAATTGGGTTAACCACTAGGTGGCGCTGTAGTGGTTAAGTGTTCCCTATTGAGTGTTTCTTACTGTAGGGGGGATGGGCTGTGTGTCACATGACACTGATCTTCGCTCCGAGTACACGGAGCAGAGATACGTGTCATTGTCACTAGGCAGAGCGGGGAGATGCTTGTTTATACAAGCATCTCTCCGCTCTATACCTCCGTGAGACGATCGCGGGGATCCCCACAGCGATCGAGTCCGTCCGTGCCATTCTGCCGGTCCTTAAGTGGTTAAAATCATAAATATGTCTAAAACCACAAGCGACAATCCTCTTATCTTCACCAAAACTGGGTACCCAAGAGTATAGTACCTATGCCTATATTCAGATATGAGCCGGAAACATTTCACCCCTAAGTGTTAATAGCAGTGGCGGCTGCTCATACGGGTGCAGCGCAGCCGCCCTAATCCATGCGTCCGGCCTTAAATCTACATGCAGGGCGCCAAATGCATGGATTTCATATGGGTTTTTTTTTAAGCACATGATTAAAGCCTGAGGCTCCAATTGGCTGTAAAAAGGGTGGGTTCGGGGCACAGAGTACAGCATCCCAAGACCAGCCAGTTGTGTTAAATTAGCAAATTAATATTTGCTAATGTCTTCTTGTTTCTCCTCCCAGCCAATCAGGATGCGGGTCCTGAGACCCAATTGGCCAGAAGTCCTAAGCCCCGGTTGGCTGCGAGTCCTAAGTCCTGATTGGCCAGAAGGAGAAGCGACCACCGGAACTCGGGAGGAGACGCAGGGGCTGAAGCCTCCCAAGTCGCCACCTGGATGGGGTAAGTGCAGGGCTGGCAAGGGGCCTGGCGGGCGACAGGCGAGCGAAGTGGGGATCGATCGAGTGACAGGGGTGGGACAGGGGTGGAGGGTGGTTGACTGGCTGGGGGGGGGCGCGTATTGCCCCCCCCCAAGAAAATTGAGCACCAGCCTCCACTAATTAATAGAATTTCTAGATTTCTATCCAAGGAGGCTCTTTGGAAGCTTCCTTATATGCCATATATCATACATATGCCCATGGAAAGGATGTCCAATCATCCAGCCACAATATATCACAAATAGAGTCCAAATTGGTTTGGGTAACTGTTCTGTCTCAACTACAAAGCGATAAAGTTCATCTCCAGGTTTAAGTAGGCCTTACTCAAGCTGGTTTGATATTCATCCCTTGCATCGATACAGGCAGTTTAACTCAATGAATAAACTCACAGTTAGGACGACAGACGATGAATCCTTTCGAATGTTCCGTTTAATGATGGATATTCATAGGTAGAAAAACGTTGCAGTTGTAAGCCACATGTAAGATGTTTAGCATGGAAGATATACAGGAGTAATGACCAGAATCAGGAAGTGGAGGAGATATATAAAGAACTACGGTGAGAGAGAGAGTTCAGCTAGAAAGAAAGGGACAGATCTTAAAGACACAGAGCAAGAATAATCACATAGTGTAACACAACACTCCCCGTCTGAAATCTTTAGATTTCATAACCTTAAACTAAAATATATATTTTCAAAAAGTCCAATACTGACGAATGTCCTGGAACCTGTAATGAAAAACATGCAACAAGCAAATGATAAACGTAAGTTCAACAGGATGAAGAACATAAAGTCACAGTATGATGTCTTCAAAGAATTCCAAAGTTCTGAGTAGAACCTGTAGATGGCAGCAATGTACTCCCCGCCATGCCAACAGCATGGCTAGTCCTTGCACAAGTCACTCACCTGGCAAAAGGAGTACTAACTCTGTAATTGGTCGACTAAAGGTTCGTGTCGATCCTCCCTTGGTTACCTTGACTTCTACCTTCCGGACTTTGTTATCGTCGCTGGGCATAACTTTAGTAATAAGACCCATAGGCCACTCATTCCGACAAACTTCCTTGTCTTTTAGAAGGATGAGGTCTCCAACCTTAAGATTCGGCTTAGATGCTTGCCATTTGTTACAACCTTGAAGGTGATGAAGATACTTTTTCTTCCAGCGATGCCAGAACACATTGGCTAGATGCTGCACCTGCTTCCATTGATGCCTGTAATGGTGTGACCGCAGCTTCTGTTTTGTACTTACAGAAGTGTGGAGTGAGGTGTTCACAGTTCTTATTTTCTTATCATCTTCAGGGTTTACTAGCCCATAGGTGGTGTCAATAGGGAGTAAGTAAGAGTCCTCACGCAGAAACCTTGGAGGTGACAGCCATAAGCTGTCCTGAAGAGCGGCAGGTGACAGGGCTCTGGTCCCACAGTCAGCTGGGTTGAGTTCAGTGGGAACGTGATGCCATTGACTTGGTAGAGAGAATCTCTTGATACGTTCAACCCTGTTGCTGACGTACACATAAAATTGTTTTGTTTGGTTGTTTATGTAACCAAGTACTACCTTACTGTCTGTATAGAAGGTGAAAGAATCAATTCTAGTGTCCATTTCACTTCGTATGACCTCGGCAATTTCTACTGCTAGCACGGCTGCACAAAGTTCAAGTCTTGGTATGGTATGTGCAGGCTTGGGTGTGAGTTTTGCCTTGCCTAGGACAAAACTACAGTGTGATTCTCCATTCAGTTCAGAGGTCTTCAAATAGGCTACTGCAGCAATAGCTTCAACTGATGCATCAGAGAAAATATGAATCTCTCTCCGGTTAGCGGTTGAAGTGGATCCTGGAACATAGCAACGGGGAATCTGAAGTTTTTCTAGTGACTTCAAAGAATATCTCCACCTTTCCCACTTGTGTTGATTCTCACTAGGCAAGGGAGTATCCCAGTCTATGTTCTCAGTAGACAACTGTCTTAGTAAAATCTTACCTTGAATGGTAACTGGAGCAAGGAAACCCAGTGGGTCATAGATACTATTCACCACGGACAGGACTCCTCTCTTAGTGAAGGGTTTGTTACAAGTTGACACTTGGAAGGTGAATTTGTCTTGCTTGATGTTCCACAACAAACCCAGACTTCGCTGTACAGGAGGCACATCTGTACCTAAGTCAAGGTTTTTTAGACTAGTGGCATAGTCCTCAGAGTGAAAGGCATTCATAAGTTCCTGGCTGTTGGATATAATCTTGTGCAGTCTAAGGTTTGCTACAGACAGCATCTCCTTTGTTCTGGTGAGAAGATCAATTGCTTCTTTAGCAGTTGGAAAGGACTTAAGTGCGTCATCAACATAGAAGTTTCTTTCAACAAATTGACGGGCATCAGATCCATATTCAACTTCTCCAGTTTGAGCTGTTCTCCTTAGCCCATAAGTTGCCACTGCTGGGGAAGGACTGTTACCGAAGACATGTACCTTCATGCGATAATCTATAACTTCCTTGTTGAGGTCATTGTCCTTGTGCCATAGAAACCTGAGGTAGTTTCTGTTGTCTTCTCTGACGATGAAGCAGTGAAACATCTGTTGAATGTCGGCCATTACTGTAACAGGCTCTTGTCTGAAACGAATCAAGACTCCTGTTAGACTGTTGTTCAAGTTGGGTCCCGTAAGGAGCATGTTGTTAAGAGAAACACCTTCGTGCTGAGCACTGGAATCAAAGACAACTCTGATTTGGTCTGGTTTGCGTGGGTGATACACGCCAAAGGATGGAAGGTACCAGCATTCTTCTCCCTCCTTTAGTGGGGAAGCAGGCTCTGCATGATCTCTGTCAAATACATTTTGCATAAAGTCCACAAAGTGCTTTTGCATCTCTGGTTTCCTGCTTAAGTTTCGCTTTAAGGAAGAGAATCTACTGATGGCCTGCTGTAAGTTGTTGGGCAATCTCTCTCTTGGGAGACGAAAGGGTAGGGATGCTATCCAGTTATTGGAGTCATCTTGAAAGAACTCATTGTCCATTACCTTGATGAATTCTTTGTCTTCCATTGAAGGAGCCAGTATGTCATCTTCACTGGTTGCATTAAACACTGTAGAGCCGAAGTCGCCATCATGGCAGGAGAAAGGGCTTGTGTCACCTGAGATACCATGTTGCCATTCGTGGCTGGCTATCTTCTCTTTCACCCAGTAGTGATGTGGGCATGGCTCAAAGTAAGTGTTTTGGCCATTTGGCAGAACATTTGTCTTGAATGACGAAATGTTGGTAGGTCTTTTCATTTTGCCTATGCAGACATTGCCTCTGATGACCCACCCTAGATCTGTGCGCTGGGCAAATGGGGCATCTGGGGGTCCACTGACTTGTCTGTGTACCTTGTGAACTCTTAGAATGTCTCTTCCTAACAGAAGAAGGATCTGAGCATCTTTGTCAAGCGGCGGTATCTCATTTGCTATTACCTTGAGGTGAGGGTGATGGAAAGCAGCAGCTGGAGTAGGGATTTCTTCCCTGTTAGCAGGTATCTGATTGCACTCAACAAGTGTAGGTAAGGGTAATTGCAAGTTACCTTTGAGAGAAGATACCATGAGTCCATGAGCCCTTCTTCCAGAAACCTCTATAGTTCCACTACAGGTACCCAAGGTGTAAGGATGAGCTTCGCCTTTTATTTCAAATAGATTGAACAATTCCGATTTTGCAAGTGATCGATTGCTCTGATCGTCTAAGATAGCATATGCCTTTAGAGACTTTTCTGGTTGATCCTTGTGGTATATGTTCACCAAGCATATCTTAGCACAGGACTTACCACAGCGGTCTTCTCCACAAACTTCAGTCCAGGATGAAGAAATGATGGTAGAATTAGGCACTTGGTCTGTATTCTCCCCGCCATGCGTTAACCTGGGAGGAGTGTTGGCAGGTTGTGCAGAGCTGGGCTCAAGAGGATGGAGGGCTTGCACATGTTCTTCAGAGCCACACTCTATGCACTTGATGGAAACATTACAGTCTCTTGCAAAATGTTCTGTAGAAGCACAGCACCTGAAACATACCCTAAATGTCTTTAAAAGCTCCTTGCGCTCTTCCAGAGGCTTTTTCCTAAAGCCGATACATTTATTGAGGGGGTGTGGCTTCTTGTGTATGGGACACACTCTGCTAGGGTTTTCAATCTTCCTACTCTGTTTGTTCGTGGCCAGAACTGTGGTAGGGGTGGGAAGGATGTCAGTCTTTTTCACGGACACTGGGCCTCTATGGTTTCTGTAGTTGCCCTGAAGACTGGTACTCTTAGGAAAGGGTGAGAAGAGACTGTACTCACCGTAGGAAAAACTTGGATCGTTCTTGGTCTCTGCAATTTCCCTGATGAATTCACAGAAGAAAGAGAATGGAGGGAAGGAAACCTTGTTCTCTCTTTTGTATGATGAACCTAGTGCAGTCCATTTCTCTTGCAAACCATACGGGAGCTTGGAGACAATTGGGTTTACCCCTCTTGGAGTGTCAAGGTAACTGAGTCCAGGTAGTTTTGGGTCTGTCTTGGCTAGCTGAAGCTCAAGGAGAAGGTCACTCAGTCTCTGGAACTCCTTGTTGTCCTTACCGGATATCTTTGGGAAAGTTTCCAGACGCATGAACAAAGCATTTTCTATAGCTTCTGGACTGCCATAACTTTGCTCTAGTCGCTCCCATGCAGCTGTGAGGCCTGCAGTAGGATTGTCCATGAAAACCGATCTTAATGGCTTAACACGTGCAGCAGATAGAGGACCAAGCCATTTGATCAGCAGATTCAATTCTTGATCAGCTGTAATGCCAATATTGCTGATTGTAGTTCTGAAGGCACATTTCCAACTTCTGTAGTTCTCAGGTTGGTCATCAAAACTTGTAAGACCAGTCTTTGTGAGCTCCCTGCGAAGCATGTACCTCACAAACTCTTCTGTCTCAGTTGTCTCAGCCTTTATGTGAGATGCTGTTGGCTGTATGGTGCTGATTGCGTTATCTTTGACATTGTTGTTAAAGGACACAGGGAAATATGGTGCAGCAGATGCATCCAGGTGAGTTGCTTGCTTGAAGTCAGTTGTTCCAATGGTACGTTGATTCAAGGCTGTACCGATGACTGGAGATTGATGACTTGCTTGAAGCTTGCGCTGATGCTCTGTGGCGTATGAAGGCAGGCAAGGTAGGCAGGTAGGAAATGCAGTGGAGTGATTTTGAGTGCAGGAAGTTGCTGGAACCTCTTTAACTTGAAGCTGTGAAGGAGTCTCTATGTAGTCGGGAGCATTGGAGACAATGGAGTGTGCACTGCAGTGGCTTAGGACATAGTCTTTAGTGCGTTTGAGGGGGTCTTCCATATCTGCTATGTTTAGGTTAATGCTGTCTTTCTCACTTGCACCTTCGTCTGCACTGATAGCTTGCTGTAGGACCCTTAGCTTTGCCATAGCTGCGTCATGTTTACACTGTTCATTTAAGGTTTCCATTGTTGCTCTTTGTCGTGCTGACTGCGCTTCCAACTCTGCCCTCTGAGCTTCCAACTCTGCTCTTTTTTCTGCATATGCCACCTGCACTTTGCTGGCTTCCACTTCAGCGCGGGCATTAATAAGTCGCTCACTGAGTGTTGAGTATCTTGAACTATGGGATCTTGACGAGTTTTTAGAACGTCTGGTGGAAACAGATCTGTGAGATGCAGTGTCCTGTAACAGCTTTATTTTTGCTTCTGCCTTTAATCTGGTTTGCTGGATAAAACTGTCTCTTTCAATATTAAGAATGTTGACCTGCTTTAACTGCCTCATCGCATTTTCTGTCTTCATGTTTTGTAAGACATTAGTGAATTTGATGCTGGTAAGCTGATAAAGCTCATATGAGGCAGAAAGTTGTTTAATGGCGCCCTCTAGTGTCAGTAGTTCACGTTCAACAGACACTGTATTGGCTTCAGCAAGGATTTTCTCCCAGACTAATTCCAAGCTATTTGACAATTCAGTCCTTGAAGCTTCATAATTCTCCATTACTTTCCAAGTGGGTTTAACTGAGCGTTTGGGTAACTCAGTTTCTTCAGGAACTTGTGGGGATGTAGATGTGAGTTCACATGCAGAAGCTTGGTCACTCATGATAGCAGACTGACTGTGAAAGCAGGCAGGATCTGTGTGCTGAAATATGACACTGTGCAGATTGTCTCAGGCTATAAGGCTGCCATGTGCTGCTCTGTCCCTTCTGTCTTGCTATGAGGGCAGTAAATCTTTTCTGTTTCAGTACTGACATGCAGAAATCTTGTAATTAGGTTGTGAAACTCAGTTTTTCTACTGTTCTGTCTCAACTACAAAGCGATAAAGTTCATCTCCAGGTTTAAGTAGGCCTTACACAAGCTGGTTTGCTATTCATCCCTTGCATCGATACAGGCAGTTTAACTCAATGAATAAACTCACAGTTAGGACGACAGACGATGAATCCTTTCGAATGTTCCGTTTAATGATGGATATTCATAGGTAGAAAAACGTTGCAGTTGTAAGCCACATGTAAGATGTTTAGCATGGAAGATATACAGGAGTAATGACCAGAATCAGGAAGTGGAGGAGATATATAAAGAACTACAGTGAGAGAGAGAGTTCAGCTAGAAAGAAGGGGACAGATCTTAAAGACACAGAGCAAGAATAATCACATAGTGTAACACAACAGTAACTGTACACTAATGTTGCACTGAAACCAGTATTGGTATTGGTGCTGATAGTAAGCATTTAGTACTTGCAGTACTTGCTCAAATGCTCTGATACCCAAACCGATACCTTTGCGGTGCAATTTGAGCCTATGCAAGATGAATAGACTCAAGTTGCACTTCAAAGAATCGCATGTGATTTGAACAGGAATGTGGTGCAATTCCTGTTCAAATCGCATGCAGTTTCCCCCACCGCTTCTGTATGGACCCAGGCTTGTCATAGTGACATCAGCCTGGGTTCATACAGGAGCGGTGCGGGAAACCGCATGCAATTCAGACAAGAATTGGACCGCATTCCTCTTCAAATCGCATGTGATTCTTTGCAGTGCGATTTGATCCCATTCACCTTGTATGGGCTCAAATTGCAGTGCAAAGGTATCGGTACTCAGTATCGTCGAGTATTTGACCAAAAGTATCGGTACTCATACTCACCGGTAAAAAAATCGGTATCGCATAGTTGCCAACAGTCACGGATTGGCCGGGACATTCCCGGGATTCAAACCCTTTTCCCGGATTTATTTTGTCCCTGCCAATGTCCCGGCCAATCCGTTTTTTTCCCGGTTTCCACGACTTTGGCCGCCGCGGGCCGACGCCGCTAGAGGTCCACGGCCGGCGGAGACAATGTCTCCGCCGGCCGCCATTTTAAAGAAGACCAAAACCAGGATGTAGTACAATAGAAAATAAAGCTGCTGCGGTGCCGCCCATACCCCGCGTCTCCCCGTGGGTGGGCGGCGCCACAGCAGCTTTATCTTCTATTGTACTACATCCGTGTTTTGGCTGGCCGGCCGGCCACCCCCCCGCCCCGCCCCGCCCCGCTGCAGGTCTGTCTGTAATGGAAAGGGGCGGGGGTGGGCGGCGCCACAGCTTAATTTTTTGTGCAGCCACGCGGTCGGCTCCGCCTCTATTTTGTTCCCCCTCGGGGAAGGGGAAACAGTAATGGCGGTCGAGACAGGAGACACCTGGTTAAGGGGGGACTCCGCTGGGGATGCCTGATGTAAGGGGGGACTCCGCTGGGGACGCCTGTTGTAAGGGGGGACTCCGCTGAGGACACCTGATGTAAGGAAGGACTCCGCTGGGGACGCCTGACGTAAGGGGGGACTCCACTGGGGACGCCTGATGTAAGGGGGGACTCCGCTGGGGACGCCTGTTGTAAGGGGGGACTCCGCTGGGGACGCCTGTTGTAAGGGGGGACTCCGCTGGGGACGCCTGATGTAAGGGGGGACTCCGCTGGGGACGCCTGATGTAAGGGGGGACTCCACTGGGGACGCCTGATGTAAGGGGGGACTCCACTGGGGATGCCTGATGTAAGGGGGGACTCCGCTGGGGACACCTGATGTAAGGGGGGACTCCGCTGGGGACGCCTGATGTAAGGGGGGACTCCACTGGGGACGCCTGATGTAAGGGGGGACTCCACTGGGGACACCTGATGTAAGGGGGGACTCCACTGGGGATGCCTGATGTAAGGGGGGACTCCGCTGGGGACGCCTGATGTAAGGGGGGACTCCACTGGGGACGCCTGATGTAAGGGGGGACTCCACTGGGGACGCCTGATGTAAGGGGGACCTCCACTGGGGACGCCTGATGTAAGGGGGGACTCCACTGGGGACGCCTGATGTAAGGGGGGACTCCGCTGGGGATGCCTGATGTAAGGGGGGACTCCGCTGGGGACGCCTGATGTAAGGGGGGACTCCGCTGGGGACACCTGATGTAAGGGGGGACTCCACTGGGGACGCCTGATGTAAGGGGGGACTCCACTGGGGATGCCTGATGTAAGGGGGGACTCCACTGGGGATGCCTGATGTAAGGGGGGACTCCGCTGGGGACGCCTGATGTAAGGGGGGACTCCGCTGGGGACACCTGATGTAAGGGGGGACTCCGCTGGGGACACCTGATGTAAGGGGGGACTCCGCTGGGTACGCCTGATGTAAGGAAGGACTCCGCTGGGTAAAGCTGATGTAAGGACAGACTCCATTGGGGGCACCTGATGGCATCTGGTGGCAGGCGACGTGGCAGGTGACACACTTGGGGCTTACAGTGATTAGGCATTATGGTGAGTTGAATGATTTAATTTTATATTACAATGTAATAATAGAAATAATGCGCTTCAATCATCCTGACACCATAACAAACATGGTGTCGGGATGATTGAAGCGCCAACAGGTGTTTTGGAGTATCCTTATCTGCCAATTTTGTTACACATTTCTATTGTGGTGTAGGATCTGGCTTCTTTCTTTCTATTTCTTTCTCTCTCTTTCTCTCACCTCGGACTGTAGCCACACCCCTTTGAACCACGCCCATTTAAGCCACACCCACTATTGTGCGTAAACCACGCCCAGTTTTCGCAGCATTTTTCATTTCACCATGACACGCCTACAAACGAATGTCCCGCCCCCTAATTATAGCAAGGCTCCGCCTCAATACAAAAAAAGTGTCCCAGATGTTTTTTTTCCAATGTTGGCAACTATGGTATCGGTGCATCCCTAATGTACACTTCTGCTTAAAATGTCGACTGTATAGCCAGCTTTAGCAAATGCAATCCCATACATCTATGACTTTTGGATAGTGGAGGCAGGGTCTGATCCAGACTCTAGTCTCGGGAGGGGCACTGCCAGTACTAGTTCAGGTTCTGAGAGCAATCTATACTAAGAGTTTAACTTAGAACCTGTGGGCAGGCTATAGCTATTCAAGAATTTGTTTATTTTTAAGTGGCTGTATATAAGCTTTACAATGAGCCTTCACTAACCTCTGAAACTGCAGACCAGGTACAATAAAGTATTTCACTCTCATATTCCTTGAGGCCAGTGGCGGCTGGTGCTCAATATTTTGGAGGTGGGCAGCAAACAAACCTGCACCCCGCACATAATGACACCACCCCCGGTAGTTACTCACACTGCTCCCCGCACCGGCACCCCACTCTCCGCACCGGCTCCCACTCGTCCGATTGGCCGGGAGTCCTAAGACCACTCCCTGGCCAATCGGGTCTCAGGACCCACTTTCTGATTGGCCGGGAGGAGAATCAGAAAGACAGGAGCAAATATTAATTTTCTATTGTCACACAACTGGGTGGGCTCAGGGAGCAGTGCTCTGTGCACCGAGCCCTCCCTTTTTTGAAGCCCTGCATGTAGATTAGGGGCTGGGTGCATGGATTAGGGGGGTAGCACCCCTGAGCCCCTAATGGAGCGGCCGCCACTGCTTGAGGCCATATCAATCAATGGGTGATGAACTGCAATTTCTGTGCTTTGACTGTGATATTTTAATAGTAGATTGCTCCACAGTACCCAAAGCTGAGGAGGTCAGTGAGGGCTTGGTTAGAGCCTTTTTACAAAATAATGAGAATATGCTAAATAAAGAATATGCTAATAATGCTTATATGTTTTAATTCATCCGCAATCCGCCTCACCTTCACCTCAGGTAGGTGCAATGTGCAGGTTGACAAGTCGCTCTTCAGATGTCTTCCTATCCTGACAGGCTGGCTGGCACAGTTCCTTTCCCTCACGCCGCGCTGGTGAAGATGGAGGGAAGAGGTGGGTGGAGCCAACACTCACTAGGCACGGAGGAGGAAGACATTATAGTGGTTGTTAAGCCACTCTAACATCTTTTTTACTATCCGCGCTGTCTCCTAATCCTGTGTCCCCCTGTGTGTGTGATTTATAAAAGAAATGCAGTATTTACCTAATTTCAGAGCACCGCTTGGAGCTCACATGACAGGCCGGCTCTCTCCTCTCCCCGTCTGACAGCTGCAGCAGGCAAGGCTGAGATTCCCCCACTGATGTCAGTCAGGAGGGGAGGAGCAGAGGAGGAGAGAGCTGGCCCGTCACATGAGTGCCAAGCAGCGCTCTGAAATGAGGTATTTACTGCATTTTTTTTTTTATAAATCACACACACAGGGGGGACACAGGATTAAGAGAGAGCACAGATAGTATAAAGATGTAAATGTTATCCCAGCAGCAGGAGGGGAGAGGGGGGGCAGGCCCTGTCACTAGCTGACAGGCAGGGAGGGGAGGTAGGGTTGCCACCTGTCTGGTTTTGACCCGGACAGTACGGGTTTTGACACATGTGCCCGGGTTTCCACCCGCTGGAAACCCGGGCACAAATTCCACCGTCCTGAGGCCAGTGGCAGCCGGATCTCTGTCCTCGGCCGCAAGCCCGCAACATCTAGAGGGGCGGCACGCATTATCCCGTGCCTGCTATCACTATTACAACATCGGTGCGCTGTTAGTACTATGGGCAGCGGGTGCCCTGTGATTGGCCGAACGGGCCGGGTGGCAGACATGAGGGTCTGTGATTGGCCCTGCGGAGCTGCTGGTCACGTGTGGAGGCTGGGGCGGGGCTGGACTGTGGATTCGATAATCGCGCGGCACCTGCTTGCTCCTGGAGTCCTGCCTCATGATGTGTGTCTTCTGAGGTCTTATCTTCTCTGTCAGCTTGCCCCCTCTTCTCTGTCACCCCCCCTCTTCTCTGTCACCCCCCCTCCTCTCTGTCACCCCCCTCCTCCTCTCTGTCACCCCCCTCCTCTCTGTCACCCCCCTCCTCTCTGTCACCCCGCCCTCCTCTCTGTCACCCCGCCCTCCTCTCTGTCACCCCCGCCCTCCTCTCTGTCACCCCCTCCTCCTCTCTGTCACCCCCTCCTCCTCTCTGTTACCCCCCTCCTCCTCTCTATCACCCCCTCCTCTCTGTCACCCCCCTCCTCCTCTCTGTCACCCCCCTCCTCCTCTCTGCCACCCCCTCTTCTGTCACCCCCCCTTCTCTGTCACCCCCCCTTCTCTCTAACCCCCCCTCACCTCCTCCTCTCTCTCAACCCCCTCACCTCCTCTTCTCTCTCTCCCCCCTCACCTCCTCCTCTCTCTCACCCCCCTCACCTACTCTCTCTCACCCCCCTCACCTGCTCCTCTCTCACCTCCTCCTCTCTCTCACCCCCCCTCACCTCCTCATCTCTCTCTCCCCTTCCTCTCTCTCACCCCCCTCACCTCCTCCTCTCTCTCACCCCCTCCTCTCTCTCACCTCCTCCTCTCTCTCTCACCCCTCACCTCTTCCTCTCTCTCACCCCTCCTCACCACCGCCTCTCTCACCTCCTCTTTTCTCACCTCCCTCCCCCACTTCTTTCCCTCCTCAGGGGGTGGGAGCCCCATGAGGATGGCTGTATGGGGCCCCAATAATTGCTAACAGCAGCACTGTGAGTGATCGCACCAGTTCGGATGTGTCCTAAATCCTGTGTCTTGCCAACACACTTCTCCCCAAGGCTCCCCACACAATGGAAGGAAGTAAAACGGCACTACAGTAGAGGAGCTCCACCCCCAAAAATCCAGCGCCCACACTTCGTGGCTCAAAGCGGCTCTCGGTAAGGCAGTCTAATGGGGGACTTTCGGGGCAGGGGACACTAATGGGTGAGTTCCCTGATGTAATCGAGGGGGGACCGATATAAGGGAAGGGGAGTCTGTGGGGAGGGAGGTGGACGATGTCAGTAGGGCAGTGGACGGTGTCAGTAGGGCAGTGGACGGTGTCAGTAGGGCAGTGGACGGTGTCAGTAGGGCAGTGGACGGTGTCAGTAGGGCAGTGGACGGTGTCAGTAGGGCAGTGGACGGTGTCAGTAAGGCAGTGGACGGTGTCAGTAGTTAAGCGTGACGCGTTATTGCTCTCCTCCAGGTCTTTAAAATCCTATAGTGTATAACACAAAAAAATTGCAATGTGCCGCTAAAGTGTTCGGCTTTGGCTTGAGGAAAAGGTGGCAACCCTAAGGGGAGGGTGAGAGAGGACAGAGGAGGACAGGAGAGCTACGGATGATGGAGGCACTTAAACTGACCACAATGTCATACCGTGGTCAGTTTACAGAGGGGAGGGCATAGCCAGGCAGGATCAGCCAGGTATTTCAGGTGTTAGAAAAGGCCAAATTACACAGCATAAGCACTGTACTGTATAACATGTTTTAAAGGGACAGGATCCATTTTCTTTTTAGGGTAACAAACGCCTTAAATCCTCCTCTGCTCTGAATGCTGGGGCCTCGCTCTCCTCCTCGGACGTGACATCACTGGTTGCTAGACGCAAGGTGGCAGGCGATAGCAACCAGTGCGGCGGGCAGTAGAGGCCAGGCCAGTGACGGTGCAACAACAAGAGGGTCTCAGCGCTGCTGCTGCTGCTGATCCTGAATGTGAGATTCTGAGTTAGTAATATTTTTTCAGGGGGGGGGGCAATTGCCCCTTGCCCACCCCCCCTGGATCCGCCCCTGAGTGGAGGTAAGATTGTAATACTATTGAACTCTTCATCGGTGTGGGTGGACTGGTTTGATACATTCCAAATACTAAAAGAAACTTGACAACCCCACATCATGTCAGTGACAGTGTGCCTTTCTTCAAAATAGTTTCAGCGAACTGCAGTGAGATTCTTTTTAAACTTTATTCAAGTTTTTCGTTAGCCGCCCATTTCTGTTTCCCCATGGCTTTGGTATATGTGAGTGCTCAGAGACGATAGGCAGAACGTGGGAACGTTGAAGCATTATTTTCAGCAGTTATTCTGAGACAGGTTGAGCCATACTAATAACAGGCTGTTGTAAGAGGTAATTGACTAAATAAAGCACTCTTCCTGTTTAGTTTTGTGCTCCTATTGTATCATTCCCACCCATGCTTCGTTCTCTTCAATTTGCCATCACCTCTTATAATGATCACATACTCTTAAGTGACACTTAAAGCGGGCTTGGAACATCCCATCCTGTAACCGCTGTCCTTCTATTACATTGTCATGTCACTTTCTAGTCCAATAAACAACAGTAACAGGAAACAAGCAGTTGTTGTCCTTTATTTGAATTTGCCTGAGCCCATTCAGACATAACAACCATCGAAAAACATCCACCCTATGTCAATGTCACAGATAAACATCCACCCTCTACCAAGTCAGGATTAATAGATATCATAATTATAAATACACCTACAAGAGTGGAATGATATTCTAGAAAATGTAACTGTTGTATTATAATAAAAAGTATATGTTATACCTAACTGAATGATAATTTGAGATCTATATATAAAAATGTGCTGTGCGAATGCCTCATCATTTACACAGCCATTGTGAATGATCCCTGTAATGTGTCTGATATGTGAATTTCCTATGATCACCAGCACCATCTAGTGGCCACAATGCAGTATTTTGAGAATCTGACCTTGATTGGAATGGCCACTTGTAAATTGGCTAAGATCAAGTGTAGTATCTGTTCTTATCAGTGTCCAGTAGGGGTGCTCTGCCATCATTCTGGCCTTTTGGTAGGAATGCAAATGAGAACGAAACTGGTCGCACACTGACATGTTTCACATGTAGGAGTGCTTAGTCATAACTTATAACCTATCCTGTGCTATTGTCCCATGTTTAACCTCTTCAGCCCCGGAAGGTTTACCCCCCTTCATGACCGGGCTGTTTTTTGCGATACTGCACTGCGTTACTTTAACCACATAAGGACCAACGCATGACGATATACGTCGACAGAATGGCACGGCTGGGCACAAGGGCGTACAGGTACGTCCCCTTTAAGATCCCAGAGCGCTCACAACCCGGTCTGAAGCTCCATGACCGGGTCCGCGGGGCCCGCGGACCCAATCGCCGCCGGTGTCCCGCGATCCGGTCACAGAGCTGAAGAACGGGGAGAGGTGAGTGTAAACAAACCTTTCCCTGTTCTTCCTAGTGGCATGTCAGTGATCGGCTGTTCCCTGTCATAGGGAACGACGATCAGTGACGTCACACGTCAAGCCACGCCCCCCTACAGTAAGAATCACTCGCTAGGGCACACTTAACCCCTACAGCGCCACCTAGAGGTTAACCCCTTCACTACCAGTGTAATTTTCACAGTAATCAGTGCATATTTATAGCACTGATCGCTGTAAAAATTACAATGGTCCCAAAAATGTGTCAAAAGTGTCCGATGTGTCCGCCATAATGTCGCAGTCATGATAAAAATCGCTGATCGCCGCCATTACTAGTAAAAAAAATTGTTAGTAAAAATGCCTTAAAACTACTCCCTATTTTGTAGACGCTATAACTTTTGCGCAAACCAATCAATAAACGTTTATTGCGATTTTTTTTTTTACCAAAAATATGTAGAATAATACGTATCGGCCTAAACTGAGGAAAACATTTTTTTTATATATATTTTTTGGGGATATTTATTATAGCAAAAACTAAAAAATATGTCATTTTTTTAAAATTGTCGCTCTATTTTTGTTTATAGCGCAAAAAATAAAAACCACAGAGGGGATCAAATACCACCAAAATAAAGCTCTATTTATGGGAAAAAAAGGACGTCAATTTTGTTTGGGAGCCACGTCGCATGACCGTGCAATTGTCAGTTAAAACGACGCAGTGCCGAATCGCAAAAAAAGGGCCTGGTCCTTTAGCAACAAAATGGTCCAGGGCCTAAGTGGTTAACTGACAATTGCGCAGTCGTGCGACGCTTTACCCAAATGAAATTGATGTCCTTTTTTCCCCACAGATAGAGCTTTCTTTTGGTGGTATTTGATTACATCTGCAGTTTTTATCTTTTACTCTATAAAAAAAAGACAATTTAGAAAAAAAAACTATATTTTTTACTTTATAGATCAAATTTATTCATCAATTTAGGCCAATATGTATTCTGCTACATGTTTTTGGAAACAAAAATCCCAATAAACATACATTGATTGGTTTGCGCAGTTATAGCATCTAAGTAATGGCGCCGATTTGTAGTGGGACTGCGACATTGCAGCGGACAAATCTGACACTAAGTGACAAGATCTCCATCTTCCCCTCTCACAGAACAGTGGTCTGCCTTGTTTACATAGGCAGACCGCCGTTCTCCCTCTTCTGAGAATGATTGCGGAGTGCCGACGAACATCGGGTCCGCCGGCCCCGTTGATTGGCTCCCGCTGTGTCCAATCACAGCGGGAGTGGGTTGCCAGTGGCCCACGTGCGCCCTAGACCCAATGTACGAAATCACCTACGGGTAAGTGATTTCGCGCAGGAGGGCCACCCTGCCGCAGTATATCTGCGTGGGGTGGTCCAGAAGGGGTTAAAGAATAAAGGACATTTTATTGGGTTACAACTGCAGTGTGCGACCAGTTTCTTTCTCATTTGCATGTCCGTGCAGTAGCGAGCCGGCTCCAGCACCTGTGAGTAATCCATTACATACCACACCTAAGCAGGATCTTGTTCTTTACTTTTGGTAGGAATGGCTGGCTGTATAGTATCTCTGCTGGTATGTCCTGAAGTTCCTGAAGGGCCTTTCCAGTGAGCAAGGAAACTGAATTGAGTGTGCACTACGTAAGGTGTGGGTCAGGACTGGTGTACCCTCAGCGTGCACAGATTGAGTATTAGGGTCAGCAGAGGCTTCGTATGGTCTCCGCATCAACCCCTTCCAACCCACACCTGGACTCTGCAATGGAGGACACTAAAGAGGACACTGATGTAAGGGGGACTATGATGGGAAACACAAAACAAACACTCCTGCGCACGAGTGGATTGTCAAGCAGTCAATATTTAGTGACGGTGACACTGGCTTTGCTGCCCTTCATGGATAGGGGTATCCTAGTGACAAACGAGAAAAAAAGAGAACAAGGGCGCACCAGCCACCTGTGTTAGGGGTAATATATTTAGCCAATGATGTAAAAGAGGGTTTACAAGCACTTTAAATGTGGCCCTTTTACAAAAAAGTAGAAGACCCCTGCTCTAGACCTAAGCAAGCATTTAACCCTTGCAATGGGGAGGCAGCTCCATTGCAAAGAAGTATTTTTACTTTCCCTGATACAGGCAGTAAAATAGAATCATCCCAGAACCATTATGTTTTTTTTCTTTCATTAGATTTCAGTATTTTATTGGTAGTTTGCTTTACTTAGCGGAAAGTACTAGAACCTCATACAGCTGATGCCTTGTTCCATTCTTCCATGGTGATCCATTACATCAGCACTTGGCTGAGATTGATTTTATTTAAAAACTACTCACAAGTGTAGCAGAAAGGTTCGCAGTAAAAAAGTTATTTCCATAGGTGGCTGCAGCATGTAGAACCCAAACCGCACTCCGAACGGTCATAGAGGATGTGATGAGGGTCACTGCTGACTGACGTGTTTCGAAGTGCAAAGCTTCTTCATCAGAGCCCAGCAGACTATGATGGGAACCCTGATGTAATTGGGGGGCTCTAAAATAAGGGGGCTATGATTGGGGAACTGACAGAAGAGGGACAATAATGAGGATGATATAAGGGGGGACATCTAATGGACTCTGATGGGTATTCTGATGTAAAGGGGACTCCAATGGGGACCCTGATGTAAGGGGAGGACTATGGTTTAAGGGGAAACTGATGGGAATATTTTTCAGCCCATATTAGTTAAAGAGGAAGTAAACCCCGGTCCACTTTTCCTTATTTTCAATTATTATGGTGCTAAAGGTTATTACAATGCTTCTGCAATATATTATATTGAAAAACGAGGCCCGCAAACACCCGAAAATACTTTTTTTGTAGCCTGTCTTTTCTCTCTATTTCCAGGTATAGGAATCTCCATTATTACTCCTGTTTTTTAAATCAACTTCTGACGTCACTTCCATCCTTACTAGGTCCTTTGCTCCTTTGATTTGTTGATGTGATGTGTCTCTCATGCTGCTGTTTGTTTTCACACCCCTTTTGTGACGTCTTCTATAGTCACAAGGGGGATAACAAGGAAGTGTTTGTCAGGGTCACCTGTGGCCAGGTGACAGATGCACACCTTAGGGGGACAGGAGTGCACCGCGAGGTAGTGAACCCTATGGCTGGCTTCTGCAGATAGGAAACTGGGTGGTTGTGGAAAGCGGGACCAGAGGAGCACAACCGGGATCCTAACGGAAGCTAGAGCCCAGATTCCCAAGGGCGCGGAGTCTAAGACCCAGCAGGTCTTCTCCAGGGCCTCTAGTGGTGAGGATGTTATGCTGCAGGCTGGGACCAGGTCGCGGCCCCTGGAGTTTCCTAGCTCACGCCCCGTAGGATAAGGGGAAAAGAGGGGAAGCAGCAGCACAAGATATGAGAGAACCGAAGAACGAGCCGAAGGTCAAGGGTCACGAGCAGACAGGGATAGTCGGGGACAAGCCAATAACGTAACAGAGCGACAGACGTAGCACACGGCAGGCAGGAACCCAAACACACAATGCTTAACAAACACGTTGATCAGCAAAGCAGGCTTGCAGTGCACAGGTTAATATAGTGTTCTGTGATAGGGCCTGGGGTGGAGTCTGGCTGGGAGGAGATTATAAAGGAAGCCAGGTGAAAGGGCTCAGGCCTCTAAGATGAACACATGGGAAGGAAGGTAAGCTGACAGACAAACACTACTGCATATCCATGACAGTACCCTCCCTCTTATGGGCCCTCCCCCGCCTGGGCCCAGGCTTAAAGGGAAATCTCTGATGAAACCTTCTCAACAGATGAGGTGCAGCGACATCAGATGCAGCGATCCAAGACGCCTCCTCAGGACCATCAGACTGGGCAGATGTCAGTGGAACCCTGAAGTCAGGTTGGTTAGAAGGTGACATGTCGCCGGAGTCAAACTGAATAGCTGAAGGACAAGCAGAATGTCCCGAACAAGAAAAAGTAGGAGGCTCACTGGGCATGGGCTGGACTGGCATAACTAGTACAGAGGCAGAGTGAATAGCTGAGTCAGGTGTAGCGACTACCTGAATCGCATCGCAAGACGTAGCGACTGCAGGACTTGTAGACAAGCTAGCCTGGCTGTGCGTCCAAGGGTGGTTAGGGACAGAGAAATGTAAATGGTTATGCAACCTGGAATAAATGACCGGCTCAGATTCACAGCGGGCAACCTTGGGTAGGCAGGACGAGGAACAGGAGGGACCCCAAGCCAGGATCTGTCCAGTAGTCCAGTCCACATGAGGAGAATGGAGCTGTAACCATGGGAGACCCAAAATTATAGGCGTTGAGGCCTTGGGTAAGATAAGGAAGGATATCCACTCCTGGTGGAGTGTCCCTACCGACATCTTAACAGGGAGGGTCTGGAAGCGGATAGGTCCCCCTGGGAGAACAGTACCATCAATCGCCAAGACCACCAATGGTGTGGTGAGGGGCAAAAGAGTAAGTCTCATGGACGATGCGATTTCCCAGTCCATAAAATTACCAGCGGCTCCGGAATCCAGATATGCTGAGACCGAATGAGAAGAAGCACCAACATGAAGGAACACAGAAAGCAGAAGACGAGAAGGGGAAGGTGATATTTCTGGGTCCAATACTCCACTTTCCAGATGAAGTGGACCCGAACGTTTTTCTGGACAAAGAGAGCAAGTGTCACGAAAATGACCTTTGCCCCCACAGTAAAGACACAGACCAAGAGTTCTGCGCCTAGCACGTTCCTCGGGGAATAGCCTGGTCCGACCCAGCTGCATGGGTTCCTCAGCTGGTAGGAGATGATCTACGGGTCGAAGAGAGGGGAGCTCAGGCTGACTAAGAACCAAGGAGTGCTGGCGTTGCTTTTCTAAGGTCCTCTCCTGAAAGCGAATATCGATCTGGTTACACAAGGAGATAACGCCGGCCAGATCAGTGGGGATGGTTCTTCCTGCTAATTCATCCTTCACTCTATCAGACAGGCCATGCAAAAAGGTTGCGACTAAGGCCTCATTGTTCCAGCTCAACTCAGCCGACAGTATGCGGAAATGAAGGGCATACTGTCCCACAGAAGCAGACTCTTGGCGGAGACGTAAAAGGGCGCTGGCCGCTGAAGAGACACGAGCCGGTTCTTCGAAGATATTCCGAAAAAGTTTCAAGAAGCCAGACAGGCTAGAAACCACTGGATCATTCAGTTCTTACAGAGGGGCTGCCCAGGCTAAAGCTTCACCAGAGAGGAGGGAAATGATATAGGCTACCTTAGCCCGATCAGACAGGAAGTTTTGGGGCTGGAGCTCAAAATGAATTGTGCATTGGCTAAGGAACCCCCTGCAAGCCTTGGAGTCCCCAGAGAAACGGGACGGAGCTGGCAGTTGTAGTGAGTGTGTGGCTGCGACTGGTGCAATAGGTGCAGCCGCTGGTTGTATTTGAGGTTGCGGATTCAGGGTTCCCAAGGAGGCCTGAAGCTGCTCAAAGTGAGAAGCCAGATCCTGGAGGAATCGCATCAACTGAGTCTGATTCGATTCCTGGGTTTCAAGTCTGCAAACTATGCCCTGCAACGGATCATCCACGGGTAACGGGATGTCAGCCGGGTTCATGGCTGATCAAACTGTCAGGGTCACCTGTGGCCAGGTGACAGATGCACACCGTAGGGGGACAGGAGTGCACCGCGAGGTAGTGAACCCTATGGCTGGCTTCTGCGGATAGGAAACTGGGTGGTTGTGGAAAGCGGGACCAGAGGAGCACAACCGGGATCCTAACGGAAGCTAGAGCCAAGATTCCCCAGGGCGCGGAGGCTAAGACCCAGCAGGTCTTCTCCAGGGCCTCTAGTGGTGAGGATGTTATGCTGCAGGCTGGGACCAGGTCGCGGCCCCTGGAGTTTCCTAGCTCACGCCCCGTAGGATAAGGGGAAAAGAGGGGAAGCAGCAGCACAAGATATGAGAGAACCGAAGAACGAGCCGAAGGTCAAGGGTCACGAGCAGACAGGGATAGTCGGGGACAAGCCAATAACGTAACAGAGCGACAGACGTAGCACACGGCAGGCAGGAACCCAAACACACAATGCTTAACAAACACGTTGATCAGCAAAGCAGGCTTGCAGTGCACAGGTTAATATAGTGTTCTGTGATAGGGCCTGGGGTGGAGTCTGGCTGGGAGGAGATTATAAAGGAAGCCAGGTGAAAGGGCTCAGGCCTCTAAGATGAACACATGGGAAGGAAGGTAAGCTGACAGACAAACACTACTGCATATCCATGACAGTGTTACTAGCGCAAGACTTCTCCTCTGTGCCCTGCCTGACAGAGGGGAAGTTCTCGCATACACATTTCCAGAATATTAGTGAATGAAAACCGGCCTGCCGGTTTTCACGCGGTAAACTGCGCATGCGCGGTGACGTCATTACACTCGAAAAATGTCATTTTTAAAGAAAGTAAAGAGGTGAGTACAGTTACACAGGCAGCGATCAGCTGCCTGTGTTAGGGGTAATATATTTAGCCAATGATGTAAAAGAGGGTTTACAACCACTTTAACCACTTAACGACCGCCCACTGTAAATATACGTTGGCAGAATGGCACCGACAGGCAGAATCACGTATATGTACGTGATTGCCTTTGTATAGTTGGGGGGTCCGATCGGACCCCCCTTCTTTACAGTGAGCGGTCGTTTTACCTTCGGGAGCGATCCGGCATGAGGGGGACGGCCGTTCGATTCCGGCCACCCCCTCTCGATCGCTCCCGGCGAATGAGAGCTTCCCCTGCCTGTGTACTTGTTTACACAGGCTGGAGGAAGTGATGTCATCTCTCCTGCGGCGCTCACATATACCGAGCGCCGTACAGGAGAAGATGCAGGTTAGTGCACACAACACTACACTGACACCAGGACACATAGGTACATAAATCGCCCCCCCCCAGGCCCCCCCAGACACCCCAAGATCACCCCCAGATCACCCCCAGCCCCCAGTCACAGTGTCACTGATTGCAGTGACCATTTATTTAGTGATCACTGCAATCAGTGACATTTGTGACTGTAAAAGTGTCAGTACATTTAGTTTTAGGTCCAGTGTAGCCCCCTAACCCCCCCCCCCCTAATAAAGGTTTAACCCCCTGATCACCCCCCAGATAACCCTTTCACCCCCTAGTACCGCCGTCGCTAAGCAATCATTTTTCTGATCGATGTCTTAGCGTCGGTGATGCTGATCGGTAGCCAGTAATTTTTTTTAGGTTCGCCGCAGGTTTTTATAGCGTCGGGTACCCCCATATATTACCTAATAAAGGTTTAACCCCCTTGATCGCCCCCCAGGTAACCCTTTCACCCCCTATCACCACGGTCACTAAGCGATAATTTTTCTGATCAATGTTTTAGCGTCGGCGATGCTGATCGGTAGCCAGTAATTTTTTTTAGGTTCGCCGCAGGTTTTTATAGCGTCGGGTACCCCCATATATTACCCAATAAAGGTTTAACCCCCTTGATCACCCCCCAGGTAACCCTTTCACCCCCTAGCACCGCCGTCACTAAGCGATAATTTTTCTGATCGATGTCTTAGCGTCGGTGATGCTGATCGGTAGCCAGTAATTTTTTTTAGGTTCGCCGCAGGTTTTTATAGCGTCGGGTACCCCCATATATTACCTAATAAAGGTTTAACCCCCTTGATCGCCCCCCAGGTAACCCTTTCACCCCCTATCACCACGGTCACTAAGCGATAATTTTTCTGATCGATGTTTTAGCGTCGGCGATGCTGATCGGTAGCCAGTAATTTTTTTTAGGTTCGCCGCAGGTTTTTATAGCGTCGGGTACCCCCATATATTACCTAATAAAGGTTTAACCCCCTTGATCACCCCCCAGGTAACCCTTTCACCCCCTAGCACCGCCGTCACTAAGCGATCATTTTTCTGATCGATGTCTTAGCGTCGGTGATGCTGATCGGTAGCCAGTAATTTTTTTTAGGTTCGCCGCAGGTTTTTATAGCGTCGGGTACCCCCATATATTACCTAATAAAGGTTTAACCCCCTTGATCGCCCCCCAGGTAACCCTTTCACCCCCTATCACCACTGTCACTAAGCGATCATTTTTCTGATCGCTGTCTTAGCGTCGGTGATGTAGATCGGTAGCCAGTAATTTTTTTTAGGTTCGCCGCAGGTTTTTATAGCGTCAGGTACCCCAATATATTACCTAATAAAGGTTTAACCCCCTTGATCGCCCCCCAGGTAACCCTTTCACCCCCTATCACCACTGTCGCTAAGTGATCATTTTTCTGATCGCTGTCTTAGCGTCGGTGATGCAGATCGGTAGCCAGTAATTTTTTTTAAGGTTCGCCGCAGGTTTTTATAGCGTCAGGTACCCCCATATATTATCTAATAAAGGTTTAACCCCCTGATCGCCCCCCAGGTAACCCTTTCACCCCCTATCACCACTGTCGCTAAGCGATCGTTTTTATGATCGTTGTCTTAGTGTCGGTGATGCAGATCGGTAGCCAGTAATTTTTTTTTAGGTTCGCCGTCAGGTTTTTATATAGCGTCAGGTACCCCCATATATTATCTAATAAAGGTTTTAACCCCCTGATTGCCCCTAGTTAACCCTTTCACCAGTGATCACCATATAAGTGTTACGGGTGACGCTGGTTAGTTAGTTTGCTTTTTATAGTGTCAGGGCACCCGCCGTGTATATAACCCAATAAAGGTTTAACCCCCTGATCGCCCAGCGGGTGATATCAATTAGGTTTTAGCGTCAGAGAGGGTCTGAGTCACACCCCAGGCAGCGTCAGGTTAGTGCCAGTAACGCTAACACCCACGCGTGAAGCATACACCCCCCTTAGTGGTATAGTATCTGAACAGATCAATATCTGATCTGATCAGATCTATACTAGCGTCCCCAGCAGTTTAGGGTTCCCAAAAACGCAGTGTTAGCGGAATCAGCCCAGATATCTGCTAGCACCTGCGTTTTGCCCCTCCGTCCAGCCCAGGCCACCCAAGTGCAGTATCGATCGATCACTGTCACTTGCAAAACACAACACACATAACTGCAGCGTTCGCAGAGACAGGCCTGATCCCTGCGACTCCAGTGCTGTAGGAGGTGATTTCGCCACCACAGTTAAAAAAAAAAAAGCATATATGCCGAAGCATTGGGGCAGCAGGGGCGGAGGAGCGATTTTGCTCCTAATGCCGCGTACATACAGTCGAAATTCCGACGGAGGCTTGCCCGTGGAAAAGTCTGACCATGTGTACGCGGCATAACTTTTGCGGGAAGATGCCCCCATGCTTCGGCATATATAAATGGTGCATGTATGCCCATCATTAGAAGTGGGTGGATGAAGGGCGGTATTCTAATGGTGGGCATACCCACCGATCAATCTTTTTTTTTCGTTCAGCCAACAGGCTGCATGAAAAAAAAGATTACAATACATGTCCAACAAGGACCAGCAACGTACTGGTATGTTGCTGGACTTTGAATGTTTATACCAGAATGATGCCTGCGGGTTTAGGTATCATCTTGGTATCATTCTTTTCAGCCAGCGGCCGGCTTTCATGTAAAAGCAATCCTAGTGGCTAATTAGCCTCTGGACTGCTTTTACAAGCAGTGGGAGGGAATGACCCCCCCCCCGGATATAAAAAGCGCCATTTGGAAATTGGGAAAGCATTTTATCACACCGATCTTGGTGTGGTCAGATGCTTTGAGGGCAGAGGAAAGATCTAGGGTCCAATAGACCCCAGTTTTTAAAAAAAAGAGTACCTGTCATTACCTATAGCTATCATAGGGGATATTTACATTCCCTGAGATAACAATAAAAATGATAAAAAAATAAAAAAATATGGAAGCAACAGTTTAAAAATAAAATAAAAAAGCAAAATTAATAATAAAAAAAAAAAAAAAAAAAAAAAAGCACCCCTGTCCTGCCCTGCTCTTGCCCAATGGTGAATGCAAGCGTCGGTCTGGCGTCATATGTAAACAGCAATTGCACCATGCATGTGAGGTATCACCGCGAACGTCAGATCGAGGGCAGTAATTTTAGCAGTAGACCTCCTCTGTAAATCTAACGGGGTAACCTGTAAAGGCTTTTAAAGGCTTTTAAAAATGTATGTAGTTTGTCGCCAATGCGCGTTTGTGCGAAATTTTAAAGCATGTCGTGTTTGGTATCTATGTACTCGGCCTAAGATCATCTTTTTTATTTCATCAAACATTTGGGCAATATAGTGTGTTTTAGTGCATTAAAATTAAAAAAAGTGTATTTTTTCCCCAAAAAATGCGTTTGAAAAATCGCTGCGCAAATACTGTGTAGAAAAAAAAAATGTAACACCCACCATTTTATTCTGTAGGGCCTTTGCTTTAAAATATATATATAATGTTTGGGGGTTCAACATAATTTTCTTGCAAAAAAAAATATGTTTTCATGTAAACAAAAAGTGTCAAAAAGGGCTTTGTCTTCAAGTGGTTAGAAGAGTGGATGTAAGCTTCCTAATGTTGTGTATAAAATGCCAGAACAGTTCAAAACCCCCCCAAATGACGCCATTTTGGAAAGTAGACACCCCAAGCTATATACTGAGAGGCATGTCGAGTCCATGGAATATTTTATATGTTGACACAAGTTGCGGAAAAAGGACAATTTTTTTTTTTTTTTTTTTGCACAAAGTTGTCACTAAATGATATATTGCTCAAACATGCCATGGGCATATGTGGAATTACACCCCAAAATACATTCTGTTTCTTCTCCTGAGTACGGGGATACCACATGTGTGAGACTTTTTGGGAGCCTAGCCGCGTACGGGACCCCAAAAACCAATCACCGCCTTCAGGCTTTCTAAGGGTGTAAATTTTTGATTTCACTTCTCACTGCCTATCACAGTTTCGGAGGCCATGGAATGCCCAGATGGCACAAACCCCCCCAAATGACCCCATTTTGGAAAGTAGACACCCCAAGCTATTTGCTGAGAGGTATTGTGAGTATTTTGCAGATCTCGCTTTTTGTCACAAAGTTTTGAAAATTGAAAAAAAAAAAGAAAAAAAAAAAAAATGTTCTTTCTTCATTTTCAAAAACAAATGAGAGCTGTAAAATACTCACCATGCCTCTCAGCAAACAGCTTGGGGTGTCTACTTTCCAAAATGGGGTCATTTGGGGGGGTTTTGTGCTATTTTGGCATTTTATGGCCTTCGAAACTGTGATAGGTAGTGAGGAGTCAAATCAAAAATTTGTGCCTAGAAATCCTGAAGGCGGTGATTGGTTTTCGGGGTCCCGTACGCGGCTAGGCTCCTAAAAAGTCCCACACATGTGGTATCCCCGTATTCAGGAGAAGCAGCAAAATTTATTTTGGGGTGCAATTCCACATATAACCATGGCATGTGTGAGCAATATATCATTTAGTGACAACTTTTTGTAATTTTTTTTTTTTTTTGTCATTATTCAATCACTTGGGACAAAAAAAAAAAATATTCAATGGGCTCAACAGGCCTCTCAGCAATTTCCTTGGGGTGTCTACTTTCTAAAATGGGGTAATTTGGGGGGGTTTTGTGCTATTTTGGCATTTTATGGCCTTCAAAACTGTGATAGGTAGTGAGGAGTGAAATCAAAAATTTACACCTTTAGAAATCCTGAAGGCGGTGCTTGGTTTCCGGGGTCCCGTACGTGGCTAGGCTCCTAAAAAGTCCCACACATGTGGTATCCCCGTACTCAGGAGAAGCAGCAGAATGTATTTTGGGGTGCAATTCCACATATAACCATGGCATGTGTGAGCAATATATCATTTAGTGACAACTTTTTGTAATTTTTTTTTTTTTTTGTCATTATTCAATCACTTGGGACAAAAAAAAAATATTCAATGGGCTCAACATGCCTCTCAGCAATTTCCTTGGGGTGTCTACTTTCTAAAATGGGGTCATTTGGGGGGGTTTTGTACTGCCCTGCCATTTTAGCACCTCAAGAAATGAGATAGGCAGTCATAAATTTAAAGCTGTGTAAATTCCAGAAAATGTACCCTAGTTTGTAAACGCTATAACTTTTGCGCAAACCGATAAATATACGCTTATTGACATTTTTTTTACTAAAGACATGTGGCTGAATACATTTTGGCCTAAATGTATGACTACAATTGAGTTTATTCGATTTTTCTTATAACAAAAAGTAGAAAATATATATTTTTTTCAAAATTTTCGGTCTTTTTCCGTTTATATCGCAAAAAATAAAAATCGCAGAGGCAATCAAATACCATTAAAAGAAAGCTCTATTTGTGGGAAGAAAAGGACGCAAATTTCGTTTGGGTACAACATTGCATGTCCGCACAATTTACAGTTAAAGCAGCGCAGTGCAAAATTCTGAATTCACCTCTGGTCCTTTAGCTACCAAATGGTCCGGGGCTTAAGTGGTTAAATGTGGCCCTTTTGCAAAAAAGTAGAAGACCCCTGCTCTAGACCTAAGCAAGCATTTAACCCTTGCAATGGGGAGGCAGCTCCATTGCAAAGAAGTATTTTTACTTTCCCTAAAACAGGCAGTAAAATAGAATCATCCCAGAACCATTATGTTTTTTTTTTTCTTTCATTAGATTGCAGTATTTTATTGGTAGTTTGCTTTACTTAGCGGAAAGTACTAGAACCTCATACAGCTGATGCCTTGTTCCATTCTTCCATGGTGATCCATTACATCAGCACTTGGCTGAAGCAGACTGGAAGTAAAATGCGTTGTGATCTTGATCTTGCAGACATTGGCCTTCTCCTTTCACGGTGTGTCACATAGATACAATAAAGTGGCAGCCCTCTTTCTCATAAAGTTTTGGGAAGGGACCATCCATTGTCCCTGATCCAGACAAGAACTCTCAGTTTTGTCTGAAGTGGTCTTTAATCTGTATGCACAGCAAGGCCGCTTCCCAACAAATTAGCATAAAACCCTGCAGGAGGTAAAACCTACGAGCAAGCAGATGCTGCTCATATGTGGTAATACCCCTCCGATTCAGCTGACCATTGTCATACGATGACAGATCAGAAGGCCATAGAGCTGCATAGATTTATCGGCTTAATAAAAAAAAAAAAAGAGAGCGATCACATAGCAGAGGGAGAATTTCTGTTCCTGTAGATTAAGACAATGGAGGAGATTTTTTATCTTTTTAATGTCAATTACTATAGAATAAAGACACATACCTAACGCTTACATTGTTCTCTTTAATGGATACAGGCCGGGTAATCCATGGATATCCCAGTGCTGTAATTTCAATTTTATGAGTCATTCAGTCATGAAATATGGAGGGACTACATTAAATGCTCATTTTATCATTCCTAATATAAAGACACGATGGACAGATCCTTCAGAGCGATTTCACGGTTAGACTGACTGACATAAATATCAGAGGTATCTGTTAACCCCAAAGCTGAAAAACGTGAACAAAAAGGCTTTGCTGTTCTGAAAAAGAATTGATTTTGTTACATTCGTTACTTTGATGCTCTGGGTTGAGATGGCAATTTGAGAAATATTATGTAATCATATGTGAAGGATGCATCTGGTCCCTTGCACAAAAAAATTGTTAGTATGTAACTACACCGGTACATAAGAATTTACTAAGCAGTTACAAATACAAAGCCCCATAATTAATAATCAGGATATTGTTTCATAAGGAGCTTGTGGAATCACTAAATACAAGCAATTAACCCTTTTACTCACTACATTGGCACTAGAGAGCAGCTACTATATAGGCCACGCATATTTTGTGAATGCCTCATTAATCACCGTAAGGTGTTTAACCACTTCAATCCCGGGCACTTTTACCCCTTTCTGCCCAGGCCAATTTTCAGCTTTCAGCGCTGCTGCACTTTGAATGACAATTGCGCGGTCATTTGTATGGGTACAACACTGTACCCATACAAATTTGTTATAATTTTTCTCTCACAAATAAAGATTTATTTTAGTGGTATTTAATCACCACTGGGTTTTTAATGTTTGTTTCTTTGTTTCTGTTATAAAATTTTGCAAATAAATAATTGTTCTTCACAGGGCTTTTTTTCAGCAGAAACGCTGCAGCTCCAGCTCTGAATGTATGTAATGGCAAGGGGTGCTGGGGTGTACTGGAGGGTCTATTAATGCTGTTGTTGCTGGAGGGGATCTATTTTTACAGGGGGAGAGTCTATTGTTGCTGGGGAGGTCAGTTGTCGCTGGTAGGGGATCTATTGTTGCTGTGGGGGCTCTTATGCTACTGAGAGACAATCGTTGCTGGGAAACATCAACTGTTGAGGGAGGGGTCTATTGTTGCTAGCTGTTCAGAGTCTATTGTTCCTGGGGGAGCTCCATTGTTGCTGGCTACAGGGGATCTATTTTACTTCCTATCATATACAAATTACTTAGCACCACAAATTGATACTTGGTTCTGTATCTATTACTGAGAGGTGGTGCTCGGAGGTTGGTAGGGAGAGGAACCAAGGAATGGTGCTCAGAGGTGGGTAGGGAGTGGAACCAAAGAATGGTGCTCGGAGGTAGGTAGGGATTGGAATCAAAGAATGGTGCTCGTAGGTAGGTAAGGAGTGGAATCAAAGAATGGTGCTCGGAGGTAGGTAGGGGGGTGGAACCAACGAATAGTGCTCAGAGGTGGGTAGGGGGTGGAACCAAGGAATGGTGCTCGGAGGTGGGTAGGGGGTGGACACAACAGGTGACTCAGAAGTAGGGAGTTCCTGCATCTATTCTCTGTGAATAAAAAGTCCTGGTTCTTCATAAATTTAGCTCAAAAGTTATTCAGCTACATTGCTTTAGTGAAAATAAGCCAAATCAGTGTACAAGTTATAAAATCCACAAACTATGGTCTACATTGGAAACTGGATCAATCCTGACGTACTGACATTTTTTGAGGCCTTAAAATGCCAGAACAGTAGAATACCCCCCACAAATTACCTGTTTTTGGAAAGTAGACAGTCCAAGGTATTTAGTATAAGCCATGGTGGGTTTTTTGAAGTTGTAATTTATTGCCATAATTTTTTGGAAAATTAAGATTTTTTTTTTTTCACAATTTGTTGTTTATTTTTTACATACTGTCACCAGTGCAGTGCAGCATCATCATATAACTTGTGTGGCAGTGATCATGGATACTGACTGGTTACAGTACAAAAGAAAAAAAATATATAATTTTTTTACATTTTTATTTATTTTTTGTTTTTATAAAAAAATATTTTTTTTTTACAATTTTTTTAACACACAGTGACCAAAGCAATATAATATTACCATAGTAACAATGTACTGCTCTGGTGAAGTGATTAGAATTTTCTTTTTTTTTTTACACATTGTTTGCTTATAACAATGCATTACATTGCTATAAGCAAATATTTTACTGAAAAAAAATGATTCATTCAGTCTGTTTTGTTGTGATTTGCTGTTATTGGTCAAAGATATTTAATTGGTAGAGATGGGCTGTGATTGGCCCTGTCTGAACCATGTGATCAAATTGACCAATTACAGCCAATTCATGAAAGGAAGCCATGCATTGTCATGTGACCTGCTGTGATTCATCACGGCAGTCACATGGTATCGGCAGCGAGCCGGTACTCTGATCAGTGGACACGGCTGGTGAACGATCGCGCTGCTGCACAGCCCCGTGATTGATCGACGCATCCTGAGACGACATATGACGTCACCTCATGGTAACAGAACCACACCCCGGCCGTCATTTGTCTATAGGCCGGGAGGGAAGTGGTTACTATGTTTATTTCGTAAGATCTGCAGTTCAATCTAATTTCCTTAATGCAGCATTTTTCATAGGAAATAAATATATTAGACACATTCCGGGGAATTACCCAAAGGGTTCCACGTTTCCACCTCCTCCCCCTTCCTCTTTAACTTTTGGGCATTTTTTCTTTTGGGGTGGGGGGAGGAGCGGGTACCTAGTTTTGTTAGGTAACCACTCCGACTTCCGCTTGGATAACCTACACCACAGGTGTCAAACACAAGGCCCGCGGGCTGAATCAGACCCTCCAGGCCATTTTATGTGGCCCTCATACCTTTCCTGCAGCTGCAAGAGAGCTCCAGCCCTCCTCTGGTCCTCCTCCAGTCCCCTACTTTGCATCCAGCTTCTTCCCAGCAGCAGCATAAGGAAAGGGGGGTGCACTGTGATGTAAGGGAGATAGGAAGACTCAACTTCTGATGGTGGGGTGGCTCTTGACTAGTGATGAGCCGAACACCCCCGGGTTCGGTTCGCACCAGAACCCGCGAACGGACCGAAAGTTCGTACGAACATTAGAACCCTATTAAATACAATGGATGCGAACGTTCGAATTCTAAAGTGCTAATTATAACAACTATTATGCATGTTATTGTCCTAAAAAGGGTTTGGGAACCCGGGTTCTGCACCAGGGGACATGTATCAATGCAAAAAGAAGTTTTAAAAACGGTCGTTTTTCGGGAGCAGTCATTTTAATGATGCATAAAGTGAAAAAAAAAAGTCAAATATTCCTTTAAATATCGTACCTGGGGGGTGTCTAAAGTATGCCTGTGAAGTGCCACGTGTTTCCCGTGTTTAGAACTGTCCCTGCACAAAATGACACTTCTAAAGGAAAAAAAAGCCATTTAAAACTGCTTGCGGCTTTAATGTAATGTCTGGTCCCGGTAATATGGATGAAAATCTTTAAGAAAAATGGCATAGCTACCCCATGACGCCCCCCCCCCCTACCCCAGCCCATTACCAGCCCCTTTGGGTCTTGTATGGATATTAAGGGGAACCCCGCACATAAAATAAAAAAGGCCCTATATACTCTGAACAGCCGTATACAGGCGGTGCATACAAGACAGGGACTGTAGGTTTGTTCTTATGTAGAATCTGTTTGTAATTTTGAACAGGTACATTGTTTAAGTGTAGCTCCAGCCCAAAAATCTATTTTTAAACTTTTTGGAAAACATAGGTAAGGGTTATCACCCCTGTAACATTTGTTTTGCTGTCTGTGCCCCTGTTCAGAACATTTCACCTCACTTTCCGTCCCAATGACAACTGTTTTTGAAATGTGGTGTTTTTCTTGAAACAAGGATTGCTGATAAAGCATCAGTACAGAGGAGACACCTTTCTCCCATATTAATTCTTACAGGAGAGAATTTTCCTTCCTAGGGGTAGATTTCCTCTCACTTCCTGTTGTCTTCTTGCGTTTGCAAGTAGGAGTCGTTTGTAAGTTGGATGTTTGAAAGTAGGGACCTGCCGTAGATACTCTGCAGAAATAGGCCCCTTAGTTGTTGGTGTTGGCACAACACTGTAAGCACTCACAGTTACTCTTGGTTGGTGCTGGAACGCCCTGCTGTCAACTATTATATCAGGAATTGTAATTACATATAATTGTTGAACAGTGGTAGTAAAAATTGGGCCTTTGATGGTGGTGCTGGTGCCACAACACTGTAAGCCCTGACAGTTACTCTTGGTGGGTGCAGCAATGGGCCCTGCTGTGAATTATTAGATCAAGAATTGTAATTGCATGCCCCTGTTGAACAGGGGCTGAAAAATTGGGCCTTTGGTGGTGGTGGTGGTGTTGACACAACACTGTAAGCCCTCAGAGTTACTCTTGGTGGGTGCAGGAATGGGCCCTGCTGTGAATTATTAGATCAAGAATTGTAATTACATGCCCCTGTTGAACAGGGGCTGAAAAATTGGGCCTTAGCCACTGGTGGCACAACACTACAACCCCTCACAGATACTGTACTTGGAGCACAGCAATGAGCCCTGTTGCAAAGTATTGCTTCAAAAATTGTAATGACACGCCCCTGTTAAACAGGGGCTGAAAAATTGGGCCTTAGGCACTGGTGCCACAACACTCCAACCCCTCACAGATACTGTACTTGGAGCACAGCAATGAGCCCTATGGCAAATTATTGCTAAAAAAATTGTAATTACACGCCCCTGTAAAACAGGGGCTGAAAAATTGGGCCTTAGCCACTGGTGGCGGCACCCATAAACAAAAATGATCTTCCAAGCTATCATCATCAATCGTATCATTGAGGACTCGGAGGAGGAGGATAGCCAGTCAACATAACAGCACAGACACTCAGCATCAGCATCAGTCTTGAAGGGATGTGACATGTTAAAATCAATTAGTCTGTTATATCAGCATCAGGTGTGTGGTAGCTGGTGGTGATCCAAGACTGGTTCATCTTGATGAAAGTCAGTCGATCAACCGAGTCGGTGGACAGGCGCACCCTGTGATCCGTGACAAATCCTCCAGCAGCACTGAATGTGCGTTCCGAAAGAACGCTGGATGCAGGCAGGCCAGTAGCTCAATTGCATACTGTGCAAGCTCTGGCCAGTGATCCATCCTCAAGACCCAGTAAGCCAGAGGATTTTCGGTGGGGAAGGTGTCCAAGTCTGACCTTGCCCCTAGATATTCCTGCACCATGTTTATCAGACGCTGGCGATGGTTGCTGGAACCAATCATACTTTGGGGCTGCGGACTAAAGAATTGTCTGAACGCATCGGTCAGACGGCCACCTTCCCCACCGCTCCTTCTTTGACTGGCCGAAGCCTCAGCAACTCGTTGTCCTGGACCAGGAGTTTGTAACCTCCCAGTCTCTGGGAACGCGTTGCACAGACCTTTCTGCAAGGCCTCCCGGAGTTGTCTCATCCTCTGCTCCCTCTGCGACGGTAACATAAGGTCCGCAACCTTACCCTTGTACCGTGGATCAAGGAGAGTGGCCAGCCAGTAATGGTCCCTCTCCTTGATCCGAAGAATACGAGGATCCTTCCGCAGACTTTGCAGGATCAGGGAGGCCATGCAGCGTAGGTTTGCTGAGGCATTCGCTCCGGAGTCCTCTGGGTCACTAAGGACGACATGATCCGCAGTCACCTCCTCCCAGCCACGTACAAGTCCACTGGTTTCTTGGGACTGTAAATCATCCCTAAAAGACTGCTGCTGATGATGCTGAGTGCCAGCCTCCACCTCCATGCTGACACAATCCTCCTCCTCCTCCTCCTCCTCTTCCTCTTCCTGTGCGATGGGTGGGACAGAAGGAACACTGTCTGGGTAAAGGGGGCCTTGAGAGGCAAGGAAGTCCTCCTCTTCCTGCCTCTGTTCTGCCTCAAGTGCCCTGTCCATTATTCCACGCAGCGTGTGCTCCAACAGGTGGACAAGAGGTACAGTGTCACTGATGCATGCACTGTCACTGCTCACCATCCTCGTGGCCTCCTCAAATGGTGCCAGGACAGTGCATGCATCCCTGATCATGCCCCACTGGCGTGGAGAAAAAAAACCAAGCTCCCCTGACCCTGTCCTGGTGCCGTAGTCGCACAGGTACTCATTGATGGCCCTCTGCTGCGTGTGCAGCCGCTGCAGCATGGCCAACGTTGAGTTCCACCTGGTGGGCATGTCACATATAAGGCGGTTCTTGGGCAGGTTCAACTCCTTTTGCAGCTCAGCCAGGCGAGCACTGGCATTATAAGATCTGCGGAAATGCACACAGACTTTCCTGGCCTGCCTCAGGACATCCTGTAAGCCCGGGTACCTGCCCAAGAACCGCTGCACCACCAGGTTAAGGACGTGAGCCACACAGGGCACATGGGTCAGTTGTCCCTGTCGGAGGGCGGAGAGGAGGTTGGTGCCATTGTCGCAAACCACCATTCCTGGCTTAAGCTGGCGTGGCGTCAACCACCTCTCGGCCTGGCCCTGCAGAGCAGACAGGACCTCTGCCCCAGTGTGGCTTCTGTCCCCCAAACACACCAGCGCAAGCACGGCATGGCATCTTTTTGCCTGCGTACTTGCGTAGCCCCGTGAACGGCTACGGAGCACCGCTGGTTCATAGGACAAACCACAGGAAGAGGCCATGGAGGAAGAAGAAGAGGAGGGGGTGGAGGAGAGAGGTGTGTCACAACCAGTAGTAGCATTTTGGAGGCGTGGCGGTGGGACAACCTCCAACACTACTGCACCTTGTCCTGCATCCTTCCCAGCTGCCAAAAGAGTGACCCAATGGGCCGTGAAAGAAAGGTAACGTCCCTGTCCATGCCTGCTGGACCATGAGTCAGCGGTAATATGCACCTTACCGCTGACCGCCCTGTCCAGCGAGGCCAAGACATTGCCTTCCACATGCCGGTAGAGAGCCGGAATAGCCTTCCGTGAGAAAAAGTGGCGTTTGGGAACCTGCCACTGAGGAACCGCACATTGCACAAACTCACGGAAGGGGGCCGAGTCTACCAACTGAAAAGGCAGCAGTTGAAGCGCTAGCAATTTAGCCAAGCTAGCATTCAACCGCTGGGCATGTGGATGGCTGGGAGTGAACTTCTTTCGACGGTCCAGCAGCTGGGGCAGGGAAATTTGCCTGCTAGAATCGGACGTCGGTGTACTGCTAGCAGAGTGGCCGCAAGTACTTGGCTGTGACACACCTAATTCTACACCTTCATTCCTCTCAGTGCATGTTTCAGAGAGGACTGAAGTTATAGTGGGGTTGGAAATCCCAGCTGATGCGGTGCAAGGAGAGGTCCGCTTTGTTCTTTGGTGTGGGTCTTTGAGGTAGGCTTGCCAACGAGCTGCATGGCAGGTCAACATATGTCTGGTCAGGCATGTGGTACCCAAGCGGCTGATGTTTTGGCCACGCGATATACGCTTGAGACATATGTTGCAAACAGCAGCTGTGCGATCTGATGCACTAGCCTCAAAAAAGGCCCACACCAAGGAACTTTTTGAATGACGGGCAGAGGCAGCACCCTGCACAGGCGGAGCTCTGCGGTGTGATTCCGTCGGTGTACTGCCCTTACGCTGGCCACCAAAGGGCATCCTGTCTCGTTGGAGATGTGCCTCCTCCTCATCCTCCTCCTCCTCTCTCCTATTAGGCACCCACGTGGAGTCAGTGACCTCATCATCCCCTCCCTCCTCATCACTGGAGCCAATCTGGCAGTATGCTGCAGCTGCTGGAACATGACTGCCAGATTGGTGTCCTTCTTGAGCATCCCCTCTGTCTGCTCTCACCCTACTGCCTTCCTGTAGCTGGGTTTCATCATCAGACCCTTCGAAACGCTGGGCATCCTCCTGGAGCATGTACCCAACACTGTGCTCAAACAGTTCGGGGGACTCCTCAGGAGGAGGACATGGTGGGTCTAGGGAAGGAGTGACTGATGATGAGTCTGACATTGATACCAGGGAAGAGGACGCTTTGGCAGCTGCTTTGCCAGTACCCTGAGCCTGGGTGAGAGAGGATGAGGAGGAGGAGGAGGGCTTGGTCATCCACTCTACCAAGTCTTCGGCATGATGTGGCTCAACATGTCCAGCTGCGGAAAAGAAGGACAAGCGTGTCCCATGGCCATGTGCTGATGACAATGCACCGCGTCCACGACCAGCACTGTTGCCCCCAGACACAGAGCCTGCTTGCCCTCTTTTATTGCCTCCTGACTGTCTGCCTCTCCTTGTTTGCCTTCCAGACATTCTAATAGATGGCCTGCAGGGAGATGGGAAAAAAGCAATAAGGGCTACCTTCAGGTGTCCTTCTCTGTCCCTTGAAACAAGGACTTGCACAGTGAAAGAAACTGACACTCTCCCTACCTACAGTTTTCTGTCCCTAGAAAAAAAATTTTTTTAAGCACAATATAGCACAAGGAGAATTCACTCACTGTCCTTCCAGGTCCCTAGAAACAAGGACTTACACAGTGAAAGAAACTGACACTCTCCCTACCTACAGTTTTCTGTCCCTAGAAAAAATGTTTTTTTTAAGCACAATATAGCACAAGGAGAATTCACTCACTGTCCTTCCAGGTCCCTGGAAACAAGGACTTGCACAGTGAAAGAAACTGACACTCTCCCTACCTACAGTTTTCTGTCCCTAGAAAAAATGTTTTTTTTAAGCACAATAAAGCACAAGGAGAATTCACTCACTGTCCTTCCAGGTCCCTAGAAACAAGGACTTACACAGTGAAAGAAACTGACACTCTCCCTACCTACAATTTTCTGTCCCTAGAAAAAATGTTTTTTTTAAGCACAATATAGCACAAGGAGAATTCACTCACTGTCCTTCCAGGTCCCTAGAAACAAGGACTTACACAGTGAAAGAAACTGACACTCTCCCTACCTACAGTTTTCTGTCTCTAGAAAAAATGTGTTTTTTAAGCACAATATAGCACAAGGAGAATTCACTCACTGTCCTTCCAGGTCCCTGGAAACAAGGACTTGCACAGTGAAAGAAACTGACACTCTCCCTACCTACAGTTTTCTGTCCCTAGAAAAAATGTTTTTTTTAAGCACAATAAAGCACAAGGAGAATTCACTCACTGTCCTTCCAGGTCCCTAGAAACAAGGACTTACACAGTGAAAGAAACTGACACTCTCCCTACCTACAGTTTTCTGTCCCTAGAAAAAATGTTTTTTTTAAGCACAATATAGCACAAGGAGAATTCACTCACTGTCCTTCCAGGTCCCTAGAAACAAGGACTTACACAGTGAAAGAAACTGACACTCTCCCTACCTACAGTTTTCTGTCCCTAGAAAAAATGTTTTTTTTAAGTACAATATAGCACAAGGAGAATTCACTCACTGTCCTTCCAGGTCCCTGGAAACAAGGACTTGCACAGTGAAAGAAACTGACACTCTCCCTACCTACAGTTTTCTGTCCCTAGAAAAAATGTTTTTTTTAAGCACAATAAAGCACAAGGAGAATTCACTCACTGTCCTTCCAGGTCCCTAGAAACAAGGACTTACACAGTGAAAGAAACTGACACTCTCCCTACCTACAGTTTTCTGTCCCTAGAAAAAATGTTTTTTTTAAGCACAATATAGCACAAGGAGAATTCACTCACTGTCCTTCCAGGTCCCTAGAAACAAGGACTTACACAGTGAAAGAAACTGACACTCTCCCTACCTACAGTTTTCTGTCCCTAGAAAAAATGTTTTTTTTAAGCACAATATAGCACAAGGAGAATTCACTCACTGTCCTTCCAGGTCCCTAGAAACAAGGACTTACACAGTGAAAGAAACTGACACTCTCCCTACCTACAGTTTTCTATCCCTAGAAAAAATGTTTTTTTTAAGCACAATATAGCACAAGGAGAATTCACTCACTGTCCTTCCAGGTCCCTAGAAACAAGGACTTGCACAGTGAAAGAAACTGACACACTCCCTACCTACAGTTTTCTGTCCCTAGAAAAAATGTTTTTTTTAAGCACAATATAGCACAAGGAGAATTCACTCACTGTCCTTCCAGGTCCCTAGAAACAAGGACTTACACAGTGAAAGAAACTGACACTCTCCCTACCTACAGTTTTCTGTCCCTAGAAAAAATGTTTTTTTTAAGCACACTATAGCACAAGCACAAAACACACTGACACTCTCCCTACCTATCCTTCTCTTTCCCTAAACTAAAGGAATCCAGGTTAAGCAAGAAAGAAATAAAAGTCACTGTCCCTGCCTATGCTGCTCTATCCCTGCTCCGGAACACACTACACTAGGCCGCCGTGCTGGCGGCCTTTTATAGTGTGGGGCGTGTACTAAACACCCTCAGCAATAATTGGCCACAGGCATCCTGCCTGTGGCCAATCATTGCTCTCCTCGCTGCCGGCGCTGTGATTGGCCAAGCATGCGGGGTCACAGTGCATGCTTGGCCAATCACAGCGCCTGGATGACACTGCGATGGCGTAGTGCATTGTGGGCCATTCGCGTCACTCGAATTTGGCGCGAACGGCCCAAATCGTTCGATCTTCGTCGAACGATCGAACAGCCGATGTTCGAGTCGAACGTATGTTCGATTCGAACACGAAGCTCATCCCTACTCTTGACATCTAATGTAAGGGGAGGGAATGCGCTGGACATCTAATCTTACAGATACAACCGGCCCTTTGGAGGACAATCATAATGCTGATGCGGCCCACGATGAAATTGAGTTTGACACCCCTGACCTAGACAATCTCAGCAGAAGTTTGGCCATCCCTTTGGCTGCAATCTTCTGGGACACATCACAGGCCCAGAAGGCTGCAGGACCATTCACAAAGCGAATCACTGCTTGTACATGCTCAGTGGGAAGCCGGCTGTGAAGCTGCAAGGAGTCACAGCTGGCTTCTCACACTCAACATGGCAGCATCGGGGACCCAAAGACCCCTGGCGAAGAACTGGCCCGGGTGAGGACAGAGTTGGATCCCAGGTCAGGTGAGTATTCTTTTTTCTTTTTTTTCTTTTTTTTTAGGGGGGGGGGGGACTAAAGCTCCTCTATAACTAGTGGAGTGCACCAATTTAATAGAGCAGATAGACCTGTTTCGTGCCTATCTGTGCTACCCAACCCAGTTTCTCTTAACAGTGGGATTTCATCTGTTTTCAATGTAGATCCTCACCAGGTCGGGCCTGGTGTATAAGATATGAACTGTAAGCAAACAACTCACATCCCTTTCTCTGCTCAAGTAGTAATTATAATGCTTGAGCAGAGCCTGCAGAATTAACAGCTCACTTCCCTCCTGCCCTCAGCCTAGCAAGGAGGGGAGCAAGTGTGGGGCATGCAGAAAAATCTAGAGCAGTGGTTCTCAACTCCAGTCCTCAGGGCCCACCAACAGGCCAGGTTTGCAAGATAACTGAAATGCATCACAGGTGATATAATTTGCTGCTCAGGGATTGCAGTATTCTAGTCTGCATCTCACCAAGGTAATACTTAAAATCTGGCCTGTTAGTGGGTCCCGAGGACAGGAGTTGAGAACCACTGATCTAGAGCATGCAGCTTCAGGTAATTGTTCTGCAGTATCTGCTGCAGATACAACATAGAACAGGAAGCAGACTGCTCCTAACTACCAAAAGGGCTTGCACAACTTTAGAATTAGTAGCAGAATCTGTTGCACTGCCTCAGCTTAGTAGAGTGGTGTAGGCATACTACAGCCTGCACCATTTTATAATTCCCCCAATGACAGTGGTCATTCTTGAAGACTGTGCAAATGCTGAGACATTCTCACAGCAAATTCTTTATAAATAGACCCCTGTGTGTTGTTCCCCCTCCACTAGATGATGGTGAGTGACAGTGCTAAGCACACAGTGGGGTTGCTTTACTGAAAGAATAGAGCATGTTCATTGTTGAAAGCAAACGTTTAACTAGCTTGGTGAATTAACACAACTGTGAACACATTGGATCTTTCCTGGTAATGCTAAAAAATTTTGCATTACTGGCTCTGGTTTGACTGTCAAAATCTCTTCATATTTGTATGTAAAGTCATGTAAGGACATGGTGAGATTTTTCAGATTGAGCCTGCCTGTCTCAATCACTGGCTGCCAGTAGAGCAGGAGGAAGGGGTGCTGTTCAGCTGGTCCTCCATTAACATCTATATCAGACCCTCATACTAAAAGCCGAGCATGCCACAACCATGAGTCCAACATTTGTCTCTCAGTTACGACATGGTCCCACTGACTTGAATATATCACGTTCCGCAGCAGTTCTGCGCGCAGAACTTGACAGGGGGATAATTTTTGCTACACCAAAATGTAAAGCAACCATGAGTGCAGCGTTTGTCTCTCAGTTACAACATGGTCCCACTGACTTAAGAAAGCTCTCAGTTACGACATGGTCCCACTGACTTGGGAAAGCTCTCAGTCACGACATGGTCCCACTGACTTGGGAAAGCTCTCAGTTACAACATGGTTCCACTGACTTGGGAAAGCTCTCAGTCACGACATGGTCCCACTGACTTGGGAAAGCTCTCAGTCACGACATGGTCCCACTGACTTGGGAAAGCTCTCAGTCACGACATGGTCCCACTGACTTGGGAAAGCTCTCAGTTACAACATGGTCCCACTGGCTTGGGAAAGCTCTCAGTTAAAACATGGTCCCACTGACTTGGGAAATCTCTCAGTTACAACATGGTCCCACTGAGTTGGGAAAGCTCTCAGTCACGACATGGTCCCACTGACTTGGGAAAGCTCTCAGTTACAACATGGTCCCACTGACTTGGGAAAGCTCTCAGTTACAACATGGTCCCACTGACTTGGGAAAGCTCTCAGTTACAACATGGTCCCACTGACTTGTGAAAGCTCTCAGTTACAACATGGTCCCACTGACTTGGGAAAGCTCTCAGTTACAACATGGTCCCACTGACTTGGGAAAGCTCTCAGTTACAACATGGTCCCACTGACTTGGGAAAGCTCTCAGTTACAACATGGTCCCACTGACTTGGGAAAGCTCTCAGTTACAACATGGTCCCACTGACTTGGGAAAGCTCTCAGTTACAACATGGTCCCACTGACTTGGGAAAGCTCTCAGTTACAACATGGTCCCACTGACTTGGGAAAGCTCTCAGTCACGACATGGTCCCACTGACTTGGGAAAGCTCTCAGTTACATCATGGTCCCACTGACTTGGGAAAGCTCTCAGTTACGACATGGTCCCACTGACATGTGAAAGGCATTGGAGGAGGAAGATTTCTTCTAAAGGAGGACACAACAACACAAAGCACACACTGAAGGTATGTCATGTCCCTTCTGGTTATTCTTTATGTTTTTCTTTACTACACTAATGCTTGCCATTATTGGGGCGGTTTTCTTTTTTTTCCATCATCCAGCAGTCTGATCAAAAAAATTATGGGGTTACCCTATCCACACAATGGAGATGAATGGTGGAATCCTTCCTCGCTGTTATGTTGTGTTTTGTTAGCGGGGAATCGGCTGTCAGAATACACTGATCAGTGTTGCAGCTGATTGGCAGCAGCCGCTTTTTAAAATAAAATTTCCAAACATTCTCCTTCGACAGGAGGAGAATTGACTTTTGTAGAATGAAATCGGCCATAGATGGATAAAAAATTGTCTGGTCCCTGCTGAACTAGCTACATTTCAATCCATCTATGACCATCATTAGGCTTTAAGAACACAAATCAATTAAACTAATGCAGGCCATACAAATTTTCTTTAGCAAATCAGAAATGTTATGTGTTTGTGATCGGATGGTGCCACCATTGATTTCAAAGTTTGACCAGCCAAGCCTTCAATTTCACCTCATGTTGCTATAGAAAATAATTTCCATGGCCGGGAATCTTCTTTTCTTTCCAGGTCACAGCTCATGCACATTTCTTTTTTGATTATATTTCTCGCACGATTCTACCATCATTGATTAGAAATGTATTTGTTTTTCAAAAAATTTGCAACATACCTTATCACTCAAATTCGATAGCCGCATGAAAATCGGCCATTGCTGCAACTCACTAAGTTGTGAAATTAAAAAGAAAATTCTTAGTTACGATTTTCATAAAGAAAATTATTTCGGAATTCGACCCATGTATGACCAGCTTAAAGCGGAGTTCCACCCAAAAGTGGAACTTCTACTCATTTGTCACCCCCCCCCCTGCGCTGTCACGTTTGGCACCTTTTGGCCTTTGACAGGTATCCTGTTCCCACTTCCGGGAGCCACAGCTGCGGCCGTTGACGTCACTGCTTGGCTCCCTCCTCCTTTCCCTGCTGCCAGGCCAGTAGGAGAGTGGAGCGGAGCCTCGCGCAAGCGCAGTGGGGTTCCCGGCGTGAAGCCGTAAGGCTACACTGCTGGGTTCTCTTACCCGCAATGGCAGCGGCAGCACCCAACAGCTAATGGAAACATCAGCTGCGGTACCGACATCGCTGGACTTCAGGACAGGTACCGTATTTTTCGCTCTATAAGACGCACCTGACCATAAGACGCACCTAGGTTTTAGAGGAGGAAAACAAGAAAAAAAATATTCTGAACCAAATGGTCTACTAAAATCGGCCTGAAATGCAGCCTGACCATTGTCAATAATTCAGGCCGACCTGTGCCATTATTGCAGCCCGACCTGTGGCAATAATGTGGCCTGACCCGTGGCACTACAAGTCCCAGCAGAGCAGGTTGCCATATTTCAGGCCCTTACATAGGCACTACAAGTCCCAGCAGAGCAGGTTGCCATATTTCAGCCCCCCACATAGGCACTACAAGTCCCAGCAGAGCAGGTTGCCATATTTCAGCCCCCACAGAGGCACTACAAGTCCCAGCAGAGCAGGTTGCCATATTTCAGCCCCCCCCCACAGAGGCACTACAAGTCCCAGCAGAGCAGGTTGCCATATTTCAGCCCCCCCCCCCACAGAGGCACTACAAGTCTCAGCAGAGCAGGTTGCCATATTTCAGCCTCCCACAGAGGCACTACAAGTCTCAGCAGAGCAGGTTGCCATATTTCAGCCCCCCCACAGAGGCACTACAAGTCTCAGCAGAGCAGGTTGCCATATTTCAGCCCCCCACAGAGGCACTACAAGTCCCAGCAGAGCAGGTTGCCATATTTCAGCCCCCCCACAGAGGCACTACAAGTCCCAGCAGAGCAGGTTGCCATATTTCAGCACCCCCACAGAGGCACTACAAGTCCCAGCAGAGCGGGATGTCGCCTGTCCTCCAAACACAGCATTAGGAGACTGCACAGCCTTCCATCCACTCACTCCTTGGCTGCCATACACTCCTCCCCACTCTCCCCTTACAATAGTGTCCTACCTGAGTCTGAGCGGCATGTCGCGCTGCATAGTGGGGCAGTGGGCATGATTTCCCCTTCTCGCAAGACACGTCCCGGCTCCCAGACCCTTCCTACCCGCAGCACACAAGGCTGCAGATCACTTTGCCACTGGCCAGGCACCTCCGTGGCTGTAGCGGCGGCTGGAGCAATAAGCTAGGCATCGGCGGATGCGGCCACGAGTGTGCACTGATTGGGATATTTTATCTGTGCGGGAGGAGGCCGCGGGAACCGGGACTCGGGAGTACAGGTGGGGGGGGGGCGGCTTTTTTGCAGGCAGTGGCGGGGGGCGTTGACAGCGGCGGCGTGGGGCGGTGCCTGATGTACATTCGGACCATAAGACATTTTCCCCCATATTTTTGGGGGAAAAAAGTGCGTCTTATGGTCCGAAAAATACGTTAAGTGTCCTATTATTAAAAGCCAGCAGCTGCAGTATGTGTAGCTAGCTGCTCGCTTTTCATTTTTGCAGCAGTGGGCGGACCTCCGCTTTAAGAATTTTCTTTCAAATTTTGCACCATTAGTGAGCTGCAGCAAAAGCCGATTTTCTCGTGGCCATCTAATTTGAGTGATCGGGCATATTGGAAATTTTTTGAAAAACAAACAAATTTCTAATCAATGATGGGAGAATCGTGCGAGATGTATATTTAAAAAAGAAATGTGCATGAGCTGTGACCTGGAAAGAAAAGAAGATTCCCAACCACGAAAAATCTTTTTTGTAGCAACATGAGATGAAATTGAAGGCTTGGTTGGTCGAATTTCGAAATCAACGGTGCCATCATCCGATCCCAAAGCACGTGAAATTTCAGATTTTGGAAAGAAAATGTATTCGGAATACGACCCATGTATGGCCAGCTTTAGAGGGAGATTTACCAAAACTAGGGCACTCAGAATCTGGTGCAGCTATGCATGTTAGCCAATCAGCGTCTACTGTAACTTCAACTTGTTCAATTAAGCTTCGACAATAAGCCCAGATTCACACTGAGCTGTGGGAATGAAGCCGTGCGAGTTCAGCTGAACTGTCAGTCCCGATTTCGGCTGCGAATTCAATGACATCTGTGCGGGTTTCTGCACAGATGTCAATGGAAATCGCACCCCGAAATCGCAAAAAGTAGTACAGAATGTACTTTTTGAAATCGGTGCGGCGCCGCACCGATTAGGACGGTGCCATTGCCGGCATGTTAAATCGCACCAATGTGATTTAGTAAATCTCCCCCAAAGAATCTTACCCCAAAATGCTCTGTGCATGTGTATGTGGTTGGTGTGTGTCAATTGTAAGCTCCTTTGGAGAACAGATTGGTATAAGTTGAGTTCACTGTAAACAAATCTGGATGAGATTGGCACAATATAAATGAATACAATTGATAAATGGCTTTAACTGTATTTTTATATAATATTATAGAATATAGATAGTCAAATGCACCCAACATAGGTATATCAATGCAAAACGGTATTACTTGCTGGTCTATTGGTCTTGAATGGACTGGATCTATTTCAGTGATGTTAATGGCTCATTAATTTTACCACTGCTATAAAGTTATCTGAGCATTGATAATTCTGCAGAACTACAATTAATAAAATATTTCTACATACTGTGGGGTGGCACTGAATAATTCAATATGAATACTCTTTCTGATGGAAAAATAAAACAATGTTTAGCTGTAATCTTGTTTTTGAAACGTGTTTTCCTGAAAGCATTCAGCACATTAGCACCTCTGATGACTCTTTCTCAATCCATTTTAGATGTTAAAATAGCTGAATATAGAGATCCCCCCTCTATAAAATGATTATCACAGCAATTCCAATAATGCAGAAACAACAAGAACATTAGAAGATGTCATGTGCAAATGTATTAAATTCCTGTAAAAAAAGTTAAAAAGGAACGAGGCATTGATAGAGGAAATGTGGTATGTCAACACATTATAGACATTTATGTTCATGTAAGCAAATGGGGTATTTTAAACCACTAAAGTTTATTTTTCCCATAAACATATTAGTGTATATACATACATTACTACTATAACCTAAATACATCTCAACCTCTTCTCTAGGGCAGGAGTCCCTGATATAAATCAATAATTAACATAAGCATAGTGTGAATGTATGGTATAGCAAGCACCACATCCCTAAATAATAAACTGAATACAACTGAAAGCAAAATGTGGGACTTTAATGGTGCTGAACATCTTAGGAATAAACCGACATAAATTTCAGATAAAAAGATTTACATTTTATTACATATCAAAAGTTAAAAACAATAAAGTATATGAAAGATTTGAAGTTAAAATATACCAGACACCTAGGGTGACCACATTTCCAAACTACCATTCAGGGACACCCCCCCTTCCCAAAAATTAGCTTGTGCTGTAACAAATCACAGCACAGTGATTGGACACAAGAGGCGGGATTTATGATTCCTCCAATCACAAGCAGGGGCGGGATTGTCCTCCTCCAGGCATTCCCGGCCAGGAAAAGTACTGTCAGTGAGTAAAGTGGTGATGTGGCTGCCTTTTTTGGGGGCATCAGATTGGCCTGGGGGGAGTGGCTGTGTCAGTTTCTTTCCGGGACACTGTATTGTCCTGGAATGAATGTGCCCGGGACAGACCTGCAAAATGCGGGACTGTCCTGGGCAATCGGGGACACGTGGTCACCCTACAGACACCTCCAGCTAATTGTCCACCGTACCCATCATGGCTCCCAACTGTCCTTTAGAGGGACTGTCCTTCTGTCCCTCTTTCCTCCTCATTTATCCCTCATTTTGGTCTGATCTATATAGATGTATATAAAATGCACTTTTTATCTTTCAAAAAGTGTTTGCAAAGTGCTAAACCTTTCATTCAAAATCTAAATTGATGCATTTGTACATTTCAAAAGCCAATATAAAGGAATAGTAGTGGTAAAAAAAAAGCCCTTGTGGGTTTAACAATTTTTTTTTTAGGTTAATTCTCCTTTAAGGGGACGTGACAGGGGGCGTGTCCTATGCCTACATGCTTGTTGCTAGTAGGTGTCCCTCGTTCCCATCTCAAAAAGTTGGGAGGTATGGTACCCATTAATACAAAATAAGCCAATGTTATACAATACAGATAAAAAAGTAACGGCTCTGTACTGTGACACTTCAAGAGCTGTGGAATCTCAGCGCATTTAGTTGTTTTTGCTTCTTCGGGAGATGTATTTTGAGCTGGTATAGCAATAAAAGGGGCATCGTCTGTAATTAAAGAGGAAGGACATAAGATTGTGGAAGATTCAAAACATTAATAAGCATGGGCATGAAACCATGAAAGCAGACTGCCTGTGTCCAGGGTCATACGCCTCTGCACATGCGTACATTTATGCAAACCGGCGTAAATTCTTGAATAGCGATGAACAGCCATTCAGTGCTAAGAGAGACTGAATACTGCACGGGTGGCTCCCTTGCATTGGTTATTTACGCTCCATGCAAGCGATACAGCTTTAGATTGCTGCACTTTAGCATGCACGCAGGGTGCCATTAATGGAACCCACTCCCTTGGATCGGCAACCATGGCTTTTTTTTTTACACATGCCAAACTGCACCATGCAGTTTGGTGCAGCAAGGTTTTAAAAAAGGCCAGGGACTTTTTTTGCTGCAAATAGGCATGCCCAGATGTGGACCAAGCCTTATAGTTTCCCTTTCAACCTGGTATTCTTTTGCTGGCTTTTTCATTGATTACACTGGCTTATTTGGTGATCTAGCTTAAAGGTTATGTAAATAAATATATATATATGGAGCACACGGACCCTTTTCTCCTGCCTACCTTCTCCTTGCAGGGATAAAGGCACACCGATCCATCGGACAGGCCCTCCCCCGGTTTCCTCTCCTTCAGAGCGGGCCACCCTCACACTGGCTCCCTGGGACTCCAGTGTGTTGGCTGTAGACCCAGTTGAAGGTACTGGGCCTACCTGGAACGTTGTAGCCTCGGGCTAAAGGTGCCTGAGACTCCTCGGCCAGTTCACGCACCCCCCAGCCAGCAGGGCCTAAGGGCACGACTTCGCCACCAGGGGTCCTCCTTGGAATCCCCCCGGCACACCACCCCCATGGGGCACACTCCCCCGCTCCTCTGGCATCTTCCCTTTATGTACCTTCTCCCAGCATGCACAGCAGGCGAAACCCCGCCCACCACCCGGTAGCCAAGAGAGGACACCCAATCACACCACAATGCCACCTGCGGTTCAACCCGAGACCCGGGCAACAGTGCCACCACAGGACAAGGGGAACCATACACCAGGCAACAACATGGCAGAGAAGAGTCCATACCTAACAAATTAGAGAACCTGAGCCAACCATGGTTCATACTACCCCTATATTTAGAACATAGCGACCCCCAATCTGAGAGGGGGGGTCAAGTGATACAAAAGGTAATAACTGTGGGAGATGAGTTGATGTAGAAAGTAAAAACATAGTTTATTAGTTGGAAGCAGGACAGGCTCCTTTAAAAAGAAGGGTTTTAAATGATCGTCTAAAGATGGATAGATTAAGAGATAGTATGACAGATTGGAGTAGGGAGTTCCAAAGGATTGGAGAAGCTTGGGAGGAGTCCTGGAGGTGAGCATGAGAGGAGGTGACAAGGGAGATAGAGAGCAGGAGGTCTTGGGAGGACCGAAGAGAGCGCTTTGGTTGATATTGTGAGACTAGCTTGGTGATATAGCTGGGGGCAGAATTGTGTATGGCTTTGTGAGTTATTGTTAGTACTTTGAATTTTATTCGTTGGATGAGCGGAAGCCAGTGGAGGGATTGGCAAAGAGGGGCGGAGGACACTGAGCGGTTGGTAAGGTGGATTAATCTGACAGCAGCATTCAAATTCAAGGAGTCAAGGAGAGAGAAGAAGCTTAGTGGTGTCATTGGTTAGAAAGGGGCGTATTCTGGAAATGTTGCAGGGGTTGAGGTGGCAAGCATTGGACAGTGATTGGATGTGGACCCGAAAGGAGAGTTCAGAGTCCAGGATAAAACCTGGCATGCTGGGACAGGTTGATGGTTATGCATACCTCCCAACTTTTTGAGATGGGAATGAGGGACACCTATCAGCAAAAGTATGCTGGCATAGGACACACCCCTTGCCACGCCCCCTTAAAGGAGAATTGTACAAAAAACAAGATTGGCAATTTAGAAATCAGATGAAAGGTTTAGCCCTGGGAAACACTTTTTGATAGATAAAAAGTGCATTTTATATACATCTATATAGATCAGACCAAAATGAGTGACAAATGAGGAGGAATGAGGGACAGAGGGACATTGCTCCAAATCAGGGACAGTCTCTCGAAATCAGGGACAGTTGGGAGCTATGGGTTATGCCATTGATCTTGACAGAGAAGTCAGGGGAAGGTACACATAGGGAAGGAAATATAATGAGCTCAGTTTTGGATAGATTGAGTTTGAGGAAGTGGTGTGATATCCAGTCAGATAGGTCTGTTAGTAAATCAGTGCTATGTGAGGAAACTAATAGGGTGAGCTGAGGTGTAAAGAGATAGATTTGGGTGTCATGAGCATAGAAATGATATTGAAAGCCATGGGAGGCTATCAGCTGATTGAGAATAGGAGAGGTCTAAGGACAGAACCTTGGGGGGACCCCAACGGTAAGAGGAATAGGAGAAGAGAAGGTAGAGCTGTAAGTGACACTAAAGTTGCGGTGAGATAAGTAAGATTCGAACCAACAGAGAGTACAGTCACGGAGACCAAGGGAATAGAGTTTTTTGAGGAGGAGGAGGTGGTCAACTGTATCAGAAGCAGCGGTGAGGTCCAAGAGTAAGAGTACGCATTGCCCAGATGTGGACCAAGCCTTGTAGTTTCCCTTAAACCTGGTATTCTATTGCTTGCTTTTTCATTGATTGCACTGGCAGAGCACTGTGGTTTATTTGGTGATCTAGCGTAAAGGCTATGTAACCAAATAAATGTATATACTGTACAGTATATAGATGTAGTGGGGCTTTGAAATCTAAGGGAATGTTTAAGTGGTAGTTGTGCCCAAACACACTATTTGATTGGGTTCTGTAAAACCCATTTTGAGCTGCAGGTGGTATACTGGTGTGTAGTTCCCCGCGGCCTGTTGGTGGCGCTGCCATCGGAGGCCAGGGATGAACTGCTGGTACAGTACTGTGCCTTGGATGTCCCCTTTCAGCGGTGGTATGGTAGGCGTGTCGGCCTGCTATGCATCCTGGGAGGGGATATAAAAGGGGCAGACCCTGTCTGTCAAGGGGTGAGTTCCCGGGGGTCTGACCCCGGGAGCGTGTGATTCTGTTCGTGGCCACCCCAGGCACTTTTAGCCCTGGGGTGGCGTTCCTGGTCCGGTACACTGGTGGATCAGTCCCAGGCACCTTTAGTCCTGGGGCTGCAACTGAAGGTCTTGGGTCCAGCGCCTTCGGCTGGAGCCTACGGAGGGTGAAGGAATCCCAGTGTGCTGCCTTGCGAGGAGACCCGCATCTAGATGAGGAGGCCGGGGGAGGACAGTTCCGAGGGACTGGTGAGAGATCACAGTGAAGGAAGGGGCCCAGTAACTCTCTGGAGGGATGTCATTTTCCTGTTAGAGGCCTAAAGCCAGAACCAACGTTCACCAGGTCTGTAGCAGAGACTGTGCATGTACTCTGATTCGAGCATCATTCCGGCTGCTAGGATCCACTCCATTGGGAGACCATACGGATGAGCTGAGACTACCTGAAGATATGGGTAGTGAATAAGAATTTGTTTGTGCCTGGACCTATTCCCACACCTCTTGCTGTCCTGATCTTCCTCCAACCTTTCCTGTTCAATGCATAAGAGAGAAATAAACTCTACGTTGGAGTTGCAATTGGTGTGGACCTTGAAGTTATTGGGGAATAGAGACTTGTCTTTATCACACTGAAGACAGGAGCCATTCTATGCAAAAAATCTGAGGAAAACGCTTGGACAGCCGCACTCCAAAAAAGGTTCTTTTATTTAAAACAAAAGCACAAACAACATGCCACAGCAAAAAAACAGCAAGTATGAGCTGACGTTTCGCACTGCGATTCAGTGCTTAATCATTGCCTGCACCCACGGCTCTGGATCTTGTGAATGAGTCACCAGTCACATCTGAGCGGTAACTCTCTCCTTCTGGGAGCCATTCTATGGGGGAACCTGACCATGGAGATCCAGGTACATTACACTGCTCAACCTTTTCACACAGGAGGGTACGGGCATGTGGCATAGGTGTGCCCTTTCTCCCACGAGTGAGCCAAAGGGAGAAGGGGTGGTGAGTGCTACATATATATATATATATATATATATATATATATATATATATATATCCTACAGGATTTTCTCAGCATGCTGGTGGAATACTCTAGATTTTAATTATTATTCCATATACTGCCCCAGATTATCCCAAATGATGCTCATATACAGCGCATCATGTGAAAATCACATAGTGTAGGGCGACTATCATTTCCTGTAAACAATATCATGTATCAGTGAGCACAGTTCCATCATCACTACAATATATTTAAATATAAAAATATACCTTCATGAGGACTGTACAAGTATAAGGCTCTGAGCAGTCATTTGCTGACAGTGTTAAATTATATATAGAGCTAACCACATGTGAAAGAGCCCTACGGAGAGCTGATGGTTTTTCCTACATCTGATTCTTGACTTCCGATCGATGCAAGGTCACAGAGGTTAAATGGTGCATGTATCTCAGGCGACCCAGGGGTCATTTATTTTGCCATTTAACCATCAAATACAATAGTGAGTGGTTAAACAGATCAACACTGTTCATGGCTTGCTGGATTAGTCACTGATCTATTGGACATTGGGGATTAAAAGTCCTTTGTGATTAGCTGTTAGCATTAGAGTCATATCCTATATAATCTTTTCAAAGTAACGGGACTGTGTAACAGGCAGTTCCCAAAACGCATGTCTCGTGGAAAGTGTCTAGCGGCAGACGGATTGTTAAAGAGAGGAGAAATGTCAAGCTACACTTGTCAAGCATTCTTGACACATGAGAACGTGAAACTAAAGACAGGAGACAGCGCCTAATATATATGTGTCTGATTTCTGCTACCTGTCTTTTCACACCGCGGAAAGTGCTAAATCTACCCACGTGTTAAAGTGCGTGCGTGGGTCACAACCCTTCATGCTGGGTCATCAATCTCTGGCGATTGAGCGGGGATTGTTTTAGTGGAAGCGAACCTGATGAACACGTACGGGAATGCCTGGCGCATACCTAGCATTGCACAATGTGCATGTAAATTCAGAAGAGTTGAGCACACACACTGAGGCTGATTCATTAAAGGCAAAAATAGGTTGTTCACTTTTCAAGGGAATTTTCCCATAGCTTAGTGAACGTGGTGAAAAACGAAACAAAACATGGAAACATATGATGACAGAAAAAAGTCCAATGGTCCAACGAGTCTGCCCAATTTTTTTATTTTCATTATTTATATATATATATATATATATATATATATATATCCAGTATTTAAGTATATCCAGCTTGTCTTCAGCAAACTGTTTGCAGGCTTTCTTGTGCATCATCTTTAGAAGAGGCTTCCTTCTGGGCTGACAGCCATGCAGACCATACGCCGCACACTGCATCAAATTGGTCTGAGCACTGACAGGCTGACCCCCCATCCCTTCAACCTCTGCAGCAATGCTGGCAGCACTCATATGTCTATTTCCCAAAGACAACCTCTGGATATGACGCTGAGCACGTGCACTCAACTTCTTTGGTCAACCATGGCGAGGCCTGTTCTGAGTGGAACCTGTCCTGTTATACCGCTGTATGGTCTTGGCCCCCGTGCTGCAGCTCAGTTTCAGGGTCTCTGCAATCTTCTTATAACCTAGGCCATCTTTATGTAGAGCAACAATTCTTTTTTTCAGATCCTTTGAGAGTTCTTTACTATGAGGTGCCATGTTGAACTTTCAGTGACCAGTATGAGAGAGTGAGAGCGATAACACCAAATTTAACACACCTGCTCCCCATTCACACCTGAGACCTTGTAACACTAACGAGTCACATGACATCGGGGAGGGAAAATGGCAAATTGGGCCCAATTTGGACATTTTCACTTAGGTGTGTACTCACTTTTGTTGCCAGCGGTTTAGACATTAATGGCTGTGTGTTGAGTTATTTTGAGGGGACAGCAAATTTACACTGTTATACAAGCTGTACACTCACTACTTTACATTGTAGCAAAGTGTAATTTCTTCAGTGTTGTCACTATGAAAAAATAGAATAAAATATTTACAAAAATGTGAGGAGTGTATTTACTTTTGTGAGATACGGTATAAAAATATAAATAAATAAAAAAAAAAAAAATATATATATATATATATATATATATATATATATATATATATATATATATTTATAGGCTCTTCAAAAAGTTTCCACCCTTTTTTAACTACCGGTAAGTTACATATATAGGAGACTTTTTGAAGACCCCCTTGTGTGTGTATATATATATATATATTATATATATATTTTTTAATATCTATATATATAATATATATAGTCCCGACTTACTACCTCTGCTGAAAGTCTATTCCAACCATCAACTACTCTTCTGGTAAAATAATACTTTCTAAGCTTAGTTTTGATTTCTCCTCCTGCTAGTTTGAGTCATGTCCCCGTGTTCTTGATCTTCAGATAATGCCCTCCTGAACCTTATTCAACCCCTTAAAGTATTTGAAGGCAGGGGCGGCTCGTTAAACAGTAGTTTTGCTTGTACTTGATTGGATGGTGGAAGTCTGCAGAGCTTCACTTTCTTCCGTGCAAAGTGAAAATTCCCTTGGAAAATGAACAGCCTTTTTGCCGTGGGTAAATCAACCCCAGTGGCAGTCATAACTGCCTGCTTCCCAGTATATTACTTTGATAAGAGAATGGGGTTGATTTACTGAAGGCAAATACACTGTTCACTTTACAAGTGAAGGGAATTTGCCCCAGAGCTTAGAGAATGTGACAAAACTTCACTTTGCAAAGAATACCCAAACACAAGCAAGGAAAAAACCAAACCACATTTTTTCTTGCACATGATTGGATGATGGAAGTTAGCAGAGTTTCGCATCATTCACTAAGCTCTGGGGAAAATTGCAGAGTGCAACTGCACTTTCAAAGTGAACAGCCTATTTGCCTTTAGTAAATAAACCCAATTGCATCAATGGAATATACTTTTGTGTTGAAATTTGATTATTTTTATTCTAATTAGTTCATTTTAGGCTTCTAAATGTATCATACAGAAATCCACATTGTTACCTATTTATTTTTAATTGTCATTTATTTTTAATTATAATGTAATTTTAATCATTTTAATGAATAAGCGTCCAACTTTTATTATGTAAAATGTATTAGATGCAAAATAAATGTCTATTTTTTACAGGACTGATAATGTGATTCAAACCGTATAAAAAGCTGGAAACTTTTTCAACTTCAAGCAGTATTAAACCCAAAACCCAAAAAATAAAATACATGTATTGCAATTTAACAGTCTTTATTGGGTTAATTCACCTTTACAAAAAACTGCCTATGTAGATAAGGGGTGTTTGTAGCTAAAAACAAAACTGTGCAGCTTTGACTAAAGTTGAATATTGCCCTTGCTATAGGTGGAGGCCATTTACAAACTGTGCCTCCTAAAACCTGCCCAGAAAACTCCAAGGACAATGCTAAGGTTTGTTACTATTTTCCTCCATCATCAAAGGAATGAGCTTGTTTTAATTTATAGGAATCCCTTATCTACATAGGCAGTTTTTTGGTAAAGGTGAAGTATTCCTTTAAATGTGGTGGTGGGGGGGGGGGGGGTAGAAGGGTAGTGCCGACTGACTGACCGCAGGGAGCGGGGGGGTGCCATTAGCCGACCGATCGATTCTTGCTATTTGTTGGGTGATTTGTGTTTTCTCCCTTTATCTCTCCCCTTCTCCCCTACTACCTCTGGGGGTAGTAATTATGCATCTACTGTATGTAGCGGGGTGGCCAATTTAAGGGGAGTCTCTGAGTTGTAATTAGGCTCAGATGCCTTAATTTGTTAGGGGTTATGGACCAATTTTGTCCTCAGGCGATAATGCTGGTGATGAGTTCTCTGTGGCCTGCGGGTGGCGCTGCCATTCTGGGCCGGGTGTTGAACCGCGAGCGCAGTGCTGTGCCTTTTGTGTCCCCTCTCGTACAGTGGGGCGGGGAACCTGCTGTGCATGCTGGGAGAGGAGATAAAAGGAGCAGACATCTCCTGATCGGGGTTCACGCCCAGGCACCTTCAGCCTGGGAGTGAGTGAGGTTCATCTCCGGGTGCCCTAGGCCCGGAGGCTGTGTTCCTGTTCCATCTCAGGCACCTTTGGCCTGGGATGAGCTACTACCTTGCCATCCTGTTCGCCTGGGTATGAAGACCCAGGACTTGCGGAAGAGGCCCGGGGCCCAGCACCTTCGGCTGGGGTCCGCTAAGGATTGAGGAGTCCAGGGTGCCGCCTTGCGAGGGGACCCGCACTCTCAGAGAAGGGAGGATCATTCTGAAGGATCGATGTGGGAGCCACAGTGAAGGAAGGGTCTGTTAACTCTCTAGGGGGACGTCTTCTGTTTGATAGAGGCCATGTTCTAGAAGGGAGACTATTTCACCAGGTCAGTGGCAGTGACCTTATTCACCAGGTCAGTGGCAGTGACCTTATTCACCAGGTCTGTGGCAGAGACCCTATTCACCAGGTCTGTGGCAGAGACCCTATTCACCAGGTCTGTGGCAGAGACCCTATTCACCAGGTCTGTGGCAGAGACCCTATTCACCAGGTCTGTGGCAGAGACCCTATTCACCAGGTCAGTGGCAGTGACCTTATTCACCAGGTCTGTGGCAGAGACCCTATTCACCTGGTCTGTGGCAGAGACCAACCTCACGGTCTGTGGCAGAGACTGTGCGCCTAGTATACTGCTTGAGAATCTGAGTAGTAAAGTAAAGAGCTACGTTTGTGCCTGGACCTCCTCCACACCTTGGGCTGTCTTGTTTCCTTGCTCCAACCTTTTTCTTATCCAAAAGACTGTTTATTTCAAAGCGAGAATAAATCTCAAGTTGGAGTTTCAGCTGGTGTGGACATTCATGTTACTGGGGAAGTTAAGGACTCGCCTCTACCCACGGTAGAGGTGAGAATCATTCTCTGGGAGGATTTTGACTCTAGCTGTGGACAAGACCCAACAACAACACCGCTCAACCTCTTTACACAGGAGGGTACGGGCTTATGGTGCGGTGTGCCTCTCTCCCCCTGCGAGGAGCCAAGTTTAAATGCAGGCTGGGAGAAAGGTGTGTACGCTATATGTATATTAGGCTTGTTAATTGATACAACTAAACTCTTTGAAGGTTTGTAAATAATGCAAGTATTTTCTATCTCTAGAAGTTATTCTTCTGGCTGTTTGTATTTGTCTAAGACATAGGAGATCCTGAAGAAGTGGTGGATTTCTGCGAAACGCGACAACCTTATTTCCCTGTCGTGACTAAAGCTATGCACTTTTGTTGTTGGTATCAATATGCAAGCAACTGTACAAAATATGTGTTTTTATATATTTTACTGGTAGAAATAAAGTTTTGTATTTTTTATAATATTGATGCATTTAAAATCCTACCACTTACATTATCGCTACATTACTTTTCTTTAGTACACTTTTTTCCTTTAGGGCTCATGCACAATGGACTGATGTTAGGGACGTTTGACGTTTTTTTGCCTCTAAAAGCCCCTCCATGTTGGCCTATGTTTCCATGCACACATAAACTGTCAGAGGCGTTTGGAGGCATAAGCGTTTGGGGGAAAAAGAAAAAAACTACAGCCTGTGCTTCCAGGAGCAGTAAAAACGAAAAACACATCTAAATGCGGCTAAATGGGTCAAGCCGCGTTTGACGTTTTTAGGCGTTTTTACATTATAGGGAGTGTCCAAAGAGTATAAAACAGACAGACATTACAAAATATTATATATTATATTGCAGCTTACCAATTCTTAGATGTGATGGCTGCATTTGTTTTCTTTTATAGGCATTCTTTCTTCTATTTTCATCTCGTGACCTGGCCAGTAAGTCTGCTGTTTTTCAAAAGAACATGCCCTCTTGCAGAATATATCAGTTACAGAGGTGAGAAAAACCATTCAACACCGACAGGGTCTTAGGCTGCACTCATACATGAGCGTTTTGAATCGCAGGCAGAATCATCGCAATTCTGCCCTTCCGTTTCCAAAACACCCAGGTGTGAATGAAAAATCGCACATTTGAATGGCACCTAAAAACACAGTGCGGTACTGCCGCGATTGTCGCACTGCCATTATGGCAAACCGCATCGTGTGAAGCTTGACGCCCCCAAAAAATTCAGGGCGACGCGCTTCACGCAATGCGGTGTGCCGCAATTTATCACGCGACAATTGCGCCAGAACCGCACCACATTTTTGGGTGCCCTTCAAATGATTGGCTTCTGAAATGTGTGTTGTGAGATTTGTCATTCACGCTTGGGCATTTTGAAATCGCAGCCAGAATGGCGGCAATTCTGCCCGCGACTCAATAACGCACATGTGTGAATGCAGCCTTGTATTGATCACCTTTCATTTATTTATGCAAAACTTTTATCCCAAAAGGAAAAAAACTGTTACTGTAACTACTTTAACCACTTCATCCCTGGAAGATTTACAACCCCTTCATGACCAGGCCATTTTTTGCAATATGGCACTACAATTGCGCGGTCGTGCAACGCTGTACCCAAATAAAATTAATGTCCTTTTTTTCCCACAAACAGAACTTTCTTTTGGTGGTATTTGGTCATCTCTGCGGTTTAAATTTTTTTGCGCTACAAACAAAAAAATAACTGACAATTTTGAAAAAAATATATATTTTTAACTTTCTGCTATGAAAAATATCCAATAAAAAAAATTTAAAAAATCAAATTACTTCATAGATTTAGGCCAATATGTATTCTGCTACATATTTTTTGGTAAAAAAATGCCAATAAGCATATATTGATTGGTTTGCCCAAAAGTTATGGCGTCTACAAACTATGGGATATTTTAATTTTTTCCATTTGCTTTTTTACTAGTAATGGTGGCAATGCGATCAGCATCTTATAGCAGGACTGCGATATTGCGGCAGACAATTTGGACACTAACTGACACTTTTTGGGGACCAGTGACACTAATACAGTGATCAGTGCTAAAAATATGCACTGTCACTGTACTAATGACACTGACTGGGAAGGGGTGAACATCAGAGGCGACCAAAAGGATAAATGTGTGCCTAGCCAGTGTTTCTGTGTAGTGGGGGAGGTGTTTTTACTAGTGGAAGGCATGGATTGGTGTTCTGCTTTACAGGAACACAGGATCCATGCCTTCTGTACTGACAGAACAGCAATCTGCCTTGTTTACATAGGCAGATCGCCGTTCTCCCTCTGTACCGAAGCATCTGCGGGGGCCAGCGGACATCGAGTCCACCGAACCCCCGCAGATCATCTCTGACTGAGTATAATCACAGCCAGAGTGAGCCTCTGGCGGCGTGCGCACGTGCCCCAGACCCATATGTGCAGGATTGGGTACTAGGTATGTGATCCTGTGTAGCAGAGCCGCCTTGCCGCCGTATATATGTAAGTTACACGGTCAGCAAGCGGTTAAAAGTGTTAGCTGGGGTTGGGCTTCAGTTTGTTAGTGCATCTAAATCTGCTAATACATCCAACAATCCCCTTCCCCCAGATTAACAACACTGCTGTCCAAAGGTGCCCCTTGTGCTCCTTCATTCAGAGTGGGGGCTCTCTAACACAGGAGGTGTGTTACTGGCCAGATCACCAGTTAAAAACAGAGAGGGAAAAAAGCCTAGAAAAGGACAACTAATGCAGCCATCATATCTAATGATTGGAAAGCTGCAATATAAAACATTTTTTGGGTTTTGGGATTAATACCACTTTAAGAAGTAGGGATGAGCCTGGGTTCGCTCCAAACCAGGAAGGGAGCTGTCAGTGCCAAGCCAAACAATTGCAGGCCAAAGGAATCCCAAACCAGCAGCTGCACCTACACAAGGGGGAGGATGCTTGTGACATCATTGACCTAATATGGCTACATGGGACGGTGGGGAGTTGCCTTTTCCTGGACTCATATTTGCCATCATTTCTAAACTAGTAAAACTAGAGGAATCATTTTAAATACAAATAATCTTATTTTACCCCAAAACACAACCTGTACAGATGTGGATAAACAAGAGATTATCGGCAAAATCATGTAAATTAATGTGGCTGTAAAATGGTTACCTGTCTCTTACTGGCCACCAGTATACTTCTGGCTGTTGCTCAGCGGCGGCCCGTCCATTAGGGGTGCCCGGGGCGCCGCCCCTTCTCTCCACGCCACTCCTATATGACTAATGGATAGATTTATGCATTGCATGAATCTATCCACGGCCACCACTGCCACCCCCCTATTCAGGCGTCTGGCCCCTTTTAGGACATCGGGCGCCTGAACTACAGTAATGGGGGGTGTTTTTTTTTAAGCACCTGATAGGCTCTAATAGGCTTCAAAATATGTGGGATCGTGGAGCAGAGCATTGCCCACCCAGGTGTAACAGAAGCGAATGATCCTCAATACGGCCAATCAGAAGCGGGTGTGAGACCCATTTTCTGATTGGCCGAAAAGAGAAGACTTCCGATTGGCCGCCAAGAAGGAGGGAGGAAACGGAAGCCAGAGTCGTCGCCCATGGAGAGCAGGAGAACGGTAGAGAGAGCCCGGGAGAAGCGCCGCATAGATTGGGTAAGTGCAACAGTCCCGATCGACCGACCGATGGGGGGGTGGTACTGTTTTCCGCCCCCCCAAAGAAAATTACCACCGGCCGCCACTGCTGACGCTATTTTTTTTAGCTGAGATGGACATTTTTCCCAAATATTAGTTAATAGTTGGCTCTTTTTCTCCTTCCATCTACTTTTTGAAGCAAACTTGAGAACAGTATGGAGCTTTCCATTGCTGAACTTCTTCTGAAATTACTGTACTAGTTTGTAGGTGGGGCTTGAAGCACCTTAGTGAGGACAATGTAGAACTACACTCATGCCTAAATTAGGCAGTAAATCCATGAAAGGCAGCAATGATCCCTTACGCCTTGTACACACTACTAGTTATTTTTTTTTCGTTTAACCCAGCAGGTTGAAAAAGAAAAAAAAAAAAACTTGCAGCTCAGGACTGAGCCGCTGTACTAACAATCCGATGTGTGCTATTGTGTTCTGACAGAAAGAAAGCCCCCCCACCAGAACACACCTCGGCCAGTGCTCTAAGCCATTGGCTGAGAGCACTGATGGGGAGCCAGTCAGCAGACCGTTTTCAGTCATGACCCTTCGAATGGCCGGCTTCTGTCGGACCAGCTGCCATACATATCACCCGACATTCGGGCTGTGTGTACTAGGCTTTCGAGTCTATGATTTAGTAATAATCCACAAAAGGCAGTAAATCCATGACTGGCAGCTATAAGTCCATAAGGGTCCACAGGTTCCAGACCCCACTGGTAACCCCGACTGGGCTTCCCCCAGCCCCCAAGAGGGTGGTTCACTCCAGCAGAGTAACAGCTACATTTTAGCAGTCTTTCCCTAGCCAACCTCTTAGGGCACTTATATCGATCAACTTGGGTACATTCAGTCTGCCCATACATGGTTCGAACCTCAGCCAGTTCTTGCCGAACCAACCGAGATTCAAACCGTCTATGGCCGCTAAAGACATTGTAACAATTTGCGCTTAGCTGACCTAATTAACTTGAGGGTATGAATATAAAAAAATCATTAACCCTTTTAGAACCCTCTTGTTAGCACCTGCTTTCAAGTTGGCTGACTGTATTTAGCTCCATTACTTCTTGAGATAGTGAACAAGCAAGAAGCACGTTAAGTCAAATTCCAGACTTGTATTTTTATTCCAGATCATTGAAGCAAAAGGATCAGCATTATCGCCAGGGAACTTGCATTTTCAGATGGTCAGATGAGTGATGGCCGCCTTCCATTTGGCAGATCCCCTTTAATGATGGGAAAACTATGATTAGTGGCAAAAGAGCAAAAAGGAATCCTTTTCAGTAAGGCGAGTCATGCTAAGGCCTCTTGCACACTGCTCGCTAAAAATGCAGCGTTTCTAGGCATACAGGTTTTTTTTTTTTTTTTCTTACTGATGAAAATGCAGACCAATGTTTTCAAAGTGTTTGTACACACACAGGCACATAGACATGCGCTGCATAAATATCAGTGACAAAAATGATAAAATACAGAAATCTGTCTTGCCAGTGAGTATTTTTATGCGCATAAGCTCAAAAACACACAATAGCATGCATGTGCTAGACAGCCCATCCTTGCATATTTTTTATGCCAGTAATGTTCATACATCAGTACAGAACAGTGTGCAAATACCCTAATAAAGTCAAAGTTTCTAGATTTTTTTTTAGATAGAACTTTGATTTTATTTATTAGAAAACAAGCAAAAATTTTATTTTGTTGTAATTTTTAGACATTGTAAAGAGGCCTTTCTGTTATCATGAAGTTAATTTGTTATGATGCGTTCTTTTTAAGCACGGGCGCAATTATTGTGTTTCAGCCAGTAGATGTCAGTCTTGCTGTTACTGTGCTGGGAGAAGAGAGAGGCACATTAGTGATCACTGGTATATGTGTGTAGTTACAGGCTCTGGATATATTTTAAGTGTTCAAAAAAGGTACCTTATTCTTGGTCCGCAATTTATATTTCTTTTTCGGAAGGAAAATAGATGACTGCATTTTTTTTTTTTTTTTTTAGCTGAGGCCCATATGTTTCATAGCTACAGGGAATGGCCTTGATTTTTTGTAGCCTGTATCTTTTGAACCTGCTGCCATTTCTCAGCAGACCTCCAAAATGCGGCTGTCCTCTAGCATTCCCTAAAGATGTATCTCTTTAAAATACCCTCCTGCCTCTTCTCCTGAGTATACACTACCCATTTACTCTCACCGTGACTAATCTATTTATTCTGTTAGGCCTGATGCCAGTAACAGCTCTTGTAATACACTGGGTAATCCATGTGTCCTTCACCATGCATTATTGTACACTGGTCTGACTCTGAACACTGATTGGGGCTTATTCTATATCATGGTGCAAATAACGGTGGTCTGCTGTAACTGATAAATTGCTACTAGTGATTTGAAGCTTTGGGTTATTGCATGCTAATGCCATTGTGTCATGTTATTAACCACTTAAGCCCCGGACCATTTGGTAGCTAGAGGACCAGAGGTGAATTCAGAATTTTGCACTGCGCTGCTTTAACTGTAAATTGTGCGGACATGCAATGTTGTACCCAAACGAAATTTGCGTCCTTTTCTTCCCACAAATAGAGCTTTCTTTTAATGGTATTTGATTGCCTCTGCGATTTTTATTTTTTGCGATATAAACGGAAAAACACCGAAAATTTTGAAAAAAAATGATATTTTCTAATTTTTGTTATAAGAAAAATCGAATAAACTCAATTTTAGTCATACATTTAGGCCAAAATGTATTCAGCCACATGTTTTTAGTAAAAAAAATGTCAATAAGCGTATATTTATTGGTTTGCGCAAAAGTTATAGAGTTTACAAACTAGGGTACATTTTCTGAAATTTACACAGCTTTAAATTTATGACTGCCTATCTCATTTCTTGAGGTGCTAAAATGACAGGGCAGTACAAAACACCCCCAAATGACCCCATTTTGGAAAGTAGACACCCCAAGGAAATTGCTGAGAGGCATGTTGAGCCCATTGAATTTTTTTTTTTTGTCTTAAGTGATTGAATAATGACTAAAAAAAAAATTACAAAAAGTTGTCACTAAATGATATATTGCTCACACATGCCATGGTTATATGTGGAATTGCACCCCAAAATACATTTTGCTGCTTCTCCTGAGTACGGGGATACCACATGTGTGGGACTTTTTAGGAGCCTAGCCGCGTACGGGACCCCGAAAACCAAGCACCGCCTTCAGGATTTCTAAGGGCGCAAATTTTTGATTTCACTCCTCACTACCTATCACAGTTTCGAAGGCCATAAAATGCCAAAATAGCACAAAACCCCCCCAAATGACCCCATTTTAGAAAGTAGACACCCCAAGGAAATTGCTGAGAGGCCTGTTGAGCCCATTGAATATATATATTTTTTTGTCCCAAGTGATTGATTAATGACAAAAAAAATAAAAAAAAATCAAAAAGTTGTCACTAAATGATATATTGCTCACACATGCCATGGTTATATGTGGAATTACACCCCAAAATAAATTTTTCTGCTTCTCCTGAGTACAGGGATACCACATGTGTGGGACGTTTTAGGAGCCTAGCCGCGTACGGGACCCCGAAAACCAAGCACCGCCTTCAGGATTTCTAGGCACAAATTTTTGATTTCACTTCTCACTACCTATCACAGTTTCGAAGGCCATAAAATGCCAAAATAGCACAAAACCCCCCCAAATGACCCCATTTTGGAATATAGACACCCCAAGCTATTTGCTGAGAGGCATGGCGAGTATTTTACAGCTCTCATTTGTTTTTGAAAATGAAGAAAGAAAATATATATATATATATATATATATATATATATATATTTTTTCAATTTTCAAAACTTTGTGACAAAAAAGCGAGATCTGCAAAATACTCACCATACCTCTCAGCAAATAGCTTGGGGTGTCTACTTTCCAAAATGGGGTCATTTGGGGGGGTTTTGTGCCATCTGGGCATTCCATGGCCTCCGAAACTGTGATAGGCAGTGAGGAGTGAAATCAAAAATTGACACCCTTAGAAAGCCTGAAGGCGGTGATTGGTTTTTGGGGTCCCGTACGCGGCTAGGCTCCCAAAAAGTCTCACACATGTGGTATCCCCGTACTCAGGAGAAGCAACAGAATGTATTTTGGGGTGCAATTCCACATATGCCCATGGCATGTTTGAGCAATATATCATTTAGTGACAACTTTGTGCAAAAAAAAAAAAAAAAATTGTCGTTTTTCCGCAACTTGTGTCAACATATAAAATATTCCATGGACTCGACATGCCTCTCAGTATATAGCTTGGGGTGTCTACTTTCCAAAATGGGGTCATTTGGGGGGGTTTCGAACTGTTCTGGCATTTTATACACAACATTAGGAAGCTTACATCCACTCTTCTAACCACTTGAAGACAAAGCCCTTTTTGACACTTTTTGTTTACATGAAAACATTTTTTTTTGCAAGAAAATTATGTTGAACCCCCAAACATTATATATACTTTTAAAGCAAAGGCCCTACAGATTAAAATGGTGGGTGTTGCATTTTTTTTTCTACACAGTATTTGCGCAGCGATTTTTCAAACGCATTTTTTGGGTTAAAAATACACTTTTTTTAATTTTAATGCACTAAAACACACTATATTGCCCAAATGTTTGATGAAATAAAAAAGATGATCTTAGGCCGAGTACATAGATACCAAACACGACATGCTTTAAAATTTCGCACAAACGCGCATTGGCGACAAACTACATACATTTTTAAAAGCCTTTAAAAGCCTTTACAGGTTACTCCAGTAGATTTACAGAGGAGGTCTACTGCTAAAATGACTGCCCTCGATCTGACCTTCGCGGTGATACCTCACATGCATGGTGCAATTGCTGTTTACATATGACGCCAGACCGACGCTTGCGTTCGCCATTGGGCAAGAGCAGGGCAGGACAGGGGTGCTTTTTTTTTTTTTTTTTTTTTTTTTATTATTAATTTTGCTTTTTTATTTTATTTTTAAATTGTTCCTTCCAAGTATTTTATTTTTTTATCATTTTTATTGTTATCTCAGGGAATGTAAATATCCCCTATGATAGCAATAGGTAGTGACAGGTACTCTTTTTTTGAAAAAAACTGGGGTCTTCTAGTCCCTAGATTTTTCCTCTGCCCTCAAAGCATCTGACCACACCAAGATCGGTGTGATAAAATGCTTTCCCAATTTCCCAATGGCGCTTTTTATATCCGGGGGGGGCATTCCCTCCCACTGCTTGTAAAAGCAGTCCAGAGGCTAATTAGCCGCTAGGATTGCTTTTACATGAAAGCCGGCCGCAGGCTGAAAAGAATGATACCAAGATGATACCTAAACCCGCAGGCATCATTCTGGTATAAACATTCAAAATCCAGCAACATACCAGTACTTTGCTGGTCCTTGTTGGACATGTATTGTAATCTTTTTTTTTCATGCAGCCAGTTGGCTGAACGAAAAAAGAGATTGATCGGTGGGTATGCCCACCATTAGAATACCGCCCTTCATCCACCCACTTCCAATGATGGGCATACATGCACCATTTATATATGCCGAAGCATGGGGGCATCCTCCCGCAAAAAAGTTATGCCGCACACACATGGTCGGAATTTCGACCGTATGTACGCGGCATTAGGAGCAAAATCGCTCCTCCGCTCCTACTGCCCCAATGCTTCGGCATATATGCTTTTTTATTTAACTGTGGTGGTGAAATCACCTCCTACAGCACTGGAGTCGCAGGGATCAGGCCTGTCTCTGCGAACGCTGCAGTTATGTGTGTTTTTGTTTTGTAAGTGACAGTGATCGATCGATACTGCACTTGGGTGGCCTGGGATGGACGGAGGGGCAAAACACAGGTGCTAGCAGGTATCTGGGCTGATCCCGCTAACACTGCGTTTTTGGGAACCTTAAACTGCTGGGGAAGCAAACTAACTAACCAGCGTCACCCGTAACACTTATATGGTGATCACTGGTGAAAGGGTTAACTAGGGGCAATCAGGGGGTTAAAACCTTTATTAGATAATATATGGGGGTACCTGACGCTATAAAAACCTGCGGCGAACCTAAAAAAAATTACTGGCTACCGATCTGCATCACCGACACTAAGACAGCGTTTAGAAAAACGATCGCTTAGCGACAGTGGTGATAGGGGGTGAAAGGGTTACCTGGGGGGCGATCAAGGGGGTTAAACCTTTATTAGATAATATATTGGGGTACCTGACGCTATAAAAACCTGCGGCGAACCTAAAAAAAATTACCAGCTACCGATCTGCATCACCGACACTAAGACAGCGTTTAGAAAAACGATCGCTTAGCGACAGTGGTGATAGGGGGTGAAAGGGTTACCTGGGGGGCGATCAAGGGGGTTAAACCTTTATTAGATAATATATTGGGGTACCTGACGCTATAAAAACCTGCGGCAAACCTAAAAAAAATTACCAGCTACCGATCTGCATCACCGACACTAAGACAGCGTTTAGAAAAACGATCGCTTAGCGACAGTGGTGATAGGGGGTGAAAGGGTTACCTGGGGGGCGATCAAGGGGGTTAAACCTTTATTAGATAATATATTGGGGTAACTGACGCTATAAAAACATGCGGCGAACCTAAAAAAAATTACTGGCTACCGATCTGCATCACCGACACTAAGACAGCGTTTAGAAAAACGATCGCTTAGCGACAGTGGTGATAGGGGGTGAAAGGGTTACCTGGGGGGCGATCAAGGGGGTTAAACCTTTATTAGATAATATATTGGGGTACCTGACGCTATAAAAACCTGCGGCAAACCTAAAAAAAATTACCAGCTACCGATCTGCATCACCGACACTAAGACAGCGTTTAGAAAAACGATCGCTTAGCGACAGTGGTGATAGGGGGTGAAAGGGTTACCTGGGGGGCGATCAAGGGGCTTAAACCTTTATTAGATAATATATTGGGGTACCTGACGCTATAAAAACATGCGGCGAACCTAAAAAAAATTACTGGCTACCGATCTGCATCACCGACACTAAGACAGCGTTTAGAAAAACGATCGCTTAGCGACAGTGGTGATAGGGGGTGAAAGGGTTACCTGGGGGGCGATCAAGGGGGTTAAACCTTTATTAGATAATATATTGGGGTACCTGACGCTATAAAAACCTGCGGTGAACCTAAAAAAAATTACCGGCTACCGATCTGCATCACCGACACTAAGACAGCGTTTAGAAAAATGATCGCTTAGCGACAGTGGTGATAGGGGTGAAAGGGTTACCTGGGGGGCGATCAAGGGGGTTAAACCTTTATTAGATAATATATTGGGGTACCTGACGCTATAAAAACATGCGGCGAACCTAAAAAAAATTACTGGCTGCCGATCGGCATCACTGACGCTAAGACAGCGATCAGAAAAATGATCGCTTAGCGACAGTGGTGATAGGGGGTGAAAGGGTTATCTGGGGGGTGATCAGGGGCTTAAACCTTTATTAGGGGGGTTAGGGGGCTACACTGGACCTAAAACTGAATGTACTGACACTTTTACAGTCACAAATGTCACTGATTGCAGTGATCAGTAAATAAATGGTCACTCCAATCAGTGAAACTGTGACTGGGGGCTGGGGGGCTGATCTGGGGGGTGATCTGGGGGTGTCTGGGGGGGCCTGGGGGGGCGATTTATGTCCCTATGTGTCCTGGTGTCAGTGTAGTGTTGTGTGCACTGACCTGATGTCTTCTCTTGTACGGCGCTCGGTATATGTGAGCGCCGCACCAGAGATGACATCACTTCCTCCTGCTTCCTCTGCCTGACACAGACAGAGGGGGCATTTCCATTCGCCGGGAGCGATCGCGAGGGGGTGGCGGGAAACGAATGGCTGCCCCCTCATCCCGGAACGCTCCCGGACACTTAGCCACTGCTCACTGTATAGGAGGGGGGTCCGATTGGACCCCCCAACTATACAAAGGCAATCACGTACACTCTACGTGATTGTGCCTGTCGGTGCCATTTAGGGATGAGCTTCGTGTTCGAATCGAACATACGTTCGACTCGAACATCGGCTGTTCGATCGTTCGACGAAGATCGAACGATTTGGGCCGTTCGCGCCAAATTCGAGTGACACGAACGGCCCACAATGCACTACGCCATCGCAGTGTCATCCAGGCGCTGTGATTGGCCAAGCATGCACTGTGACCCCGCATGCTTGGCCAATCACAGCGCCGGCAGCGAGGAGAGCAATGATTGGCCACAGGCAGGATGCCTGTGGCCAATTATTGCTGAGGGTGTTTAGTACACGCCCCACACTATAAAAGGCCGCCAGCACGGCGGCCTAGTGTAGTGTGTTCCGGAGCAGGGATAGAGCAGCATAGGCAGGGACAGTGACTTTTATTTCTTTCTTGCTTAACCTGGATTCCTTTAGTTTAGGGAAAGAGAAGGATAGGTAGGGAGAGTGTCAGTGTGTTTTGTGCTTGTGCTATAGTGTGCTTAAAAAAAACATTTTTTCTAGGGACAGAAAACTGTAGGTAGGGAGAGTGTCAGTTTCTTTCACTGTGTAAGTCCTTGTTTCTAGGGACCTGGAAGGACAGTGAGTGAATTCTCCTTGTGCTATATTGTGCTTAAAAAAAACATTTTTTCTAGGGACAGAAAACTGTAGGTAGGGAGAGTGTCAGTTTCTTTCACTGTGCAAGTCCTTGTTTCTAGGGACCTGGAAGGACAGTGAGTGAATTCTCCTTGTGCTATATTGTGCTTAAAAAAAACATTTTTTCTAGGGATAGAAAACTGTAGGTAGGGAGAGTGTCAGTTTCTTTCACTGTGTAAGTCCTTGTTTCTAGGGACCTGGAAGGACAGTGAGTGAATTCTCCTTGTGCTATATTGTGCTTAAAAAAAACATTTTTTCTAGGGACAGAAAACTGTAGGTAGGGAGAGTGTCAGTTTCTTTCACTGTGCAAGTCCTTGTTTCCAGGGACCTGGAAGGACAGTGAGTGAATTCTCCTTGTGCTATATTGTGCTTAAAAAAAACATTTTTTCTAGGGACAGAAAACTGTAGGTAGGGAGAGTGTCAGTTTCTTTCACTGTGTAAGTCCTTGTTTCTAGGGACCTGGAAGGACAGTGAGTGAATTCTCCTTGTGCTATATTGTGCTTAAAAAAAACATTTTTTCTAGGGACAGAAAACTGTAGGTAGGGAGAGTGTCAGTTTCTTTCACTGTGCAAGTCCTTGTTTCCAGGGACCTGGAAGGACAGTGAGTGAATTCTCCTTGTGCTATATTGTGCTTAAAAAAAACATTTTTTCTAGGGACAGAAAACTGTAGGTAGGGAGAGTGTCAGTTTCTTTCACTGTGCAAGTCCTTGTTTCTAGGGACTGGGAAGGACAGTGAGTGAATTCTCCTTGTGCTATAGTGTGCTTAAAAAAAACATTTTTTCTAGGGACAGAAAACTGTAGGTAGGGAGAGTGTCAGTTTCTTTCACTGTGTAAGTCCTTGTTTCTAGGGACCTGGAAGGACAGTGAGTGAATTCTCCTTGTGCTATATTGTGCTTAAAAAAAACATTTTTTCTAGGGACAGAAAACTGTAGGTAGGGAGAGTGTCAGTTTCTTTCACTGTGCAAGTCCTTGTTTCTAGGGACCTGGAAGGACAGTGAGTGAATTCTCCTTGTGCTATATTGTGCTTAAAAAAAACATTTTTTCTAGGGACAGAAAACTGTAGGTAGGGAGAGTGTCAGTTTCTTTCACTGTGTAAGTCCTTGTTTCTAGGGACCTGGAAGGACAGTGAGTGAATTCTCCTTGTGCTATATTGTGCTTAAAAAAAACATTTTTTCTAGGGACAGAAAACTGTAGGTAGGGAGAGTGTCAGTTTCTTTCACTGTGCAAGTCCTTGTTTCCAGGGACCTGGAAGGACAGTGAGTGAATTCTCCTTGTGCTATATTGTGCTTAAAAAAAACATTTTTTCTAGGGACAGAAAACTGTAGGTAGGGAGAGTGTCAGTTTCTTTCACTGTGCAAGTCCTTGTTTCTAGGGACTGGGAAGGACAGTGAGTGAATTCTCCTTGTGCTATAGTGTGCTTAAAAAAAACATTTTTTCTAGGGACAGAAAACTGTAGGTAGGGAGAGTGTCAGTTTCTTTCACTGTGCAAGTCCTTGTTTCTAGGGACCTGGAAGGACAGTGAGTGAATTCTCCTTGTGCTATATTGTGCTTAAAAAAAACATTTTTTCTAGGGACAGAAAACTGTAGGTAGGGAGAGTGTCAGTTTCTTTCACTGTGCAAGTCCTTGTTTCTAGGGACCTGGAAGGACAGTGAGTGAATTCTCCTTGTGCTATATTGTGCTTAAAAAAAACATTTTTTCTAGGGACAGAAAACTGTAGGTAGGGAGAGTGTCAGTTTCTTTCACTGTGCAAGTCCTTGTTTCCAGGGACCTGGAAGGACAGTGAGTGAATTCTCCTTGTGCTATATTGTGCTTAAAAAAAACATTTTTTCTAGGGACAGAAAACTGTAGGTAGGGAGAGTGTCAGTTTCTTTCACTGTGTAAGTCCTTGTTTCTAGGGACCTGGAAGGACAGTGAGTGAATTCTCCTTGTGCTATATTGTGCTTAAAAAAAACATTTTTTCTAGGGACAGAAAACTGTAGGTAGGGAGAGTGTCAGTTTCTTTCACTGTGCAAGTCCTTGTTTCCAGGGACCTGGAAGGACAGTGAGTGAATTCTCCTTGTGCTATATTGTGCTTAAAAAAACATTTTTTCTAGGGACAGAAAACTGTAGGTAGGGAGAGTGTCAGTTTCTTTCACTGTGTAAGTCCTTGTTTCTAGGGACCTGGAAGGACAGTGAGTGAATTCTCCTTGTGCTATATTGTGCTTAAAAAAAACATTTTTTCTAGGGACAGAAAACTGTAGGTAGGGAGAGTGTCAGTTTCTTTCACTGTGCAAGTCCTTGTTTCTAGGGACCTGGAAGGACAGTGAGTGAATTCTCCTTGTGCTATATTGTGCTTAAAAAAAACATTTTTTCTAGGGACAGAAAACTGTAGGTAGGGAGAGTGTCAGTTTCTTTCACTGTGCAAGTCCTTGTTTCTAGGGACCTGGAAGGACAGTGAGTGAATTCTCCTTGTGCTATATTGTGCTTAAAAAAAACATTTTTTCTAGGGACAGAAAACTGTAGGTAGGGAGAGTGTCAGTTTCTTTCACTGTGCAAGTCCTTGTTTCTAGGGACTGGGAAGGACAGTGAGTGAATTCTCCTTGTGCTATAGTGTGCTTAAAAAAAACATTTTTTCTAGGGACAGAAAACTGTAGGTAGGGAGAGTGTCAGTTTCTTTCACTGTGCAAGTCCTTGTTTCTAGGGACCTGGAAGGACAGTGAGTGAATTCTCCTTGTGCTATATTGTGCTTAAAAAAAACATTTTTTCTAGGGACAGAAAACTGTAGGTAGGGAGAGTGTCAGTTTCTTTCACTGTGCAAGTCCTTGTTTCTAGGGACCTGGAAGGACAGTGAGTGAATTCTCCTTGTGCTATATTGTGCTTAAAAAAAACATTTTTTCTAGGGACAGAAAACTGTAGGTAGGGAGAGTGTCAGTTTCTTTCACTGTGCAAGTCCTTGTTTCTAGGGACCTGGAAGGACAGTGAGTGAATTCTCCTTGTGCTATATTGTGCTTAAAAAAAACATTTTTTCTAGGGACAGAAAACTGTAGGTAGGGAGAGTGTCAGTTTCTTTCACTGTGCAAGTCCTTGTTTCTAGGGACCTGGAAGGACAGTGAGTGAATTCTCATTGTGCTATATTGTGCTTAAAAAAAACATTTTTTCTAGGGACAGAAAACTGTAGGTAGGGAGAGTGTCAGTTTCTTTCACTGTGCAAGTCCTTGTTTCAAGGGACAGAGAAGGACACCTGAAGGTAGCCCTTATTGCTTTTTTCCCATCTCCCTGCAGGCCATCTATTAGAATGTCTGGAAGGCAAACAAGGAGAGGCAGACAGTCAGGAGGCAATAAAAGAGGGCAAGCAGGCTCTGTGTCTGGGGGCAACAGTGCTGGTCGTGGACGCGGTGCATTGTCATCAGCACATGGCCATGGGACACGCTTGTCCTTCTTTTCCGCAGCTGGACATGTTGAGCCACATCATGCCGAAGACTTGGTAGAGTGGATGACCAAGCCCTCCTCCTCCTCCTCATCCTCTCTCACCCAGGCTCAGGGTACTGGCAAAGCAGCTGCCAAAGCGTCCTCTTCCCTGGTATCAATGTCAGACTCATCATCAGTCACTCCTTCCCTAGACCCACCATGTCCTCCTCCTGAGGAGTCCCCCGAACTGTTTGAGCACAGTGTTGGGTACATGCTCCAGGAGGATGCCCAGCGTTTCGAAGGGTCTGATGATGAAACCCAGCTACAGGAAGGCAGTAGGGTGAGAGCAGACAGAGGGGATGCTCAAGAAGGACACCAATCTGGCAGTCATGTTCCAGCAGCTGCAGCATACTGCCAGATTGGCTCCAGTGATGAGGAGGGAGGGGATGATGAGGTCACTGACTCCACGTGGGTGCCTAATAGGAGAGAGGAGGAGGAGGATGAGGAGGAGGCACATCTCCAACGAGACAGGATGCCCTTTGGTGGCCAGCGTAAGGGCAGTACACCGACGGAATCACACCGCAGAGCTCCGCCTGTGCAGGGCGCTGCCTCTGCCCGTCATTCAAAAAGTTCCTTGGTGTGGGCCTTTTTTGAGGCTAGTGCATCAGATCGCACAGCTGCTGTTTGCAACATATGTCTCAAGCGTATATCGCGTGGCCAAAACATCAGCCGCTTGGGTACCACATGCCTGACCAGACATATGTTGACCTGCCATGCAGCTCGTTGGCAAGCCTACCTCAAAGACCCACACCAAAGAACAAAGCGGACCTCTCCTTGCACCGCATCAGCTGGGATTTCCAACCCCACTATAACTTCAGTCCTCTCTGAAACATGCACTGAGAGGAATGAAGGTGTAGAATTAGGTGTGTCACAGCCAAGTACTTGCGCCACTCTGCTAGCAGTACACCGACGTCCGATTCTAGCAGGCAAATTTCCCTGCCCCAGCTGCTGGACCGTCGAAAGAAGTTCACTCCCAGCCATCCACATGCCCAGCGGTTGAATGCTAGCTTGGCTAAATTGCTAGCGCTTCAACTGCTGCCTTTTCAGTTGGTAGACTCGGCCCCCTTCCGTGAGTTTGTGCAATGTGCGGTTCCTCAGTGGCAGGTTCCCAAACGCCACTTTTTCTCACGGAAGGCTATTCCGGCTCTCTACCGGCATGTGGAAGGCAATGTCTTGGCCTCGCTGGACAGGGCGGTCAGCGGTAAGGTGCATATTACCGCTGACTCATGGTCCAGCAGGCATGGACAGGGACGTTACCTTTCTTTCACGGCCCATTGGGTCACTCTTTTGGCAGCTGGGAAGGATGCAGGACAAGGTGCAGTAGTGTTGGAGGTTGTCCCACCGCCACGCCTCCAAAATGCTACTACTGGTTGTGACACACCTCTCTCCTCCACCCCCTCCTCTTCTTCTTCCTCCATGGCCTCTTCCTGTGGTTTGTCCTATGAACCAGCGGTGCTCCGTAGCCGTTCACGGGGCTACGCAAGTACGCAGGCAAAAAGATGCCATGCCGTGCTTGCGCTGGTGTGTTTGGGGGACAGAAGCCACACTGGGGCAGAGGTCCTGTCTGCTCTGCAGGGCCAGGCCGAGAGGTGGTTGACGCCACGCCAGCTTAAGCCAGGAATGGTGGTTTGCGACAATGGCACCAACCTCCTCTCCGCCCTCCGACAGGGACAACTGACCCATGTGCCCTGTGTGGCTCACGTCCTTAACCTGGTGGTGCAGCGGTTCTTGGGCAGGTACCCGGGCTTACAGGATGTCCTGAGGCAGGCCAGGAAAGTCTGTGTGCATTTCCGCAGATCTTATAATGCCAGTGCTCGCCTGGCTGAGCTGCAAAAGGAGTTGAACCTGCCCAAGAACCGCCTTATATGTGACATGCCCACCAGGTGGAACTCAACGTTGGCCATGCTGCAGCGGCTGCACACGCAGCAGAGGGCCATCAATGAGTACCTGTGCGACTACGGCACCAGGACAGGGTCAGGGGAGCTTGGTTTTTTTTCTCCACGCCAGTGGGGCATGATCAGGGATGCATGCACTGTCCTGGCACCATTTGAGGAGGCCACGAGGATGGTGAGCAGTGACAGTGCATGCATCAGTGACACTGTACCTCTTGTCCACCTGTTGGAGCACACGCTGCGTGGAATAATGGACAGGGCACTTGAGGCAGAACAGAGGCAGGAAGAGGAGGACTTCCTTGCCTCTCAAGGCCCCCTTTACCCAGACAGTGTTCCTTCTGTCCCACCCATCGCACAGGAAGAGGAAGAGGAGGAGGAGGAGGAGGAGGAGGAGGATTGTGTCAGCATGGAGGTGGAGGCTGGCACTCAGCATCATCAGCAGCAGTCTTTTAGGGATGATTTACAGTCCCAAGAAACCAGTGGACTTGTACGTGGCTGGGAGGAGGTGACTGCGGATCATGTCGTCCTTAGTGACCCAGAGGACTCCGGAGCGAATGCCTCAGCAAACCTACGCTGCATGGCCTCCCTGATCCTGCAAAGTCTGCGGAAGGATCCTCGTATTCTTCGGATCAAGGAGAGGGACCATTACTGGCTGGCCACTCTCCTTGATCCACGGTACAAGGGTAAGGTTGCGGACCTTATGTTACCGTCGCAGAGGGAGCAGAGGATGAGACAACTCCGGGAGGCCTTGCAGAAAGGTCTGTGCAACGCGTTCCCAGAGACTGGGAGGTTACAAACTCCTGGTCCAGGACAACGAGTTGCTGAGGCTTCGGCCAGTCAAAGAAGGAGCGGTGGGGAAGGTGGCCGTCTGACCGATGCGTTCAGACAATTCTTTAGTCCGCAGCCCCAAAGTATGATTGGTTCCAGCAACCATCGCCAGCGTCTGATAAACATGGTGCAGGAATATCTAGGGGCAAGGTCAGACTTGGACACCTTCCCCACCGAAAATCCTCTGGCTTACTGGGTCTTGAGGATGGATCACTGGCCAGAGCTTGCACAGTATGCAATTGAGCTACTGGCCTGTCCTGCATCCAGCGTTCTTTCGGAACGCACATTCAGTGCTGCTGGAGGATTTGTCACGGATCACAGGGTGCGCCTGTCCACCGACTCGGTTGATCGACTGACTTTCATCAAGATGAACCAGTCTTGGATCACCACCAGCTACCAGACACCTGATGCTGATATAACAGACTAATTGATTTTAACATGTCACATCCCTTCAAGACTGATGCTGATGCTGAGTGTCTGTGCTGTTATGTTGACTGGCTATCCTCCTCCTCCGAGTCCTCAATGATACGATTGATGATGATAGCTTGGAAGATCATTTTTGTTTATGGGTGCCGCCACCAGTGGCTAAGGCCCAATTTTTCAGCCCCTGTTTTACAGGGGCGTGTAATTACAATTTTTTTAGCAATAATTTGCCATAGGGCTCATTGCTGTGCTCCAAGTACAGTATCTGTGAGGGGTTGGAGTGTTGTGGCACCAGTGCCTAAGGCCCAATTTTTCAGCCCCTGTTTAACAGGGGCGTGTCATTACAATTTTTGAAGCAATACTTTGCAACAGGGCTCATTGCTGTGCTCCAAGTACAGTATCTGTGAGGGGTTGTAGTGTTGTGCCACCAGTGCCTAAGGCCCAATTTTTCAGCCCCTGTTCAACAGGGGCATGTAATTACAATTCTTGATCTAATAATTCACAGCAGGGCCCATTCCTGCACCCACCAAGAGTAACTCTGAGGGCTTACAGTGTTGTGTCAACACCACCACCACCACCAAAGGCCCAATTTTTCAGCCCCTGTTCAACAGGGGCATGCAATTACAATTCTTGATCTAATAATTCACAGCAGGGCCCATTGCTGCACCCACCAAGAGTAACTGTCAGGGCTTACAGTGTTGTGGCACCAGCACCACCATCAAAGGCCCAATTATTACTACCACTGTTCAACAATTATATGTAATTACAATTCCTGATATAATAGTTGACAGCAGGGCGTTCCAGCACCAACCAAGAGTAACTGTGAGTGCTTACAGTGTTGTGCCAACACCAACAACTAAGGGGCCTATTTCTGCAGAGTATCTACGGCAGGTCCCTACTTTCAAACATCCAACTTACAAACGACTCCTACTTGCAAACGCAAGAAGACAACAGGAAGTGAGAGGAAATCTACCCCTAGGAAGGAAAATTCTCTCCTGTAAGAATTAATATGGGAGAAAGGTGTCTCCTCTGTACTGATGCTTTATCAGCAATCCTTGTTTCAAGAAAAACACCACATTTCAAAAACAGTTGTCATTGGGACGGAAAGTGAGGTGAAATGTTCTGAACAGGGGCACAGACAGCAAAACAAATGTTACAGGGGTGATAACCCTTACCTATGTTTTCCAAAAAGTTTAAAAATAGATTTTTGGGCTGGAGCTACACTTAAACAATGTACCTGTTCAAAATTACAAACAGATTCTACATAAGAACAAACCTACAGTCCCTGTCTTGTATGCACCGCCTGTATACGGCTGTTCAGAGTATATAGGGCCTTTTTTATTTTATGTGCGGGGTTCCCCTTAATATCCATACAAGACCCAAAGGGGCTGGTAATGGGCTGGGGTAGGGGGGGGGGGGGGTCATGGGGTAGCTATGCCATTTTTCTTAAAGATTTTCATCCATATTACCGGGACCAGACATTACATTAAAGCCGCAAGCAGTTTTAAATGGCTTTTTTTTCCTTTAGAAGTGTCATTTTGTGCAGGGACAGTTCTAAACACGGGAAACACGTGGCACTTCACAGGCATACTTTAGACACCCCCCAGGTACGATATTTAAAGGAATGTTTGACTTTTTTTTTTTCACTTTATGCATCATTAAAATGACTGCTCCCGAAAAACGACCGTTTTTAAAACTTCTTTTTGCATTGATACATGTCCCCTGGTGCAGAACCCGGGTTCCCAAACCCTTTTTAGGACAATAACATGCATAATAGTTGTTATAATTAGCACTTTAGAATTCGAACGTTCGCATCCATTGTATTTAATAGGGTTCTAATGTTCGTACGAACTTTCGGTCCGTTCGCGGGTTCTGGTGCGAACCGAACCCGGGGGTGTTCGGCTCATCACTAGTGCCATTCTGCCGACGTATATATACAGTGAGCGGTCGTTAAGTGGTTAAAGCGGAACTTCAGTAATTTTTTCATCTTTCCATCTATGAAATCTTCTGCTTTTATTGTTTTAACTTTGGATAGTAAAACATTTTTTTTTCTGCCAGTAAATACCCTATACAGCCCACTTCCTGTTTTTTGTCTGGTCATTAGCCTAGGCTTATGACATCCTGCACAGCTCTCTCACTCTCAAGCCTAGTACACACGGCCGAGAATCTCATCAGGAAAAAAAACCCATCGTTTTTCCTGACGAGATTCTTGACAAGAATCTTGTGCCGGCTGAGTGTACACACGTATGATTCAAAAGAACCGCCGTTCTTTTGAATGGCACGGACGCGGTGACGTCATCGACTACGACGAGTATGCGCTCATCACATTCGATGCCGTCGCCGCCATCTTGCTTCACCCTATCTATGCCTTGGAAGCTACCGCGCATGCGTCAAAGTCATTTCGAGCATGCGCGGGTTTCTATGGAGGCAGGTAAGTATACACACCCTCTGGTTTCTCGTCGGGAAACAGGCCGACAAGGATCCCGACGAGAAAATAGAGAGCAGGATTCGTCGAGATTCTGGGCAGATTTCCCGACGAGAAACCTGAAAGCCTCGTACACACGCATGGAGAAAACCGGCCGTGTGTACGAGGCTTCACTCTCCTGAGAGTTTGCTAGGAAGGGAGGAGGGAGGAGTCATAGGAGGGCCAATGAGAGCTGCAGAGCTGGAGGTGTGCCTCTGTGTGTCTGTGTAAATCCAGGAAGTGAACAGGCAGCAGCTTCAGCTGCCCACAGTTAAAATGGCTGCAGCCAGACTCAGTGGAGGGAGATTTCTGCAGCATATTTGGCAAGTACAGAATCACAGTATATATAAAATAATATGCAAAGTGGTTGGAGGGAAGCTTCAGAAAGGCAAAGATGTTTTTATTACAAATTATATGAGCAGACTGCGGTTCCTCTGTAGATACATTTTGTTTATTTTATTATTTTTAATTATTTTATTTTTTGAAGCACAGAGAAATGTACAAAGATTAAAGCCTAAGTTCACCTTTACCAAAAAGCACACTGTGCTGTCCCATATAAGTATAGCAGGCAAGTAAGGGGAATCAGCAATGCACATAGTGATAAGGGTGTGCCCAGGAACACCTGGCACACCCCCTCCGCGCGCCTATGATAGCAGCATATTGTGCAAAACCTACCTTCTATCCAGGGCTCCCTTTCAGTTTAACGAATGGAGGCCAAAAATGCATTAAAATTAAACCTTTCTAAAAGCTTTTGCAGCCTGTGATGGCTCAGTTCTGGGAAGGAGCACTGTTATGTTCTTTTGGGATGCACGTGTGCACTTTAACCACTTGCCGACCGCCTCCAGTAGATATACGTCGGCAGAATGGCACGTACAGGCACATCAACGTACCTGTACGTCCCCTTTAACTGCCTGACGTGGGGGTCGCGCGCGCCGGTGGCGGCTCGCTCGTGACCCTGCTGCCTTCCCCGTGTGTAAACAAGCATCTCCCTGCTCTGCCTCGTGACAATGACACGGATCTCGGCTCCATGTACTCGGAGCGGAGATCGGTGTCATGTCACACAGAGCCCAACCCCCCCCCTCAGTTAGAAACACTCATCAGGGCACACTTAACCCCTTTAGCGCCACCTAGTGGTTAACCCCTGCACTGCCAGTGCCATTTTCACAGTAATCAGTGCATTTTTATAGCAATGATCGCTGTGAAAATGACAATGGTCCCAAAAATGTGTCAAAAGTGTCTGATGTGTCCGCCATAATTTCGAAGTCATGAAAAATATCACTGATCGCCGCCATTACTAGTAAAAAAATTTTTTTTATAAAAATGCCATAAAACTATCCCCTAGTTTGTAAACGCTATAACTTTTGCGCCAACCAATCAATAAACGGCGATTGCGATTTTTTTTACCAAAAATATGTAGAAGAATACGTATCGGCCTAAACTGAGGAAAAAAATATTTTTTTATATATTTTTGGGGGATATTTATTATAGCAAAAAGTAAAAAATATTGAATTTTTTTTGAAATTGTCATTCTATTTTTGTTTATAGCACAAAAAATAAAAAGCACAGAGGTGATCAAATGCCACCAAAATAAAGCTCTATTTGTGGGAAAAAAAGGACGTGAATTTTGTTTGGGAGCCACATCGCACGACCGCGCAATTGTCAGTTAAAGTGACGCAGTGCCGAATCGCAAAAAGGGGCCTGGTCTTTAACCAGCCAAAATGGTCCCGGGCTTAAGTGGTTAATGGCCCAAGGGTACACAGTGCGTATGTTTGACCAAAAAGAGCAGGATGTTGCTACCTACTGTTGCTTTAGGGGGGGGGGGGTCCCAACAGCAGCTGGTCCCAACAGCAGCTCCGTTCCTGCAAAAACTCAGGATGGAGCCATCACAGTTGAGCCATTTGAAAATGTCCCTGCTGATCCATTAAATTTTTCTAGCAGCTAAGATAACGATTGCTATGTCCTGGAAGAGCACTATGATTGACTTATTGTTGCTGAAACGTAAACTTACTTGGATCATGCTTAATGAAAAAATAGTTTGTGTGCGTTGATATAAACAAGCATTTTTCGACTGAAATCCTTGGCTCTCATATCTACAACTGCCATCAGACTAGTGGTGGGTGTCTGGCTGGATTGGGCTACCGGATGGGTGAGCTCCATTGTCTTTCTCTCTCTCCCTTTCTTCCCCTATATTTTCCCCTATTCTTTAGTCTATAGTTCCTTTATTATTTCTGTTTTCTCTACTTCTTTTTTCTTAAATTCACTTTTTTATTTCTGATTAGTTTTGTCATGGAGCATGGTGCTCACATTTTTAGATTTTTTTATGGCTAATTACGCTAACTTCTCATGTTATATACAGTATGTATCAATGTGGACTACAATTGCAAAGTACAGTGATCCTCCGGTATTTCTATATATCGCATGTCCCTCTAGTGCCCAGCGTTACTGACATCATATTTGTGAGCAAAACCAAAGGGATTGTGGGGATAGTAGTCCCTTGGAATGGCAATTGCTCCGCATGACTATACACCTGACTACATATCCCAGGGATCTTTTCTACCATCAGGGAGATTGCTAGGAGGAGCTATAAAAGAAGCCAGAGACCCGCCCCATAGTCTCTTGCTCCTGGGCCAGCTGCGTGACGGACCTCTCCGTGCATGGAGAATGAGTTTGTGGCCTACCACGCGGGGTACAACATTCCAACCCGGATCAGAAGGACCTAACACTGCTTGCTGTTCGACAGACATCCATCCAGCACCACCGGGCTCATCCGACAATCCGTGCTTCAAGCCTTGTACTGGGAGATCGTCACAGCGGATCCGCTGCACAAGAGTCGCTCCGGAAGCTGCTGTCCAGAAAACATTGAATCGGCCTGGTCGTTGGTGAGAGGGCAATTGCCCACTTTTGCAACACCTTCCTTATTATTTCACTGGGACACTGTGTACAGACAGCTTTACCTTGGGAATATTTTACTGCACCTATTTTTGAACACTGTACATAGACATCTTTAGCTTCTTCAATTTCAAGAAATTCCTTTGCTTGTTACTTCACCTTATTGGATATAGTTAATGAGCTCTGACTGCCGATGAAGACAATCAGGCCTGCAACGGGGACATTGCCGTCATTGCTGTTTAAAGGACCCTCATGCCATTTCTATTTAGTCTGATCTCTCATTAGGATTAAAGGTTAATAGGCCGGCCTGGGTTACTCCTTTAGAATTTTGCCAGCATAAATTCGTAACCTTTGCTTATCTTTTCAGGTTCAAGTGGTATTCTACTGTACATATTGTGAGGGGGTTAGCTCGGCAGCGGGTGTGTGTGACCCCCGGGATGGGCTCCCCACACAAAACAGGCCCAGCAAACGGAGGTTGTGGTTTTCAAAATCAAAAAAAGGTGCGGTTTATTTTCTATTTACAGTGACAAAACACAGCAAAGCAAAAGAAACATAACCAAAATAAATCCTGGTCAAGTTGACCTCTGACTAAACATACAGGTTTCCTAACTAACAACTGGGATCAGCCTAGTGCTGTCCTAGTCCCTAAGTCCCTGGTTTAGTAAAAGTCCAAACAAATAGCCATACAGGCTTTGCCTCACCGCACAGGGGTTCACTCTCCCTAGACAGTCCACACAGGTCTGGTTCCAGGCATGAGCTAACACCTAATGAATCTGGGAGTTCTTATAGAGGCCTAAATGAGCTGACAAGCTTCAGCTGGCCTCATCAACTCCCTGTCTGTACGACGCCCCACACTCTCCCTAGAGGTATGAGTCATCCATGAGCCCACTAGCCTTATACAACTCTCCACCTAGTTGTATAAGTCGGCGTAAAGCCTGAATCTGGGCGAAATATATCTACCCCCCTGGATGCAACCAGGTGACTTTACCTTCCTGCTGTCACATATCCCCCCCTCTTGTTTTAACCTCGGGGTTGGAACACCAGCAATCAGGCATTCATGTACTCGAGACAAAGCATCCACATTCCCCATTTGAACGCCAGGGCGATGCTTTACTGTGAAGTTGAATTCCTGGAGGGCCAGGAACCACCTATTCACTCTTCTATTTGTTTCCTTGTTTTGAGCCATCCACTTTAACGGAGCGTGATCCGTAACCATGTCAAAGTGCCTACCTAGCAGGTAGTACCGAAGGGAATCTAGAGCCCACTTCACCGCTAAACACTCCTTTTCAACGGTGGCGTAATTTACCTCATGGGACTTCAACTTCCTGCTGAGGTAAATGACTGGGTGCTCTTCCCCGTTCCAGACCTGGGACAATACTGCTCCTAACCCCACATCTGACGCATCACTTTGTACGACAAAGTCTTTAGAGAAGTCGGGTGAGTACAACACTGGCTGGCTACATAAGGCTTGTTTCAAGAATTGGAATGCTGCCTCAGCCTCGGGGGTCCATTTAATCATGACCGACCCTTTCCCCTTCGTCAGGTTGGTTAGGGGCACAGCCTTAGAAGCAAAGTGGGGAATGAATCGCCGATAATACCCAGCGATTCCCAGAAAGGCTCGTACCTGCTTCTTGCTGTTGGGACGTGGCCAACTCTGGATGGCCTCGACTTTGTTGAGTTGGGGTTTTATTACTCCCCTCCCAATGGTGTACCCAAGATATTTGGCCTCCTCCTGCCCAATGGTACACTTCTTGGGGTTAGCCGTAAACCCCGCTTCCCGAACAGAGTCCAGGACTGCTTGCACTTTTGGCAGATGTGAGGCCCAATCTGTGCTATGGACAATTACGTCATCCAGGTAAGCCGCAGCATACTTCCGATGGGGCCTCAGCATCTGGTCCATTTTCCGCTGGAATGTGGCCGGCGCATTCTGTAACCCGAACGGCATTCTTTTATATTGGAACGCCCCGTCTGGGGTTACAAATGCGGTTTTCTCTTTGGCCGACTTGGCCAGGGGGATTTGCCAATACCCTTTTGTGAGGTCAAGAGTCGTCATGTATCGGGCTGTTCCCAGCCGGTCGATCAACTCATCTATACGTGGCATGGGGTAGGTGTCAAATTTTGTAACTTTGTTCAACTGACGAAAATCGTTACAAAATCGCCAGCTCCCATCCGGTTTAGGCACCAACACGATGGGACTAGACCAATCACTTTGGGACTCCTCTATCACCCCTAAGTTCAGCATTTTCTGTACTTCCTCCCGTATTGCCTCCCGTCGAGCCTCTGGGATCCGATAGGGTTTTAACTTCACCCTTTCACCGGGCGGGGTAATGATGTCATGCTCTACCCCAGATGTTTGTCCCGGCAGCTCAGAGAATACCTCCTTGTTGCGAAGCACAAACTCCTTAACCTCCTGTTGTTGGGGTTGTGACAAGGTGGCTGCTATTCCAACCTCAGGAATCACGCAACCAGTTTGAGCTGGTGACCAAGTGTCTGCGACTAGGGACTCTCTATCCCTCCAGGCTTTCAACAGATTAACGTGATAGATCTGTTCGGGCTTTCGCCTTCCTGGTTGTCTGACCTTGTAATTCACTTCGCTCACTTTTTCCATTATCTCGTAGGGGCCTTGCCATTTGGCAAGGAATTTACTTTCAACCGTAGGGACAAGTACCAATATCCTATCCCCCGGGGAAAAGGTACGGGTCTTGGCTCCACGGTTGTACACTCTCTGCTGTGCCAACTGCGCTTGGGCCAAATGTTCCTTCACGATGGGCATTACCTGTGCAATTCGATCTTGCATCAGGGCGACATGCTCAATCACACTCCTGTGGGGAGAACTCTCACTTTCCCAAGTTTCCTTGGCAATATCCAACAGCCCTCTTGGGTGTCTCCCATACAGTAACTCAAAGGGGGAGAATCCCGTAGAGGATTGGGGCACCTCCCTAATAGCAAACATCAAATAAGGAAGTAAACAGTCCCAATCCTTTCCATCTCTATCCACCACTTTCTTCAACATTTGTTTTAGGGTTTTGTTGAATCTTTCAACCAGCCCATCGGTTTGGGGGTGATACACAGACGTACGCAATTGCGTCACTTTGAACAATTTACACAGCTCTTTCATAACCCGGGACATAAAGGGTGTACCTTGGTCCGTAAGCAGTTCTTTACAAATACCCACCCGGCTAAAAACAAGAGATAGCTCTTTGGCTATGGTTTTGGCCAAGGTATTTCGGAGAGGGATCGCTTCTGGATAACGGGTGGCATAGTCCATTATAACTAATATGTACTGGTGCCCCCTAGCGGACTTGATTATAGGACCTACCAAATCCATGGCGATCCTCTCAAACGGGACCTCAATGATGGGTAGAGGGACCAGCGGGCTACGGAAATGTGGCATCGGGGCCAACCTCTGACACACAGGGCAGTTGGAACAATAATTTTCTACGTCCTTCATCACCCCCGGCCAATAGAATCTCTGTAATACCCTCTCTCGGGTTTTCTCTGTCCCCAGATGACCTCCAAGAATGTGCCCATGGGCCAACTCCAACACCAACTTCCTGTAAGGTTTGGGCACCACAAGCTGCTCAACGGTTTCTTCTGCCCTTTTTGCCACCCGATACAGTAGGTCCTTCTCTACGCTGAAGTATGGGTAAGTGCAGGTATTATCTGGGTTCACTAACTCACCATCTATTTTCACTACATTTTCCCGTGCCTTTATTAGGGCGGGGTCTTTCAACTGTTCTGTGGCAAAGTTTTCCCTGTGAACCTCAAGATCAGAAAACTCCACAGACGGTAGGTTTTCGTCTGAGGAGGTGGGCTCATCTCCAGTTTCTTGAGTCTCCCCTGCCAATACTGATAAGGGAAATTCCGGAGAGTCCTCACCACTCTCAGGGGAGTTCTGGCTATCACATTCCTGGTACATAGGGGCACCAGTGAGGGGCTCAGGATCATCCCACAGTTCCCAGAACTTCGGAAAATCCCTTCCCACAATGGCGTCATGCGGTAACTGAGATACTAAGCCCACTGGATGAGAGAGGGTACCTTTGGGGGTCTCGAAACACACTGTAGTCACTGGATACTCTCGGGTGTCCCCATGCACACAAATAACAGCTACCTTGCTATTCCCAGAGACCTCTGTTTTAACTAACTCAGCCTTTATCAGGGTCACAAGGCTACCTGAATCCAGCAATACCACAACATTTCTACCATTAACACACATTTTGCATAAATGTTTCTCAGTTCCTCGAATGGCAGTGCATGCGACTGTCGCACACAGCGACTGACGTCTGCCCGTCAGAAAGTCACACTGCATGGGTTCCTCCACAACCGGGCAATTGGCTGCAATATGTCCCGCTTGCCGGCAGCGGTAGCAAACGATCCTTCTTGCCGCCTCTTGAGCCGCTGATTTCCCAGGCTGTTCTCGCCAAACTTGGGGTAGAGCTCCCACCCTCTCACTCTCTCCACCCTCACCCCTTGGAATCCTCTTATCCGCCCCTGGGGATGGTCTGGTCTTAGGGTGGAAAGTCCGAGTGTCTCTGGAAGAGGCCGTCAGGTTCTCTGTAGCCAAGTATTTCTCCACACGATCCACAAGACCATCGGCCGTCTCTGGGTCTCCATGGCTTACCCACTTTTGGATGGCAGTAGGAAGAGCTCTCAAAAACCGATCCATTACAACACGTTCCACAATCTTTGGTGCGGACAAAGTCTCTGGCTGTAGCCACTTTCTGCTCAGGTGAATGAGATCATACATTTGAGACCTGGGGGGTTTTCCAAGCTGGAAAGTCCAGTTATGCACACGCTGAGCCCGGACAGCCTGGGTGACACCCAGCCTTGCCAATATTTCAGCTTTTAGCATCACATAGTCTTTTGCTTGGTTAGGCTCTAGGTCATAGTAAGCTTTCTGCGATTCACCAGTTAACAGAGGAGCCACCAGTCCAGCCCACTGCTCCTCAGGCCACTTTTCTCTTTCAGCGGTCCTTTCAAATGTGGTCAAAAATACCTCTGGATCATCCTCTCCAGTCATTTTTGTCAATAAACGACTCACCCCAAAGGACGCGGTATTAGTGGGACGGCTTTCCTCACTGGTCTGCGGACGTTGCTGCATTACTGCTTCCATCTGTTGTTGTAGTCTCTGCTCTTGCTTCTGCAACAGGTCTATGAAGCGGGCCTCAGATTGCTGCTGGGCTCGTTGCTGAGCCTCCAGACTCTGTTGCAAAGTTACGTTTGTCTGCTGCTGGGCTGCAAGGCTCCTTTGCAAACCTGCATTTGTCTGCTGTTGATTGGCATTTGCTAGAGCCAGCTGCTTCAGTATCTCCTCCATGCTGGCTTAAAAAAAACTGCCTGCATTCTCCACCAACTGTGAGGGGGTTAGCTCGGCAGCGGGTGTGTGTGACCCCCGGGATGGGCTCCCCACACAAAACAGGCCCAGCAAACGGAGGTTGTGGTTTTCAAAATCAAAAAAAGGTGCGGTTTATTTTCTATTTACAGTGACAAAACACAGCAAAGCAAAAGAAACATAACCAAAATAAATCCTGGTCAAGTTGACCTCTGACTAAACATACAGGTTTCCTAACTAACAACTGGGATCAGCCTAGTGCTGTCCTAGTCCCTAAGTCCCTGGTTTAGTAAAAGTCCAAACAAATAGCCATACAGGCTTTTTTTTTTTTTTTTTTTTTCTTTTTTTTTTTTTTTTTCCAAAAACAGTTTATTGAAATGTAAAAAGCATTTACAGATATCTTGAACAATAGTAGTACAATAAGGTATTAATACAACCACAAAACATGGATGAATAACATGTGTCACATACAATTCAACTTGCGGGTAGTGAAAATGAAATGGCTATGTGCATCCTTCATGAACTAGGCCGTGTTGGGGTGGGCTACCTTAATTCAAGGTAGTTGTGGGGTCTAGTCAAAGTCCACTACCATTGACGGGGATAGATCTTGTTGGTAGGTTAGAGCTAGGTAGGTTCACGGATGCCGTTATGGACTTTTGGTCTGTGTGGGAGGGAAAGGCCAACAGGTGCAATATGGCAGAAAGGGAGGGAAGGAGCTATAAACAGGTTTATTTCGTTGAGAGTGTATGAATGCGGGAGTGTAGGCTGGAGCTATGTTAGTGGTTGTATTGTACAGAAGCTTGTGGATGAGAAAGTAGGAGGGGTAAGTGGTGGAAGGAGAAGGGGTGGGGTGGGGATCGAGGGGAGGGGAGTGAGGCAGGAAGGGATGGCGTTGGCAGGGGGTCCGTCTCTGACTTCCCCGACCCCTTGGGGTGTTCAAGGGGCGTGTTATGAGAAACTAGGGGCGGATCTGTATAGGGGGAGATATAGGAGGAGAGAGGTGTCTTTGTAAGGTTTAGGGTTAAGGGGAGATCCTGGCACGTCGTAGATTTTTAATGACAATTCTCAGAGGAGTAATTTATCCTTTGTCAGGGTTCAGGGAGTTTGCAAATTCTGGGGTCGTTTTATAGTGTAACCAGCAGGCCCATTTTTTACTAAATGATGACGGAGTCTCTCTTGCAATATGTATAAGATTTTCCATTTCCTCAATTTTGCATATTCTGTTAAACCATTCTTTTATGGTTGGTTGGTGAGTCGATTTCCAGTGTATAGGGATACACTGCTTTGCCGCATTGATCATGTGCATTGCTAGGGATTTGTGATAGGAATTGTGCGACAGGGGTGAATGGTGTAGAAGGAATTGAGAAGGGGAAAGGTCCAAATGATATGAGGTGACTCGAGAGGTTATATGGCATACCTTTTCCCAGAAGTCTTTTAGAGATGGACAGGACCACCAGATATGGAGAAGGGTTCCCCTTTCCCGGAGACATCTCCAGCAAACCTCTGGGATTGTGGGATTATATTTATGCAGAAGGGTGGGCGTGCGGTACCATCTAGATTGGATCTTAAAGCCGTTTTCCTGGGTCGACACATTCGTCGACCCTTTATGTATGTTGAGGAAAATTAGTTCCCATTGTTCCGCTGAAAGAGATACCGAGAGGTCTGACTCCCAGTTCTTACAGGCTAAGGTCTCGTTAGCTTTCATCTCGGCGAAGAGGAGTTCATGTGTGGTAGAAACTAGATGAGATTGGGGTGTCGTTTGGATACATAGCTTTTCGAAAGGGGTGAGTTCTCTGGAGCATTGTATATTCTTGTTAAGGGATTTTAGAAAATGAGCAATTAAAATATATGTCCAAGGGGGAATGGGTGGCTTGTTTAGTTGGGAGGAGAGTTGGGATGTAGACAATAGTTTGCCCCGGAGGAAGAACTGATGTGATCTAATTGGGCTCTGTGTCCAGTTATCGGTAAGAAACTTTGCGTGCATACCTGGTGGGAACCCAGGGTTCATTTTTACAGGTGTCAGTGGGCCGGGAATCGAAGATATGGGTGATCGGTAGCAAAGCTTTTTGAAGCATTGCAAGGTTGGGCCTATAAGTGGGTGTACGTGTAATTCAGAGGGGACGTGGGGTGAGAGTAACCATGGGAGAGACTCCAAAGGGAGAGCAGAAAAAGATGCTTCTAGGGAAACCCAATCTTTGTGGAGAGATTGAGTATTCCAGTCCACTATCCTGGTAAGGTGTGTAGCAGTGTAATAATTGAGAAGGTTGGGGAGGCCTATGCCCCCAAGTCTTTTAGGTCGGGTGAGCTGCGTAAAGCTGATTCTGGGTCTACGGTTCCCCCATAAGAATTTAGTGCATATGTTTCTATAAGATTTAAAAAAGGCCGGAGGTATATGTATAGGGATCGCCTGCAATATATAGAGTATTCTCGGGAGGGCATTCATTTTGAGGATCGCCGCTCTGCCAAACCAAGAGAAAAGCGGTTTGTTCCATGTTTCAAGATCAGAGGATATTCTGTGTAGGATAGGAACATGGTTTTTAGCGTAGAGGTTTGAGAGTTTGGAAGGGAGTTGTATCCCTAGGTATGTGATGGAATCATGTTTCCATTGGAACGGGAAGTTAGCCTTACATTGATCAACTATGTGTTGAGGTAATGTTATATTAAGGGCAAAGGATTTCGAGAAATTAATTTTAAGGTGGGAGAGGAACTGAAATTGTTTAAATTCAGAAAGAAGGTTTGGTAGGGAGATCAGTGGGTTCGACAGGAACAACAAAATATCGTCTGCGAAAGCAGCGTATTTATATTCTCTTTTGGAGGAACTTATACCTTGGATATCTGGGTTGTATGTCAGTTTACGGAGGAATGGTTCAAGTGTGAGTACAAAGAGGATGGGGGACAGGGGGCAGCCCTGTCTTGTGCCATTTCCGATGGGAAAGGCGTCCGACAGAGTATTGTTGACCCGTACCTTAGCAGATGGTCCCGTGTATAGTGACAGGATTAGGCCTAACATATATGGGCCCAATCCTATGGCCCTCAGAACCGCTGTCATATAGTCCCAAGCTACTCTGTCGAACGCCTTCTCCGCATCGAGTGACAAAAACAGGCCTTTTTGGGTTGTCTGTGTCATAAGGTGGTGTAAGTTTATTGCTTTAACAGTGTTGTCCCTGGCTTCACGTCCAGGGATAAAGCCGGTCTGGTCATGAGAGATTAAGGAAGGGAGAAGCGGTAAGAGTCTGTTTGCCAAAATCTTAGAAAAGATTTTGACATCTACATTCAATAATGAGATTGGTCTATAATTTCCCGTTTGGGTGGGGTCCTTATCTTCTTTGGGGATAACAACGATATGTGCTTCTAACATTTCGCTTTTGAAAGGATTTGTGGGAGAGAGTGTATTGAAGGCGTCAAGGAAGGATTGTTGAAGAAGGTCTGAGAATGTCTTGAAATATACGGCGGAAAGACCATCAGGTCCCGGGCTCTTACCAGGCTTAAGTTGTTTTAAAGCTTTTTTCCATTCCTGAATAGAGATCGGGGATTCCAGAATCGTGGTGGTGTCAGTGGGGAGCTTTCCTGGAGCAAATTGGTCTAAGAACGAGTTAATATCATTGGGTCTGTCATTCGATAAGGTAGTAGGGGGTTCGGATTTATCTAGATTATATAGGGACGAGTAGTACTTCTCAAACTCTCTGGCTATGTCATTGTTATTCGTGAGAGTCTTACCCGTGGGGGATTGTATGTGGTGTATCGTATTAGCAGCCCTTTTCTTGCGTAAGGCTTGAGCAAGAAGATGGCCACTTTTGTTGCCGAATTCGTAAAAAAGTTTCTGAGATAGAGTGTATTTCTTCCTGAGGTGATGGCCCAATTCTTCCTGAATGAGTGTACGAGTCTCTAGTAGTTCTACGAGGGTTTGCTGGGCCAGGTTTCGTTTGTGTAGTGCTTCTAGTTTATTAAGTTTGGAAAAGAGATCAGCCAGTTTGGCCCGTTTTTCCTTTCTAATTGCGGCCCCCAGGGAAATCAATTTCCCTCGGACAACACATTTGTGAGCCGCCCACTGAGTAAGTTTAGAAATGTCCGGGGTGTTGTTCTCAGTGAAATAATTGCTTAGGCAAGTTTGAATCTCTAATTCTTTGGTTTTGTCTGTCAGGATGGAAGGGTCTAGTCTCCAAATTTGCGAGCGGTATACTTTTTCAGGGAAAGTGAGGGTCATTGAGATAGGGTGGTGGTCCGAGAAGGTCATCGGTTCGACGGTTGCTGCTTTCAGGGACGGGAGATCCTGTTGGGTAAGAAATATGTAGTCTAGTCGTGAATATTTGTTATGTGGGGCGGAGAAGAATGTAAAATCCTTTACGTTCGGGTGTAAGGTGCGCCATGTGTCGTGGAGCAAGAGTTCTTGGAAACATTTTCTGATTTGTCGGAGCGCCCTGTATGGTAGGTGGGATTTCCCCGACGAGGTGTCTAAAAGGGGGTTCAGGGGTACATTGAGATCCCCTCCCAGTATAAGAATACCCTCTTGGAAATTGGTTAGGTGTCTTGTTACAGCCCTAAAAAAGGGAACTTGGGACGAGTTGGGGCTGTATATGTTAGCCAAAGTGATTGGTTTGTTCCTGAGTGTCCCTTTTAGGAAGATATACCTGCCTAGTTCGTCAAGGTGAGTGTCTGTAATTTGGATGGGAAGGTTTTTGGAAATGATTATGGAGACTCCTTTGGATTTCGAGATAGGTGAGGTGGCATGGAAACTATGGGGGAAGAGGCGATTAGTCATGTTGGGAACTGATTTCTTACAAAAGTGGGTTTCCTGTAAGAAGATTATGTCAGCTTTCATGCTGCGCATGAGGGAAAAGAGTTGTGTTCGCTTTTCAGGTATGTTCAGTCCTTTGGCGTTAAGGGAGACTACCTTTAGGGACAGGTTGGCGCCTCGGACATTATCGGGGCTCATGTTGGTAGTAGAGGTTTAAGCGAGTGGGGGGCGGGAGGATATGGGGAAGTCAGAGACGGGAGGAAAAGAAAGGGGGGGGGGGTTATGCGGATGGGGAGAAGGGAAGATGTGGGGTAGGTGAGGTTAGGACGTTGAGGAGGAAGATAACCAGGGAGGAAGGAGGGGACAGGTAGGGGGATGGGGTATTATACCGGGTGTGGGACTTGACCTGCAAGCCCACCAATTAGGAGTGGGGGTACCGGTGAGGTTCAGCGGTGTCTACCAGAGTCCGCTGTGTGTGAGAGCGGTAGGTGGAGTTCAACTAGAGAGAGGTGAGGTCTGCGTCTCTCTATGAGGTCTTAAGGATAACAGACGCTGCTGATTGTTAGCGTCATCTATGGCTCATTTTGGTGTCAGAGGAGTAATCTTGTTGTGTAGATGACGGACAGGTCATCCTATAAGGACATGGTGAGAGGGTGATTCGTAGGTGACTTCAGGGCTGTGTGTAACGGCTTATTCTCATAAAGCATGAAGGCTGTGGAGTTGTAAGGGCATTTATTCGGCAATTAGAGGAGGATGTTTAGCATTGTGTAATCTGGGGGTTTGTGTGGAAGAGGGGGATAAGAAATTAAGTGTATTGCTCAAATTTCAGATGTCACATGACAGAGAATAGGGGGCATATACTTTGGTTTAGAGGAATATGCAGGGAACAGAGTCAGTAACATGGTGAATTAGTTAAAACAGAACAGAACAGAACGTACAGCTTGCGTTACCGTGAACAAGTATGCATCTGCAGTTATGGCTGACATCAAAAATCCAAATATGGATAACATAGCAAACAAAACATAGTAAACAAAAACATAGTAAACAAAATCATACCCAGGGGTTAAGGGCAGGCTGTCTAAATCCGAGGGGGGCACGCCCATTCCCAAACCTGAGAATGGATTCTACCGGACATCCACGTAGGCCACACACCTGTGCATGTCCCCCTCGGATCCCCGACCACCCTTAGTGCTGTAAAGCAGAAAATTCAGGAGCTAGGAGCTAGTAGGGCCTGTGGGGAGAAAGACAGCACATAATGCAATCGGGGGATTATATATCGACATGTCATTAGCTGCATTGGAGTAGATAGGAGAATGTAGGAAGAAGGCTTCAATAGAAAAAGGGTACAGCCGATGAGCAAGAATGAATACAGTGTGAGGAGAAGGAGGAAAAGACAATCAGTGCGGGAGAAGGTAGTCTCTGACCCGACATAAGGAAGTTAGGGCGACCGGGGAAACCTTCGGGAGTTGTCCAAGAGGGAAAGAGGGTACCAACCGTTCTGCCAGTGTTCCCTAGGGATTGCTGTATAAAGTTACCTGCGAATTGGAGTGGTCCAGAGTCCAGCTGTGAGGTGGAAACAGAAGGACGGTATTCATGTTTCTTGTTAGGCGATGCGTGCTTTGCGGGGCACTGGAGAAGCCGTCGGGCTACCATTACGCGGGGCTCTTTGATCCTTTGAAGGAGTGTGGGGAGGAGGTGGGTGAGAGCGTCGGCGGCCGATACTAAAGTTGCCTGCTTCTGCGATACCTTCCATGGAGGTGACTCTTCTGAATGGCGGTATACGGAAGTCGCTGTACCAGTCTGGTACTTCCACATACGGTATCTCCATGGCCGTGCAGAAGTGGTCTAAATCCTCCGGGACTTTTAGATTGGCTGTGCGGCCTTGGTGAGTTGCTGTCAGGCAGAAGGGGAACTTCCATCGGTAGATTATGGATCTGGCCCTCAGTGTTTCCAGGAGGGGACGTAGCTCGCGTCTGCGCTGCAGGGTGATGTTAGATAGGTCCTGGTAGATTCTGATATCCGTTCCCTGGAAAGACAGTTGGTTGCGGTGTCTGGCCTTGCGTAATATTTCCTCCTTCAAGGGAAAGTCTGTGAGGCAGCAGACTGCATCCCGTGGGGGATCTGTGTCCCTTCCCCGCGGGCGCAGTGCCCTGTGGAGCCGTTCGAACGCGATCGGGGTATCAGGGGCTCTTTCAAGTAGATCGTTAAAGATGGTAGTTACTGCCACTGGGAGCTGGCTGGCATCGATCATTTCTGGAATACCCCTCACTCTAAGGTTGTGACGCCTTCCGCGATTATCTAAATCTTCCATGTGGCGATTGATCTCCCTGAGGTGGATCGCATGCGACTCTGTTACCTGTTGAACGTGACAAATCGCTGTGTCTTGGCGGGCTTGAGCGTATTCCACCTCTTCCACCCTAAGCGTCATGGCGTGTATGTCCGACCTCATGTCCAAGATGGCCGCCATGAGGGTGTTTTTAATATCCGTAGCGACGCTGTGCAGGTCATTAAGGCTCACTGCCGGGGGGTGAGTCATCCCCGTTGCCAGACCTGGGGATCTCTGCTCCTCGGGTCGCTGCGGGCTGGAGCTCTGGGCGCGTGGCGCTTGGGAGGAGGCTGCTTGCGAGGCCTGCATCCTGGCCGTAGGCCGTGACCGGAATATCTCGGGGATTTGCTGACTCAGCGGGGTGTCGGTGTTCAGCGGGGATCGGGAACGGGTTGCCGAGGCACTGCGAGCGGTTCTCACCATGTCCGGTGGAGCAGGTAAGCTGATAAGCTGAAGTTGCTGGACCTCGGGACGGGAGCTCGCACACTACACGTCCATCCTGGAACGGCACCAGACCACGCCCCAGCCATACAGGCTTTGCCTCACCGCACAGGGGTTCACTCTCCCTAGACAGTCCACACAGGTCTGGTTCCAGGCATGAGCTAACACCTAATGAATCTGGGAGTTCTTATAGAGGCCTAAATGAGCTGACAAGCTTCAGCTGGCCTCATCAACTCCCTGTCTGTACGACGCCCCACACTCTCCCTAGAGGTATGAGTCATCCATGAGCCCACTAGCCTTATACAACTCTCCACCTAGTTGTATAAGTCGGCGTAAAGCCTGAATCTGGGCGAAATATATCTACCCCCCTGGATGCAACCAGGTGACTTTACCTTCCTGCTGTCACAATATGTTTATATAATATACTGTTTATAATATAATATACTGTTTAACTACAATATCTTGCCTTGTGTTATTGTAGAGGGATTCCTCTGCTGAGCTAGAACTGTTACCCAATATTGATGTTGCCTCATCAATATTCTCTTTGAATTGTTCCAGTAAACATTAATAGAATATAAACGCACTGAGTTGTTTGCTTTATTACTTCAAGGTGGTGCAAAGATGTCTGAACCCAGAGTGTCAGGTGGGTTGGAATTTTCACAAGGTCATGGGGGTGCAGATGAGCAGGTAAATCCAATCAGTCCTCAAGGGGGTCATGCTACATATACTTACACTAAATATGACAATGGTCCCAAAATGGTGTCAAAAGTGTCCGATGTGTCTGCCATAATGTCGCAGTCACGATAAAAATCGCTGATCGCCGCCATTACTAGTAAAGAAAAAATTATTAATAAAAATGACATAAAACTATCCCCTATTTTGTAGATGCTATAACTTTTGCGCAAACCAATCAATAAACGCTTATTGCAATTTTTTTTGTAAAAATATGTAGAAGAATACGTATCGGCCTAAACTGAGGAAAAAAATGTTTTTTTTTTTATATATTTTTGGGGGATATTTATTATAGCAAAATGTTAAAAATATTGCATTTTTTTCAAAATTGTCGCTCTGTTTTTGTTTGTAGCGCAAAAAATAAAAAACGCAGAGGTAATCAAATACCACCAAAAGAAAGCTCTATTTGTGGGAAAAAAAAGGCGTCAATTTTGTTTGGGAGCCACGTCCCACGACCGCGCAATTGTCAGTTAAAGCGACACAGTGCCGAATCGCAAAAAGTGGCCCGATCATTTGGCAGCAAAATGCTCCGGGGCTGAAGTGGTTAAACCAATCCTGTCTTCCCAGCATGGGGATACGTCTGCAGGAAATGTTGCAGGGTTTGGTTCCCCATTTTACATAACGTCAGTCATTTTCCTCTTTCCTTTTTGTTCGAAAGACTTTTGATGGGGATTGATGAAAGTGCAATATTTGGATATCACTTTGTATTTTGGGATAACTATTTTTGTTATAACGTTATATTATATATTAACATACCTCTGGGAGAACTCTAAGCTATATTGTACTTACCTTTTTTGGGGTTCATTGTAACCCTTTGGCATTGTTACATTATATTGTTATATCTCCATTTCTTTTTGTAAACCTAATAAATAATTATTGAAATAGAAAATTGTACAGTACAGAAACAAATGGCAAGCAGGGTGAGAGACAAAGAATACAGATATACAACCAAGGAGTGATCATATCCAAGATAGGCGGACTAGAAGAAAATTAAAGATGAAGTACAGAAGCTATCCAGTTCACTTGAACCTATAACAGCATAAAAAATAAAAGATTAAGCTTAAATACAAGGTGGCTACTTGAGGCCTAAACAATATTAGGGCACATGGTGTATATTTAATCCACTATGACTATATGGCATCAAATTTTCACATGGAGTTTCTCAAAAAATAAGTGTGCTTTTCAAATGAAATGCATTTAAGATCTGCTATACATTTAGAAGGGGTGGCCCGGCGGGGTGAGGTCCACTTAAGGGCAATCTCATAGTTGCCAACATTGCAAAAAAAAATCTGTGACACTTTTTTTGCATGGAGGCGTGGCCTTGCTATATATAGGGGGCGGGGCATTCGTTTGTAGGCGTGCCACACCCTAACATGAAAATGCGACGAGCAAAGCGCGGCGAAAAATGAGCATGGTTTATGCGCGATAGTGGGCGTGGCTCAGAAGGGGCGTGGTTAGAGTCCAAGATGAAGGAAGGAAGGAAGGAAGAAAGTAAGAAAGGAAGAAAAGCCAGATCCTACACCACAATAGAAATGTGTGTATTCCAGAAAGTTTAACAAAATCGGCAGATAAAGATACTCCAAAACACCTGATGTTGGCGCTTCAATCATCCCGGCACCATGGTTGTTATGGTGTCAGGGTGATTGAAGCGCATTATTTCTATTATTACATTGTAATGTAAAATGAAATCATTCAACTCACCATAATGCCAAATCAGTGGAAGCGTGTCACCTGCCATGTCGCCTGCCACCAGATGACCTCCCCAGCAGAGTCTGTCCTTGCATCAGGTGCCTCCCCAGCAGTTCGTTCTTGCATCAGGTGCCTCCCCAGCAGAGTCCCTCCTTACACCAGGTGTCCCCAGCAGAGTCCCTCCTTACACCAGGGGTCCCCATCAGAGCCCCCACCACACTTCTGTGTCCCCATCAGAGCCCCCATCACACTTCTGTGTCCCCATCAGAGCCCCCACCACACTTCTGTATCCCCATCAGAGCCCCCACTACACTTCTGTGTCCCCATCAGAGCCCCTACCACACTTGCCATCCTGCGGCTTTACAGAGGCGTCAGCGGCATCAGCGGGAGCGTCGGGATGAGGATAATCCTATCACAGTCTCACTCTGTATGAAGAGTGGGGAGGGGCCGCCGAAAGACAGAGAAGCCGCGATTGGCTGCCCCTCTCCTCACACTAGAGGTAAGAGGAAAGAACTCTTGTGGCGGTGGCGGCGGCCATTTTGGTATAGCCGCCGCCGTTTTAAGCATTAAACATTCCCGAATTTCACGGGACAAAATGGGACGAAAAGAATTGGGACAAGCCCAATCCGGGACAATGGGCCACAAATAGGGCTCAGGAGACCGTAATAAACAGATTGAAATCAGTTGAGTATGCGTCAACATATCCTAGAGGGCATGTGAGGATTCTTTTTATTGTGGTTTTGGCCTACATTTTATAAAATGAAAGGGAGCCTTGACTTGAGGGTAGGTTTAGCACACTATTCTGCGACAACATATGGGACAGCATTGTATGCTTTTTGGTGAAGGTGAACTTACACTTTCAATTTACATTAAAGACCCTTAAGTGCTCACACAGAACACGTCATAAGAAAAAGATCATGTATTTTGTGCATACTTAGTGTGGTCAATAAAATTCTTAACAATATCTGTGGGACCTTGTAATTGTCTAAAGGATGGTGGAAATAGAGTTTGAACTTCAGTACCAGGCCAAGGGGAGTATTAGGGTGAGGCATGTCTGGTAATGAAGGCTGGGAATAGGGCGATGGAGCAGAGGTGAAGAAAGGAGGGCCAGGTAAGTACAAGAAGGAAAAAAAAAAAGGAGAAAAGCAGCAGGGGTGGTATTTGCCCTCACATTCCCTTTGCAAGCAGATAAACAGTAGTTTAATAGTCATGCATGTGCATTAACAAGGGGCTTCCTGAGGTAAAGCCTTGACCTCTGAGGAAGAGACGTTGATCCAGTAGAACCATGTTTTCCAGCATATCTTACATCTCTCTGATGTCCTTAACATAATGTAGTCATGTAGAGATGAATGAGTGGGGGTGGGGGTTTCTCCAATGTAGATGTACACACAAACTAGCGGCATTTAAGAGCATCTGATGATGTAGGATTTAATGGGAATCATAGAAATATGTAGTAAGGAGAATTTATAATCATTTGGTATACAATACTGCTAATTCTACATGTTGCTTGTCATAAACAAGCATGACATTAAAGGCAGAATTGTTTTCTATAGTCTGTAGCACTTACCCCATTTAAGGGACCGGCTGGTTTTGTTGGGTCTGCAAACTACCTCTAATGCCCCATACACACGATCATTTTTCATGCCGTTAAAAATGGCATTAAAAAAAATGGCCATTAAAAATGATCGTGTGTCTGCTCCAGAGCATTTTTAACGACGTGAAAAACGGGCATTAAAAATTTCGAACATGCTCTCTTTTTTCACGTCGTTTTTCATGTCGTTTTTTTTAAAGACGTGAAAAACGATAGTGTGTATGCTTTAACGACGTGAAAAAAAATGCGCATGCTCAGAATCAAGTATGAGACGGGAGCGCTCGTTCTGGTAAAACTAGCGTTCGTAATGGAGATAGCACATTCGTCATGCTGTAACGGACTGAAAAGCACTAGACTGAAAAGAGCGAATCGTCTCTCAACAAACTTTACTAACATGAAGGGTGGCGGCATTCGAATGGAACTTCCCCTTTATAGTGCCGTCGTACGTGGTATACGTCACTGCGCTTTTCTTGAACATTTTTTAAAATGATGGTGTGTACACAAGACAGGCTTGAGAGGAAACAAGAAAAAAAAATGACGAGAAAAACGTCAGTTTTAAAAATGACATTAAAAATGATCGTGTGTATGGGGCATAAGGCTTCCGTTGTCAGGGTATGGAAAGTCTCCAGAAAGGCCAATGTCCACACAAATGTAAAACCCAAACAGTCAGGCTTTATTTACTTTGCTGAGGAAACTTGAGAGGAAAGTAGGATACGAGAGAAAAAAACACAGGGGAAGGTTCAGGCACGCAGCACTAAAGTCACAATCGTCGCCACTCAAGCCTGAGTGGGTATTGCTCACCCGGATAGTCCCGTTTAGTGGTCCTAGAAGCCGGGATGAAACACAAATCAATATTTCTCTTGAGAACTAGGGATACGATCAGGAATCCTCTGCCACAGGATTATCAAAAGTCCCGAACCTCCCAGCCAAGCAATAGTGAGAGAACCTTTATGCCGGATTGGCATATTGCAGGGCTTGTAATAATGGATCCCTCCTTAGGTGAGCTCCAGGCCTCCTCCCGAGACAGCAGTACCGTCGCTAGTCTCCTCTGGGGCAGATCCTCCCCTGGTCTCCTTCCCTAAACCTCTGCTTCCCGCAGGTGGGTAGCTCAGGATCTCTTCCGAAGGTATAGGTCTCAGCCAGCAGAGCTGGGCCTACCAGGTAGCGATGCAGCCTCGGGCTGAAGGTGCCCGGGGCCAGAACACACATGCACCTCGTGCCATGCGGGCCATGAGGCGTTCACACAGGACAGGCCCGACCAACCCCCAAAAAACTAACGAACCTCCAAAGGCGTCTGCCCCTTATGTACCCCCTCCCAGAATGCACAGCGGGTAGACCACGCCCACTGCACGGCTGCCGAGAAAGGACACCCAAGGTGTTGTGATACCCCCTGTAGTTCAACCTATGCCGGTAATGACAGTGCCACCTATAGGCGAACAGGGAACATTACTGCCAGGCAGTATCACACCCAGAGCAGAAGCAAATTTAGAACAATCAATTGGTCTGAGCCCAACTACTGGCTCAGACTACCCTTAAATTTACACATAGCACCCCCAAATATTGGGGGCAGGCGCTACAAGTCTAAGGCAGGGTTTCTCAAACAAAGGTTGCTAGGGGTTCCTTGAGCAATCAAGAGTTTCTGGATTCCACCAACCAGCAGGATAGGTATACAAGCAGTTGACTCTGGTGGGCTTACCTAAGGTGCAGGGTCTAAGCATTAACTGGTATTTGCCAGAGCGTCCAATGGTGGAGATGGGTTTTGCTGTTTGTTGGTACCAGGTCGTGGTCCTCAGGATCACCCCACCAGGAGGTGAGCAAGCCGGTCCCAGTAACAGATATAGCAGGTAGGGATGAAGCAGAAATGCAGTCATTAAAAAGCCAAAGGTCCGTAACAAGTGGTTGCAGTTTGGGATAAAGCTGGATCATGGTTGAGGAACAAGCCAAAGGTCAGTAAGGAGTGGTAGTGGAGATAAGGACAGCTACAGGTACACAAAGGAGGAAGATATTGGCTGGAGGGTACACAATTATCTGGCAAACAGGAAGTGCAGAGACACAGCTTAACCACTTCCCTACCCAGCCATTGTCAAATGACGTCCACAGATGGGATCTCCCATCCTGGGTGGACGTCATATGACGTCCTGGGCTTTGTGGGGGAATATCTGAATGATGCCTGCAGCTAGAAGCATCATTCAGATATCCTTCTGTTCTGCTGGCGATTCTGTGCACCATAAGAACGATCATAGCGGCGGTTCCGCCGCTTGATCGTTCTTATAGGCGCCGGGAGGGGACATCCGCCCCCTCCCGCCGCCATTCGGTGCTTCTCCGGGCTCTCCTGTGCCATCGGGGGCCCGGAGAATGAATCGTCCGGCGCACGATAGGAAGCATAAAGATGACTGGTGACCAGAGGGTCACCAGTCATCTCTATGACCATCGGAGGCCCGGGCGCGATGTGATGACGTCACTCAGATGTAAACAAAGCCGCCATTGCGGCTAGTAAACATGAGATTAGTGAAATTTTTTTCACGATCTCATGCTTTCCAGCCTGGAGGAGAGATGTGGGGTCTTATTGACCCCGCATCTCTCAATAAAGAGGACCTGTCACACACATTCCTTTAACAAGGGATGTTTACATTCCTTGTAATAGGAATAAAAGTGATCAAAAAAAATTATAATTCAAATAAGTGTAAAAATAAAAATAAAAAAAATTAAGTAAAATACAAAAACAAATTATAAAAAATAATTAAAATGCCCCTGTCCCCGGTAGCTCGCGATCAGTAGCGAACGCACACGTAAGTCCCGCCCACATATGTAAACGCCGTTCAAACCACATATGTGAGGTATTGCCACATGCGTTAGAGCGCATGCAACAATTCTAGCACTAGACATCCTCTGTAACTCTAACCTGGTAACCTGTAAAAAAAATTAAAACGTTGCCTATGGAGATTTTTAAGTACCGAAGTTTGGCGCCATTCCATGAGTGTGCACAATTTTAAATTGTGACATGTTAGGTATCTATTTACTCGGCGTAACATCATCTTTCATATTTTCCCAAAAAATTGGGCTAACTTTACTGTTTTGTTATTTTTTAATTCATGAAACCATTTTTTTTTTCCAAAAAAAGGCCGTTTTAAAAATTATTGCGCAAATACCCTGCAAGAAAAAAAAGAAAAAAAGTTGCAATGACCGTCATTTTATTCCCTAGGGTGTCTGCTAAAAAAACATATATAATGTTTGGGGGTTCTGAGTAATTTTCTAGCAAAAGAATGATGATTTGTACATGTAGGAGAGAAGTGCCAGAATAGGCCCAGTATTGAGGTGGTAAAAAAAAGCCCGGGGTTGAAGTGGTTAAATCAGGAAGTTCATGAGAGGAGCAAAGAGATCAAGGGTCACCAGAAACAAGAGACAAGCCAAGAAAATCCAGAGGATCACACAGGGAGCAAAAAAAGAACCACTGCCAGGAGCAGCAGAGGTTGTGGGTTTAAATCCTGGTCCTGACACCCAGTTTCCACTGATATCAACTATCTTTTTAGCTATGTGTAAGGTGGGCAGTTATCCCACTGGTCTTCAATGTAAGAGCGTCTGTCTTTGACTAACTATTAATATAAGGGGTCCTCCTCCCATCTGCCACCAAAGTTTGGGACCACTACATCGACTACCGATATAAGGAGACATTTTTCCACTGTAAGGCCTCGTACACACGACCGATTTTCTCGGCAAGAACCAGCAAGAAACTTGCTGGCAGAGAGGTCTTGCCGAGTAAATCGGTCGTGTGTACGCTGCTATCGGGTTTCTCGTCGAGAAAACCGACAAGAAACCTCGACGAGAAAATAGAGAACCTGCTCTCTATTTTCTCATCGAGATTCTCCTCGGCATGTTTCTCGACGAGAAAAGTGAGTGTGTGTACACTTACCTGTCCTCCCGGAAGCCCGCGCATGTTCGAAATGAATTTGACGCATGCGCGGTAGCTTCCTAGGCATACGTAGGGTAGACCAAGATGGCGGCGACGGCATCGAATGTGACGAGCGCATGCTCGACGTAGTCGATGACGTCACCGCGTACACTCCTTTCAAAGAACCGCGGGTTCTTTGAAACAAGCGTGTGTACACTCGGCCGGGACAAGTTTCTTGTCCAAGAATCTCGTCGAAAAAAACGACGTTTTTTTCAACGAGAATCTCGGCCGTGTGTACGAGGCCTTAGGGGCACTACAATGTTCACCGTTGGTGTTTCTTTCTGGCCACTGTTTTTTTTTGTTAAATTTCATTTAATTTCATTGATCTGCTATGGGTGTCAAATATGCTACATACTGCAAGGGTTTCTCAAGATATGAAAAATATTTCAAGGGCTCCTCTGTATTAAAAGGGGTTATACAGGCTGGTTTATGGGCATTGCAAGACAAAATACCAACATTACGTTAGCAAGCATATAAAAACGTGTTTCTAGATTAGGTTACCTTACCTATACCTCTATAGAATGATCAGCCATAATGAAGTGAAACAGGATGAAGTATATCAGATGCAAAAGAAGGGGTGGAGTGCCCAACATGATTTAGTCTTAAGCCCCGTACACATGGTCGGACTTTTGCCCAACAAACTTCGTTTTAAGCAAGTTGGACCAACAATCCGACCGTGTGTATGCTCCATCGGACAAACTTTTTTCGTTTGGTTTTGGATTTCATCGGACAAAAGTTGGGTCTGCAAACGGACAAACTTTTGCCCAACAAAAGTCCGATGGAGCAAAGTCCGACCGTGTGTACAGGAAACCATTGGACTTTTGTCTGATGGACTAAACAACTAATGTTAAAATCAACCAACAATAGCAGAGGTTGACCAAAGGGTGGCGGTAAAGAGCAGAAAAACCTGTGATGTTGCAAAAAGTTTTGGGAAAGTTTGCAGAAAAGTCTGTGCGTGTGTATGCTATGGGTGTGCCCGACCAACTCCGTTCGGACAAAAAAACACGGAAAAGTCGGATGGAAGTCCGACCGTGTGTAGGAGGCTTTAGGTTCTCCCAGGCATCATTCCATATACTAACGAAGTAGAAGAGAACATTTTTTTTCCATTTTTTCTCCTCTACTTCGATGAAATATGTCCACCATCCACAACCAACCAAATGACAGCTGTCATTTTTCTAGTGCAGGCTACAACTTGCAAGCAAATAGGTGAATGGTAGTGGCACCTAGATTTTTCATTTTGTCTAAATTTCATAAATAAATGCAGCTGTACCATGTATGATCATGAAGGATGCCTCCAAATTTTTGTACAATCTTTGTTACACTTAAGATAGCATCTGTTTAGTGGGAAGCAATGGAATAAGCCATGTAGGGGGAAAATGGTACATGTCCCCGATATTTGATTGCATGCTTTCGCATTCCAGGTGCCTGACCTACTAGCTGTAAAGTGAATATATAATGCAGTGTAATTCTCTCTTTTCTCTACAGACCACAATTCCTTTCATCTTAGATGCAAATGTTCACGGTACATCCTTATTTACATTACAGCGTGCGTGCACAGCCCAGCCCCCAAGTGGCTCTTTCATTTTGCTGTAACACAGAATACGTTGATGTTTTCAGTGTCCCAATCCTCGGATTAAGGATAGACTCTTTCCATTCTGTTAACAGAGAAAAAGCATAAAAGGCAGGATCAAATGTGCTGTCGTTATCGAAATTACACATAGAACAAAAATGGAGAGCGCTGCACACCAAGTTTTTTTTTCCTAATGCGTTATTTCATAAAATGCTATTTTCATATGCATAGCTTTGACATTAGTATATCATGGAACATAGATTTAATGAGTACTAAAATTACTAAGGGTGTATTCCACATAATAAAAGTAAATTATAAACCCCTACATCAATTATGCTCTAACATCCATAATACATAGGTTAATGTACCCCCTAGTGTACAATATATAGATCCTACAAATCACCCAGGAGCACCATGGCCATATATTCTTATATAGGTCGTGAAACAATGATAAGATATGCTATACAGTAGGGGGTATATTATTCTATGCAATAAACCAATGTCAATTTAATAAGTATTTGGTTTTATATTTAGTGTCCAATATCTTTTAGGCAGTATATATGTTGTCCATGTGTAAATATATGTATTTGTTTTCTATCAAAATGTGAAGATCTTTTATTAGCTATGAACACATCACCGGTTAGATGTTCTACTATTGTGGTACGTTGTATTTTTAAAATGTAATAAAATGCATACATTTTTAATGTTTTTTTTTATATATTCCATATTCCACATATATACTGTACATAGTGGATAGATAGATAGATAGATAGATATACACACACACATATATTGTATAAAAAAATGTAAAATGCTTTTGAGCCTTTCAGATGGATGCAGCACTATGGAAATTGCTAAGCCATTGGGCCTTTACCATTGGACAATCAAACGTTTTGTTGCAAATAGTCAGGTGGATCTTAAAAATGTGTGAAGTAGAAAAGGTGCACAGTACATACAAAAGACTTGAAAATAATTAAACAGGAAACTAACAGAAACCCAATCAGGGCCGGTGTTACCACTAGGCAAACTAGGCAACCGCCTAGGGTGCACTGCTGCCTAGGGGCGCCCAGCCACTGGTTTCCCTCCGCGTCTGAATGCTCTGCAGGCTGCAGCATGTAACTAACTCAGTCTCAGGCAGCTGCTCTGTCCAACCGGTAGTGTAATTAGAGGCGCAGTGCAGAACTGGAGCCAGCGCTAGAGGAAGCAGAGCCAATGCTTCCTGTATAGCACCACCTGTTGTCACATCGGCAGGGTAAAGGGGGTGGAGTCAGGGGTGGAGCCAATGGGGTGGCAAAATGAGGTTTCGCCTAGGGTGTCAAAAATCCTTGCACCAGCCCTGAACCCAATAGCCTCCAGTTCATCATATTTCTGAACTGTAACCTGCCTTGAGTGTCCACAAGCAGTGCCGGGACAAGGCCATCTGGTGCCCAGGGCGAAGATGGCAAATTGCGCCCCCCCCGGTATAAAGAAAGAGGCAACTGCGCCCCCTTCTAATCCCCTCCACCCGGTCCTGCTTACCTGGAGTCCAGCGATCCCCCGCACTGACAGCTCGTATCGTGGCTGTACCGGTCTGGGGATTTGAAATCCCTGCGGCTTTCTCTCCTCTACGCTCGCAGTGACAGGACGGGCTAGGCGGGTTCTGATTGGTCAGTTCCACCCATGTGACGGCGCTGACCAATTAGCTCTCTATGGTCCTCTCTCCTCCCTCCCGGCCTCTCGGTGACGTCACGTCACGCGTCGCAGCGACTGTTGGACGGAGAATACTCCGCAGCTCCGCATGATAGGGAAGGGAATGACGGGTCTTTGCTTGTACCAGGGTGCAGGAGCGCACTCGGCACATTTTTGCAAGCAGGCGCAGCTCTGCAGTGTTTTAGGGGTGGCTGGCGGTAGTCACAGTCACTTGTTGCCCAGAAAGTTTAACAGCACACTGCCAGCACTGCGCCCCTCTTCCTACAATAAATTGCTCCGCCCCTTCCGCCCACCCTTTGTACCAGCTCTGTACAATATGTAAAGAGTTCAGAGCTAAGGTAAGGAAGGCTGAAATACTACCATTGCAGAATAAGATTCACTTGAAGCATACCAAAAAATAAGTAATGCCCACTGTTGCATTACTGTCGGTAGAGCCCTATATAATGTATACATATATATATACAGGGGGCCCCCGGGTTACGAACCCGTTAGGGACTTTCCTCCTGTTTGTACATCGGAAATGTTCGTAAGTCGGCCGCGCATGCGCAGACCGGCAATTATGGACATTTCCGATGTTCCGTCGAATGCCATTCTGCGAATGCGCTGCCAATTACAGACATTTCCGACATTTTCCGAGGCTCCGTCTGGCCACGCATGCACAGAACAGCAGACAGTCCGCCCAAAATGGCAGAGGGTCCCCACAGCGCCCGGTTCGTATGTAGGAGAAGTTCGTAACTCGGGCGTTTGTAAGTCGGGGACCCCCTGTATATATAAAGAATGATGTTAAAACAATAAAACAGTTCAGTAATATGAATCATTAATTTAAACAAAACGGCGCTAAAATTAAAATAATAATGATAGATCCGTGGTGAAAACCACTGATGAAAAACTCCAGAACGTAGTGGGGTGATATGACCAGTTCAAAGAATCAAAGGTGAGTATCAACAAATGTCCTAGTGTGCACCTTCCACCAACAAAAGCATTGATCGCAATCCACCGGGTGATGAACACTCCCCCAGGGGGTCAAACTCATCAGAAGCATAAATATAGTAAGCCTTAAGTAAGATGTCTCATCAGCTACTCTGTCATGGATCATCACCATCCAGCAGAATCCACCGGTGCAGGGGCTCCAACACAGGACATAAAATAACAAGAATAGCAGCACAATAGTGTAATCCTGTTTATTAAGACACTGATTCCCATACAACAGAAGACCCCTTTAACCTAACTACGTACATCAAATACAGTAAAAATTTGCATAAAAGTGACCCAAAAGGGCGCTATCACCAATATCCAGCCGTCACAGAGAAAGTGTGCGTCTCCTTGCAGACACTGCAGCAGCTTCCGGGTAGGATCGGTGAATGGTGGAGCGCAAACGTCACTTCCGGGTAGCGGGTTGTCATGGGTTACGCCCTAACGCGTTTTGTCACCTGACTTCGATAGAGGGCGTGACGCCACGACTCTCCCGCAGGCTTTAAATCACCATGCCCATACCACAACAACCAATCAGCGTACCCGGCAACAGATGACAGGCGCTGCACACTGCCGCCTGATTGGACGCTGACGGTGCATTGCTTAAACAGGGAGCACAGGGATTGTGTGATGAACACAAATACGAACATAGCCTTGATTATAACACATTCAATGATAAAAACAAATATAATAACACATAAAAAGCGAGCAGCATATGGGATAAATGCACTTAGAACAATAGAGATGTTGGTTCACAGAGCAACAATTTATCAGATGTGACTCAACCACCTTATCTATATCTATATGGGAGCAAACTTGAATAGAACCCTAATGTTAGAATAGATATAGAAACCAAATGTAAAGCACGGTGTACAAATTAGATGGTGAGGCCGAGAGTGCTTATCTACATTTGTAGGATATTCTATCGTACACAATCAAATATGGAAGAGCTAAAAAGAAATACAAAATCTCTACCATAATGATGGCTGTTAATCACTAGAACTATATGTATAGACCCGGGTAAGGGATAAGAGGTATAAAAATTCATAAGATCTGGGATAAAAATCGATAAGAAATGTGCATAGAAAAAATATATATTAAAAATAGAAAAATATATATCTTAAAACATTGGCGTTATACACACTTTAACAGTTGGAGGAACCACAGATGAGGAGGAAACTCAGATAAAAGGTACTAAAATCCATGAGATCTGAGATAAAAGTCGATATAAAATGTGCAAAAGAGATACGGTATATTAAAAATAGGTCTTCCGGGAGGACATTGTAGGTCCTTATGAATTTTTGACAGAGTGTATGTCGTCGGTATTCTACTACTACTTGGGATCAAAAATTTCCTTTCTTTATCTGTAAGGACCCACTTGGAGTATCCTGATTTAACCAATATTTTTAAATCAGACTCGTATTGTGTAGTGGGGTCCCTCTCCAACTTTTTATACGTTTCTTTATCTGTCAACATCTCATTTAATTGGTTATGATAAAATTCCTTGGTAAGTAAATTGTCCCTGTGGATTAATCTACATTGGCCGCACCAAAAGACTTTTGAGAATTCGTATTGCTGAGCACATTACTAATATAAATCTAGGCTATAAGGATGACAACGTGTCACTGCATTTCAAGATTTATCACAACCAGGACCCTGTAGGGTTAAAATTTTGGGGGATTGACCACCTCAAACCCTTCTGGAGAGGATCAAACTTACTGAGAGACTTAATGGATCCTCTTGATTGATACTTTATCACCTAAAGGGTTAAATGTTGATCTAGATATAAATTGCTTTCTTAGTGATTATTGATTAACATACTCCACTAATATATTCACCATCACTTTACTTTATTTAATCATTGAGTCTCCTCCTCATCTGTGGTTCCTTTTCACATTTTCACTTAGGGGTGTGCTCACTTTTGTTGCCAGCGGTTTAGACATTAATGGCTGTGTGTTGAGTATTTTTGAGGGGACAGCAAATTTGCACTGTTATACAAGCTGTACACTCACTACTTTACATTGTAGCAAAGTGTCATTTCTTCAGTATTGTCACATGATAAGATATAAAATATTTACAAAAATGTGAGGGGTGTACTCACTTTTGTGAGATACTGTATATCAGGGGTGTCAAACTCAAATTCATCGGGGGGCCGCATCAGCAATATGGTTTCCCTCAAAGGGCAGGTTGCATCTGTAGGACTATGTATCTACTATTTATTATCATTGCGCTACGTGAAGAGTGGAGGGGTCAGGATTGCGCTATGTACAGAGGTCAGGGTTGCCCTACGTACAGAGTGCAGGGGTCAGGATTGCGATACGTACAGAGTGGAGGGGTCAGGAGTGTACTATGCAGTGTGCAACATCTAATTTCCACCTCTCCTCCTTAGTTCTGACCTCTGCAACCATCACTCTCCTCCCATCCCCCCACCTCTGCACACATCTGCCTCCACATGCCCCCCCCCCCCCAGTTTCCTCACATCTGCACTCTCTCCTACCTTCCTATAGGCGGCACCCTCCCTTTGTATTGGGCTATAAGTTAGTACCTCCCTCTGTGGGCGTTTCTGTTCAATATCAGTACTAAATAAGCAGCACAACACTGTCTCTCTTCAACAACAATACAAATGCTTAAAAAGTACATCCTCAGGACGCAGCCCGCTGGATGGGGAAAAAAAACCAGAGCTGTCAGCAATCTCTGCCACTCACTGGTGGGACTGGGGAGGCGAGAGAGCGGAGGCGGAGACAGCGCAGCGGTGGTGGTGGGGCGGAGACAGAGCGGAATCGGAGGCGGAGACAGAGCGATGGCAGAGGCTGAGACAGAGTGGAGGCAGGGGTGGAGGCGGAGACAGAGCGGTGGTGGAGGCGGAGACATAGCGGCATCGGAGGCGGAGACAGAGCGACGGCAGAGGCTGAGACGGGGTGGAGGCGGAGACAAAGCAGAGGGGAGATGTTTACTCTTGTTGTCATGGAGACCGGCCGCGCATGCGCTATTACAAAGCCGCGCCGTACGCGGGACTGAGGAGGATGTTTTCCCTTGTTGCCTCGGATACCTGGCAGAGAAAAAGAGGTAGCGGCCGGAGCCTGCTGTGCGGGCCACATGACAAGGCCTGGCGGGCCTTGTGTTTGCCACCTGTGCTGTATATATTTATTTACAGTATACATTATATGGAGGCTGATACCTTTTCCAAATCTGGTGGTACAAATAACTATAAGATAAAACACCACCTCATATGTCAGGAGTATTTAAAATTATACATAGTTCTAAATATAATAAATAAAAATTATAACATATTTATGTTACGTAGTCTTTTATTTAGCCAGCAGAAGGATACCTCAACTCTTTTGAAAATGTTTTTCTCTCTCACTTTACCACCAATGATATTTTCATGTGTGGAATTATAAAGCTACCTCTGACAGTTCAGAAAAAAGGGGGTGAGAAGCTGAAGTTCAGTTTTTTGGGAACCAGTGACATTATTATAGTAATCAGTGCTCCTGGGGACCAGAGAGGAAGAGGATCGGGGCTGCTCTGTGCAAAACCATAGCACAGACCAGGTAAGTATAACATGTTTGAAAAAAATAACAAGCTAACTAAGCTAAAAAACAACTTTACAATCACTTTATTATGATATTATAATAGAGGATTTATATAACGCCAACAATTTGCACAGCACTTTACAAAAAAGCGACAATAGACAAGTGTTTGTGTTAGACAAGTTAGGAGGGCCCTGCTCGTGAATGCTTACAATCTACCTTATCATTATATATTATTATGATTATGTTTTAATACAGGATTTATATTGCACTAACAGTTTGCGCAGCTCTTTACAAAATAAAAGGAGACAGTACAATTGCAATACAATTCAGGCGGCATTCATACTTTTGTGTAGCAGGAACAGGAACAAACACTCCCAATCATGATTTTGGTTGAATAATTTGCATGTGAAGTTGCGTGTCAGAAAAGGCTAGCCTTACCAAAAAAAAAAATGGATGGGATTTTAAAAGCACCAAGAGAAAATTGAGAAAAGAAGATAAAATGTAAAAACTTTATTGATACATGATATTTAAAAACAGATATATATTAAAATGCACATCCCTCATATACATGAGTCACATATATGCCCCTACCAGCCACATTAAGGAGATGTGGAATTGCACACCAACGCGTTTCAACATTAAATGTCTTCCTCGGGTGGTATTGCAAAGAGGGTAGATTCTACAAAAAATAACAAAATATTAACACAATATATTAGAACATGATATATTGTTATCAAATGACAAATGATTAGAAAATAAATAGTGTGTCTATAAACTTACATAGTTCAATAACACAGGCCAATCCAAAAATGGAACACCGGCCACACCAGAAAAAAGGAGAGGAAATTCAAGGGACAAGTTGCTGCTGGAGAATAATAAAAGGAAGGAACCAAATGAATAAAACTAATGAAATAATCATGGCCAAAACTGGAGCATCATAAGTTCAAAGGGAACTCACTTATGACCCGGATGTGTAACAGGTATGGATCTCAAAATGGATGGAATGTTTGTAGATCTTGCCAGAAGGTATGACATGACCAGGGTCCCAGAATATCTAAGGACCAAGTTTATAAAGATAGACATTATAAAGGAATTGTAAATAATAAATGAAAAAAGTGTAGATAGCAACATATAGGGAAATATATATCTGTACCTAAAAGGTTAGATGTGCTCCAACTCAGAAGGACCATGAAAAACCCCTTAGGGAGGTCAATACCCCATAGTGCAGCAATAATGTTCCATTGATGTTTAACAGAACTGGCACCTAAATTCAGAAATACTGTATATGAAGATGCAGACATAAAGATATATGTTGCCTTTACTAAAAAGTAAAACAATGAATAAATAGATTGATTGCAATAGTGATAGCCAAACAGAACTATTGTTACAACATAACTGTCACTTAAAATATTTTAGGTCAATGTAATCCCATTTGGTTGAGAAGCACCTGGGGGTTAGCCTATTCACATGAACGGGCTGCCCTATGCACGTTTGTGGCCTGAAAAGAAGCTTCTGCTCCTTTTCGGGCGACAAGCTTCATGCCAATTTTTAAAGGCGCTGTTTGCAGCGATTGCTTTGCGATCCTGTCACATGACAATCATAGCAGAACCACATCGGTTTTGGGGTCTCATTAGGGGTTAATGGCACCCAAGTGTGCTTCGTACGTTGTGCAGCGATCATCACTTGATTTGGAATTTTGCCGCAAATCAAATTGCAAAGTGTGAATGGAGCCTCAGGGTTAGGGGGCCCTGCTCATGGGAGAGCTTACAATCTACCATATGCCTTCTTATTTAGCAAAAATAGTGATGAATTGCAACCAATCAAATCATTTTTATTAGCTTGCTGCAGGCGCAAAAGCTGATCTAGGATTGGTGGCAATTGGGTTCCTGCATACCAATGTAACATGTACCGTATTATCAGATAAAGCCCATAGTGTTCATTTATTGTAAGCTTGCACAGAACATATAGATATTTTTTATTTATAGATATTATTTTTTATTTATTGATATTATTTTTTATTTATCGATTTTATTTTTTATTTTATTTTTTGTTTTTATGGTTGAACTGGATGGACTTGTGTCCTTTTTCAAACTGACTAACTATGTATGTATTTTTTCAACCTGACTAACAGCTATATGTTGTTTCCAGTAGTAGAGGAACAATGGGATTCTGAATATATGCTGTGCTAATTCCTTTCAGTTTATCACTTATGGGGAAATTACACATGCACAGTGTGTCATACATATAGATACAGAACACTCACACACACACACGGCTGGTCTCTTGCTCTCTTTCACACGCGCTTAACGAACCATTCATTTTTTTTAATTGCAGAATACATATGGATGCTTGAAAGCTTTCCCAAGGTTTCTCCCATTCAGTATATCATACTGTGCTCATGAATATACATTAAGAAAATCAGGAACAGGTGTTTCCAAGGTCCTGTTCCGTGGGAAACAACATGAAAATGCAAAGCGTCTTCTATAAAAGATAAGAAGGGTCAACCTTTGCCGTGTCGGTGGACAGGTGTCTCACACTGCCATTAAATTTAAAGGGAAAAAAAAAAGAAGAAGGCTTCTTATAGACCCCATACATCCTTGTCTTTAGTAAATTATGATCCTTTGGTGCCAGGATTCCTTCCGCCGGTACATAAAGAGGTGTTATAATGATGATAATTACCATAGGTTTTAATGAAACTGCTTGCTGAAAAAAATGGCAAAGTCCTATGGGAAAGAGAGAGAGAGTGCTAGGATGGTGTGACAGAGGTGGAAGCATGTAAGATTAAAGCATTAAGCTTGAATAGCCGGCTATGTCCCTTGCATTAACTCTCATTCAGGCTGGCCAAACATTATTTTAACTGACATTTTCTCTATTATTTCTGCTGGCACATTTTAATTGGGAGCTATGATTGATCTGAGAGGGGGAGGAGGTAATGGCTTACACTCTATATTTAATTGCCTGTTAAACTTTGTAACAGATTAGGAAATTCTGACTTATACCGGGGGTAACCTCCTCGTCGTGTAAAGATTTTATTGTGGCACTGGGTATTGAAGATCTTCATATCCATCTAAAAAATTATGCGGTTATTAAAGAGGAGTTCTGCCCCCCCCCCCAAGAAAAAAATAAAACTCAGCAGCTACAAATACTGTAGCTGCTGACTGTTAATATTAGGACACTTACCTGTCCAGGAATCCCGAGATGTCAACACCCCAGCTGATTTTCGGATCGGCTCTTGGATGCTGCCACCGCCTTTCGGCTTCACAGCCAGTTCCCTAAAGCGCATGCGTGACGTGCACTGCGCTTTCTAACTGCCCCGGCGGTGGAGGAAGGAGGATGGGGGCTGAACTTCCAATGGACGGCACTGGGGCGCAGTCTCCCGGAAGTGGGGAACTGTACCTGTTCCCCCCTGAAAGGTGTCAAATGTGGTACCGGAGGGGGGGGCAGATAAGCGGAGGTTCCACTTTTGGGTGGAACTCCGCTTTAACTCCTACAGCATAAATGAAGTGTTCTACGGGGGAACCGACACATACTGTAGCACCCAACTGCCCCTGATTACAGGGGACATGGGGAACAGACACTCCGTAGTTCTCAACTGTCCCTGATAATGAGAGACGTATGGAACAGACACATACTGTAGTGCTCAATTGTCCCTGACAACGAGAGACATAGGGAACAGACATGCATTGTAGCGCCCAACAGTCCTGATTACAGGGGACAGCTATCAGCAGGGGATTTCTGGCTGACAGGTGAATGTAAACAAAGAAGCTGTAAAAAAATTAAATGGCAACCCCCTAAATTCATACCAGGCTCTTCTGATCTGGTGTTGATTCTTAAGGATGATCCCACAAAAACCAAGGAAAAGAAAGAAACCCATCCTTCAAAATCCATACGAGAGTCTTATCCATGCAACGGCATACCCCCTGACAAAGCTTCTTGTCCCAATGTTGATTATATATAGACATGACCACATATGGTCAATGATGTCACCTGAGAGGCCCCGCACCTTTCTTTACATTGTGGTCTTAGAGAAGGGAAGGTGCCATTCAGTGAGATTGATGGCAGATTTACATTGTAGGACAATTTTGGATGTTTTGCATTCTTTTTTTACCCTTTACTCATTCGCGGAACTTTTAGGTTCAGCTTTTGTAACATGTTACATGTTACACTGTTGCACCAGCCCCCGCACCCACCCAATCCCCCTTTGTGACTGCAAGCAGGGGATTTTCTTACCGCACTCACTGTCAGAATAAAAAATTGCCACCTGGCCACGCCATTTATTTATAGTGTTCTGTGAATGTTAAAACTACAAGTATCTACAGCCTTTGCGGCTGTTGCCTCATAGTTCTCAATGAACTACCAGAGCACTGTTGAGCACTGTGGTAGTTAGTTGTTGTTTACTGTACCAGCAGACAGCTTATACAGACAGTCTGCAGGAGTGATATGCTGATCACGGTTGTAATGCTTTCCAGGCTCCTAGTAAAAAAAAAAAAATGCACATTTTTTACCTGCAAAAAGAAGTGCATTCATTCTTTTTTTATTACAAAGATGAACTTATCCTTTAAAAGGGGCTTCCAGATTCTGATAAGCCCCCTGCCCGCAGACCCTCACAACTACTAGGTCAGGGTGGGGAGGAGGCCCTTGCCCTCATAAACATGGTATCTCCCAATGTTGAAGGCATGTAGCCTGGTATGGTTCAGAAGGGGGGGCATGCTTGTCCCCCCTTTTTATAGTCAGCCAGTCTGCATGTTCAGATACAAGTCTGTTATGGATTTTAGGGGGGGACCCTGTGCTTTTTTTTCCCACATTAATAATTATGCTACCAAATTTAGTGTGTGCTGTAAATTGCCTCCAGCATTGGTCCTGTTTCTTCTTGCTGGAGGCTGCCATTTTTCTTGAAGCCCAAAGCAGTCACTTCCTTATTGGAAACTCTCACCTTCCTGTTGGTCTCAAAAACTATATGTCACTTTCTTCAATTAAAATATGTATATTTCCAGCTTGGATTAAATGTCTTGGCTCAGTTAGAGAGGATGGCTGACAGAAGCTGTACAGTGCTAAGGCAACATGGTGCAACTTTCTTTCCTGCAGCCATGGGTTGCGGGAAAGAAATTTGCATTATCACAGACAGTGCTGAAAGGTGGAATCCCTCCTGACGAGCAATTGTCTGCTCCTGGTTGGGGGGTCAGAGGAAGCCACCCACACTGGGAGAAGACAGTGATTGTCGTAAGAGAATCCGGCAGGCTGGTTGTACCCAAGTTGATCAATCGATCAACTTGCTACTTTCAGCTTGCCTATTAGCGGTTCGAATCTCAGCTGTTGTTCTGCTGAACTGGCCAAGATTACAGCTGTGTATGGCTGGCCTAAGTTTACAGGCTGCAATGAGGGAGAAAGGAGAGAATATCAGGGAGATAAGATAAGAAACTATCCTTGTAAGTTTAACTATTTTGTGTCTCCCTGGCAGCAGAGTTTGTCCTGTCCCCCCCCCCTCTGTTGCTTTCTCTCTCCCTAATCTATTTTCACTCCTCAGTCTGTGTCATTCCTGTTGCTTTCTTCCCCCTTCAGCAGCAATAAAAGCAGCAGCTTAAAGCTGTCAGTTGACCGGCCTCTAGTGGCTCTGATTTTAGGCATAGTGCCAAGAATAGAGAGCAACTGAGCATGTGTAGAGCAGTGCATTACTGGATTTTAAACAGTATAGGTCCTTATTTTTAATGTTTTACATAGCTATACTGTACCTGAAAAAGGGGCCAGCCTGAAGAGATCTATCTGGACTTAATTTTCAGAATAAAGTTCCAATTTAATATCCATACCAGACCTGAAGGGCATGGTATGAATTATGAGGGGACCCCATACTGTTTTTTTTTTTTTTTTTACATTATTATAGCACCTTTGCTTACATTGACCGGCCAACTGGGGATTCCAGGATTTGTCACTGGCTGTTAAGGCACTGGAGGGTGCCAGTGCCGTAAAAATCTGAATTCATAAGCAGGAAGCTATAACATTTAGCAGCAGTAGCAATACCACTGCCAAATGTTACACTTCCTATTGCAACTGGGGAATCATTCAGGTGAATACCCATCTATTCGGATGTTCACACAGGAAAATATTGCAGAAAATACCACATGGGGGCCACTAAATATCACTGAGGAGCATACTTATTTCATATTGCTGTCAATACTATCTAGTAGTAGCCATAATGAGGAATGCCCTATGATGGAGCTGTCTATCATAGGAAATAAGTATGCTCTTCGGGGCCATCTATAGGCCTTGTTTCTTGAGTAAATTGCCTAAATCCATACCAGTTTATATATCTAAGGTTGTAAGATCCAGTACTGTACATCTCTTTCATTCTAGATGCAACAATGTTTGCTATATAATTACAAAAGTTAAAGCAATAATATATTTCTAGTATCATATTGAAAAATATGGGATTTTTGAGGCACAACTAGTATAAAATGTATACTTTCTTTATTCAATTAAATATAAAAACATATTAATATACCATATACTCTGCAAACTATGCAGAGCTTATTACTAATGTTCAGATAAAGGAACACCTGGGTAGCAGTGACCATAACATGATTTCATTTGATGTTAGCTGTAAGCAAAAATCACATACAGGAAAGATAAAAACACTTAATTTCAAGAGAGCAAATTTTCCAAGGATGAGGGCTTCTCTCCAGGACTTAGACTGGGAGAGAATATTGGCATCAATGGGCACAGAACATAAATTAACTCACTGCAAAGTATATTCCCATGGGCAATAAGTTTAAAAGGCTAAAAATAAAACTTATGTGGCTCACCGACAAAATAAAAAAAGCTATAAACGATAAGAAAAGAGCTTTTAAAAAATATAAAAATGAAGGAACACTAGTGTTGTTTAAATGTTACAAAGATTATAACAGAATATGTAAATAGGAAATCAAGGATGCAAAAACTCAAAACTAACGACAAATTGCAAAAGATAGGACAAACCCCAAAAAATTATTTAAATATATTAATAATAAAAAGGTCAAGTCTGAGCATGTAGGCCCTTTACAAAATAATCTAGAGTGGGTGACATGGGACAAAGAAAAGGCTAATTTATTAAATAGATTCTTCAGCTCTGTGTATACAAAGGAGTAGTGACACAGCCCCAAATCCACAATGGCTCAAAAGGGATATGGTCCAGAAATATTTAGACAGAATAAAGGTGGATAAAGCACCTGGACCAGATGGCATACACCCTCGGATCCTAAAAGATTTGAGCTCTGTCATTTCAAAGCCATTGTATCTAATTTTTAGGGACTCATTGATGACAGGAATAGTACCACTGGATTGGCGCAGGGCGAACGTGGTGCCTATATTTAAAAAAGGAAAAAAGTCTTCAATAAGTAACTATAGACCTGTGTAGCGGGGTATCGTTTTACCCGCAAGACTACATTTCCCAGCACGCTTTGCGACACCCAGGGTGCCATTCCCCGCGCAGGGACTGCTGGGGTGGACTTTAAAAGGGGAGAGGCGGGGCTCACTCGCTCTCTCGGAACGCCGCCCTCTTTGCAAGAGGATCCCCTGCACTCACCTGCTGCGTACGCTAGGCTTGAAGCTTGGGCCTCGCGTTTTTGTTCCAGAGAGGACTCTTAGCCGGAGGACCATTCCTGACCAGTATACTACCCCCAGGATAGAAGATGCTTTGCAGAGTCTGTCTGGGGCCAAGTGGTTCAGCGTCATGAAGAGTGGGTATTATCAAATCCCCATGCACTCTGAAGATAAGGAGAAGACGGCCTTCATCACCCCAGTGGGATTCTATGAATTTAATAGGATGCCCCAAGGCCTGTCAGGAGCCCCTGCTACCTTCCAGAGGTTGATGGAGAAGACAGTTGGAGACATGAATCTGATTGAAGTCCTGGTGTACCTAGACGACATCATTGTCTTTGGGAAGACTCTGGAAGAGCATGAAGAAAGATTGGAGAAGGTCCTGAAACGACTCAGTGAGGAGGGACTTAAACTTTCCAGAGAATAATGTCAGTTCTATCAATCCTCGGTCCACTATCTGGGGCACATAGTATCTGCTGAAGGAGTGTCTACAGACCCTGATAAACTAGAGCCAGTCACCTCCTGGCCCAGACCAACTACAGTGACTGAGCTCAGGTCCTTCTTAGGCTTCTGTTCCTACTACCGTAGATTTGTGGAAGGATTTGCAAAAATTGCCAGACCCCTAAATGAGCTACTGAAGACGGAAGGAGAGGGGGATGATACTGGTCCCAGGAAGTCTGGAGAGTCTGTGGAAGACCAGTGGACAGGGGAGTGCGAGGAAGCCTTCCAGATGTTAAAGAAGAGTCTTAAAACTGCACCAGTCCTGGCCTATGCTGATCCAAAGAAGCCTTATGAACTGCATGTAGATGCCAGCCATGATGGCCTAGGAGGGGTGCTATACCAAGAGTATGAAGGGCAGTTGTGCCCAGTTGCATACGTTAGTAGAAGTTTGGCACCCTCAGAGAAGAACAACTCCACTCACAAGTTGGAGTTCTTGGCCCTAAAGTGGGCAGTCGTGGATAAACTCAGAGATTACCTGTATGGAGCTAACTTCACAGTAAAGACTGACAATAATCCACTCACCTATCTCTTCACCACGGCCAAGCTGGATGCCACTGGTCACCGTTGGTTGGCCGCCCTAGCCGGGTTCAACTTCAGCCTGAAGTATAGGCCCGGAGCTGGAAACCGTGATGCGGACGCACTGTCCAGAAGAAGCCATGCACCCACCCACCATCCAGAAGATTGGACCCAGGTAACCCCAGATGGGGTACAGGCCCTGTGTCAAGGAGTACAACTTCAAGCTAGTGGTGGGTCGAGGGCTGAAGAGATCTGTGTTTCTGCCGTGGGGGTGCCTAAGTGTTACTGCAATGTGACTCAAGTCGGAGAGGATGACCTACCCAAATTGTCCAAGAAGGACTTAAGGAGAGACCAGCTGGAAGATCCTTGGGGAAAATTAGCACTGGAGACATTGGATCACCAGGATCCAGACAGACTTCTGAAGGACCCCTCAAAGGTGGCCCAGTTGGTCCACAAGGAATGGGACAAGTTGCAGGTGCATCAAGGGGTGGTCTACCGAAGGGGCCCCTCTGATGACCTGGAAGATAAGTGGCAGCTATTTCTGCCGGAAAAGTACAGAAGAACCGTCTTAACTGCCTTACATGATGATCATGGCCACTTGGGGGCTGAACGAACATTCCAACTTGTAAGGGATAGGTTCTATTGGCCTTGTATGCGGGCTGAAGTGGAAGAATACTGCCACTCCTGTGCACGCTGTATCCAGAGGAAGACGTTGCCACGTCAAGCTGCCCCAATGGGCCATCTGCAGAGTCAAGGACCCTTGGACTTGGTGTGCATTGACTTTCTCTGTCTCAAACCTGACTTAAGTGGACAAGGAAATGTTCTGGTGATAACCGACCATTTCACCCGTTATGCCCAAGCTTTTCCAGCCAAAGACCAGAAGGCCTCCACTGTAGCTAAAATCTTAGTAGAGAAATACTTTGTGCACTATGGACTGCCACAACGCTTGCACTCTGACCAAGGGAGAGACTTTGAGAGTCGATTGATTAAGAAACTGTTGGACTCTTTGGGTATCAAGAAAACCCGCACCACCCCTTATCACCCTCAGGGTGACGCTCAACCGGAGAGGTTCAACAGGACTCTATTAAATATGTTGGGGACTCTAAGTAGTGAGCAGAAACAGCACTGGAGCAAGCATATAGCGGCCATCGTGCATGCCTACAACAGTACCACTAGCGATGCCATGGGGTACTCTCCATATCGCCTTATGTTTGGCAGGGAAGCAAGACTGCATGTGGATCTGGCATTCGGCATATCCACGGATCGCACTTCAGCCACCTCACACAAGGGCTATGTAGACAGACTGAGGAAGAGTTTGAAGCTGGCTTTTGAACAGGCTCAAGTGGCCTCAGAACAAAGAGGAGCCCGGAACAAGAGGAACTTTGACCTCAAGGTTCGAATCCAGGACCTCCAGCCAGGAGACCGAGTGCTGCTGCGCAACCTAGGAGTTCCAGGGAAGCATAAGTTAGCAGACAGATGGAGACCTGACCCATATGTGATCTGTAAGAAGTTACCAGATCTGCCGGTGTATCAGCTAAAACCAGAAGGGAAGATAGGGCCACTGAAGACATGGCACAGAAACCATTTACTCCCACTTTCAGAAGCGGTTCGGATACCACCTGTGGAAGATTCCCCTCGACCGTCCTCAAGCTTGGAGACACCTAGGCCATACACTCGGTCTCAGGTCTCTCAGTCTGGAGAAATGGATGTCTCGGATCAGAGTTTCGAAGAAGAAGAACTTGGATGGTTGTGGCCTCCTCAGACCCCAGAACCCCCGTCTATAGATCTTCCATCCTCTGAAGGTACTGTGGATAGTACACTGAATGTGGAAGCCACTGAGTTTGTTCCGTCTAGTCCTCTGGTTGAAGAATGGGAAGATGCCACATGGTCACCTTCCGCTGAGCATCAAGATTACTCCCTACATCTTCCTACGTCTGATCTGGATGTACCAGAAGCTTTGGAGCCCAGTACACCCACTTTAGAAGAAGATACAGTGAGGGGAGAAACGGCCACCCCAAGAGAACAAAGAGCCAAGAGAATCATTCGTCCTCCTTGGAAGTTAACCTATACCCAGGTGGGAAAAAGTTCTGAGGATACAGTAACCACTGCTCGTAGGACATTGCCAATACCTGATCCTTCTGCTGTGCATTTGGTGGAGAGGCAACCCCAGCTCACTCTCTGGCACAGTTAGACAGGTCAGCCCCTTTGATGTAACCATAGGGCAGGACAAACTCCCTTCCCCGTTCTGGTGGGAGTTTCCTCTGCCGACCTCTCTAGCTGCCCTTAATGAGTTTGTGTTTTCCTACTGTTGATGTTGTCTTTGAGGGACCAAAGATTTCAAGTGGGGGGAGTGTGTAGCGGGGTATCGTTTTACCCGCAAGACTACATTTCCCAGCACGCTTTGCGGCACCCAGGGTGCCATTCCCCACGCAGGGACTGCTGGGGTGGGCTTTAAAAGGGGAGAGGCGGGGCTCGCTCGCTCTCTCGGAACGCCGCCCTCCTTGCAAGAGGATCCCCTGCACTGACCTGCTGCGCACGCTAGGCCTGAAGCTTGGGCCTCGCGTTTTTGTTCCAGAGAGTCTTCCGTTCCGCTGGGGAGTCTGTGAGGCATCCGATCCCCCTGGGGTGCCATCATCTTCTGAAGGACCGGGGTGTCGATGCATTGTGGGCACTGACGCCACTCACAGTAGCGGAGGAACCGGACAGGAATCGGTCCGGTCTGGGTGAGAGAGCGCCAGCTCAGAACCATATATCAATAACTTTGTGCCTATTAACTTTGCCCAGGCCCATTATTGAACACAGTTATACTCTGGAGAGACTGTTTGTGCTGAACTGAGTTTGTCAGTCTCTCCAGCTTTGCCTGGTTGGCGAATATCTGTTATCCCCTTTTACTGGATTACAAATTGGTTTCTTCATGTGCACCACCGACAGTTGCTAGCGAAGATTCTCCAGCAAACTATATCCTAAGTTATAGTCAGGCCTGACTGGGTAGTATAGGACATTGCTGGGCGCCATTTTATGCTCACGAGGGAGGATTGCAGCAGCGGGGTTGATGTGTTATTGCATTATTGACTGTCATACCCTTTTAATGTGCACACCTATATTGCAGGGATCTGCATAGAATATTGCATACAAATTACTCTGTTATCTTTCTACCTTCAGTAAAGAGTTATAGTTAAGTAATTTAGTGGTGAGTGTCAATTATTGTGCTGGTATACAAAGGGGGTTGTACTGTATAATAGTGTATAGAGATAATACATCTAAACCATCCTCCCCTTTCCTAACTGTGTCAAAGAGAAGTCAGAGCCGATTGCCAGGGGTTGGTAGCAGTGCATACAGGGCCCAAACAAACAAGCAGCCCTCTTAAGCTGAGGGTACCGCTACATATAGTTGGGAATATACTGGAGAGATTAATAAAAGACCACATAGACGAGTTCTTGATGGAAAAAAATAATTTAAGCAACAGACAGCATGGATTCATAAAAGACAGAAGTTGTCAGACAAACCTGATTTCTTTTTATGAAGAGGTAAGTAAAACCTTGGACAGAGGGTGGCGGTGGACATGATATACTTGGATTTTGCAAAAGCGTTCGATACAGTTCCCCACACACGTCTAATGTGTAAGGTAAAGTCTACAGGCTTGGAAATATCAGTTTGTAAATGGATAGAAAACAGGTTAAAAGACAGAATTCAGAGAGTAGTGGTTAATGATTCTTACTCTGAATGGTCTAAGGTTATCAGTGGTGTACCCCAAGGTTCAGTGTTGGGACCATTACTTTTTAAATATCTTTATAAATGATATTGGGTCTGAGATCAAAACTACCATTTCTGTCTTTGCAGATGACACTAAGCTATGCAGTGGAATAACGTCTTTAGAGGATGTCGCCAATTTACAAGCCGACCTCAAGGATGTCTCCAATTTACAAGCCGACCTCAATGCACTGTTTAATTGGGCAAATATGTGGCAGATCAGGTTTAATGTTGATAAATGTAAAGTTATGCACTTGGGGGCTAAAAATATGCATGTATCATACATACTAGGGGGAGTACAACTGGGGGGATCCATAGTGGAGAAGAATCTGGGGGTTTTGGTAGATCATAAGCTCAATAATAACATGCAAATGCCAAGCTGCGGTTTCCAAAGCGAGCAAAGTCCTTTCTTGTATTAAGAGAGGTATGGACTCCAGAGAGAGATATCATTTTGCCCCTGTACAAATCATTAGTAAGTCCTCACCTGGAATATGCAGTTCAGTTTTGGGCCCCAGTTCTCAAAAGGGATATTGGGGAACTGGAGAAAGTGCAGAGAAGGGCAACCAAACTGATAAGAGGCATGGAGGAGCTCAGCTATGAGGAAAGATTAGAGGAACTGAATTTATTCACTCTTGAATGAGGAGATTAAGGGGGGGGGGGGTATGATCAACATGTACAAATATATAAGGGGTCCATATAGTGAACTTGGTGTTGAGTTATTCACTTTACGGTCAACACAAAGGACAAGGGGGCACCCTTTACGTTTAGAGGAAAAGAGATTTATTCTCCAAATACGGAAAGGTTTCTTCACAGTAAGAGCTGTGAAAATGTGGAATAGACTCCCTGCAGAGGTGGTTCTGGCCAGCTCAGTAGATTGCTTTAAAAAAGGCCTGGATTCTTTCCTAAATGTACATAATATTACTGGGTACTGACATTTATAGGTAAAGTTGATCTGGGGAAAATCCGATTGCCTCTTGGGGGATCAGGAAGGATTTTTTTTCCTTGCTGTAGCAAATTGGATCATGCTCTGCTGTTTTTTTTTGCCTTCCTCTGGATCAACTGTGGGTATAGAATTCGGTATATGGTATTGTATGATAATTTTTTTTTTTTCTTATGGTTCAACTGGATGGACTTGTGTCCTTTTTCAACCTGACTAACTATGTAACTACTGTATTTCATAAAATAATTCCATGATACAATCTTATTCATCCGTTTCATCTAAACATTTTGTAAAAATTATATGCATAAATGCTGATCTTTTATGTCCCAACGCGTTTCATGGATAACTCCACTTCTTCAATACAGGTAGCTGCCACTCTATTATTGTATCAAAATTGATCTGGAGAAGAAGAAAAGATATACATATACATATATTATAATTATGAAGTACAATCATGACCTGAGGACCCAGCCACCCCCGGAATGCCAGGGTCTGAGAGCCCCCGACCGTGGCATGCGAGGGCTGGCTGGGTCTATTTTATGAAATATTGTATGGTATATTAATATGTTTTTATATTTAATTGAAAAAAGAAAGTATACATTTTATACTAGCTGTGCCTCAAAAATCCTATCTTTTTCAATACGATACTAAAATTGTATAATATAAGGGTGTTGCACTTTAGGAGTATACAAGCAATTACAGTGCCTTGCAAAAGTATTCACCCCCCCCTGGGCTTTTTACCTATTTTGTTACATTACAGCAGTGGTTCTCAACTCCAGTCCTCAGGGCCCACCAACAGGCCAGGTTTGCAAGATAACTGAAATGCATCACAGGTGATATAATTTGCTGCTCAGGGATTGCAGTACTCTAGTCTGCATCTCACCAAGGTAATACTTAAAATCTGGCCTGTTAGTGGGTCCTGAGGACAGGAGTTGAGAACCACTGCATTACAGCCTTTAGTTCAATGTTTTTTTAATCTGAATTATATGTGATGGATCAGAACACAATAGTCTAAGATGGTGAAGTAAAATTAGAAAAATCTATACATAAAACTATTTTTCAGAAATAAAAAAATGATAATTGGCAAAAGCGTATGTATTCACCCCCTTTGTTATGAAGCCCATCAAAAGCTCTGGTGCAACCAATTACCTTCAGAAGTCACATACTGTAATTAGTGAAATTATGTCACCTGTGTGCAATCTAAGTGTCACATGATCTGTCATTACATATACACACCTTTTTGAAAGGCCCCAGAGGCTGCAACACGTAAGAAAGAGGCACTACTAATCAAACACTGCCATGAAGACCAAGGAACTCTCCAAACAAGTAAGGGACAATGTTGTTGAGAAGTACAAGTCAGGGATAGGTTATAAAAAAATATCCAAATCTTTGATGATCCCTAGGAGCACCATCAAATCTATCATAACCAAATGGAAAGAACATGGCACAACAGCAAACCTGCCAAGAGACGGCCGCACACCAAAACTCACGGACCGGGCAAGGAGGGCATTAATCAGAGAGGCAGCACAGAGACCTAAGGTAACCCTGGAGGAGCTGCAGAGTTCCACAGCAGAGACTGCAGTATCTGTACATAGGACGACAATAAGCCGTACGCTCCATAGAGTTGTGCTTTATGGCAAAATGGCAAAGTGGCCAGAAGAAAGCCATTACTTTCAGCAAAAAACAAAATGCCACATTTTAAGTTTGCGAAAAGGCATGTGGGAGACTCCAAAAATGTATGGAGGAAGGTGCTCTGGTCTGATGAGACTAAAATGTAACTTTTTAGCCATCAAAGAAAACGCTATGTCTGGCGCAAACCCAACACATCACATCACCCAAAGAACACCATCCCCACAGTGACACATGGTGGTGGCAGCATCATGCTGTGGGGATGTTTTTCAGCAGTCGGGACTGGGAAACTGGTCAGAGTTGAGGGAAAGATGGATGGTGCTAAATACAGGGATATTCTTAACCAAAACCTGTACCACTCTGTGTGTGATTTGAGGCTAGGACAGAGGTTCACCTTCCAACAGGACAATGACCCCAAACACACTGCTAAAGCAACACTTGAGTGGTTTAAGGGGAAACATGTAAATGTGTTGGAATGGCCTAGTCAAAGCCCAGACCTCAATCCAATAGAAAATCTGTTGTCAGACTTAAAGATTGCTGTTCACAAGTGCAAACCATCCAACTTGAAGGAGCTGGAGCAGTTTTGCAAGGAGGAATGGGCAAAAATCCCAGTGGTAAGATGTGGCAAGCTCATAGAGACTTATCCAAAGTGACTTGGAGCTGTGATAGCTGCAAAAGGTGGCTCTACAAAGTATTGACTTTAGGGGGGTGAATAGTTATGCACATTGACTTTTTCTGTTATTTTGTCCTATTTGTCGTTTGCTTCACAATGAAAAAAAAAAAATCTTCAAAGTTGCGGGCATGTTCTGTAAATTAAATGATGCAAATCCTCAAACAATCCATGTTAATTTCAGGTTGTGAGGCAACTTTTGCAAGGTGCTGTATAATATTTCAACATCATGGAAATTTATTTTTGTCTTTGTTCAAGTGTAAGTTGCTTATACAATGTTACCTTTGTGGGTAAGTGTCATCTTCTTCCCCGTTCCTCTTTCCCTTCTCTCGCCCTCTTCCCTTTTAACCTTTCTCCCTCCCCTCCTTTTGCTGACCTATATAAATGATATCATTTTCTTTCATCAACTATATACAGATGTTGTACTATTGGAATGACAGTCGGCATACTCTCTACCTCTACCCTCTAACTTGTTTTTTTACTACCAGTTTAGGCCTTGTTTTGCAATTTTCTACTATGTAAGCATATGTACATTAGTTGCTAGCTTTGCTCCCTCCCCATGGGCCCATTCTGGCCATGTGGTGGCCTGTAGACATGTGCAATTCGTTTCGTTCCGAATTAGTTTTTTAACGAATTTCGACAAATTCGTTAATTCGGAAATATCCGAATTAACGAAAACTCATTTAACGAATTTTAACGAATATTTGTAAATTCAAATTTACGAATGTACGAATTTACGAATATACGAATTTACCAATGCACGAATTTACGAATGTACAACTATCCGGAAATTCGTAAATTTGAATTTACGAATTTCCGAATATTCGTACATTCGTAAATTTGTACATTCGTACAATCGTAAATTAGTAAATTCGGAAATCTGAAATAATAATTTACTTACCGTATTTATCGGCGTATAACAAGCACCGGCGTATAACACGCACCCCAAGTTTAGGAGGGAATTTAAAGGAAAAAAACTTTTAGCAGGGAAATTCAAGGAAAAAAAAAAAAAAAAACTTACATTTAAATGCAGCATGCAGCCTTGCCCAGTGTCCATCTGCAGCCTTGCCCAGTGTCCATCTGTCCATCTGCAGCCGTGCCCAGTGTCCATCTGTCCATCTGCAGCCGTGCCCAGTGTCCATCTGTCCATCTGCAGCCTTGCCCAGTGTCCATCTGTCCATCTGCAGCCGTGCCCAGTGTCCATCTGTCCATCTGCAGCCGTGCCCAGTGTCCATCTGTCCATCTGCAGCCTTGCCCAGTGTCCATCTGTCCATCTGCAGCCGTGCCCAGTGTCCATCTGTAGCCTTGCCCAGTGTCCATCTGTCCATCTGCAGCCGTGCCCAGTGTCCATCTGTAGCCTTGCCCAGTGTCCATCTGTCCATCTGCAGCCGTGCCCAGTGTCCATCTGCAGCCGTGCCCAGTGTTCATCTGTCCATCTGCAGCCGTGCCCAGTGCATTTGCGATCGTGTCAGTCGCGGCGGTTTTTAAAATTTGGCGCCGATTTCTGTGGAGAGGAGCGAGCGGGGCCGAGTGTACTTCGGCTGGACTCGGCTCCTCTCGCAGTTCCGCCCATCTCCACTGACTGCGCCGCTGACGGAGAAAGCCGAGTGTACTTCGCCTAGACTCGTGTCTGCTCACAGTCACAGGCAGGACTGCGAGAGGAGCCGAGACTAGGCGAAGTACACTCGGCTTTCTCCATCAGCGGCGCAGTCAGAGATGGGCGGGACTGCGAGAGGAGCCGAGTAAAGCCGATTGTACTTCGGCTTCGGCTCCGCTCGCTCCTCTCGCTCATTTTCAGCAGGGGAATTCGGAGTATCGGCGTATAACACGCACCCACGATTTTCCCCTGATTTTAAGGGGAAAAAAGTGCGTGTTATACGCCGATAAATACGGTAACTATTACTAACTATTCAATTATAGGTATTGTAATTTCCTTTCAAATTTGGCTGTTAGTGAACTTAACGAAGTTACGAATTGTTTTCCGACATAATGAATGCCGTATCTAAACGAATGGAACGTAATGAATTAATAATAATAATAAATAACAATAATAATAATAAAAACGTTTTATTATTATTATTATTAATTTGTTCCGTTCCATTTGTTTAGATGCAGCATTTGTTATTTCAGGTTATGCGTAACTTCAGATAAATTTGTATTCGTTACGTTCGCTAACAGCCAAATTTGAAAGGAAATTACAATACCTATAATTTAATAGTTATTTTTTCAGATTTTCAAATTTTCGGGTTTTCGAAAATATTGAATTTCCAAATTTCCGAAATTACGAATGTATAAATTTACGAATGTATAAATTTACGAATGTACAAATTTACGAATGTACAAATTTACGAATGTACAAATTTACGAATGTATAAATTTACGAATGTACAAATTTACGAATTTACGAATTGCGATCATAACGAATGACCCGAAAAACGAAAAAAAAAAAAACCGAATGAAACGAAAACGAAAACTAACGAATTTTTTGGCAGTGCACATGTCTAGTGGCCTGTGATATGCTGGATAATTTCCTGACTTTGTTACACCTTGTTACCCTTATTCACTCCTTTTGAGCTCGTTCCTGTTCGCCGTGGTGGCGGGTGGTGTCTATTTGTGTCCCCACATCCATGTTGTGCTCCCATCCTCCACTGTCCTCTGGTGATATACTGGCCAGACCAATGATAATCTATGTTATCTACAGTTACTCCTTATTGATTGATATGATATGTGTATGTTTTTGTCTGTACTTATTGTATTTATCTCTACACCACATAGAATACCTACCTCAAGCTCCTGAAGAAGAGCGTTCAGCACAAGCATGTAGAGCTCCGAGCTTTTCTATCCCTTACATCAACCTACACCAGGCCCATCTAGACATTGATGACTGCAACTCTATGATGCATATGCTGGGCTATAGTTTGGCCTATTGGTGGTTATGGTGATGTTTATGTGGTAGTTTATTAGCATTTGTTGTTAGTATTTTAATTTGCACCTTGTTGTTATTTTAAGGCTATTGTAATAAAAATTATTTTTAGATACTTGTATGTGTTATGGTGTCTAAAATGTCTTTACTTCCAGCTTATACAATGTAGTCATAGTAGTTAGAAACAACAATCAAAGAACCATGACACTTGCAGGGTAACTGTAAACCTGTTCTTTTTCGCTGGCTGTTATCTTTAGTGTATCTGGGGTCAAAATTGAAAACCATATATTCAATTCCATATTGCATTTCAATGATTTCTAGCAGTTGCTTTCTTCAATTGTGTGACACATATTTACTATGTCCTGTGAGTAGGCACTGTTGTGTCACACAGCCTGCCTTCTGAATAACAAAACGTGCTGAGAGGAAGAGTTTCAGGAGGAAATCACAGTTTCAGTAAAGGAATCACTGCTTGCAGTCAGCAAGGTACCATGGGATATATAGTTCTTAGAAATTAAACAGCAGATGAGAAGCTGCAAAGCACACAGAGAATCTAAGAAGTTGCGGAAAGAGACGGCCAGCTGACTGACATCACTCACAACATGAAAGGAGATTTTTCAAGTAAGCTCATACTTGATTGTCAAATATAACTATTGTTTGTATTATTATTGCAATGCTTCTATTTAAAAAATAAAATAAATGTATGCTGTGACGATAGATGTCCTTTAAGGCTGGGTTCACACTATTGCGAATTGGATGAGGGTTTTCCTGCATCCAATTCGCATAGCAGGAGATTGTGACTGGCTCTCTATGGTGCCGTTCACACATCTCCGCTGCGGCTCCAGTGCAAATGGTACAGGAGTCCTGTGCGTCATATGGTCTGTTTCAGGTGCAAATTCAGCCTAAAATTCGGGCTAAATGAACATAGCGCATAAAAGTGACTGAGAATAAAACTGTGAAGCCCTGTACACACGATCGGATATCCTATGGATTTTCATCCGATGGATTTGTCCATCGGATATCCGATTAAACTGTTTTCCATCAGTCTTGCCCACACACCATCAGTCAAAAAACTGACCGTTCCAAACGCGGTGACGTAAAACACTCTGATGAGCCGAGAAAAATGAAGTTCAATGCTTCTGAGCATGCGTCGACTTGATTCTGAGCATGCGTGGGTTTTTTATCCGATGGACTTGCCCATAGACGATCGGAGTTTTCGATCGTTTTTTTATCCATCAGAAAATTTTAAAACAAGTTCTATTTTTTAAAACCGATGGAAAAAAGACCGATGGGTACCATACACGATCGGTTGGTCTGATGAAAACCATCCATCGGACTGTTTTCATCAGTCAAACCGATCGTGTGTACGGGGCTTTACTGTTGCTATATCAACCAATCATATTTTTCTTTTCAAATGCAGTATAGAAGAATAAAATATTTGCTGTGCCTAACAAGCTAGATCATTTAGGCACAGCTGATCACATATGCTGCGTACACACGACCGTTTTTAATGTCATTGAAAAAAACTGAATTTTGAAAAAATGTTAGAGTAAAGCGCGGTGACGTACAACACGTACGACGGCACTATAAAGGGGAAGTTCCATTCGGATTGCGCCACCCTTCATGTTAGTAAAGTTTGTTAAGCGACGATTCGCGCTTTTCAGCCTCGTGCTTTTCAGTCCGTTACAGCGTGACGATGTGCTATCTCCATTACGAACGCTAGTTTTACCAGAATGAGCACTCCCGTCTCATACTTGATTCTGAGCATGCGCATTTTTTTTCACGTCGTTAAAGCCCACACACGCCCGTTTTTCATAACGAGAAAAACGACGATGTAAAAAACAACGTGAAAAATTAGAGCATGTTCGGGAAAACTGCTGGAAAGCCCACACACGTTCATTTTTAATGACCATTTAAAAAAATGACATTTTTCTCGTCATTAAAAACGGTCGTGTGTACGCGGCATAACATTTGGAGCAATTGAATATGGAAAAAACCAACAGAACTACTTGCTTAAAAGACCCATTTCAAAAGTACCTACACACCCACACGCTACATAAAACATAGTGATAGTTTTTTTTTGAGATGCCCTGGTATCAATTACCCAATGCACCTAGGCACATTAAAACAACTAAGTAGCACATAGATAAAATTCTGTGCACTCAAGGAGATATATGAATCTATAGACTTTGAGAGTGTGTGAGAAAGATAAAAGTAGATAAAAACCATAGGAAGGACAGAAAATCTTCTCTTGACAATTATTTAGAATAAAATGCAAGAACCATACATTTCCTGTTTGAGGCAGCTGTATCTTCATTAAATACAGTGCCTTGAAAAAGTATTCATATCCATTGAAATATTACACATTTTGTCATGTTACAACCAAAAACGTAAATGTGTTTTATTGGGATTTTATGTGATAGACCAACACAAAGTGGCACATAATTGTGAAGTGGAAGGAAAATGATAAATGGTTTTCAATTTTCTTTACAAATAAATATGTGAAAAGTGTGGTGTGCATTTGTATTCAGCCCCCCTGAGTCAATAGAACCACCTTTCGCTGCAATTACAGCCGCAAGTCTTTTTGGGGATGTCTCTACCAGCTTTGCACATCTAGAAAGTGTCATTTTTGCCCATTCTTCTTCGCAAAAATAGCTCAAGCTCTGTCAGATTGGATGGAGAGTGTCTGAACAGCAATTTTCAAGTCTTGCCACAGATTCTCAATTGGATTTAGGTCTGGACTTTGACTGGGCCATTCTAACACATGAATATGCTTTGATGTAAACAATTCCATTGTAGCTCTGGCTGTATGTTTAGGGTCGTTGTCCTGCTAGAAAGTGAACCTCCACCCCAGTCTTAAGTCTTTTGCAGACTCTAATGCCCCATACACACGAGCGGAAATTCCATCGGAAAAACCTTGGATGGTTTTTCCGACGGAATTCCGCTCAAGTTTGGCTTGCATACGCACGGTCACACAAAAGTTCTCCGAACTTTCGACCGTCAAGAACACGGTGACGTACAACACTACGATGGGCCGAGAAAATGAAGTTCAATGCTTCCGAGCATGCGTCGAATTGTTTCCGAGCATGTGTCAGAATTTTTGCGCGTCGGAATTGCTACAGATGATCAGAATTTTTTCCATCGAAAAAATTGAGAACCTGCTCTCAATCTTTTGCTGGCGGAATTTCCGACCAAAAGCTCACATCGGACTTTTGGTGGTGGAAATTCCGACCGTGTGTACGCGGCATAAGAGATTTTCTTCTAATGCCGCGTACACACTATCGGAAATTCCGACCAGAAAACCGTGTTTTTTTCAGACGGAATGTTGGCTCAAACTTGTGTTGCATACACACGGTCACACAAATCTTGTCGGAAATTCCGACCGTCAAGAACGCGGTGACGTACAAAACGTATGATGAGCCGAGATCAATGAAGTTCAATAGGCAGTTCGGCTCTTCTGCTTGATTCTGAGCATGCGTGTTTTTTTGCGCGTCGGAATTGCATAAAGACGAACGGAATTTCCGATAGGAACTGCTCTCAATCTTTTGTTGGCAGAAATTCCGACAGCAAAAGTCTGATGGAGCATACACACGTCGAAAATTCCGATCGTGTGTACGGGGCATAAGATTGCCCTGTATTTGGCTCCATCCATCTTCTCATCAACTCTAACCAGCATCCCTGTCACTGCTGAAGAAAAGCATCCCCACAACATGATGCTGCCACCACCATGTTTCGCGGTGAGGATGGTGTGTTCAGGGTGATGTGCAGTGTTAGTTTTCCACCACGCATAGCTTTTAGGCCAACACGTTCAATTTTGGTCTCATCTGACCAGAGCACCTTCTTCCACATGTTTGATGTGTCTTCCACATGACTTTCTTTCAACAATGTCTTTCTTCTTGCCACTCTTCCATAAAGGGCAGATTTGTGGAGAGCACGACTAATAGTTGTCCTGTGGACAGATTCTCCCACCTGAGCTGTGGATCTCTGCAGCTCTTCCAGTTACCATGGGCCTCTTGGCTGCTTCTCTGATTAATGCTCTCCTTGCCTGTCAGTTTAGGTGGACGGCCATGTCTTGGTAGGTTGGCAGTTGTACCATAATCTTTCCATTTTTGGATTGAATTGAAAACAATTTATAATTTTTCTTCCACTTCATTATGTGCCACTTTGTGTTGGTCTATCACATAAAATCCCAATAAAAATCCATTTACATTTTTGGTTGAAACATGACAAAATGTGGAAAATTTCAAGGGATATGAATACTTTTTCAAGGCACTGTATATGGGCCCCTACAATACCGGGACAAGGTCCCGTAAGACTCAAGGCTAAGATGCACCCCCCACCCTAAAGCTCATTGGGTGGGTGATGGTAAGGCAGGTTGGGAAACCAGAGCCATTGGTGCTTGTAACACACCTTATTCCTTAGGGTTGAACATGAATAGTTGCTACAGATGACTCTTAAAGTGTTTGTAAAGGAATAAAAAATAAAATAAAAATAACAAACATGTCATACTTACCTACGCAGTGCAATGGTTTTGCATAGAGCAGCACCAATCCTCCTCTTCTCGGGTCTGCCACCAGTGCTCTAGGCTCCTCCCGTTTCCCAAGTGCCCCCATAGAAACCCACTTTCTCACTCCTGAGCCGACTCTGTGTCAGACAGCTCCGCCCCCTGGTTCCTCCTCACTGGCTGTGATTGACAGAAGCGGGAGGCAATGGCTCTTGCTGCTGCATCTCAGCCAATGAGGAGGGAGAGACCAGGGAGAGCCGCGCTGGATCGAGATCGGGCTCAGGTAAGTATTAGGGGGTGCTGAGAGGGCAGCTGCATGCTGAAGGTTTTTTGCATGAAGGTAAAAAACCTACAACCTTTAGAAATACTTTAATGTGTAGCAAAGTGCCAAGCAAATATACCTGTGGGTAATAGGATTGAATTTGTATGCCCAAATATATAGCAGCTGAACTTGTTTTTTCCTTCACTCTGGAAACTCGGGTAGCTTATAACTCCACAGTCTACTTTTGCAAAAGTGGACATTTTATTCCCCCAGTTTGTCCCTTTTGAGATGGCTAAGGTTAGGGATGAGCTTCGAGTTTGACTCGAACATTGCCTGTTCGCACGTTCCCTGAACAGCGAACAATTTGGGGTGTTCGCGGCAAATTCGAAAAGCCACGGAACACCCTGTAAAAGTCTATGGGAGAAATCTAAAGTGCTAATTTTAAAGGCTTATATGCAAGTTATTGTCATAAAAAGTGTTTGGGGACCCGGGTCCTGCCCCAGGGGACATGTATCAATGCAAAAAAAAGTTTTTAAAAACGGCCGTTATTTCGGGAGCAGTGATTTTAATAATGCTTAAAGTGAAACAATAAAAGTGAAATATTCCTTTCAATTTCGTACCTGGGGGGTGTGTGTATAGTATGCCTGTAAAGCAGCGCTTGTTTCCCGTGCTTAGAACTGTCCCTGCACAAAATGTCATTTCTGAAGGAAAAAAAGTAATTTAAAAGCACTCGCGGCTATAATGAATTGTCGGCTCCCGGCAATACAGAGAAAAGTCATTGATAAAAAAAAATGCGTGGGGGTCCCCCCAAATTCAATTACCAGGCCCTTCAGGTCTGGTATGGATATTAAGGGGAACCCTGTGTCAAATAAAAAAAAAAATAGACGTGGGATTCCCCCCAAATATCCATACTAGACCCTTCAGGTCTGGTATGGATTTTAAGGGGATCTCCACCCCAAATTTAAAAAAAATGGCGTGGAGTTCCCCCCAAAAATCCATACCAGACCCTTTATCTGAGCACGCAACCTGGCAGGCCGCAGGAAAAGAGGGGGGACGAGAGAGCGGCCCCCCCTCCAAGGGCCTCATCCCAGGGGCGGATCCAGGGGGGGGCAACAGGGCAATTGCCCCCCCAAGACCATCTGTCACACTCACTTGCTTGCTCTGTTTTTTTTTTTTGCATGTGATCTCCCGAAATTTGGGGACCCGGTACCGGCCGGCCGTAGGTCCACTGGACCCCAAACGTGGCACAAATGTAGCCCAATGTCTCCTCTACAGGTGTGCAATGTTTGGTATCTGGGGGCCCTACGGCCGGGGAGCACTGATTTTTCAAAGCCGGGCTCTCCTTCCATAGACTCCCATGTTAAACATCAGTCTAGTCATGGGCACAGTGAAGCATGGGGACAGTGAGGCATGGGCGCCCCCCCCCCTCCTGAACCGTACCAGGCCACATGCCCTCAACATGGGGAGGATGTCCCCATATTGATGGGGACAAGGGCCTCATCCCCACAACCCTTGCCTGGTGGTTGTGGGGGCAGATGGCTTATCGGAATCTGGAAGACCCCTTTAACAAAGGGGACCCCCAGATCCCACGGCCCCCCCCATGTGAATTGGTAAGGGGTATATTGTACCCCTACCATTTCACGAAGAAAGTGTAAAAAATAAATAAAAAAAAGCACAGACACCTTGGAAAAGTCCTTTATTAAAAATAAAAAATAAAAAACCCATTCCAGTGATGTAATCCAGTGTCCCGCGGCGATCCGATATCCAGCGCTGCAGTCTCCACTCCACACAAAACGTCATTGGCTGAGCGGACCTACACTGCGAAGGAAGTTCCCCATCAGGTCCGCTCAGCCAGTGACGTAGGCGGGGTCTGAGGTACAAGGGGGCGGGGGCGCCCTTGTGTCTTAGACCCCGCCTACGTCATTGGCTGTAAAAAAAATGAATAGACCCGCCCCTTCTCACGTTCCCCATCAGGTCCGCTCAGCCTTACACCTACGTCATTGGCTGAGCGGACCTGATGCGGAACTTCCTCCGCAGTGTAGGTCCGCTCAGCCAATGACGTTTCGTATGAAGTGGAGACTGCAGCGCTGGACATCGGATCGCCGCGGGACACTGGATTACATCGCTGGAATGGGTTTTTTATTTTATTTTATCTTATTTTTTATTTTTATTTTTTTAATAAAGGACTTTTCCAACGGTGTCTGTGTGGTTTTTTTTTTTACATTTTTTTTACACTTTCTTTGTGAAATGGTAGGGGTCATAGGTGTGCGCACAGGGTGTGCCAGGTGTGCCTGGGCACACCCTAATGACCATGTGCTGGGCAGATTCCCCTTGCCACTTGGCTGCAGAGAAACGGACTGGGGAATCTCTGTCCTCAGTCCCTTTCTCTGTCTCAAAAGTGAGACATGAGGGGTCTGTTTAGACCCCTGATATTTCACCTAGGCCCCCATGGGCATTTAAAAAATAATAATAATAATAATATTGTAAAAAAAAAAAAAAAAAAAAAATTGTAAAAGTAATAATAAAAAATAAACTGACACCAGTCTCTGCCCTTTTGACATCGTCCACTGCTCTACCGACACTGTCCATTTCCCTACTGCCCTATTGCTTTGGGGTGCACACCCTAATGCAATAGGTTGCGCACACCTATGGTAGGGGTACAATGTACCCTTTACCAATTCACATAGGGGGGGTCGGGATCTTGGGGTCCCCTTTGTTAAAGGGGTCTTCCAGATTCCGATAAGCCCCCTGCCCGCAGACCCCCACAACCACTGGGCAAGAGTTGTGGGGATGAGGCAGGGGCGGATCCAGAGTCTTTTCTCGGGAGGGGCACTGCCAAAAAAAGTTATTTTTTGTGGGAAATTTATCTGGGAAATGGCTGGTGTCGGCGCTTCAATCATCCGGCACCATGGTTGTTATGGTGTCAGGATGATTGAAGCGCATTATTTCTATTATTACATTGTAATATAAAATTAAATAGTTCAATGCAGAATCAGTGGGAGTCCCCAGTGTGTCACTTGCCACTGTCGCCTGCAATTAGTGGGAGCCCTGAGCGTGTCACTTGCCACACGTTGCGGATTGTCACTTGCCACATCATCTGCCACACCTTGCGGATTGTCACTAGCCACACCTTGCGGATTGTCACTTGCCACATCACCTGCCACACCTTGCGGATTGTCACTTGCCACATCACCTGCCACACCTTGCTGATTGTCACTTGCCTGACACCAGATGCAGATTGTCATTTGCCACTTCACCTGACACAATTTGTGGATTGTCACTTGCCACGTCGCCTGCCACACCTTGCGGATTGTCACTAACTTGCCTGCTAAGGTGTAGATTTGGTTGTCCCTTGCTGTGTCCCAGACTCCCAGAGTCAGGCAGCAGAGAGATAATGTAATCTCTCTGCTGCCTGCACAGTGAGGGCGAAAGTCACTGCAGGAATGCAGGGCAGGCACGGGCGGTGAGAGATGATCTCATCTCTCTGCTCCCCCGCTCCCAGCTAGCTGATTGGCCAGCTGCCTCACTGAGCCTGCTCTCTCACTCTCACCTGCGCTGCCAACACACTGAGCAGCACGGTCTGCCCACGAACCGCGCCGCCCGCCCACAAACCGCGCCGCAAGCGGAGCCGCCCACTTTCTTACCCGTCTGTGGAGCCGCACGCTATCGCACCTGCACGCAGAGCGGCCTGACGTGACTCACTGATATCACTCGTTGCTAGACGCCAAGCGGCCCAGGCGTTAGCAGCAAGTGCAGGGAAGAGGCTCCACCCACCTCCTCCTCGGCTCCTGGTATCGTGTCAGTGCGCCGCGTAACTACATTAGACGAGTCTCTCTCTCTGCGCCGCTGATCGGCTGATGTGAGAAACTGAGAGAGAGAGAGACTGAGGCCTCGTACACACGGCCGAGATTCTCGTCGAAAAAAACATGTCGTTTTTTTCGACGAGATTCTTGGACAAGAAAATTGTCCCGGCCGAGTGTACACACGCTCGATTCAAAGAACCCGCGGTTCTTTGAATGGAGCGTACGCGGTGACGTCATCGACTACGACGAGCATGCGCTCGTCACATTTGATGCCGTCGCCGCCATCTTGGTATACCCTATCTATGCCTAGGAAGCTACCACGCATGCGTCGAATTCATTTCGAACATGCGCGGGCTTCCCGGCGGACAGGTAAGTGTACACACACTCACTTTTCTCGTCGAGAAACAGGCTGACGAGAATCTCGACGAGAAAATAGAGAGCAGGTTCTCTATTTTCTCGTCGAGGTTACTTGTCGGTTTTCTCGACGAGAAACCAGATAGCCGCGTACACACGACCGATTTACTCGGCAAGACATCTCTGCCAGCAAGTTTCTTGCTGGTTCTTGCCGAGAAAATCGGTCGTGTGTACGAGGCCTGAGAGAGGCAGCGGCAGCCGCAGAACAAGTACTGTATACACTCGAGTATAAGCCGACCCGAATATAAGCCGAGGCACCTAATTTTACCCCAAAAAACTGGGAAAACGTATTGACTCGAGTATAAGCCTAGGGTGTCCATCTGCATGCCTCACTGTGCCTCACTTTGTCTCACTGTCCCCATGCTTCACTGTGCCCATGACTAGACTGATGTTTAACATGGGAGTCTATGGAAGGAGAGCCCGGCTTTGAAAAATCAGTGCTCCCCGGCCGTAGGGCCCCCAGATACCAAACTTTGCACACCTGTAGAGGAGACATTGGGCTACATTTGTGCCACGTTTGGGGTCCAGTGGACCTACGGCCGGCCGGTACCGGGTCCCCTAATTTCGGGAGATCAGGCGCAAAAAAAAAACAGAGCAAGCAAGTGAGTGTGACAGATGGTCTTGGGGGGGCAATTGCCCTGTTGCCCCCCCTGGATCCGCCCCTGGGATGAGGGCCTTGGAGGGGGGGCCGCTCTCTCGTCCCCCCTCTTTTCCTGTGGCCTGCCAGGTTGCGTGCTCGGATAAAGGGTCTGGTATGGATTTTTGGGGGAACTCCACGCCATTTTTTTTTTAAATTTGGGGGGTGGAGTTCTCCTTAAAATCCATACCAGACCTGAAGGGTCTAGTATGGATATTTGGGGGGAACCCCACGTCATTTTTTTTTAAAAATTTGACGCAGGGTTCCCCTTAATATCCATGCCAGACGTGAAGGGCCTGGTAATTGAATTTGGGTGGACCCCCACGCATTTTTTTTTTTATCAATGACTTTTCTCTGTATTGCCGGGAGCCACAACAATTCATTATAGCACTTTTATTGTTTCACTTTAAGCATTGTTAAAATCACTGCTCCCGAAAAAACGACCGTTTTGCATTGATACATGTCCCCTGGGGCAGGACCCGGGTCCCCAAACCCTTTTTAGGACAATAACTAGCATATTAGCTTTTATAATTAGCACTTTTGATTTTGAACGTTTGAGTCCATTGTACTTAATAGGGTTCTAAAGTTCACGCAAACTTTAGGTCTGTTCGCAGGTTCTGGTGCGAACCGAACAGGGGGGTGTTCGGCTCATCCCTAGTTAAGGTATTTATCAATACATAGTTGTAAGTAAAGCAAGTAACATTCAGTTTGCTGGACATTCGTTGAACAATTAAAAAAGTCTGCAAACTCCAAAACATACCACATGAAGCCCACTGAAGTCTACCAGAGCTGAATCTTGTACTTTTTCCTGGATTGTTTCAAGGTCAATTTGCATGCTTTTGTTAAAAAAGGCATGAGTAGCTGCAGGAGCATTCAGCAAGGAGTGGATCTTTTAATAAAGGCAAAATTAAAAGTACAAATAATATGCTGTGACTGTGGGTGGCACTGTCCCCACCGGCATGGGTTGAACCACAGGGGGTATCACAGCACCTTGGGTGTCCTCTCGCTGCAGCCGTGTAGTGGGCGTGGTGAACCTGCTGTGCATGCTGTGTGGGGGTACATAAGGGGCAGATGCCTTTGTTTGGGGTCCATTTTGTGGGGGTCGATCCTGGGGACCCATTGGTCCCGTGTGTGCGCCTCGTGGGCCGTATGGCACGGGGTGCGCATGTTCTGGTCCCGGGCACCTTCAGCCCGAGGCCGCAGCGCTGCTTCGTAGGCCCGGCTCTGCTGGCTGGGGCCTGTTTTAAGAAGGGATCCCAAAGCTACCCACCTACGGGGAGCCACGGTTTAGGAAAGGAGTCCAGGGGAGGATCAGTCCCAGAGGAGACTAGCGATGGTACTGCTGTCTCGGTAAGAGGCCTGGAAACTCGCCTAAGGAGGGATCCATAATTACAAGCCCTGCAATACGCCAATCTGGCATAAAAGGTTATTTTCATTATTGCTTGGCTGGGAGGTTCGGGACTTTTAATCCTGTGGCAGAGGGTTCCCGATTGTATCCTAATACAAAGGAAAGATTGATTTGTGCTACATTCCGGCTGCTGGGACCACTAAAGGGACTATCCGGGTGAGCAATGCCCACTCAGGCTTGAGTGGCGACGAGTGCTGTTTAAGTGTTGTGTGCCTGAACCTTCCCCTGTGTATTTTCTCTCTCGTGTATTACTCTTCCTCTAAAGTTCACTCAGTAAAGATAAAAATAAAGCCTAACTGTTTGGGTTTTACATGGTGTGGACATTGACTTTTCTGAAGACCTTTCTTACACCCCTGACAACGGAAGCCATGAGGTAAATCGCAGACCCAACAAAACCAGCCGGTCCCTTAAATGGGGGTAAGTGCTACATATACATCCCACTCTAGGGTGGCATACATCTGATTGCAGCAAACTAGTTTATTAGAGATTTATTTTTTGTTTTTGTTTTTGTTTTTGTTTTTGCGACGGTAACTTTTCTCTTTGGCATGGGGTTCACCCCCACATTACAAACCAGGCACTTATCCTTGAGGACAGTTATAAGGGGGACCCCACATAATAATAGTAAAAATAAAATATGCCCCCCCCCCCAAAAAAGAAATAATCTATAAAGAACATTAGTTAGACATGCGGCTTCCAGGTTGGCTGGCCAGAAAAGGGGAGCAGCAAGCATGCACCCCGCCCTCCTTCTGAATCATAGAAAGCTACCTGTTCTCAGCATGGGGAGGGTGACTTGGCAGGGCCCACCCCCAGCAGGGCACCTTGTGCATCATCCAGTGCATCATCCCCACACCCCTGGCCTGGTGGTTGTGGGGGTCTGCAGGGCTATGTATAAGATAAGAGGGTCCCAAGATTTCTACATCCCTCACATGAATGACTAAGTGGTACATAGTAACCATTGTTTTCCTTTTTTTTTATTTCCCTTTGTATTCAATAGTTTTATTAATTCTAAAAAGGATATCGATATAAACATTATCAGACATATACAAAGATATAATCTACAATCCCCAGTAACCATTGTTTCTTATTCAGGAAAAATAAATAATGTAAATAAATACATACACACTTTGACAAAGGCATAACAGGAGACTGTGACCAGCTCTCAATGGAGCGGTTCACACAGCTCGGGGTCTGCCGCGGTCCCCACAGAAAAGGGGTCCTGTGCATCATCAGTTTCCGGTCCGAAATCAGGCAAAATTCGGATCTGATTCGTTCCTTAAGCGAAGAACAAGGACGTACCAGACCCCCTGCTGCGAGCTGCGGCCGCAGCTAGTGTGAACCCGGCCTTAGCCAAAGTCTTCATCAACCCAAACCCAAACCCAAAGTTAATTTCTACCACCAATATTGGATTTAGTTTTTTTTTAACGTGTGATTTTTTTTTTTTAATGCAGCACTACAAAAAGAATAAAAAGAATGAATGACATTAACAACAACAGTTAACATTTGATCATTATTACATGCAAGCTTTTCTTTTGGGGTAGTAGCAGTACTGCACATTGGTTATATCCCGCTGCCTCTACCAAGAGGCAAGTCTACCAATTAGGTCTAACTGACTGAAAAGTACAGCATGCATGTAAGATGTGGATGTTGAATTATTAAGCCTCTAAAGAAAAAGAAAATGGCAGCTTCCTTTAAGAGAAGAAATATTATAGTCACTGATCCAGAGGCCCATGACTCCTATCTCTCCTCATTCAAACACTGAAGCCTCCACCAGTGTACTTGATATTTGACAGTCCACTTCTGTAAGTGTCACTGTGTGCCACGGTTTCTTTCTCTGACCGCTACATCACTACAGTGATGTATACTGCCTCTTCTCTTTGGCTCAGTTAACACGTGAGCAAGTTGAAGCACTTCAATACTTAACATGAGGATTCTTGTTGTATCCTATGGTGCCACATACCTGTATGCACCTGAGATAACAGGGAGTTGGAAGTTAAGACAGAGTCTGCAGGGGTGGAGAAAAGGCAAAGCGTTAGTGTGCCCTTCCAGGCGCTCCTTGCTGCAAAGGCCAGTTATAGGTGAGGGCAGTGGCCATTTGTTTGTACAAGTGTTCAAGTGATTGTAAAGTCGTTATTAAAAAAATAAAATAAAAAACAAACATGTTATACTTACCTGCTCTGTGCAGTTGATTTTTCACAGAGCAGCCTGGATCCTCCTCTTCTCGGGGCCCTCTTCCCTGCTCCTGGCCCCTCCCTCCTGTTGAGTGCCCCCACAGTGAACAGCTTGCTATGGGGGCACCCGAGTTGAGTCACAGCTCCGTGTGTCCATTCAGACACGGAGCCCTGACCTGGCCCGCCCTCTCTCTCCCCTGATTGGCTAACTGACTTTAATTGACAGCCGTGGGAGCCAATGCTGCCGCTGCTGTGTCTCAGCCAATCAGAAGGAGAGTCCTGGATGGCTAAGACACTCGTGGACATCGCTGGAGAGAGATGGGTCACAGGTAAGTAATTAGGGGGTGCTGGGGAGGCTGCTAGACACAGAAGGTTTTTTTTTTTATCTTAATGCATTAAGATAAAAAACCTTCTGCCTTTACAACTCCTTTACCGCTTGCCGACCGCCGCACACACATTTACGTCGGCAGAAGGGCTCGTACAGGCAAATGGGCGTACCTGAACGTCCCTTTAAATTTGCCACTGTGCAGGCGCGTGCACGTTGCAGGAGCGTGCTTGCGGGTCCCGGGAACTCGATGTTCGCCGGGGCCCACGATCGTGAGACGGAGAGGCAGAACGGGGAGATGCCTATGTAAACAAGGCATTTCCCTGTCATCGGGAGCAGTGATCGCTGTCATGTCAGTGGTAGTCCATCCCACCCTAGGACACACTTAACCCCTTGATCGCCCCCCTAGTGTTTAACCCCTTCACTGCCAGTGTCATTTACACAGTAATGCATTTTATAGCACTGATCGCTATATAAATGACAATGGTCCCAAAATGGTGTCAAAAGTGTCCGATGTGTCCGCCATAATGTCGCAGATAAAAATCGCAGATTGCCGCCATTACTAGTAAAAAAAAAAAAAATAATAATAATAAAAATGCCATAAATCTATCCCCTATTTTGTAAACGCTATAACTTTTGCGCAAACCAATCAATATACGCTTATTGCAATTTTTTTTACCAAAAATATGTAGAAGAATACATATCGGCCGCAACTGAGGAAAAAATGTGTTTTTTCATATATTTTTTGGGGGATATTTATTATAGCAAAAAGGGAAAAATATTGCTTTTTTTGTTTATAACGCAAAAAATTAAAACTGCAGAGGTGATCAAATACCACCAAAAGAAAGCTCTATTTGTGGGAAAAAAAGGACGTAAATTTTGTTTGGGTACAACGTCGTATGACCGCGCAATTGTCAGTTAAAGCAACGCAGTGCCGAATTGCAAAAAATGCTCTGGTCAGGATGGGGGTAAATTCTTCCGGGGCTAAAGTGGATAAGGTGTTGACACTGTGGGCTGAAACTTGAGAGTACTAGGCTCAAGTGAGCAGGCATAAAAGAATCCAGTTCCTGGGCAGATTTAGAGTCAGGGACAGGCAGAGGTCAGCAACAAGCAGGCAGTGAGGTACAAATTCACTGGGCAGAAGTGTCGCCAGTAGTCCACCCAGAACTCGGTAGCAAAGATAGACAGTGAATATAAACAGTCAAGGGTAATCTGGGTCAATAACAGGATTGTCAAGCCTACCCCTAATGCAGGTGGTCAGACACTATAGCTAGCTTCTGTGCTCTTGACCTATAGTAGCCACGTTTTCCATAAGGCAAGCAGGCCTACCGGTACTCATTTGCCCCCATGATTGATACACAATGCTATAGTGCCCTGCCACCACACCGGGGCAGGCGCAAACTGAGCAAAGAAAACAAGTACTTGCGGGTGGCAGACAGGCAGAGTGGTTCAATGACTGTCCAGGTACAAAGCAGGTGAGGTTTTGGAATAGTCCATAGTCCATAGTCAAAAGGCAGGCAGAGTTCAGTTCAGGCAAATAGGAAGCCAGCGCTATCAGAACATGAGACTGCAGGCTTGGTTGGCTTAAAGGGGCTGTAAACCTTTGTGTTTTTTCACCTTAATGCATCCTATGCATTAAGGTGAAAAAACACCTTGCAGTGTCCGGCCTCCCAGCCCCCCCCCCCCCATTTTACTTACCTGAGCCCTGAATTTCCGTGGGCATGATCCCGCCGTCGCTCTCTCCACAGGTTCTTGGCTCTTCATTGGATAGATTGATAGCAGCGCAGCTATTGGCTCCCGCTGCTGTCAATCAAATCCAATGACGAGGGCGCCGCAAGCTAACCCCCTTGGGGGAGCGCTTCCCAGAGGGGATTATCTGATACGGGGAGAAGCCGAGAGAGCCGCTGTGGGACCCAAGAAGAGGATGTTCGGGGCCACTCTGTGCAAAACGAACTGCACAGTGGAGGTAAGTATGACATGTTTGTTATTAAAAAATAAATAAAAATAAAACCTATAGTATCACTTTAAATCAGGTTTGGTGTCCACCCAGAGACTGGACACATTAATGACCTTGCAGGTGGACAGACAGACAGACAGGGATGCATCATAACCAAAACCAGGATGCTGGAATGAGACCAGCAGCTGTCAAAGAACAGGAGCGCTACATGTTCCTGGCAAGGATCAGGATGAGCACCAGGCTCACAGGAGCAAGACTGAGGGCAATTCAGCAAAGCGCTTGTACAGAATTCAAGTTTAAATAGCCTGCTTGGCAGCAGTTAATGTGAGTGAAAGCCCTCGTGCACATGTTCGTGTGTTTGCATAGTGATGCATGTGCAGTTAATCTTCTATGCCCGCAAATATCTGCACCCTAGCCTGACAGTGGCACAGTGTTCCTGACACCATTTACACCTGAGCATCGTGTTGTTCAAAGCTCTGAAAGTACCTGGGCTTCTTTCGGGCAGAGTCACATGTTATTGGTCCCTGTAAACTTCAATTAGAATGGCTGAAAAATGTAATTACCACATACTTTTTGCGCAATTTTTTGCCTCTTCTTCTCATAGTAACTAGTTTTTATTGTCCAAAGCAAAAACGCTCAGGCCTGGAAAAAAAAAAAAACACACATACATAAAAAAACACTTGAAGAAGTTAAAACTCAAGTGTGAACCTAGCCTTACAAGGAGCTGTTGTTTTATTTTTATTTTGAGACATGACAGGGTCTCTTTAATGTAAAGTTTTATTACTCTAAATGTGTACTTTAAAAAAATTCAAGAAAACTCTCCAGTCAGTAATACTGTATGCACGTGTTTGAAGGTTGTCTGCTATTTCTAACGCCTCTAATGCAATCATTGGTATAAGTAATATCAGTATTATTATTTTACGCTAAAATTAGCCAAGCAAGAAGTAATGTTATGCTGAAAATTTGGAAGGCACAAGTAGTGTTTAACCACTTCAGCCCCGGAAGAATTTACCCCCTTCCTGACCAGAGCATTTTTTGCGATTCGGCACTGCGTCACTTTAGCTGACAATTGCGCGGTCGTGCGACGTTGTACCCAAACTAAATTGATGTCCTTTTTTTCCCACAAATAGAGCTTTCTTTTGGTGGTATTTGATCACCTCTAGTAAAAGCAGCACATACAGTACACAAAAACACTGACTAGGCACACAGTTAACCCTTTGATCGCCCCTGATGTTAACCCCTTCCCAGCCAGTGTCATTAGCACAGTGACAGTGCATATTTTTAGCGCTGATCACTGTATTAGTGTCACTGGTTTCCACAAAGTGTCAAAAGCGTCAATATCGTTGATCGCCTTAATTACTAGTTTAACCACTTCCTTACTGGGCACATATACCCCCTTCCTGCCCAGGCGAAATTTCAGCTTTTGGCACTGTCACGCTTTGAATGACAATTGCGCGGTCGTGCGACGTGGCTCCCAAACAAAATTGACGTCCTTTTTTTCCCACAAATACAGCTTTCTTTAGGTGGTATTTGATCATCTCTGCGGTTTTTATTTTTTGCGCTATAAACAAAAAAGGGCGACAATTTTCAAAAAAACACAATATTTTTAGATTTTTGCTATAATTTTTTTTTAATTTTTTTTTATTTTTCCTCAGTTTAGGCCAATACGTATTCTTCTACATATTTTTGGTAAAAAAATAAAAAAAAATCGCAATCAGCGTTTATTGATTGGTTTGCGCAAAAGTTATAGCGTTTACAAAATAGGGGGTCGTTTTATGGCATTTTTATTAAAAAAAATTTTTTTTACTAGTAATGGCGGCGATCAGTGATTTTTTTCATGACTACGACATTATGGTGGACACAGCGGACGCTTTTGACACTATTTTGGGACCATTGTCATTTATACAACGAACAGTGCTATAAATATGCACTGATTACTATATAAATGTGACTGGCAGGGAAGGGCTTAACACTAGGTGGCAAGGAAGGGGTTAAATGTATGCCCTGGGAGTGATTACTACTGTGGGGGGGGAGGGGACTGACTGGGGGAGGTGACCGATCTGTGTCCCTATGTACAAGGGACACAGCATCGGTCTCCTCTCTCCCTGACAGGACGTGGATCTCTGTGTTTACACACAGAGATCCATGTCCTTGTCTATGTCCTGGCCGATCGCGGGTACCTGGCGGACATCGCGGCCGCCAGGCACGCGCATCGGCATTACAGTGACGCGCCAGGTACGTGCACGCACCGCCGGCGCCGCTCGTGCGCCCCCCAGTGGCCAGAGGAGCGGAGGCCGTAAAAAGACGGCCTCCCGGCATTTAAGAACCACCTTGCGGCCGTACATAGTCGTACGGCGGGTGCGAGTTGGTTAAAAAAAAAAAAAATCCATAAATATATCCCATAGTTTTAGACGCTATAACGTTCGCATAAGCCAATCAAGCTTTTTGTTTTTTTTTTTTCAAAAACTATGTAGCAGAATACATATTGGCCTAAATTTTTTGAAGAAATTCGATTTTTACATTTTTTTTATTGGATATGTTGCATAGCAGAAAGTAAAAAAATATTGTTTTGTTTTTATTTCAAAATTGTCTGTCTTTTTTTGTTTATAGTGCAAAAAATAAAAAACATATCAAATATCACCAAAAGACAGCTCTATTTGTGGGGACAAAATGACAAAAAAATTATTTGGGTACAGCGTTGCATGACCGCGCAATTGTCAGTTAAAGTAATGCAGTGCCATATCGAAAAAAAAAAAAGGCCTGGTCATGAAGGGGGGTAAATCTTCCAGGGGTCAAGTGGTTAAGGCATTTTTACTTGCTGAGGAGCCACAGGTGCCGTGTACAGCTGCCCATAGAAATCAATGGCTGTACATGGATTTTGCTCTGCATGAGGCCACAGGGTCAACTTCTTCCTCCTCTTTGCTAGTGATAGGGTCAGGTCTAGCAATTGGCCTAAGGACTGCATCTTATGAGCAGGTTGTATGCCCCCCCCCTCCCCCCATACTCAGAAATGCTGGCTATTTAACAAAGGCTCAGATGGGAAAACTATATAAGGGAATTTGCAGGAACCTGAATGGGCAAAATGACAAATTCTATTTCGGTGTCAACTCAACCGTGGTTGTAGCTCCATGTCTGGCCCCTGGGGGGTTTGCAGTATGTATTGAGAGTGTAGGCTTGTATTACTTTTTTTTCCCAACCATTATAGGTTTGCATTACACATTTACAGATACCAGGGGCTGGCTTTAAATATTTATTAATACCAAAGGCTAACATAACATATTGCAAGCATTATACTTTTACTGATGTCAGGACAAGCAATAAACTTTTACTTACACCAGGGGCACACATTCTAGATTTCTAAAGATTACTGGTATGCTTTATACATTTACTTTATACATAATACCAGAAACAGACAGTGTGATGAATACTACCTTGAAGATCTTTTAGTTCCATATCCTACTAAGGGTGCACAGTTTATCCTGATCATTTTCTCTGCTCTAAAGGGGGATCTATGGGGACCCTGGCCTGCTCTAAAGGGGATTCCATTGGGGACCCTGGCCTGCTCTAAAGGGGGCTCTATGGGGACCCTGCTCTAAAGGGGGCTCTATGGGGACCCTGCTCTAAAGGGGGCTCTATGGGGACCCTGGCCTGCTCTAAAGGGGGATCCATGGGGACCCTGGCCTGCTCTAAAGGGGGATCCATGGGGACCCTGGCCTGCTCTAAAGGGGGATCCATGGGGACCCTGGCCTGCTCTAAAGGGGGATCCATGGGGACCCTGGCCTGCTCTAAAGGGGGATCCATTGGGGACCCTGGCGTGCTCTAAATTAAGTCATGTTGGTTAAATATATATATTCTTTGCAGGGATAACCTGGAGTACCTGGTGGTGCAGGAAAACCTGGTAGCACTGGGAATATTCAGTAGGTAAAAAGGTAAGATTTAAAGCGGAGCTCCGCCGTAAAAAAATATTAAAAGCCAGCAGCTACAAATACTGCAGCTGCTGACTTTTAATATTAGGACACCTGTCTTGGAGTCCAGCGACGTCAGCAGCAGAAGACGAGCGATTGCTCGTGTAGCGGGTCTTTACTTTTAGGGGTGTTATGTGCCTAAATTTAGGGGCTGGTCTGAGCTATTAGCCAGGCTCAGACCATTCTCATTGCTAGGTATTGCTTCTGCCTATGTGATGCTGCCTGGTGTATGGTTCCCTGGGGCCTGTAGGTGGCGCTGTCACATCAGGTCAGGGTTGAGCCAGGGGTGATATTACTACACCTTGGGGTGTCCTCTCTCGGCAGCGGTACAGTGGGCGTGGTCAACCTGCTGTGCATGCCGGGAGAGGGTACTTAAGGGGCAGACGCCATAGAGTTGGTGTAGTTGGTGGGGTGGTCCCCGTCAGAGTCGGAGGAGTGAGACACGTACCCCCACCTCTTGTGGCCCTCATGGCCGGGGGTACGTGTGGGTGTGATCAGGCCCAGGCACCTTTAGCCTGGGGCCTGTAACTCTACTAGTGGGCCTAGCACCTTCAGCTAGGGCCTGTCCCTGAAAGAAGAGTCCCAGGGAGCCCGGGGAAGGGTACCCACTCTGACCAAGAGGAAGCCAGGGGAGGATCAGTCCCATTGAGGAGATGAGTAATGGAAGATTGCTGTCTCGGGAGAGGCCTGGTGACCTGTCAGAGGGAAGGATTTGTTATTTGGGGAAGCTAACCTGTAGAGTGCCTATTGGCATCGTCTTGTTCTTGAAGTCTACAGAGGTTAGAGGATTTCCAACGCCCGTCCCAGGAGGGAATAGGGTGGCTGAACTGTTCGAGCTCCACACCGGTTGCTAGGACTGTGCTAGGACTGTGAGAGAGGACTATCCGGGTGAGCTAAACCCACTCGGGATCGAGTGGCGACGAGATTGCTGGTTGTGCCTGGACCTATTCTCCACACTATTTCTTCTTTCACCCACCTGTCTCTATCTATTACGCAGCAAATAGAAAATAAACTCTCTGTTGGAGTTAAAGTACTTCTGGACATTATTTTCTTTGGGGGAAGAAACAGAGACTTGACCCCATACTCTGGGGGAGAGAACCAGTGGGAAGGGTGATTCGCTGAAAGACCCAAATTTATGAACACCGCTTAACCTCTTCAAACAGGAGGGTACGGGCATATAGCACGGTGTGCCTTGACTCGCGAGTGAGCGAAGCGTGAAAAAGGTTTGTGTGCTACACTCGTCTCTCAGCTGCCCCACCGCCATCATTGGTGAGGGAATCAGGAAGTGAAGCGTTGCGGCTTCACTTCTCGGTTCCCTACTGTGCATGCGCGTCTTTCACTGGTCACCGTTGTGTTCTGGGAGCCGTGTGTTTCCCAGAACACAACGGGGGGGGGGGGGGACCGGGAAGTGACGCACTACCCTTAGTCTACCTTAGACTGTATGCACGGAAGTGGGTGCAAATACCTGTCTTAGACAGGTATCTGCACCCCCCCTCCCCCCTGAAAGGTGAGAGGGGGCACCGGAGGGGGGGGGGAATCCGATGAGCGGAAGTTCCACTTTAGGGTGGAGCTCTGCTTTAACCCTCGTACACACGGTATGATTGTTGGCCAACCAATCGTCTGATTTTTGTCAAAAGGGTGTGTGCCAGGATCTTGTCTTGCATACTAACACAATTGTCGTGCCACAAAACAGTGACGTACTACGAGGAATTTCAGCTCTTGAGCGCCACCCTTTGGGCCCCTTCTGCTAATTTCATGTTTGGTGAGCATAGATTCCGAGCATGCGTGTTTGTACTTTCGACTTTTGTGTGACAGATTTGTGTACTGACCATCAGAAAATCTAACGTGCAACCGTTGTCCGCTGAAAATTTACTAGCCTGTCATCTAGCGTTGCCACCTCATCCCTTTAAACCCGAACACATATGAATTATACAGGTTCTGAGGCTAATTTATTGCAGGTAAGGCAGCAAGTGTGTTTAATTACCACCTTAATCAGCCACAGAGCCTGTGTAATTAATATGTGTTCGGTTTTAAAGGGATGAGGTGGCAACTCTACTGTCATCCAACATTTGTTGGCCAAAAATTGGAAAACAATTGTCTAAAGGAGCGTACTAACGGTAAGAATTTAGGACAATAGTCTGTCAACAGACAATTCCCTTCCAACAATTGAACCGTGTGTACGAGGCTTAAGGCCTCTTTCACACTAATGCGCTTTACAGGCATTTTAGTGCTAAAAATAGCTCCTGTCACTCTAGTGTGAAAGCCCGAGTGGTGGAGGAGCGGTGTATACACCGCCCCAGCCCATTGAAATTATTGGGCAGCGCTGCCAAAGTGCCTCCAAAGTTCTTCGGCAGCAGCGCTACACGGGTGGTATTAACCCTTTCTTCGGCCGCTAATGGGAGTTAAAAGTGCCCGCTAGTGGCTGAAATGTGCCTCTAAAACGACGGTTTACCGCCGACGCTCTACCCGCCCCAATGTGAAAGTAGCTTCTTTGGGGACCCTGGCCTGCTCTAAAGGGGGATCTATGGGGACCCTGCTAGTAGACAGTGTTTTTTGATGGTTTTAATTTGAAATGTACATTGGTGTCCTTCACTAAGGTCTGTACTTTGGAAAATGTCCACCACAGCCTTGGTCAATGCCTATCCCTGGTCTGGCTTTAATTTGTTAGTCAAGTCCATCTAAATATACTACTCCATCTAGGGTTGCCACCTCATCCCTTTAAACACATATGAATTACACAGGTTCTGAGGCTAATTTATTACAGATAAGGCACCAAGTGAGTTTAATTGCCACCTTAATCAGCCACAGAACCTGTATAATTCATATGTGTTTCGGTTTTAAAGGGATGAGGTGGCAACCCTAACTCCATCTAACACTACCCTCACCCCAAAGTGACAATGCTGCTGTCCAAGAGTGGCTTGTTTGCTCCTCCAGTGGAGTGAATAAATCCTATGACAGAAAGTGTTATATTGGATAGATCAACAGATGAATAGAAAGGGGGAAAAAATTATAAAACAAATGCAGCCATCGTATCTAATGTGACAGCAGGAAGGTAAAGTCACCTGGTTGCATCCAGGGGGGTAGATATATTTCGCCCAGATTCAGGCTTTACGCCGATTTATACAGCTAGGTGGAGAGTTGTATAAGCCCAGCTGAGACTAGTGGGCTCATTGATGACTCATACCTCTAGGGAGAGGGCTGGGCGTCGTGCAGGCAGGGAGTTGATGAGGCCAGCTGAAGCCTGTCAGTTCGTTTAAGGCCTCTATAAAAACTCCCAGATTCATTAGATGTTAGCTCATGCCTGGAAGCAGACCTGTGTGGACTGTCTAGGGAGAGTGAACCCCTGTGCGGTGAGAGAAAGCCTGTGTGGCTATATTTTGCTTGGACATTTAAAACCAGGGACTAGGACAGCACTAGGCTGATCCCAGTTGTTAGTTAGGAAACCTGTATGTTTAGTCAGAGGTCAAGTTGACCAGGATTTATTTTGTTTGTTTCTTTTGCTTTGCTGTGTTTTTGTCACTGTAAATAGAAAATAAACGGCACCTTTTTGATTTTGAAAACCACAACCTCCGTCTGCTGGGCCTGTTTTTGTGTGGGGAGCCCATCCCGGGGGTCACACACACCCGCTGCCGAGCTAACCCCCTCACAGTTGGTGGAGAATGCGGGCAGTTTTTTTTTAAGCCAGCATGGAGGAGATACTGAAACAGCTGGCTCTAGCAAATGCCAATCAACAGCAGACAAATGCAGGTTTGCAAAAGAGCCTTGCAGCTCAACAACAGAACTTCGCAGCCCAGCAGCAAGCTCATCAACAGAGCCTTGCAGCCCAGCAGCAAGCTCACCAACAGAGTCTGGAAGCTCAGCAACAAGCCCAGCAACGATCTGAGGCCCGCTTCATAGACCTATTACAGAAGCAAGAGCAGAGACTACAACAAATGGAAGCAGTAATGCAGCAACGTCCGCAGACCAGTGAGGAAAGCCGTCCCACTAATACCGCGTCCTTTGGGGTGAGTCGTTTATTGACAAAAATGACTGGAGAGGATGATCCAGAGGTATTTTTGACCACGTTTGAAAGGACTGCTGAAAGAGAAAAGTGGCCTGAGGAGCAGTGGGCTGGACTGGTGGCTCCTCTGTTAACGGGTGAATCGCAGAAAGCTTACTATGACCTAGAGCCTGACCAAGCAAAAGACTATGTGATGCTAAAAGCTGAAATATTGGCAAGGCTGGGTGTCACCCTGGCTGTCCGGGCTCAGCGTGTGCATAACTGGACTTTCCAGCTTGGAAAACCCCCCAGGTCTCAAATGTATGATCTCATTCACCTGAGCAGAAAGTGGCTACAGCCAGAGACTTTGTCCGCACCAAAGATTGTGGAACGTGTTGTAATGGATCGGTTTTTGAGAGCTCTTCCTACTGCCATCCAAAAGTGGGTAAGCCATGGAGACCCAGAGACGGCCGATGGTCTTGTGGATCGTGTGGAGAAATACTTGGCTACAGAGAACCTGACGGCCTCTTCCAGAGACACTCGGACTTTCCACCCTAAGACCAGACCATCCCCAGGGGCGGATAAGATGATTCCAAGGGGTAAGGGTGGAGAGAGTGAGAGGGTGGGAGCTCTACCCCAAGTTTGGCGAGAACAGCCTGGGAAATCAGCGGCTCAAGAGGCGGCAAGAAGGATCATTTGCTACCGCTGCCGGCAAGCGGGACATATTGCAGCAAATTGCCCGGTTTTGGAGGAACCCATGCAGTGTGACTTTCTGACGGGCAGACGTCAGTCGCTGTGTGCGACAGTCGCATGCACTGCCATTCGGGGAACTGAGAAACATTTATGCAAAATGTGTATTAATGGTAGAAATGTTGTGGTATTGCTGGATTCAGGTAGCCTTGTGACCCTGATAAAGGCTGAATTAGTTAAAACAGAGGTCTCTGGGAATAGCAAGGTAGCTGTTATTTGTGTGCATGGGGACACCCGAGAGTATCCAGTGACTACAGTGTGTTTCGAGACCCCCAAAGGTACCCTTTCTCATCCAGTGGGCTTAGTGTCTCAGTTACCGCATGACGCCATTGTGGGAAGGGATTTTCCGAAGTTCTGGGAACTGTGGGATGATCCTGAGCCCCCCACTGGTGCCCCTATGTACCAGGAATATGATAGCCAGAACTCCTCTGAGAGTGGTGAGGACTCTCCCGAATTTCCCTTGTCAGTATTGGCAGGGGAGACTCAAGAAACTGGAGAGGAGCCCACCTCCTCAGACGAAAACCTACCGTCTGTGGAGTTTTCTGATCTTGAGGTTCACAGGGAAAACTTTGCCACAGAACAGTTGAAAGACCCCGCCCTAATAAAGGCACGGGAAAACGTAGTGAAAATAGATGGCGAGTTAGTGAACCCAGATAATACCTGCACTTACCCATACTTCAGCGTAGAGAAGGACCTACTGTATCGGGTGGCAAAAAGGGCAGAAGAAACCGTTGAGCAGCTTGTGGTGCCCAAACCTTACAGGAAGTTGGTGTTGGAGTTGGCCCATGGGCACATTCTTGGAGGTCATCTGGGGACAGAGAAAACCCGAGAGAGGGTATTACAGAGATTCTATTGGCCTGGGGTGATGAAGGACATAGAAAATTATTGTTCCTCCTGCCCTGTGTGTCAGAGGTCGGCCCCGATGCCACACTTCCGTAGCCCGCTGGTCCCTCTACCCATCATTGAGGTCCCGTTTGAGAGAATCGCAATGGATTTGGTAGGTCCTATAATCAAGTCCGCTAGGGGGCACCAGTACATATTGGTTATAATGGACTATGCCACCCGTTATCCAGAAGCGATCCCTCTCAGAAATACCTCGGCCAAAACCATAGCCAAAGAGCTATCTCTTGTTTTTAGCCGGGTGGGTATTTGTAAAGAACTGCTTACGGACCAAGGTACACCCTTTATGTCCCGGGTTATGAAGGAGCTGTGTAAATTGTTCAAAGTGACGCAATTACGTACATCTGTGTATCACCCCCAAACCGGATGGGAGCTGGCGATTTTGTAACGATTTTCGTCAGTTGAACAAAGTTACAAAATTTGACACCTACCCCATGCCACGTATAGATGAGTTGATCGACCGGCTGGGAACAGCCCGATACATGACGACTCTTGACCTCACAAAAGGGTATTGGCAAATCCCCCTGGCCAAGTCAGCCAAAGAGAAAACCGCATTTGTAACCCCAGACGGGGCGTTCCAATATAAAAGAATGCCGTTCGGGTTACAGAATGCGCCGGCCACATTCCAGCGGAAAATGGACCAGATGCTGAGGCCCCATCGGAAGTATGCTGCGGCTTACCTGGATGACGTAATTGTCCATAGCACAGATTGGGCCTCACATCTGCCAAAAGTGCAAGCAGTCCTGGACTCTGTTCGGGAAGCAGGGTTTACGGCTAACCCCAAGAAGTGTACCATTGGGCAGGAGGAGGCCAAATATCTTGGGTACACCATTGGGAGGGGAGTAATAAAACCCCAACTCAACAAAGTCGAGGCCATCCAGAGTTGGCCACGTCCCAACAGCAAGAAGCAGGTACGAGCCTTTCTGGGAATCGCTGGGTATTATCGGCGATTCATTCCCCACTTTGCTTCTAAGGCTGTGCCCCTAACCAACCTGACGAAGGGGAAAGGGTCGGTCATGATTAAATGGACCCCCGAGGCTGAGGCAGCATTCCAATTCTTGAAACAAGCCTTATGTAGCCAGCCAGTGTTGTACTCACCCGACTTCTCTAAAGACTTTGTCGTACAAAGTGATGCGTCAGATGTGGGGTTAGGAGCAGTATTGTCCCAGGTCTGGAACGGGGAAGAGCACCCAGTCATTTACCTCAGCAGGAAGTTGAAGTCCCATGAGGTAAATTACGCCACCGTTGAAAAGGAGTGTTTAGCGGTGAAGTGGGCTCTAGATTCCCTTCGGTACTACCTGCTAGGTAGGCACTTTGACATGGTTACGGATCACGCTCCGTTAAAGTGGATGGCTCAAAACAAGGAAACAAATAGAAGAGTGAATAGGTGGTTCCTGGCCCTCCAGGAATTCAACTTCACAGTAAAGCATCGCCCTGGCGTTCAAATGGGGAATGTGGATGCTTTGTCTCGAGTACATGAATGCCTGATTGCTGGTGTTCCAACCCCGAGGTTAAAACAAGAGGGGGGGGTATGTGACAGCAGGAAGGTAAAGTCACCTGGTTGCATCCAGGGGGGTAGATATATTTCGCCCAGATTCAGGCTTTACGCCGATTTATACAGCTAGGTGGAGAGTTGTATAAGCCCAGCTGAGACTAGTGGGCTCATTGATGACTCATACCTCTAGGGAGAGGGCTGGGCGTCGTGCAGGCAGGGAGTTGATGAGGCCAGCTGAAGCCTGTCAGTTCGTTTAAGGCCTCTATAAAAACTCCCAGATTCATTAGATGTTAGCTCATGCCTGGAAGCAGACCTGTGTGGACTGTCTAGGGAGAGTGAACCCCTGTGCGGTGAGAGAAAGCCTGTGTGGCTATATTTTGCTTGGACATTTAAAACCAGGGACTAGGACAGCACTAGGCTGATCCCAGTTGTTAGTTAGGAAACCTGTATGTTTAGTCAGAGGTCAAGTTGACCAGGATTTATTTTGTTTGTTTCTTTTGCTTTGCTGTGTTTTTGTCACTGTAAATAGAAAATAAACGGCACCTTTTTGATTTTGAAAACCACAACCTCCGTCTGCTGGGCCTGTTTTTGTGTGGGGAGCCCATCCCGGGGGTCACACACACCCGCTGCCGAGCTAACCCCCTCACACTAAGTACAGTGGAACCTCTGATTATGAGCAAGTTTCCCCATTGAAGTCAATGGAAACGAAAATAATTTGTTCTGCATTGACTTCAACGGCATGCAATACCGCATGCGGCCAGAGGTGGGGGGGCGCCGGAGAGCATCGGAAACGGCCAGAAAGGCCCGAGGACACCTCGGCTGACCTCAGCAAACCTCGGAAAGGCTCAGAAACTGAGTATTTCCGTGTCTTTTTCGAGCATTTCCGAACAGCGCCGATCGCCGCCGTTCGGCTCTGCTCGTCTCCGGCACCCCCCCCCCCACCTCAGGCCAAAACGCAGTACTGCACACCGCTTTGGCCTGAATCCTGCCCCTTTTTGCGAGACAATACTCGCAAACCGAGTTAGGTTTTTTTCAAATGCAGTACTCGTATTGCGAAACGCTCGTTAGCTGCGTTATTCGCAATCCGAGGTTCCACTGTATTGGTAAGTTGCAATATATTAAACGTTTGTTTTTGGGCTAAAAGGAAAAGCTCATTTGGCTGCACTTCTCCTGTGGATCGCAGGAGTGTAGATCGTTTAAAGTGCAAAAAGTGCCTCACACCAGTATGTGAAGTCATATCAATAAATTGATATAATCAATAATCAAAATTCATGTGCAAAGTCCAAGATGATTATTGAAAAAATAGGTAAAAAGTCCCAGACAAAATAGTTGAAATGTAATAGTTGAAATATAGTGATCAAAATGTACACATCCTCATTGAGTTGGTGCTGTACTGTAAGTAGCCACCTAATCCCGCTCCACTCCAATATAAAAAAATTGTCCTCTTACCGGAAAGTGATACTGCTACATCTGCAGTACAGCTTGTTCTTTTGAAAAACAACAGACTTACTTGCAGTATCACCAGGTGAAAATTAGGAAAAAAATCTTAAAAAACGAATGCAGTCGTCACAAATAAGAATTGGTAAGCTGCAATATAATAACTGTTTTCTTTTGGGTTTAAAGCGGAGGTTCCACGGCGATTTTTTTTTAGCATTTAATCTGGTTTTAGCACACTAATGTGTACTCACATTTTCGGTGTCTTCAAATAAACCCTCTCGGTTTTTGTTATAGAGAACAACTTATATTCTGCTTTCCTGGCCATTTCCATTTTGCTTGTGGGCATTGTGAAGCCCACAAGCAATCACTTCCTGGAAGTGGTGAATGCTCCTGTCCCAGCATTCACCGCTCGTTCACACGCCTGCGCATTGTTCACGGCGAGTAGCGCTGTAAACATATTGGTTGCCATCACAACGGGCGGCGTTATAGAAATAACATGCCCCGTTGTGATGGAATGCAGAAAAAAAATTTGCTTCCAGAACACATTGCAGCACTGCATTGTGGCGCCGGGGAAAGGCTTAGAAACGCCTACTCCCACGGGAGCCGAATCCCGGAAGTCTACATATTAAATGCTATTATACGGTAACTATATATGATTAAAAATAAATGTATATGGCTTTTGATGAAGTACCGTATATACTCGAGTATAAGCCGACCCGAATATAAGCCGAGGCACCTAATTTTACCACAAAAAAAAATGGGAAAACGTATTGACTCGAGTATAAGCCTAGGGTGTCCATCTGCATGCCTCACTGTGCCTCACTTTGCCTCACTGTGTCCATGTGGATGCCTCACTGTGCCCATGCCTCACTGTGCCCATGCCTCACTGTGCCCATGCCTCACTGTGTCCATGTCCATGCCTCACTGTGCCCATGCCTCACTGTGTCCATGACTAGACTGACGTTTAACATGGGAGTCTATGGAAGGGGTGCTCGAATTTGAAAAATCGGTGCTCCCCGGCCGTAGGTCCCCCAGACAACAAACTTTGCACACTTGTAGAGGACAAAAGGAGCTACATGTGTGCCAAGTTTCGGGTCTAGGGGACCTACGACCGGCCAGTAACGGGTCCCCAAATCACTGGAGAAATTACTGTTTAACATGGGAGTCTATGGAAGGGGTGCCCGGTTTTGAAAAATCGGTACTCCCCGGCCGTAGGTCCCCCGGACAACAAGCTTTGCACACTTATAGAGAAAGAGTAAGGCTACATGTGTGCCAATTTTGGGGTCCAGGGGACCTACGCCCGGTCAGTACAGGGTCCCCAAATCCGGGAGATCAGGCGCAAAAAGGTGACTCGAGTATAAGCCGAGGGGGGCATTTTCAGCACAAATAAATGTGCTGAAAAACTCGGCTTATACTCGAGTATATAGTGGAATGATTGTGTTGGCATATAGATGATTTTTTTGGTGAACCTCCGCTTTAATACTTTCTTGTTTATTTTAATGTATCTGTTTGCCATAGCTGCAAATGCATTTTATCAAATGCGTTTTATGGGCTGCGATTTTATATTCTCAGGCAGCGGAGCTTCCCACTGTGGTGTCCCCCATTAGTTCAGGTAGAGTAACCTTTAAACACATTTTTCAGAGCTATTGCAGTGATCTAATTGCGAGCTCTTAGCTCAATGATAGGGCAGCATTCAGCCTTTCAACAATGAACATCTGGTGTTCTGTCCACTCTCATTGTTATCAAAAGGTGCCTATTTCACGGCTTAAATATTTTATATTTTGAAAATAGAAGGCAGGTTGCGCGAGTCGGGCTTCAATATCCCGTAATGTCACAGCTGCACTATTTTCCTTCGTCCTCAGGTGAGAGTGAAAGATTTAAAAGTAAAAAGGTGTAATTATGGTTAGCAAAGAGGCTGAGTGGTGTTGGGTGGGGATGGTGGTGCACATAATGGTCACCATAATTAGGCAGCTGCAAAAGAAGCAGTTAATGAACAGGCGAGCGCTAATAAACACGTTTCTGCTTTGAGTAATTGAAGGTTTTCCAAAGTTCACATCCGCATTAACCCTTTAACGAGAAGGCTTTGTGGTGGGAACAGAGGGCTTAGTCCGGAGTCATTGACTGGCACAGGGTAACCCCCTTCTTCAGCCTAAGTCACTCACTCTACTTCTCTACTTCAATATATCTGCAGCAATGTGTGCAAGCTGTGATCATAGGGATCCCGGGAAACATCACAACTTTCAGAGGTCTTCTATAGGCGTTTGAAGAGACCAGGTGCTAAATTGTATATAATTTCCTGATCTGGAGTGGAGACCATTGTGAACAAAAATTAGCTCTTGAGAAGGGATATCAGGCGGCAGCAGAGGAGGAGGAGGAAAGTCAAGGAGGCGGCATCAGCCATGTATGAGGATGCTGCCTTTTGTGCCTAATTACTGAGTTTTTTTCCAGCAAGGTACAATTACATTGTGTACACTTATACTTGCATTTTTAAGAATTCATTGCTAAGCCTTCGTCTATTATATTAAAGTGATTGTAAACTCAAATAATAATAAAAACAAAAAACAAAAACAGGTTTATACCTACCTGCTCTGTGCAATAGTCCCTGAATCTCCTCCTAGGGTCCACTTGGCTCCTCCGCTTCTCGGCGTGGCATAGGGTTGCCACCTCATCCATTTAAAACTGAACACATATTAATTACACAGGTTCTGTGGCTGATTAAAGTGGTAATTAAAGTGGAGCTCCACCCAAAATGGCAAGTTCCACTTTAAAGGGGTTGTAAAGGTTTGTTTTTTATTTTCCAAATAGGTTCCTTTAAGCTAGTGCATTGTTGGTTCACTTACCTTTTCCTTTGATTTACCTTCTGAATGTTTTTTTTCTTTGTTTTCTTTGTCTGAATTTCTCACTTCCTGTTCCTCCTCAGTAAGCTGTTCAGTAAGCTGTTCTGGCTGACTCCACACCACTCGGATGATGGTGTGAAGTTTAGTGAGGAGAAACAGGAAGTGAGAAATTCAGACAAAGAAAAAAAACATTTAAAAGGTAAGTGAACCAACAATGCACTAGCTTAAGGTAACCTATTTAGAAAATAAAAAACAAACCTTTACAACCCCTTTAACCACTTAAGCCCCGGACCATTTGGTAGCTAAAGGACCAGAGGTGATTTCAGAATTTTGCACTGCGCTGCTTTAACTGTAAATTGTGCGGACATGCAATGTTGTACCCAAACAAAATGTGCGTCCTTTTCTTCCCACAAATAGAGCTTTCTTTTAATGGTATTTGATTGCCTCTGCGATTTTTATTTTTTGCGATATAAACGGAAAAAGACCGAAAATTTTGAAAAAAAATGATATTTTCTACTTTTTGTTATAAGAAAAATCGAATAAACTCAATTGTAGTCATACATTTAGGCCAAAATGTATTCAGCCACATGTCTTTAGTAAAAAAAACGTCAATAAGCGTATATTTATTGGTTTGCGCAAAAGTTATAGCGTCTACAAACTAGGGTACATTTTCTGGAATTTACACAGCTTTTAATTTATGACTGCCTATCTCAATTCTTGAGGTGCTAAAATGGCAGGGCAGTACAAAACCCCCCCAAATGACCCCATTTTGGAAAGTAGACACCCCAAGGAAATTGCTGAGAGGCATGTTGAGCCCATTGAATATTTTTTTTTTGTCCCAAGTGATTGAATAATGACAAAAAAAAATAAAAAATTACAAAAAGTTGTCACTAAATGATATATTGCTCACACATGCCATGGTTATATGTGGAATTGCACCCCAAAATACATTCTGCTGCTTCTCCTGAGTACGGGGATACCACATGTGTGGGACTTTTTAGGAGCCTAGCCGCGTACGGGACCCCGGAAACCAAGCACCGCCTTCAGGATTTCTAAGGGTGTAAATTTTTGATTTCACTCCTCACTACCTATCACAGTTTTGAAGGCCATAAAATGCCAAAATAGCACAAAACCCCCCCAAATGACCCCATTTTAGAAAGTAGACACCCCAAGGAAATTGCTGAGAGGCCTGTTGAGCCCATTGAATATTTTTTTTTTGTCCCAAGTGATTGAATAATGACAAAAAAAATAAAAAAATTACAAAAAGTTGTCACTAAATGATATATTGCTCACACTTGCCATGGTTATATGTGGAATTGCACCCCAAAATACATTTTGCTGCTTCTCCTGAGTACGGGGATACCACATGTGTGGGACTTTTTAGGAGCCTAGCCGCGTACGGGACCCCGAAAACCAAGCACCGCCTTCAGGATTTCTAGGCACAAATTTTTGATTTCACTCCTCACTACCTATCACAGTTTCGAAGGCCATAAAATGCCAAAATAGCACAAAACCCCCCAAATGAGCCCATTTTGGAAAGTAGACACCCCAAGCTATTTGCTGAGAGGCATGGTGAGTATTTTACAGCTCTCATTTGTTTTTGAAAATGAAGAAAGAAAATTGTATTTTATTTTTTTCCAATTTTCAAAACTTTGTGACAAAAAGCGAGATCTGCAAAATACTCACAATACCTCTCAGCAAATAGCTTGGGGTGTCTACTTTCCAAAATTGGGTCATTTGGGGGGGGTTTTGTGCCATCTGGGCATTCCATGGCCTCCGAAACTGTGATAGGCAGTGAGAAGTGAAATCAAAAATTTACACCCTTAGAAAGCCTGAAGGCGGTGCTTGGTTTTTGGGGTCCCGTACGCGGCTAGGCTCCCAAAATGTCTCACACATGTGGTATCCCCGTACTCAGGAAAAGCAACAGAATTTATTTTGGGGTGTAATTCCACATATGCCCATGGCATGTTTGAGCAATATATCATTTAGTGACAACTTTGTGCAAAAAAACAAAAATATTTTTTATTTTTTCCGCAACTTGTGTCAACATATAAAATATTCCATGGACTCGACATGCCTCTCAGTATATAGCTTGGGGTGTCTACTTTCCAAAATGGGGTCATTTGGGGGGGTTTTGAACTGTTCTGGCATTTTATACACAACATTAGGAAGCTTACATCCACTCTTCTAACCACTTGAAGACAAAGCCCTTTTTGACACTTTTTGTTTACATGAAAAAAAAAATTTTTTGCAAGAAAATTATGTTGAACCCCCAAACATTATATATATTTTTAAAGCAAAGGCCCTACAGATTAAAATGGTGGGTGTTACATTTTTTTTTCTACACAGTATTTGCGCAGCGATTTTTCAAACGCATTTTTTTGGGAAAAAATACACTTTTTTTAATTTTAATGCACTAAAACACACTATATTGCCCAAATGTTTGATGAAATAAAAAAAGATGATCTTAGCCGAGTACATAGATACCAAACACGACATGCTTTAAAATTTCGCACAAACGCGCATTGGCGACAAACTACATACATTTTTAAAAGCCTTTAAAAGCCTTTACAGGTTACCCCGTTAGATTTACAGAGGAGGTCTACTGCTAGCGGTGATACCTCACATGCATGGTGCAATTGCTGTTTACATATGACGCCATACCGATGCTTGCGTTCGCCATTTGGCAAGAGCAGGGCAGGACAGGGGTGCTTTTTTATTTTTTATTATTTTTTTTTTAGTAATTTTGCTTTTTTATTTTATTTTTAAATTGTTCCTTCCATATTTAATTTTTTTTATCATTTTTATTGTTATCTCAGGGAATGTAAATATCCCCTATGATAGCAATAGGTAGTGACAGGTACTCTTTTTTTGAAAAAACTGGGGTCTTCTAGACCCTAGATCTTTCCTCTGCCCTCAAAGCATCTGACCACACCAAGATCGGTGTGATAAAATGCTTTCCCAATTTCCCAATGGCGCTTTTTATATCCGGGGGGGGGGGGACATTCCCTCCCACTGCTTGTAAAAGCAGTCCAGAGGCTAATTAGCCACTAGGATTGCTTTTACATGAAAGCCGGCCGCTGGCTGAAAAGAATGATACCAAGATGATACCTAAACCCGCAGGCATCATTCTGGTATAAACATTCAAAGTCCAGCAACATACCAGTACGTTGCTGGTCCTTGTTGGACATGTATTGTAATCTTTTTTTTTTCATGCAGCCAGTTGGCTGAACGAAAAAAGAGATTGATCGGTGGGTATGCCCACCATTAGAATACCGCCCTTCATCCACCCACTTCTAATGATGGGCATACATGCACCATTTATATATGCCGAAGCATGGGGGCATCCTCCCACAAAAAAGTTATGCCGCACACACATGGTCGGACTTTTCCACGGGCAAGACTCCGTCGGAATTTCGACCGTATGTACGCGGCATTAGGAGCAAAATTGCTCCTCTGCCCCTGCTGCCCCCATGCTTCGGCATATATGCTTTTTTTTTTTAACTGTGGTGGTGAAATCGCCTCCTACAGCACTGGAGTCGCAGGGATCAGGCATGTCTCTGCGAACGCTGCAGTTATGTGTGTTGTGTTTTGTAAGTGACAGTGATCGATCGATACTGCACTTGGGTGGCCTGGGCTGGACGGAGGGGCAAAACGCAGGTGCCAGCAGGTATCTGGGCTGATCCCGCTAACACTGCATTTTTGGGAACCCTAAACTGCTGGGGACGCTAGTATAGATCTGATCAGATCAGATATTGATCTGTTCAGATACTATACCACTAAGGGAGGTGTATGCTTCACGCGTGGGTGTTAGCGTTACTGGCACTAACGTGACGCTGCCTGGGGTGTGACGCAGACCCTCTCTGATGCTAAAATCTAATTGATATCACCCGCCTGGCGATCAGGGGGTTAAACCTTTATTGGGTTATATATACGGCGGGTGCAAGCAAACTAACTAACCAGCGTCACCCGTAACACTTATATGGTGATCACTGGTGAAAGGGTTAACTAGGGGCAATTAGGGGGTTAAAACCTTTATTAGATAATATATGGGGGTACCTGACGCTATAAAAACCTGCGGCGAACCTAAAAAAAATTACTGGCTACCGATCGGCATCACCGACACTAAGACAGCGATCAGAAAAACTATCGCTTAGCGACAGTGGTGATAGGGGGTGAAAGGGTTACCTGGGGGGCGATCAAGGGGGTTAAACCTTTATTAGATAATATATGGGGGTACCTGATGCTGTAAAAACCTGTGGCGAACCTAAAAAAAATTACTGGCTACCGATCGGCATCACCGACACTAAGACAGCGATCAGAAAAACTATCGCTTAGCAACGGTGGTGATAGGGGGTGAAAGGGTTACCTGGGGGGCGATCAAGGGGGTTAAACCTTTATTAGATAATATATGGGGGTACCTGACGCTATACAAACCTGCGGCGAACCTAAAAAATATTACTGGCTACCGATCGGCATCACCGACACTAAGACAGTGATCAGAAAAACGATTGCTTATCGACAGTGGTGATAGGGGGTGAAAGGGTTACCTGGGGGGCGATCAAGGGGGTTAAACCTTTATTAGATAATTTATGGGGGTACCTGACGCTATAAAAACCTGCGGCGAACCTAAAAAAAATTACTGGCTACCGATCTGCTTCACCGACGCTAAGACAGCGATCAGAAAAATGATCGCTTAGCGACAGTGGTGATAGGGGGTGAATGGGTTATCTGGGGGGTGATCAGGGGGTTAAACCTTTATTAGGGGGGGTTAGGGGGCTACACTGGACCTAAAACTAATGCCCCATACACACAATCGTTTTTCTTGTCATTTTTTTTCTTGCCGTTTTTCATGTCGTTTTTTTTCATGTTTCCTCTCAAGCCTGTCTTGCGTACACACGATCATTTTAAAAAATGATCAAGCAAAGCGCAGTGACGTATACCACGTACGACGGCACTATAAAGGGGAAGTTCCGCTCGAATGGCGCCACCCTTCATGTTAGTAAAGTTTGTTGAGCAACAATTCGCGCTTTTCAGCCTTGTGCTTTTCAGTCCGTTACTGCATGACGAATGTGCTATCTCCATTACGAACGCTAGTTTTACCAGAACGAGCGCTCCCGTCTCATACTTGATTCTGAGCATGCGCGTTTTTTTTCACGTCGTTAAAGCATACACACTATCGTTTTTCACGTCGTTAAAAAAAACGTCGTTAAAAATGCTCTGGAGCATACACACAATCATTTTTAATGGCCATTTTTAAAAATGGCATTTTTAACGGCATGAAAAACGATCGTGTGTATGGGGCATTAACTTTAGTGACACTTTTACAGTCACAAATGTCACTGATTGCAGTGATCAGTAAATAAATGGTCACTGCAATCAGTGACACTGTGACTGGGGGCTGGGGGGTTATCTGGGGGGTGATCTGGGGGGGGCCTGGGGCGGCGATTTGTGTGCCTATGTGTCCTGGTGTCAGTGTAGTGTTTTGTGCACTAACCTGGCATCTTCTCTTGTGCGGCGCTCGGTATATGTGAGCGCCGCATGAGAGATGACATCACTTCCTCCTGCTTCCTCTGCCTGTGTTTACATTACACGGACAGAGGAAGCATTTTCATTCGCTGGGAGCGATCGCGAGGGGGTGGCCGGAATCGAACGGCCGTCCCCTCATCTCGGATTGCTCCCCAACGAATACCGACCGCTCACTGTATAGGAGGGGGGTCCAATTGGACCCCTCAACTGTACAAAGGCAATCACGTACACTGTACGTGATTGTGCCTGTCGGTGCCATTCTGCCGACATACATATACAGTGAGCGGTCGTTAAGTGGTTAAGGACTCGTTCCCTGCTCCTCTTGCACAATTGCCACTTTTGATGAGAGGGAGAAGAGGGGAGAGAGAGAGGGAGAGGGGGCGGAGGGAGAGAGAGGGGGAGGGGGAGGGTGCAGGTACACAATTTTGACAGGTACCTGCTTCCCACTTCCGTTCCGAGTGCCGTGGGACCTTCCTCCCTTCTTCCTGCAGTCTTTTGGGACACTGACAGGTCCCAGAAGACTGCATCCACCAATCACGATGCGCATGAGCAGTAGGGTTGCCACCTCGCCTCTTTAAAACTGAACACCTATTAATTACACAGGTTCTGTGGCTGATTAAGGTGGTAATTAAACTCACTTGGTGCCTTATTTGGGTAAATTAGCCTCAGAACCTGTGTAATTCATATGTTTTAGGGTTTAAAGGGATGAGGTGGCAACCCTAATGAGCAGTGGGCACCCGGCTGTGAAGCCACAAGCTGTCACAGCCGGGTGCCCATAGTGAAGATGCCGGCCCCAGGGACTGAAGACAGCAGGTGAGACCGGCTGGGGTGAGCACACCGCTGGATCGTGGGACAGGTGAGTGGCTGTTTTTTAAAAGTCAGCAGCTAATGTTTTTGTAGCTGCTGACTTTTATTTTTTTACATGGGTGGCTGGAACTCCACTTTAAACTCACTTGGTGCCTTATCTGCATTTTGTTTGTATCATACTTACCTAGGTGGATGCAGCATTGGTCTGATGCTGCATCTGTCCCCCGGCGCCTCTAACACTGAGAGCCAAACGATCAAATGCCGCCGAGCGCTTTGTTCTCACAACTCCGTGAGCAAAGAGCTGTCAGTCACCGGCTCTCTGCTCTGCCCCCCCCTCCGCGCTCACTTGAGTGGAGGGGCGGGAGCGGCTCGCTGGCGGGCTGAGCCGGGTGCTGGTCCAGGCATGTGGGCGGATCCAGACTTTATGGTCGTGATAACGCCCGAGCCTGGACCGATTCTAGCCTTCTTTCTGCTGAAAACCGGTCACAGGAGTGCAAAAGAACTGCACTCCTGTGATCCACAGAAGTACAGCCAAACGAGCTTTGGCTGTACTTCTCCTTTAAATTAGCCTGAGGACCTGTGTAATGTATATGTGTTCAGGTTTGAAGGGATGAGATGGCAAACCCTAGTGTGGCACCATGAGAAGCTGCTTCCTATCAACCGATCCCGTGCCACGCTGCTTGAGTATAGACACAGACAGCACATCTCGGCCTCGTCCCCCACTTTCTCGTCACTGTTTTTATTCCCAGCAGCGGGAACCAATGGCTCCTGCTGCTTCAGCAAAGCTTGTGAGACTGGGGGTGAGGGGAGGGAAGAGCTGCAGACGGGCACAGCGCTGGATAGAATGAGGTACATTTTAGGAGTAGTGAGGGGGCGATACTTTTACCTTAAAGTAGATGCAAACACGGAAAAAAAAATGTAATTAAGGCTTGCACCTTGTACAGTATAGGATTTCATGTCATCTGTGCCCATTCTTGCCATGAAGAGTTAATCCAGCTCTGAGCAGTCCTCTTATCTTTTTTTCAGTGAGATAAAAACTGACACACAGAGAAATAGGAGTCAGTTCAGGATCCGCTGAGTTCCTTGTGCGCATGTGCGTGCCTGCGTGCGCCCAGAGCGCGCTGACAGATCCCTTACACTTCCTCTTACCTCCTGTTTTGGCAATGAGACAGGAAGTGAAGGTAAATATCCCCAATCGGACAAAGATGGCAACAAAAAAATAAACCTTATAGGGGTTACAAATTAAAGTTAAAATTAGGATTTTTTGTACTCACTGTAAAATCCTTTTCTCTGTTGGCCATGGACCGACACAGCCTTCTCAAGTCTTGACATGTGGGTTATGTTCCTGTCCTGTTCATAGGAGAGGACTAGGCAGAACATGTTAGATATTTAAACACATGTTACATTAATCAGAGTTGAACAGCCCCGCCCAGGGGGCGGTCCCTCCAGACATAACCCTCCGCCCTGCAGTCAGCAGCTCAGTTCGTAACAAGCAGTACAAACCTAAAAAGGAGGGGTGGGTGCTGTGTCCGTCCATGGACGACAGAGAAAACGGTTTCACGGTGAGTACAAAAAATCCTATTTTCTCTTTTCGTCTATGGACGGACACAGCCTTCTCAAGTCTTCACCCTTGCTGTGAGTGACAGATGATTTACATATCTCATGCAGGCGTGTGAGAGAGACATTCTGTGTACTTCAGATCCCCTCCTCCTTTCTACTTCATCTCTCCCAGGATTGGCTGCTCCACACCTCAGCATGATTGGGCATGCTGAAGTCATGTGGTGACTTTCCTGGGTTTTAACTGGATTTTAGTGATCATGGGGCATAATCCACGAGACCAGAAGAAGTTTAGTGTAAGAAATATCGATGCCTGGCCAAGGGGAGTGTAGAGGTGGGCGGGGAGTCTACTGACATCACGAATCCACCCACTGAGCTCTGGACAACAGACCCACCCACAGAATCTGCAGTTTTCTGGGTCTCATAACAGACAGAGGGGAGACATTTGACAGATAAGGATACATGCAGGAGGCATCTATGTCCTTATAGATAACCACTATGGCAGTAGTTTAGAAAGGATGAGAGTGAGTTTACATCCACTTTAGTGTGTTTGTGCCGGCGCCTCCCGGGCCTTTAAAAGGTTTTAGATACCGGGAGGTGGGGCGGGTGTTATGATTATGTGACTGGAGACTCAATTGGAGGACTCATCCCCGCCCATCAGTATTGCCGGATCGGCTGAAAGAAACTGGTACTGTGTGACTGTACTTTGACTTTGCAAAAGTTCTGGATCATCCAGTCCTGTGGTAGGGGATTGAGCAGAGACTATTTCTATTCTTCAAGTCTGTGGAAGAGACTATGACCGAGCACCGCACCGGCTGCTAGGTCAGTGAGAGAGGCCTATCCGGTGGTTGCTAGATCCAGGGCGGAACTGTTTGTCCTCTGGATCAAAAGAAGTACTGTACCCGTGATCCGCAAATACAAATTACCTGAATCTCCCCTGATCCTCAATCCCTCTAACTGACTTTGTTTAATAAAACCATTGGAAAAGAGACTTAAGCCTCGTACACACGGCCGAGATTCTCGTCGAAAAAAACATGTCGTTTTTTCGACGAGATTCTTGGACAAGAAACTTGTCCCGGCCGAGTGTACAGACGCTCGATTCAAAGAACCCGCGGTTCTTTGAATGGAGCGTACGCGGTGACGTCATCGACTACGACGAGCATGCGCTCGTCACATTCGATGCCGTCGCCGCCATCTTGGTATACCCTACGTATGCCTAGGAAGCTACCGCGCATGCGTCAAATTCATTTCGAACATGCGCGGGCTTCCGGGAGGACAGGTAAGTGTACACACACTCACTTTTCTCGTCGAGAAACATGCCGACGAGAATCACGACGAGAAAATGGAGAGCAGGTTCTCTATTTTCTCGTCGAGATTACTTGTCGGTTTTCTTGACGAGAAACCATACACACGAACGAATTTCTCGGCAAGACATCTCTGCCAGCAAGTTTCTTGCTGGTTCTTGCCGAGAAACTCGGTCGTGTGTACGAGGCCTATGTGTTGGTGCTGACATCTGTGAACAACTCTACAATGGGACCCCTATGACGGACACGGTGGAACAGTAAGGTAACGGCAAAGGCCCAAAATTAAACCAGCAGCTCCTGCGGGGGTAGTGCTACACAAGGATCAGCTTTTATTTATTTATATAAAACCTTTATCCTAAAAGGAAAAAAAAAACTTGCTGTAACTGCTCATGTAACTGCAGTGTTATGCTAAAGTTTGGCTTTAATTTGTTAGTGTTTCAAAAATTTCTAGTACATCTAACACTCCCCTTCCTCTAGACTGCCAATGCTGCTGTCCAATGTGCCCCCTGTGTTCCTTTATCCAGAGTGAGGGCACTCTAATACAAGAGGTGTGTTACTGGCCAGATCACCAGTTGAAAACAGAGGGGAAAAAAAGAAAAAGAAAACAAATGCAGCCACCACATCTAATGATTGATAATCTGCAATATATTACATGTGTGGCTTTGAGTTTAATACTGCTTTAATACAAGCAATGCATTAAGGCAGTGGCGGCTGGTGCTTTTTTTTCTTGGGGGGGGGGGTGGCCCGCAGCCCCCCAACCACCCACCCCCCCCCCTGCCTGCTCAGTCGATCGATCAATCGCCGCTTCACTCGCCGGCACCAGCCAGGCCCCCAGCCAGCCCCGCACTTACCCCATCCAGGTCGTGGCTTTCCATTTCCAAGATGCCTGCACTTGGTGTCTGCCAGCACTTATTGTACTTCTGCATGGGGGAACCCCTCTAAATGAATAGCAATACACAGACTGCCATGCATTATTGTGTTTTACCATGCATTACCGCCTGCAATGCAATAATGCCAAACCAGCCTTAAAGCATAGCTCCCAACTGTCCCTGATTTGGAGCAATGTCCCTCTGTCCCTCATTCCTCCTCATTTGTCCCTCATTTTGGTCTGATCTATATAGATGTATTTAAAATGCACTTTTTATCTATCAAAAAGTTTTTTCCAGCTCTAAACCCTTCATCTGATTTCTAAATTGCTGCATTTGTAAATTCCAAAATCCAATATAAAGGAATAGTAGTGGTTAAAAAAAACACTTGGGGGTTTATCCAATCTTGTTTTTTATACAATTCTTCTTTAAGGGGGCGTGGCAAGGGGTATGTCCTATGTCTGCATACTTTTGCTGATAGGTGTCCCTCATTCCCATCTCAAAAAGTTGGGAGGTATACTTAAAGTGGTTGTAAATCCTGAAATGAACAAAGCATATCCTTCTATAGTGGGTACTTGCCTCAACCCGAGTGTGATTTCTGTCTCCTCTCTCATTTCTCTACTATCTGCATGAGTCACTTCTGTCTATGCCGACACCAAGCAAACCCATGAGATGGCCCCACCTCCTTCAGTATGCAAGAGGTGTTTGGCAGCCTCTGCTGTGCATGTTTCCCTATGAGACCGTGTAGAGGTGGGTGTTTCCTTTCCCTTCACTCAGATCTCAGTTTACACTCAGCTCCCTTCTCTATGCTATATGCTTGCATATGCCCGTATGCTATACTTGTGTTTACAATAGCACTTGTGCGTACCCACCTACAGCCACACACAGCCATTCATGTCTATGAGCTGCTGAACACAGGTATGGGAGAAACACCATCCTTCATTTTGAACAGGCTTAGTCGCCCATGTGCAAGAACCCTTATGGTGCATATATTCAAAACTCTAGACCATTGCAATGTCAAAACACCACTCTTCTCTTGATAATTTCATAAAGTTTCATGCTAAAATTTTGGCTCATCCATTATGTGGTAAGTTTATGTTTCAGAAAATAGAACAAAAGTATTGCATGTGAGCTGTCACCCGCTGTCATGAACATATCAAGCTACTGCTGTCAAATTCAGTGACATTAGTCACCTGACTTCATAATTACCTCAATGAAAATTTAACTTCAAATACTGTTATTACTGCCATTACCAGGGTCGTTTTCATTTTTATCTCCTATGGCAAAAAAAGGAGTAATAAAATAAGACAGAAAGGTTCATAGATAAGATACAGTCATAGAGAATTGAAGTACAATATTCCTATTTTGAGATCATGGATAATAACAGACCACAAATACAAAGACGGCTTTCAGACCTAATCATGTGCGATTCCCAAACCTTATGTAGCGGGTGTCAACATTTAGGGGGTGTGTCGGGGCGGTAGCATGGCCCAGATGCACTAATTATTAGGGATTTATGGCCATTTTTGTTCGTGGAAGATAATAATGGTGTTCAGTTTCCTGCGGCCCCTGGGTGGCGCTGCCGCCTTGGGCTGGGGTTGAACCATCATTGTAGGTCCGTGCCCTTTGTGTCCTCTTGCGGCAGTAGTACAGCGGGCGGGGAACCCAATGTGCCTGCTGGGAGAGGGTATAAAGGGGGCGGACATCTTGCGCACGAGGTCCGAGCCCCAGGCACCTTCAGCCTGGGAGCTGCTGTCCTGTTCGTCTGCGCCCGGGTGCCCTCGGCCTGGGCACGGGGAAGTTCGAGTTCCATCCCAGGCACCTTAAGCCTGGGGTAGGTACTAGCAAAGGCCTGGGGCCCAGTACCTTCGACTGGGTCCCGCATGGGAGAAGATACCTAGGGGCCCACCGAGTGAGGGGACCCGAACCAGGGAGGTGACCTGGCCTGAAGATCCAGTGCAGCATTGGCTGGTGACAGTGCAGGCCTCTGGGGACCGTCCGGGATGGATCATCTCCCTAACAGGGGTCATCATTAGAAGGTAGTCCACGTTCTATGGTCTTTGCAGAGACCCAACTACAATCAGGTCGGTGGTAGAGACCTATCCAAAGGTCTGTGGCAGGGACCTCATCGTTCACCCGGTCTGTGGCAGGGACCAACCAAAGGTCGGTGGCAGCGACCGTGCGCCAAATGTTGTTGTGAACTCCTAACAGCTTCTCTGATCTGAAAGGATTGTGCCTGAACCCTCACCCCACCAAGTTGTGTTTGTATCAACCTGTCTGCTTGTAAAGAGGCATATTTATCTCTGCGGAAATTAATATAGAAGTTGTACTGTCACCTGGTGTGGGCTTACTTTTCTGGGAGCAAAGTGTTCTACATTCATCTATCCACCTGCAAGCGGAGAAGTGGAAGCTCCGGACCGGGACACAGACCCGAAGGTAAAGATTTTAGCTCAAACCTCTACACATACAGGAGGTGCGAGCTGTTGGTGCACCTCACCCATCTCCCTGGTTCCCCTAGACGAGTAAGCCAGCCAGTGGCGGTGCGTTCATAGAGGGCACCGGAGCGCCGCCCCCTCTCGCTCCCGCACCGCCACTGAAAGACAATACACAGATTCATGCATTGCATGAATCTGTGTATTGTCACCGCTGCCGCGCTGCCTACTATACATATGGCCGGCCTCCTGGTGAGCGCCGGCCATATGAATTAGAGCGGCGGCCGGCGGTGGGTGTAACTTGGAAGTGCCTATCAGAGCCAGCGGCTCTGATAGGCTTTCCGAATACAGCTCTCACGCTGTATTCAGCTTCCAAAAACTCCTCCCAGGTACGCACTGGGGTGCGTTCCTGGGAGAAGACTGTGGGGAGGTTTCAGCCAATCAGGTTCACCGGATCTGGTTACCGGTAACCTGATTGGCTGAAGCGACATCGAGGGCGGGAGAAGACATCGAGGACGGCGCGGACCGAGGAAGGTAAGTGCAGGGCTGGGGGGGAACAGGCTGCATTTGGGGGACAAACTGGCTGAATATGGGGGACAAACTGGCTGAATATGGGGGACAAACTGGCTGAATATGGGGCACAAACTGGCTGCATTTGGGGGGAACTGGCTGTATATGGGGGACAAACTGGCTGAATATGGGGGACAAACTGGCTGAATATGGGGGACAAACTGGCTGAATATGGGGCACAAACTGGCTGCATTTGGGGGGAACTGGCTGTATATGGGGGACAAACTGGCTGAATATGGGGGACAAACTGGCTGAATATGGGGGGAACTGGCTGAATATGGGGGACAAACTGGCTGAATATGGGGGGAACTGGCTGAATATGGGGGACAAACTGGCTGAATATGGGGGGAACTGGCTGTATATGGGGGACAAACTGGCTGAATATGGGGGACAAACTGGCTGAATATGGGGGGAACTGGCTGAATATGGGGGACAAACTGGCTGAATATGGGGGGAACTGGCTGTATATGGGGGACAAACTGGCTGAATATGGGGGACAAACTGGCTGAATATGGGGGACAAACTGGCTGAATATGGGGGGAACTGGCTGTATATGGGGGACAAACTGGCTGAATATGGGGGGAACTGGCTGTATATGGCGGACATGCTGGCTGCATTTAGGAGGAACTGGCTGTATATGGGGGACAAACTGGCTGCATTTGGGGAGAACTGGCTGTATATGGGGACACGCTGGCTGCATTTGGGGGGAACTGGCTGTATATGGGGGACAAACTGGCTGCATTTGGGGGGAACTGGCTGTATATGGGGGACAAACTGGCTGCATTTGGGGGGAACTGGCTGTATATGGGGGACAAACTGGCTGCATTTGGGGGGAACTGGCTGTATATGGGGACAAACTGGCTGTATATGGGGGCACACTGGCTATATATATGGGGACACACTGGCTGTATATGGGGGCACACTGGCTATATATATGGGGACAAACTGGCTGTATATGGGGGCACACTGGCTATATATATATGGGGGCACACTGGCTGTATATGGGGGCACACTGGCTGTATATGGGGGCACACTGGCTGTAAATGGGGGCACACTGGCTGTATATATGGGGGCACACTGGTTATATATATATGGGGGCACACTGGCTGTATATGGAAACAAACTGGCTGTATTTGAGGGGGCAAACTGGTGGCGTTTGGGCACAGTGGCTGCGTTTAATGGGCACAGTGGCGGCAATTGATTTTTTTTTTCAGTTTGTTTGCGCCCCCCCCAAAATTTTGAGCACCAGCCGCCACTGAAGCCAGCCGCAAAAGAAGAAGGGAGAAAGCGGGTGAGGCCGCTACACTTGGAAATAAAGAGTCCAAAGTCAAGTTACCGGCATCTGGAAATTAAGATACTGAAATCGCATGACATACGTGAGCATGACCTGCAGTTTGCCTGTTCTGTTTGTATTTGCCTACCTTTACGTGGCTTTCTACTTAAAAAGATTATTTTGGTTGCAAAAATGTGTGCTTGTATAACTTGGCAGGTCCTGTAGATATTACATAGGTGGTTAAAGTGATACTAAAGACTATTTTTTTTTAGTTAAAAATAACAAACATGTCTATACGGGCTGTGTAATGGTTTTGCACAGAGCAGCCCAGATCCTCCTCTTCTCGGGTCCCTCTTCTGTGCTCCTGGCCCCTCCCTCCTGTTGAGTGCCCCCTCAGCCAGCAGCTTGCTATGGGGGCACCCGAGCCAAGCTCCCTGTGTCCATTCAGACATGGAGCCACCGCCTGGCCCCGCCCCTTTCTTTCCTCATTGGCTCACTGACCTTGATTGACAGCAGCAGGAGCCAATGGCGCCGTGCTGTCTCAGACAATGAGGGGGTCGAGTCCCAGGCAGTCGAGTCTCTCGTGCAACATTGCTGTATAGGGATGGGCTTAGGTTAGAATTAGGGGGGTTGATTGGAGCTGCTGCACACAGAAGGGTTTTTATCTTAAAGCGAAGTTCCGCCAACCCCCCCCCAGCAAAAAAATTAAAGTCAGCAGCTACACATACTGTAGCTGCTGACTTTTAATATTAGGACACTTACCTGTCCTGGAATCCAGCGATGTCGGCACTCTGGCCAATGTTTCCATCGGCTCTCGGGTGCTGCCGCCGTCATTGCCTGTAAAAAACCGGCAGTGAAGCCTTGCAGCTTCACAGCCGGTTTCCTACTGCGCATGTGCGAAGCACGCTGCGCTTTCTGAATGGCCCGGCCGTGGGGGGGGGGGGGGGAGTAGGGGGGCCGAATTTCCAAAGGATCTCGCTGAGGCGCGATCTCCCAAAAAGTGGGGATGGGTACCTGTCAAAAACAGGTACCCACTCCCCCCCCGACAGGTGCCAAACGTGGCACCGTAGGGGGGGGGGGGAGGCAGATAAGTGGAATTTCCACTTTTGGGTGAAACTCCACTTTAATGCATACAATGCATTAAAGAGGAACTGCAGTCTGCTCACATAATTTGTAATAAAAACATCTTTGCCATTCTGAAGCTTCCCTCCAACCACTTTGCATATTATTTTATATATACTGTAATTCTGTACTTGCCAAATATGCTGCAGAAATCTCCCTCCACTGAGTCTGGCTGCAACCATTTTAACTGTGGGCAGCTAAAGCTGCTGCCTGTTTACTTCCTGGATTTACACAGACACACAGAGGCACACCTCCAGATCTGCAGCTCTCATTGGCCCTCATATGACTCCTCCCTCCCTTCCTGGCAAACTCTCACGAGAGTGAGTGAGAGAGAGAGCTGTGCATGATGCCATAAGCCTAGGCTAATGAACAGACAAGAAACAGGAAGTGGGCTGTATAAGGTATTTACTGGCAGAAAAAAAAATGTTTTACTATCCAAAGCTAAAACTACAAGGGCAAAAGATTTAATAGATAGAAATTTGAAAATAGACTGAAGGTCTACTTTAAGATAAAAATCCTTCGGCCTTATTAAACACTTTAAGGAATTATTCACATGGGCATACCGATCTGTACACCCATGTGAAGGGGCATCTTTACTTGTGTGGGATGCAAAAGTCTTCTGTGCATCCATGATGTGTAGTCAGTCCCATTCACTGTCTGCGTTCAGGGCCACACACCCACACCTGCAATATCAAATTGGGACCAGCGGCTGTGCACCTCTTGGACGGCACCATTAATGGAAGGATTTACCTGAGACCTTGGTGGGATAATCTATAGTTACATATAAAGTCGTTAAGGTTGAAAAAATACACCAGTCCATCCAGTTCAACCTGTGGTGTGTGTGTGCATGCGTTTATGTCAATAGTAAATCATATACCCCTGTATGTTGTGATGGTTAAGATGCCCATCTACATTTATTATGACCTAGGAGAATGCAGCACTGATCCCAGTTGCAACTGTCCCCCACCGGCTCTCTGTCTTCAGGCTGCAGGGAGCTGGTGACTGTCAGTCTCCGGATCTCTGTTCTGCCCCTCCATCGCTCACTGGAGCACCGGGTTGTGGAGAATGGCAACTCGCTGAGAGGCTGAGCCAGCTGCCAGTCCAGGCATCTAAGTGGATTCTGATCATATGGTCAGGATCTTTTCAGAGCCTGAGCCAGCTCAGTGACGTCAGCCGGCAGCAGGCTTCAGCCCGCTGTCTGCTGAAAACGAGTCACAGAAGTGCAGAACAAACTGCAAACCCAGGAGAAGTACAGCCAAAATATCTTTGGCTATACTTCTCCTTTAATGCAGGAAAAGCATTAGGTAAAAAATGTTTAGGCTTTAGAACCACTTTAAGTCAAATTGCGCAGCTTCAAACATCAAAGGGTTAACAATATTCCTCAAATACTGGAATACTAATTGGACATGGTGAGGGTGCAACATTATGCAACTGATATACTTTATTATGGAAAGGTTAAAGATTAAAGGTGAATTCCAGGTAGGAATATTTTTGCATGGACCTATGTATTGTGACAGGGTGAGCCTATGCCACGGTCTAAAATGGCAGTCTAGACTAGATTTTGGAGAAAACAAGCACATTAGGTGCTGCAGGTGTGTGCTGCCTTCATATTAGTGCAAGAGTTAAAGTGTTACTAAACCCAGGACTCTGCATTCACTATATCTGGCCTCCCACAGTACACAGAACATGGAAGTGCAATTATTTTTGTAAATATAAACTGCTAAATACCTTTTCTCATCAGCAGTATATAGCAGTCTTGTGACTTCTATCAGTGTCTGGTTAAAGCTTGTAGGAGGAGTTTTTATGCTCTCCTGATTGTCCTATGAGGCTTCAGGATCCCTGACCCTCTGTCTGAGCAGTGCTGATTGGCTCTGTGCTGATCACATCCACTCTCCCAAGAAAGGAAAAAAAACTTTCTAGAAATACACACCAAACTGAGCATGTGCAGCTTACCCCTAAGGCTCTGTTCTATCAGCAGATATATTGGGGACTGTGGAAAAAGGGGAGGATCAGAGAAGACAGGATAAAACAGCCTTTTTACACAATGGGTTGTAGTACCCTCCAATCCCAGAGGACACCATTTTTGGGGAAATGCGTCGGGCAGAGTGTGCCAGCAGGACGGGAGACGCCGCGCCTACCGTGTTTTACGTTTGATGCCTTTTATATACTGCAACTCTTGTTTTTAATAAAAGTAAATCTGGCTTTGCTGCACTATGAGTTTTTCCCTGCTTATCTTCCATACAGTGGGGCAAAAAAGTATTTAGTCAGCCACCAATTGTGCAAGTTCTCCCACTTAAAAAGATGAGAGAGGCCTGTAATTGTCATCATAGGTATACCTCAAATATGAGAGAAAGAATGTGGAAACAAATCCAGGCAATCACATTGTCTGATTTGGAAAGAGTTTTTTTTGCAAATTATGGTGGAAAATAAGTATTTGGTCAATATCAAAAGTTCATCTCAATACTTTGTTATATATCCTTTGTTGGCAATGACAGAGGTCAAACGTGTTCTGTAAGTCTTCACAAGGTTGTCACACACTGTTGCTGGTATGTTGGCCCATTCCTCCATGCAGATCTCCTCTAGAGCAGTGATGTTTTGGGGCTGTCGCTGGGCAACACAGACTTTCAACTCCCTCCAAAGGTTTTCTATGGGGTTGAGATCTGGAGACTGGCTAGGCCACTCCAGGACCTTGAAATGCTTCTTACGAAGCCACTCCTTCGTTGCCCGGGCGGTGTGTTTGGGATCATTGTCATCCTGAAAGACCCAGCCACGTTTCATCTTTAATGCCCTTGCTGATAGGAGGAGGTTTGCACTCAAAATCTCACGATACATGGCCCCATTCATTCTTTCATGTACACGGATCAGTCGTTCTGTTCCCTTTGCAGAGAAACAGCCCCAAAGCATGATGTTGCCACCTCCATGCTTCACAGTAGGTATGGTGTTCTTTGGTTGCAACTCAGCATTCTCTCTCCTCCAAACACGACGAGTTGTGTTTCTACCAAACAGTTCTACTTTAGTTTCATCTGACCATATGACATTCTCCCAATCTTCTTCTGGATCATCCAAATGCTCTCTAGCAAACCTCAGACGGGCCCGGACATGTACTGGCTTAAGCAGGGGGACACGTCTGGCACTGCAGGCTCTGTGTCCCTGGTGGCGTAGTGTGTTACTGATGGTAGCCTTTGTTACGTTGGTCCCAGCTTTCTGCAGGTCATTCACTAGGTCCCCCCGTGTGGTTCTGGGATTTTTGCTCACCGTTCTTGTGATCATTTTGACCCCACGGGGTGAGATCTTGCGTGGAGCCCCAGATCGAGGGAAATTATCAGTGGTCTTGTATGTCTTCCATTTTCTAATTATTGCTCCCACAGTTGATTTCTTCACAACAAGTTGCTTGCCTATTGCAGATTCAGTCTTCCCAGCCTGGTGCAGGTCTACAATTTTGTTTCTGGTGTCCTTCGACAGCTCTTTGGTCTTCAACATAGTGGAGTTTGGAGTGTGACTGTTTGAGGTTGTGGACAGGTGTCTTTTATACTGATAACAAGTTCAAACAGGTGCCATTAATACAGGTAATGAGTGGAGGACAGAGGAGCCTCTTAACCACTTGCCGCCCGCCCTATTACAGAATGACAGTGGCAAAGTGGTTTCAATATCCTGACCGGACGTCATATGACGTCGGCAGGATAACAAGCCGCTGCGCGCCCCCAGGGCGCGCATCACGGCGATCGTTGTTGCGGGGTGTCAGTCTGACACCCCACAACACCGATCTAGGTAAAGAGTCTCTGACGGAGACTCTTTACCACGTGATCAGCCATGTCCAATCACGGCTGAGCACGATGTAAACAAGAAGAGCCGGTGATCGGCTTTTCCTCACTCACGTCTGTCAGACGCGAGTAGAGGAGAGCCGATCGGCTGCTCCTCTGACAGGGGGGGGTTTGTGCTGATCGATTATCAGCGCAGCCCACACTGGACCACCAGGGATGCCACCAGACCACCAGGGATGCTAATCAGTGCCCCTAATGGATGCCAATCAGTGCCCACAATGGATGCCAATCAGTGCCCACAATGAGCATCACTGATTGGCAGGCATTATTGTTTGGCACTGATTGGCATCCATCATTACAGTACATCAGTGCCGCCTATCAGTGCCCATCCATGCCCATCTGTGCCATGTATCAGTGCCCATCCATGTCGCCTATCAGTGCCCATCCGTGTTGCCTATCCGTGCCCATCCGTGCTGCCTATCCGTGCCCATCCGTGCCACCTATCCGTGCCCATCCGTGCCGCCTATCCGTTCCACCTATCCGTGCCCATCTATGCCGCCTATCTGTGCCCATCCATGCTGCATATCAGTGCCACTTATCAGTGCCGCATATTAGTGCCCATCATCAGTGCCCATCAGTGCCACCTCATCAGTGCCACCTCATTGGTGCCACCTCATCGGTGCCCGTCAGTGCAGCCCCATTAGTGAAGGAGAAAACTTACTTATTTACAAAGTTTTGTAACTGAAACAAAAAACATTTTTTTTTCAACATTTTCGGTCTTTTTTATTTTTTTTTAGCAGAAAATAAAAATCCCAGAGGTGATCAAATACCACCAAAAGAAAGCTCTATTTGTGGGAACAAAATGATAAAAATTTAGTTTGGGTACAGTGTAGCATGACCGCGCAATTGTCATTCAAAATGCAACAGCGCTGAAAGCTGAAAATTGGTCTGGGCAGGAAGGTGTATAAGTGCCCAGTATGGAAGTGGTTAAAGAAGAAGATGCAGGTCTGTGAGCGCCAGAAATCTTGCTTGTTTGTAGGTGACCAAATACTTATTTTCCACCATAATTTGCAAAAAAAAATCTTTCCAAATCAGACAATGTGATTGTCTGGATTTGTTTCCACTTTCCACATTTTGTCTCTCATAGTTGAGGTATACCCAGGACCGATCCGCCCTATACGCGGACTACGCAAGCAACCGCCGCCGCCAGAGGTCCTCGGCTGGCGGAGATAATGTCTCCGCCGGCCGCCATTTTCCCGAATACCAGGATGAGAAGAAGGGAGGGATCCTGCCGAAATAGCGCTGCAGCGCCGCCCACCCCCGCCCCCGGTCTGTCTGTCATCTGAGACTGTGACCTGTGGGGGGAAAGGGGTGGGCGGTGCCGCAGCTCACTGTAGCCGGCCGGCTCCGCCTCCACCTCTAATTTGTTCCCCCTCGCCGCTGCTGAGCTATAGAAGGGCTCAAAGGGGGGGGGGGGAGGCGTGCTCCTAACTTGCTGAGTGTTACTATCTCCTGAGGTCCGTCTCTCTCATCCTCTCTGTCAGCCGCCCCCCCCCTCCTCAATGTCAGCTGCCCCCCCTCCTCAATGTCAGCCGCCCCCCCTCCTCAATGTCAGCCCCCCTCCTCAGTGTCAGCCGCCCCCCTCCTCAATGTCAGCCCCCCCTCCTCAGTGTCAGCCGCCCCCCCTCATCAATGTCAGCCGCCCCCCCTCCTCCTCAATGTCAGCCGTCCCCCCTCCTCAGTGTCAGCCGCCCCCTCCTCCTCAATGTCAGCCGCCCCCCCCTTCCTCAATGTCAGCTGCCCCCCCCTCCTCAATGTCAGCCGCCCCCCCCTCCTCAATGTCAGCCGCCCCCCCTCCTCAATGTCAGCCCCCCTCCTCAGTGTCAGCCGCCCCCCTCCTCAATGTCAGCCCCCCCTCCTCAGTGTCAGCCGCCCCCCCTCCTCAATGTCAGCCGCCCCCCCTCCTCCTCAATGTCAGCCGTCCCCCCTCCTCAGTGTCAGCCGCCCCCCCTCCCCAATGTCAGCCGCCCCCTCCTCAATGTCAGCCGCCCCCCCTCCTCAGTGTCAGCCGCCCCCTCCTCCTCAATGTCAGCCGCCCCCCCCTTCCTCAATGTCAGCCGCCCCCCCCTCCTCAATGTCAGCCTCCCCCTCCTCAATGTCAGCCTCCCCCCTCCTCAATGTCAGCCTCCCCCCCTCCTCAATGTCAGCCGCCCCCCCTCCTCAGTGTCAGCCGCCCCCCTCCTCAGTGTCAGCCGCCCCCGCTCCTCAGTGTCAGCCACCCCCCCTCCTCAGTGTCAGCCTCCCCCCCTCCTCAATGTCAGCCGCCCCCCCTCCTCAATGTCAGCCGCCCCCCCTCCTCAATGTCAGCCGCCCCCCCTCCTCAATGTCAGCCGCCCCCGCTCCTCAGTGTCAGCCACCCCCCCCTCCTCAGTGTCAGCCGCCCCCCCTCCTCAATGTCAGCCGCCCCCCCCCTCCTCAATGTCAGCCGCCCCCCCTCCTCAATGTCAGCCGCCCCCCTCCTCAGTGTCAGCCGCCCCCCCCTCCTCAATGTCAGCTGCCCCCCCACCTCCATGTCAGCCGCCCCCCCCCTCCATGTCAGCCGCCCCCCCCTCCATGTCAGCCGCCCCCCCTCTTCAATGTCAGCCGCCCCCCCTCTCTTCAATGTCAGCCGCCCCCCCCTCTTCAATGTCAGCCGCCCCCCCCTCTTCAATGTCAGCCGCCCCCCCCTCCTCAATGTCAGCTGCCCCCCCCTCCTCAATGTCAGCCGCCCCCCTCTTCTCTGTCATCTCTCTCCTGCCTGCCTTCACTCTGGGACACAGCAAATGGCAATCTGCTACATGTGGCAGGTGAAGTGGCAAGTGACAATCCGCAATGTGTGGCAAGTGACGTTGTGGCAAGTGACAAAACGCAATGTGTGACGTCATAGCAAGTGACAATCCGCAACGTGTGGCAAGTGGCAATCCGCTACATGTGGCAGGTGAAGTGGCAAGTGACAATCCGCAACGTGTGGCAAGTGACAATCCGCTACATGTGGCAGGTGAAGTGGCAAGTGACAATCCGCAATGTGTGGCAAGTGACAAAACGCAATGTGTGACGTTGTGGCAAGTGACAATCCGCAACGTGTGGCAAGTGACAACCCGCAATGTGTGGCAGGTGGCGTTGTGGCAAGTGACAATCCGCAACATGTGGCAAGTGACAATCCGCATCTGGTGGCAGGTGACGTTGGCAAGAGACACGCTCAGGCTCCCACTGATTCTGCATTATGGTGAGTTGAACTATTTTATATATTATATAACAATGTAATAATAGAAATGATGCACTTCACTAATTTTGTTTTGCGATACGGCACTGCGTCGACTTAACTGACAATTGTGCGGTCGTGCGACGGTGTACTCAAACAAAATTTACGTCCTTTTTTCCCCACAAATAGAGCTTTCTGTTGGTGGTATTTCTATATCAGTTTAGGCCAATATGTATTCTTCTACATATGTTTGGTAAAAAAAAAAAATGCAATAAGTGTTTATTGATTAGTTTGCACAAAGGTTATAGCGTCTACAAAATAGGGGATAGACTTATGGCATTTTTATTAATATTTTTTTTTTACTAGTAATGGCAGCGATCTGCGATTTTCAGTGAGGCTGTGACATTGCGGTGAACAGATCGAACGCTTTTGACACATTTTTGGGACCAGTGACATTTATACAGCGATTTGTGCTATAAAAATGCACTGATTACTGTGTAAATGTCACTGGCAGGAAAGGGGTTAAATGTGTTCCCTGGGAGGTGTTTCTAACTGGGGGGATGGGACTGACTGAAGGAGGAGAGAGATCTCTGTTCCTAATCACTAGGAACAGCAGATCTGTCTCTCCTCCCCTGTCAGAATGGGGATCTGCCTGTTTACATTGACAGATCCCCGTTCTGGATCTCTGTGGAGCGATCGCGGGTGGCCGGCTGACATTGCGGCCACACACAGGTCCTTTTAGACTCCTATATACATGTATGGAGCCATGACAGGTCCTCTTTATACTTCTACATACACGTATAGTGCCATGACCGCTATACTCCTATACATGAATAAAGCCATGACAGGTTCTCTTTATTTTCCTACATACATGTATAGAGCCATGACAGGTCCTCTTTATACTCCTATACATGAATAGAGCCATGACAGGTCCTCTTTATTTTCCTACATACATGTATAGAGCCATGACAGGTCCTCTTTCTACTCCTATACATGAATATAGCCATGACAAGTCCTCTTTATACAGCTACATGCATGTATAGAGCCATGAGAGATCCTCTTAAGTTATCATGATATAAAATTATATCCTTTTGGTGGGCGTTATTTTTTTTTTTTTGGGGGGCAGCATTTAATTCTTGGTACCAGGCAGCACAATGTTATAGGCCGGCACTGGGGGGGGGACACCTGAAATGTAAGGAAGCACTCCGCTGGCTGGGGACACCTGAGATGTAAGGAAGCACTCCGCTGGCTGGGGACACCTGAGATGTAAAGAGGCACTCCGCTGGGGACACCTGAAATGTAAGGAGGCACTCCGCTGGCTGGGGACACCTGAGATCTAAGGAGGCACTCCGCTGGGGACACCTGAGATGTAAGGAGGCACTCCGCTGGCTGGGGACACCTGAGATGTAAGGAGGCACTCCGCTGGGGACACCTGACATGTAAGGAGGCACTCCGCTGGGGACACCTGAGATGTAAGGAGGCACTCCGCTGGGGACACCTGAAATGTAAGGAGGCACTCCACTGGCTGGGGACACCTGAAATGTAAGGAGGCACTCCGCTGGCTGGGGACAGTGACATCAGTGCTCCCACTGATTCTGCATTATGGTGAGTTGAATGATTTCATTTTATATTACAAAGTAATAATAGAAATAATGCGCTTTAATCACCCTGACACCATAACAACCATGGTGCCGGGATGATGGAATTGCTAACACCAGGTGTTTGGAGAATCTTGATCTGCTGATTGTTAAACTTTCTGGAATACTCATATTTCTATTGCGGTGTAGGATCTGGGCCTGCTGTCCCTCCATCCCTCTTTTTTTCTCTCTCTCTCTCTCTCTCTCTCTCTCCTTGTTTCTCCCTCGTTCATCTCAGACTCTAACCACACCCCTTTGAGTCACGCCCCTTTAAGCCACGTTCAATATTACGGTTAAACAACGCCCATTATTCACGGGTCAGGTAGAGGGCCCCTTTGCAGAATTTTGCTTAGGGCCCCAGGGAGGTCAGGATTGGCACTGGGTATACCTATGATGACAATTACAGGCCTCTCTCATCTTTTTAAGTGGGAGAACTTGCACAATTGGTGGCTGACTAAATACTTTTTTGCCCCACTGTATGTGATCCCATGGAGAGAGAGCTTATGATGTAAGGGCCAGTTCTCAATTAGTCCATTGCAGTCTACTGAGGAAGCCTACTGTCACAATTTTGGCTTTGTATGGGAGCTTTTCACCTGCAGATGGATTTCAAGCTCTTTTGATCCCTGCAATTCGGGATCAATACTGTTTGGTAAGCGGCCATCTGTTTTTTGAAGGAGCACTTTTTGAGCACTTCAGCACGTTTCAATGACTTTTTTCAGCACTGAGCACTTTTATCACAATTGCTTATACAAGGACTTTTTAAATAAGAGACTTTTTATGATCTTTTTTTATATCAACTGAATTTATTTGTACACTTTCAATTTATTAACTGCCTGATTTGCATTATTGCTTTTTTGCACAATGTTTTGATTTTGTGGTTCACATACTGCTTAATTTGCAAGTTTTTTTGCATATTTTTCGCAGAGTTCACAGATTTATGTAGCTTAGCATTGACTTGATTATTTATTGCATGATTTAAAGGGCCAGCTTACAAATTTTTGTTTTAGATTTGGTATTGGCCCAGTTACATAAGTTGCAGCAGTCCAGAATATATTTATTTCGAGCTAAGCGCAAGAATTTTCTTATAAAGTGAAAGTAAACACATTGATTTTTACAGTTTCAAAAACAGTTACCTTCCGGGCATGCAGGGATGCTAATTGTAAGATTGGTTGTGCTCTCAACCAAACTGGTAAACCATCCAATGGCTGGTGTCATAAACTTATTACATGTGCAGCATCATGGCAGTTGAAGATTAACCTGTTGCTGACCATCCCACGTACAAATGCTGGTCCTCACACATCGATTGTCTTTAATTATGTCAGCTGGTATCCATAAACAAGCCATTGCAGAAACACGTCCTTTTAACATTATAGCGAAAGAGCTGTTTCATTGACTTTCCTGTATCAGTGTTTTTAAGGAAATTTTGATAGACCAAGAAACCCCTTTTACGTGTAGCGGGGTGTTCCCCTTTAATTAGAGACAGGAAATTCCAGAGAGAGGGGAGTCGGGAGGAAGGAAGAGAGAGACGTTTTTTTCTTAATAGAAGGAGAGGACAGAACTACTGCTCCCAGAAGCCCACTGGCTCACAGGATGTTTTGGGTTATGCCCCAGAGACTCATGGGGGAGGTGATATAAGGAGGGGGGAGGCCTAGCTCTCTCTCTTTTTGGACACGGGACAGCTGAGACTGATCCACCTGTGTGGAGCTGTGCTGTGTGAGGGCCTGAAGCCTGGGGACTTCTTACAGCGAACCAAAGAGCCTTCCACCCTCTGCAAGCCTGGGTGGCATCCAACATCTCCCGCCTGCAGCCTAGATTGGATCGGGGACCCGATTGCAGCAACCGCTGTGTGTGAGTGACGACACAGCCGGTGGAAGTCCCGGACGGGTCGCGTCCGGAGGGTGAGCTGAGCGAAAGCTCATCCAATAACCTGTTTATAGTACTGTGCCTATAGACTGCCGAGGCCTACCACCTCACTTTAAGACTCTCACTGGAGATCCGCAGCAGGACTGATCCAGAGGATCTCTAGTGAAGTACTGTCAGTTGTTCAGATTCTCCCTGTTGGATTACAAAGTGTTTATTATTCTTATGTGCACCACCTCTACAGCAAGCCGGTGAAGAATCCATCATTCTTACAGGACTAAGTTTTAGAGTAAGGGATCAGGCCTGATCCGTTAGGTATACATTTAGCTGTTGTGCCACAGGGTACCTAGTTAACGGTCGCCCCACGTGGCGTTCCTTTACCCCCCTTCATTCTTATGGTGTAATGTGACTGTCATTGCAGGGCTCTGCATACAAGTTAGAAATCATATTGTCATTGCTGTGTGTTTTCTTTGCATAACAAGAAGTAAAATCCGTTATCCCTTTATCACTGTTCTATGTTTGAATCTCTCTCTTAAAGTATAAGGATATATGTGTGTATCCCTTAGACTAGCTGTGCCAGAGTGGGTAGAGCCGATTGCCGGGGGGTTGGCGGAGCTGCACTCAGGGCCCAAATCAATTCTGCGGCCCGCTTAAGCTGAGGGTATCGCTACACGTGGGGGCTCGTCCGGGATCCTGATGCAGCAAGTGAACCCCAGAAGTGCCGGCATGGACCCCGTCAAAGTAGTCCAATGGTGCGAAGCAGAAGGGACACGCTCAGAAGCGAGCGTGGTCATTGAACTTCCAGGGAGTGACTGGAGAGAGAAACATATTAAAGAGGTGGTACAAACATTGTCCCCGGATAGAAAGGCTTATGTGGTCGCAGTGAGACCAGACCTAAGGACCAACTGCACCTACGCACTGATAGAGTGGGGACAGGATGTCCCTGAAAACTTCCACGGTGCCAGTATAAAATTGTCCGAAAAGACTGAGTTCCATCTGACACATCCCAGTCAGAAACAGTTAGAACCCTTAGACAGGAAAGCAGGGGCTGCTGTTAAATCGCAGGCAGAGCAACAGCTGATTGATCTGAAACGACAGTACCGTGACATACAAGAGAGGTTTCAGGAGACTTCCAGTATGATAGCTGAAAGCATTAAGGAGTTACGTGTCGCTCCTGAGGATCAGAAAGATGGTCAGATAACGCCCAAATCTGGGAAGGTACCGAAGAAACGAGCTCAGGGTCGCCTGCAGGAAGTAACCATCCGGAAGGATTTCCGCATTGATGGCCAGATAGGAGAAAGAGGGCAGAAGGACAAACTGTCTTACATCAGCCTCCTACACCAAATAGAGCTGGGGCTACAGAAAGGGTATCAGGACTCTGACATTAGAGAAGCTGTAATCCATGCCATCAGCCCAGGTTCAAGCATTAGGGGCATGTTGGAGAGGAAGAGTGGATTGACCCTGAACCAGCTAAAGAGGATACTGAAAAGCTACTATGAGGAGGAAGATGCCGCTGAGTTATTTCATCGACTGATAAATATAACCCAGGATAGTAAAGAGACTCCTCAGAACTTCCTATTCCGGGCCATTGAGCTCAAGGACCGCCTGTTGTCCACATCCAAGGATGAAGGAACTGGGGAGCATTTTGGAACCGAGCTAGTCCAAAAGAAATTCCAGAGATCTGTGACTACTGGATTGAGGAGTGACTATATCAAGCTACAACTGAAGCAGCATTTGGAAGATCTCTCAACTCCGGATGAGGTCCTCATTGAGAAAGTGAATGAAGCAGATAAGATGGAGATTGAGAAGGACCAAAAGCAGAGAAAACTTCAACCTCCTAGCACCACAAGTGCCAAAGTACAGCAGATAGATGTCCCTCCAGACACTCGGGAGCTCAGTGTACTGGTGGCAAGCACAACCGACAGAGATTCGGAGTTTGGGGTTCTGAAGACTCAGATGTCCAAAATAATGGAGATGGTGACCGAGTCACTGGATGTCAAGTCTGAGATAGACACACTGAAGGTGCAAATGTCCCAGCTGGGGGACATGATGAACAAATTGATGGCGGGAAGTACTGGATTGTCCGCCCAAAAGCCCACAAAGCAAGGCATCTGTCAAAACTGTGGAGGTGTAGGCCACTACCAGCGAGAATGTCCAAGTCCACGAATGGAGACAGAAGGCTGGCGGAGGCCTCAGAGAAGTGACCCAAGAATGGAGAGAAGATTCGGGCCTTCAAAAGTAACTTTCCCTGAACCTGCGAGGGAACGGTGGAGGACACCTGCAGTTTATGCCGTCTCAGTGAACAACGCTCATGAGCCTTCCAAACAATGCCAGAAGCGGCATTCCCAGCGCCGGAAGCTAAAGAGAGCACAAGTTCAAGCACACCAGCCTGCTGTTCCAGGTGTTTCCAAAAGGACTGCTACCCAATTGGTAGGTCCTCTGCCTGTAGTGCCTGTTCTGATCGAAGGGATCTACACCAGAGCCATCCTTGATACAGGTGCTCAGGTTACCCTAATGACCAGAGACTTTTACGAGAAGTACCTATTATACCTGCCCCTGGAAGAGATGGGAGACGCCAAGATTCAGGGTATCCAAGCAGAAGAGTACTCTTGTGATGGATGTGTGCGGATCAAGTTGTCGTGTGATCCAGTGAGGGCTGGGGAGCCCCAGGAATTTGAGACACTGGCCATTGTCTGTCCCTGGCTGCCAGGGCCCTCAAGAAGTTCTCTCATTATAGGGACCAATACCGATCTGGTGAAACGGCTTTTAGCCCCTGTTGTCCCCAGATGTGATCCCTTACCCTCACTGCCAGAAGAAGAAACCAATCTGCAGGAGGCAGAAGTACTCAAAGAGGTTAGTGAGCCTACCATGTCTGAGCCAGTGGAACCAAGGGCTCGAAGAGTCACAAGGCCTCCCAAAAAGTTGACCTACCCACAAATGGGGAAGAGCTCAGAAGATTCTGTGGTCACTGTAAGGAGGAATGAAGAGAATCCGAATCCCTCCACTGCTCATTTGGTGGAGGGCAACCCCAGCTCACTCTCTGGCACAGTTAGACAGGTCACCCCCACTGAAGTGACCTGTGGACAGGACAGCTCCCCATCATGTGATGATTGGTGGGAGGCTCCTCTGTCAATTCTATGCAACCGTATTGAATCTAAAATGTTTTCCAGGTCCAAGAATGTTAGATGTCTTTGGGGACCAAAGATTCAAAGTAGGGGGAGTGTGTAGCGGGGTGTTCCCCTTTAATTAGAGACAGGAAATTCCAGAGAGAGGGGAGTCGGGAGGAAGGAAGAGAGAGACGTTTTTTTCTTAATAGAAGGAGAGGACAGAACTACTGCTCCCAGAAGCCCACTGGCTCACAGGATGTTTTGGGTTATGCCCCAGAGACTCATGGGGGAGGTGATATAAGGAGGGGGGAGGCCTAGCTCTCTCTCTTTTTGGACACGGGACAGCTGAGACTGATCCACCTGTGTGGAGCTGTGCTGTGTGAGGGCCTGAAGCCTGGGGACTTCTTACAGCGAACCAAAGAGCCTTCCACCCTCTGCAAGCCTGGGTGGCATCCAACATCTCCCGCCTGCAGCCTAGATTGGATCGGGGACCCGATTGCAGCAACCGCTGTGTGTGAGTGACGACACAGCCGGTGGAAGTCCCGGACGGGTCGCGTCCGGAGGGTGAGCTGAGCGAAAGCTCATCCAATAACCTGTTTATAGTACTGTGCCTATAGACTGCCGAGGCCTACCACCTCACTTTAAGACTCTCACTGGAGATCCGCAGCAGGACTGATCCAGAGGATCTCTAGTGAAGTACTGTCAGTTGTTCAGATTCTCCCTGTTGGATTACAAAGTGTTTATTATTCTTATGTGCACCACCTCTACAGCAAGCCGGTGAAGAATCCATCATTCTTACAGGACTAAGTTTTAGAGTAAGGGATCAGGCCTGATCCGTTAGGTATACATTTAGCTGTTGTGCCACAGGGTACCTAGTTAACGGTCGCCCCACGTGGCGTTCCTTTACCCCCCTTCATTCTTATGGTGTAATGTGACTGTCATTGCAGGGCTCTGCATACAAGTTAGAAATCATATTGTCATTGCTGTGTGTTTTCTTTGCATAACAAGAAGTAAAATCCGTTATCCCTTTATCACTGTTCTATGTTTGAATCTCTCTCTTAAAGTATAAGGATATATGTGTGTATCCCTTAGACTAGCTGTGCCAGAGTGGGTAGAGCCGATTGCCGGGGGGTTGGCGGAGCTGCACTCAGGGCCCAAATCAATTCTGCGGCCCGCTTAAGCTGAGGGTATCGCTACATACGTTAAGGCCCCTTTCACACTGGGGCGGGAGGTGCAGTGGCGGTATAGCGCCGCTATTTTTAGCGGTGCTATACCGTCAGAATTGCCGCGGAATTGCGGTGGTATTCGGCTGCTAGCGGTGCGGTATTAACCCCCGCTAGCGGCCGAAAAAGGGTTAATACCGCCGGCAATACGCCTCTGCAGAGGCGCATTGCCGGCGGTATTACCGCGGTTTCCCATTACTTTCAATGGGAAGGAGCGGTGAAGGAGCGGTAAACACACCGCTCCTCTCACCGCTCCAAAGATGCTGCTAGCAGGACTTTTGGAGCGGTCCTGCTAGCGCACCGCCTCAGTGTGAAAGCCTTTGGGCTTTCACATTGAGACTGCAGGGCAGGAGTTTTCAGGCGCTATTTAGGCGCTATTTTTAGCGCTAAACCGCCTGAAAAACTCCTCAGTGTGAAAGGGGTCTAAAGGTAACCAAAAGTAATGTGTGTTGGTTGTAAAAAATGACTCCCCTACGCACCACCCTTAAACTAATAGTCTTGTAGATTGGTTCAACAGGAAGGTATACTAATAAAAGTGGTAGATAAGAATTGAAAAGACTGGGACTTCCTGTTATCATGAATGTTTTCAGTAAGGGAAGTGCCATAGTCCTCCACAGGGTTTTCTTCATTTGAACTTTTGTATGTTGCTGTAGATGTCTACGGGGACTCCTAGATATAGTCTGGGAAACATGGGAGCAAATGGCCTTTCCTTACAAAAGTATAATTCAATGCCGCGCTCCGATGCAGGATAGGCTAGCAGGAGGACAGAATAGTAACAGACATGCCCACAGTTCAGGAACATATGCAGCAAGCCCAAGAGGTGCTGGCAAGAGTTTATAACGACTGATAAAATCAGGACCTTTAACCTGAGGGACAGAGTCTAAGTTTTGGTGCCCACTTTAGAGAGTGCATTTCTGGAAAAGTGTCAGGCCACTTATGAGATCAGATAAAAAAAAGTGATATGAACTACTGGGTATACCAGCCCCCAAAAGAGTAATCCCCTCCAAATATACCAGTTTAACCTAAAAAAAAAAACTTAGATGATTCAGAGGCTTCCCTTGCAGAAGGTGGCTTACGGTATCACCAATAAAAGGTCTACCAGATGTAAGGATGTCAGAAATCTTGTCTGCTACTCAGATTCAGAAGGTGAGAGAGTTCCTAAAGAAACATTTGGAGGTGTTTTCAGAATTACCTGGCCAAACTAACAATTTACCATGACATTGTGACTGAGCCTCACATCAAAGTAAAGTAAATAAATTATTGGATAATTAGAGCTCAAGAAAAGGGCAGAATATGTTAACCCTATAGAGGAATATAACAGCAAGCGGTCAACTCCCATAGTGCTCACCCCTAAACCAGATGACTGCCTGAGGTTCTGCAAAAAAATCTGAAAACGAAAGTAAATATTCAAATCCCATGCCCCTGGGTGAATTTGTTGTTGATATATTTTACTACCATTGATCTTGCTAAAGGGTCTTGCCAGGTCCCCTAACAGACAGGAGGAAAAAAGACAGCTTTTGCAACACTAGATGGACTGCACTAGTACAAGGTCCTCCTTTTCAGCATGCATGGGGCCTCAGCCTCATTTCAAAGAATGATAGACCACACGTTTCCTAATATCTAAACTGTGTTGTCACTTTTAATTTTGGGTTGGATTCCCAGCTACATAAGGTCCAGACATTTTCAGATTTAAATAGTAAGGCCAATCCAAAGAAAATGTACAATAGGCAAGAAAAAAGTTTGGCATTTGGACTATGGCACTGGGGGTAAGGGAGAGAGGGGGTGGGGATCATAAAGCTTCTAATGGTCAAGACTGAGGCAATTAAAATTGGCCCTAGCATATGTTAAACAAGATATAGCCTTTCTAGGAATTTTAGGATAAATTTGTGTTTACGGATCTCAACAAAGATGGATCCATCATGAGCAAAATGTAATAAAGAGGTACAGAGAGCTTTTCAAGAGCTGAATGCAGTACTTTGTAAGAGACCAGTGATACCACTCCCAACTTCAATTAAGAATTTCATGTACAAAAAGATGTCTATGAAGTTGGCCTGAGTGCAGTCACAGGAAATTAATTGGGAAGAATATCCGGTAGCATACCTCAGCTGGAAACTAGCTCCTGCAGAGAGGAACTATTGAACAGTGGAAAGGGAGTGTCTAGCCATAAAGTGGTCACTAGTGTCATTGAGGTATTATTTTATGGACAGACAGTCTTTCTCCACTACATTGGATGGCTCAGAACAAAGGGAACAATGCAAGGGTCACAAGATGGTTTCTGGGTCTGCAAGACTTTGAATTTTAGTTAGAACACAGACTAGGGACCTAGCAAGGGTATGCTGATGTACTGCCAATGTACCATATATTGGCAAAATATGCTCCTTCCCAAAGCAGTTCTGAGCAGGTCTGAGCAGAGGGAGAGGGTATGTGGGGCACTGGCTGGCAGGATTTGGGGCGGTGTATATGTGTGGTCTAAGTTTCTCACCTACAAGTTTCATTATGGGCTCAGAGGCATTGTAGAACTTTGGGTAGGCTAAAGCCCTATTCCTAGATGCACATGTTACCTGGAAGCCAAACCTCATTAATAAGACTTAACTGCCCATAGGCATTTTTATTTGTGATCTGACTGATGCTCAGGGCACTCTCCCTTGTTCCCTCTACTGTGAGAGTCTGCTGCTGTGTGATAAAGCTGAATGCTGACAGAACATAGGTTGTCTGTTTGTTCTGGGGAACCCATTAGAAGGCACTATGTTAGCCAGGGACTGACCTGAGTTTAGTTTATTTCTCTGACAAGCAGATGTTCTGATTATATTATGCTGTGGACTTGCTGTACAAAGCCTTTATGCAATACAACTGTGTTTTCTTGCTGCCTTACTAAATAAAAGTGCAGAAAAAAACCCTGCTTGGACTGTCCCTGGGTGTCTCTTTCTCATACATAGTTTACTGCCAAGAATACCAGTTGAGCCTGTCTCCCTTACAATGTCTACTTAATAAATGGCACATTCTGTGTTTTTATGATTGAGATCTTTTCGTATTTGCATCGCATCCCCACTTTGCTGGCACAGACAGTTTTCCAGCAGCTGCTTTCAATTTCCCACGATCAAAACTGCATTATGCAATACCCCAACACCTCCCGCCAGCCCCATTCTTTTTCTTTTCCCCATGAGCAACAGTGATGTCATCATCAGTCGGCCCTGGGAACTTGTATTGTTTCACTAACAAATAGAGAAATCCCCACTCAAGCATTGAAAATGAGGGCAGACAAGCTGAAAAACATACAAGTGCAAGAGGCTGGAGGAGGCTTGAGTTGTCTGGTTAATTCACCGCTTATCTGGCAGAGAAGCTACAGGGCAGTTGAAATAATAGATAGAAGAATTCAGTTAGGCATGTGGATTAACTCATTTCAGATGGACAGACCATAATATCTTGGCAAGCGATCTCTATGGTCTTTCCTAATGTTAGTGCTGCAAGAGAGAGAGACTTCAACGTTTCTTTTTTCGGCACACAAAAAATAAATACATTTATTTATGTAGCGCTTACCCCCGGAGGAGTCACTTGGTTTAACGGGTTCCCGGTTCTTTACCACCACTATGTGAACAGCTTCGTCCCCTCTGAAACACTTGGTTGAGTAATGGGTTGCTGCAAATTCCTACAGTATGTGAACAAAAGTATAAGTATCTTACACACAACTATGTTAAGGAGTCAGAATGGAATAAATCCTTTGCGAGCAGCTATAGTGAATGTGTCAAAAATATCCAAAATGTCCAGTGAAACTATTTGGTGAATCGCTCACACACCACACACTCTCATATACCTGTGCTATATACAACTATAATAAATATGTGCCGTGGTTCACCACCAACATAAAATATATGAATCCACACATATGCCAATATTACCAAAGAACCACAAAAAAAAATCTCATACACTGCACATCAAAATAGTGAATATTCAGTACCGTATATACTCGAGTATAATGCCGCGTACACACGATCGATTTTTTCGACGGTCAAAACACCGTTGAGAAAATCGACGTTAAAAACGAGGAACAGCTTGTTCCCCCCACACACGGCCGTTTAAAATGTCTTTTTTTTTTTGGTCGAAAAAAACGACCGTGTGTGGGCTCCGCGGCAGTGTTTCCCTATGGGAAACACTGCCGCGGAAAACATGTCGAAAAAAACGACGAGAAAAATTAGAACATGTTCTAATTTTTCTCGTCGTTTTTAATGCCGATTTTCTCGTCGAAAAAAACGGCAGAAAGCCCACAGACGATCGTTTTTCTCGTCGAAAGGAAAAAATTTCGTTTTTCTCGACGAGAAAAACGGCCGTGTGTACGCGGCATAAGCCGAGTTTTTCAGCACATTTTTTTGTGCTGAAAATGCCCCCCTCGGCTTATAGTCAAGTCACCTTTTGCGCCTGATCTCCCAGACTTTGGGGACCCGCTAACTTGGCACACATATAGACCCACTCTTTCTCTACAAGTGTGCAAAGTTTGTTGTCCGGGGGACCTACGGCCGGGGAGCACCGATTTTTCAAACCCGGGCACCCCTTATATAGACTCCCATGTTAAACGGTAATTTCTCCGGTAACTTTGGGGACCCGGTACCGGCCGGCCATAGGTCCCCTGGACCCAAAACTTGGCACACATGTAGCCCCAGTTCTTCTCTACAAGTAAGAAAATATTTCTGTCTGGGGGACATACGGCCGGGGAGCACCGATTTTTCAAAGCCGGGCACCCCTTCCATATACTCCCATGTTAAACGTAAGTCTAGTCATGGGCACAGTGAGGCATGCACATGGACACAGTGAGGCAAAGTGAGGCACAGTGAGGCATGCAGATGGACACCCTAGGCTTATACTCGAGTCAATCCGTTTTCCCAGTTTTTTGTGGTAAAATTAGGTGCCTCGGCTTATATTCGGGTCGGCTTATACTCAAGTATATACGGTATATATAAATATATAATGAAGTCCATATATAAAGTCCATGGGCCACAGTGAATTATGGGGTTTTGCTGCCCCCCAAACAGCAACTGTAAAGGAGCCCTTACTGTTCTGAGCCCCCTATAAGGCTGCTTTCACGCTGATGCACTGCAGTTTACCCACACATTGCGGGTGTGGTGCACTTTCAGAAAGCCCACCAAACCCGCAAGATATAATATAAATCTATGGCTCAGTGCAGCTAACCCACAGGAAAGCTGCAGGTGCACTGTGCTGCACCTGCAGATCAGTGTTAAAATAGCCTAATAACCCTTTTTTATAAGTGCTAATATGCCCCATGCAAAAGTGTAGTGTATATGATGCTTAATACACTGACCTTATGCCCTGCATTGTTGCTCAGCTTCCTCATATCCAGTGCAGGGCTATGGGCTCTGCATTGGAATTGATGGCACTAGAGGACAGTGCTGGTATAAGGTTATTCAACGCCCAGGACAAAGTTGCTAAACTGTGCCCCCCCTTCCCGTTCATGATGTGCGTGCTTAGGGGATCCGCTTAGGGGGTACGCAACCCGCACCTCCTCCCAGCTCTCTCCTCACTGCTGGAAGTGCTGGGCTTACAAGAGTAGTGATGCTAGTCACTACTCCTGTAAGCCTTGTAAGAGAAGGAACTTAGCACGGGATGCCCCTATCCCTGCAATAAACCATTACATGCAAGGAAAATAAAAAATGAAAAAAAGCATTTTTGCTTGCACATGATTGAATGATGGAAATCAGCTGAGCCTCAGCTCATTTACTAAGCTCTGGAGCCACTGCGCTTTGCAAAATGCACAGTCTAGTTTTCCTTAGTAAATCAACCCCAAAGTGTTGGTTTTTCACTGTACAGTTATCAACTACACATTTTCCCCATTATTATTCATCTTTAATACAAGGGTTGTATCAAAAGTAATGCAAAAGTGAGCATAACAAGTTTATTAAATCACATTAAGCTCGTCACAAAGGAAGGGTGCAGGCAGTCTGACATTGACAGAAGGCTGCAGAATGTTTATGGGGATGACAACATTGACAAAAGCAATGACTTGTCATTGGTGACTCTTGTCAATGGCGTCATCTCCGTAAACATTCTGTAAAATTCTGTGGATGTTGGATAGCCTGTACCCTTCCTTCGTCAAGAATTTAATGATGGCACGCTGCTTCTGCTTGGAATCCATTATATACCTGCAAGAAGAAGAAGAGTTACTATAGAGAAAGAGTTACTCTACCAACATGTAAAATTTGAACGACCTATGTAAGTTAATAAAAAAGTTATTACTTTCGGTACAGTCCTCGTATTTTTAATTTACACAGTGACATGGTCGTAAACCAGGTTACAACCAAGAAAATTCACTGCATATATGACATGATACTAACAGAGGGAAGTTGCTTTGGGCACCAAAGGTTGTGCTTATACAGGCTCCAGAAATTAATTCGACACACCTGTTCATCTGCCAAGTAGTTCCTCATTTTTATGTTCAGATATATTTCTTCCTGTCAACAAAGGTTATTTAAAATAGGCCTGAAAACTTTTAAGCGTACCTAGGCCCGTTAAGGTTGTCACCTTAACCCATTAAAAATTAACACATTTGAATTACACAGGCTATGTCGATAAAAAATGCAGAGAAGGCACTGGGTGAATCTAATCCCCTCATTACTCATTCCCAGAACCTGTGTAATGCATATGTGTCCAATTTTGAAAGGATGAGGTGGCAACCCTAGTGGCACACCATGCATCAAATGACTCGATGCCTTGTGAGAAAATGATTCTGAGGTCTCATTCAGCAACTCTGCTGTAAAAGTTATAAATGTTTTTGATATTTTAAGAAGACATTTTAAATGTTGGTTGGTTTGTTATATTACTTACTGCTGGCTGCTGCCCTCATTTACTTTTTAAACATTTGTCTCCAGAAGCTTGTGACATTACTGTATGCTGTGTTCATTTTTATGCCAAAGGACACTGGCGGGTGAGGAAGAGAGCAACTTGATTCAAACAATGCAAGATCATGCCATTGGTCCAGTTTGCAACGCATGGGGTAATTTTTTATACTGGCCCACCATCTCAGTATGGCATGGCAGCCAGAAAAAAATTGCTATTATATCAAGTCTTCTGTAGTGGAAGCTGTAGGTCCAGCAGATTTTGATTATCTTGGCAGAAATTGCAGAGTGAGCTTGAGATGTCTCTCAAAATCAAATTGTTGGTGGCTTGTGGCCAAGTAGCACAGTACATTGCATGCATGACAAACCTTCGCTATTACATGGGTGATATATGTAACGCTACCCCCACAGGGGTTCTCCTCCAAACAGCGCAGATGCCAAAAGTCACCCAAGCAGCAGTTTATTCATTTGGGCTCCAATAATTCAGTCTAGGGGTTGTCTTCTCAAGATTTATTGCTGAAGAAAATTAATAGGATTAGGAATTAGGGCATGGATACTCCAAAATAGTTAGAAATTGACTGCGAGAGACAATCTTCTACTTAAGCAATTGTGAATATTGGACAAGCTAAGGCCTCACAGCTGGGGACCATGAAGCAAGTCTCTTTGGCATCTGGTTACCCTGCACCACTGCACAGCTATTGGAACCCAGTGCAATTTCAGGAACACTGCACAGTACAGGAGGGCATTGTTCTCTAAGCTCACAGTCCAGGACACTGTTGAGGAAATGTGCAGTTTCTGAGACCCTGAGAGCTTTCTCAATCGAAGTAACCTCTGGCACATATATACCAAAAGCCAGTCACCAGGAATCAATTCAGGGTCATTACTCACAAGTCCCTAGGACAGCTGCCAACTTTCAGACTCCTCTGGACATGGTCCTGCACTCAGTTCCAGATCACTTTCTGATCCCATCTCTGCCACCCCAGTGGGTGGTACTCACGCGGCCGGGCTCTGGGTTGTGTGTTGGCAGCGATGCAGAGCAGAGAGATTGATCCAATGAGGATGGCCATCTCCTGGATCTCCCCATACATCCTCCCCGGTACCGGCCAATATGGTCACTTCTCCTCTCTGCCAATCAGGTCTTAAGACCCGCTTCCTGATTTGCCGGGAGGGGAAGCAAGAAGACAATAGCAAATTTTAATTCACTATTGTCACTATAGTGCTCTGCGCCCTGAACCCACCCTTTTTTAAGTTAATTAGAGCCTCATGCCTAGTACACACGATTGGTTTTCCCGGCGGTAAAAAGTCAGCCGGGAAAACCGAGAACCTGCTCGGTAGCTTTTTCCCCCTACACACGGCCGGGTTCCCCGGCAGAAAAACTGCCATGAGAGCTTTGGTCGGGAAACCCGGCTGTGTGTATGCTCCACCGCAGTGTTTCCCATAGGAAAACTGCCGGCTTAAAAACCGCCTGGAATCCCGGCAGGAAAAAAGAGAACAAGTTCTCATTTTTCCCGCCGGGATTCCCGGCGGTTTTCCTGTCGGGAAAACTGCGATGGAGCATACACACGGCCGGGATTCCCGGCCAGAAGCTCTCATGGCAGTTTTCCTGCCGGGAACACCGGTCATGTGTACGAGGCATTAGACTCTAATCATGTGCTTAAAAAAAAAAAACATTGAAATCCATGCGTACAGCACCCTGCATGTAGATTAGCGGCCGCGTGCATGTATTAGGGGGACAGGGCCCCTAATGGAGCAGCTGCCACTTACTGAAACCTCACAGAACAGCAAATCAGTCCAAAGGTTGCCTCTGGGTGCAATAGCCCCCTGAGGCTTGGAACTCTCCTTGCTATGGAAAAACCCTCTCTCCAGGGCTCCAAACGATTTATCAACTTCCCGGTCACCATCTGGGCACACCTCCCTAGGGATTGGCTAGGCCTTGATACAAATTCAGGATGGTTATTTGAATTCTTCCTCTCTAAGCTCTAGAAATTTCTTCTAGAGGCATCGGGAAGCAGCCAAACTCGCAGCCTGTGAAGTTCTGAACAGACCAAACAAAACAATCACTGCTCCCTTGATTGCAGAGCCAAAACCTAATCTTACCTAGCATCTTGTGTGCCAAATATAATAGAAAAAAGCAAAGGAACTCTCTGCTGTCAAAATACACTGATCAGCTGCTGCAGCATATTGGCAGCATCTGCTTATCATCAAAATTTTTCCAACAGTCCCAATCAACAGAGCAGCTCTGATCCTCCTCTTCTCGGGTCCTCTGCCGGCGCTCCTGCCTCCTCCTTCCTACTCAGTGTGCCCATAGCAAGCCACTTTCTATGGAAGTACTTGTGCATGCTTGCTCTTGAGCCCAGCTCTGTATGTCTATAAGACACACAGAGTGTGTCTCTGCCTCGCCTCCCTTCTCCCTCCTCACTGGCTGTGATTAACAATGGCTCCTGCTGCTGTGTCTGAGCCACTGAGGAGGGAGAGAACTGAGAGAGCCTCTACTCTTTTGCACATCGCTGGATCAAAATAAAGTTCAGGTAAGTATTGGGGGATGGGGGGGGGTTGGGGGGGCTGCATACTAAAGTTTTTTTACCTTCAGCCTTTAGAACCACTTTAAATCAGAACAAAGAAAACTCAATCACCACGCTGTACTAAGCACTCTACAGTGCCTATAATTACCTTTACCGCTGTTCTAATGACTGTTCCTGTTCTCTGAAAGTCCCAGTGCTTCCATCTATAGCAAAGCATTTGGCATGTCATCTACCTCCCAAGACAGCAGCAGCCATTTTCCAAGCCCTAGCACTGTCACACGGAGAGAAGGCATGCCATTCAATGTCATTGCCAGTAACTTGGCAGGGCATTGATAGTATACGAGTAGCAGTAAAGTTGGCCATTGATGGGTAGAATCTTAAACTAAAGTTCTTAGGAATAGAATATTCTAAGAAAGTTTCTTTGTTTTTATAATCATTATTGGGTCAAATCAGCATTCGTTTTCGACCACAGTTACAAGCAGGATGAAATATTTTTACTCAAACAAACAAATTTCTAACAGTGTATGTGGATTTCATTCACTAAAGCCCATTCATTCCAAAATCAAATGTTAATAAAAGCAAACCAAATATTTTGAACAAAATTTGAATGTTCTGAGAATGATCTGAGAATGTTTATACAAATTTTACTAAAACAGCCAATAGATTAGTAATTTTTTTAGTTCAACCAGCGAGTTGAAAAAAAAAAAATGACTCTGTTCCCCCATTCACACACATTGGATGTGGTTGGGGGAATCCTACCCTACTGAGCTATTGTATTCTGACAATAGGGAGACTTCCCCAACATCACAATACACTGATCAGCACTGTTGGCTATAGCCAGTGGAACTGATCAAGCAGCGAAAATCTGACAGGGCAGATTTTTTTGTTTTGTATAGAGTGGAGAGGGATTAGAACACCTATCAGTTTTTATTGCTGTCTGCTTCTTGGGGGGGGGGGGCGCGGGACATTGACGCTGATCGCGGGAGGGGGGGCCCGATCGCGGGGGGCGATTGCGGGAGGGGGGGCTATCGCGGGAGGGGGGCCCGATCATGGGATGGGGGGCCCGATCGCGGGAGGGGTGGGGGGAACGATCGTCCGACGTTAGTGTGGATAAGGGGGGGTTTGTCTTACCTTCTCCTCCCGTGATACCTCCTCTTGCTCCTCTTCCTGCTGTGCGGGAAAATTCAGACTATCGCTTGACTGCTGGGGCCCCAGGCCAGCTCGGGGCCCAAAGCAGTTGCTTGGTTTGCCTGTCCTGTTCCGACGGCCTTGCAAACAGGGATACTAGTTCTGGTGACCTGGGGGTCCCCAAGGAATTCCCTTAATTAGCAGGGATTTCCTTTCACTTCCTGTTTGGCTATGGGACAGGAAGTGATGGTATATCTCTGCAATGGGACACAGATGGTGAAAAAAAAATGAAAAAATGAAAAAAAAAAAGTTTTGCCTATAGTTCTACTTTAAGGTAAAAAACCTTCTGGGTACAGCTCCCCAGCCCCAGTTTATACTTACCTAAGCCCAATCTCAATCCAGCGATGTGCATGTGAGCAGCGGCTCTCCCAGGTCTCTCTCTCCTAATCGGCACACACAGAAGTGGGAGCCATTGGGCTGCTGTCAATCACAACCAGTGAGCCAATACGGAGAGAGCGGGGCTGAGCTGCACTCTGCGTGTGATTGGACAATGTCCGTTCGCAGGAGAGCGGCTCTGCCCTCATAGCAAGAGGCTTGCCGTCGGGGCAGTTGGCAAGAGGGGGAGCCAGAAACGCTGGCGGCGGACCCAAAAAGAAGAGGATGGGGGCTTCTCTGTGCAAAGCCATTGCACAGAGCAGGTAAGTATACCGTATTTTCCGGCGTATAAGATGACCTTTTATACTTAAAAATATCCCCCAAAAATTGGGGGGCGTCTTATACGCCGGTATTATATACCTGTATGCCGAGTCAGACTGTGGGCGTCCATTGTTCAAAAGCCGCGCCTGTGTTCCGCCCGCCTATCACGGACGTCCTCTCGTCCGAGGCCGAGGACGAGAGGACGTCCGTGATAGGCGGAACACTGCACGCTCTGCTGGGAAACTGAGTGTTCCGCCTATCATGGAACAGGACGATGAGGAGGCGCGACTTTTGAACAATGGACGCCCGCAGTCTGACTCTGCATGTCAGGGATAATCAGGTATGGAGATCGGCACAATGAGGTGAGGCATGCAATGGGCACAGTGAGGTGAGGCATGCAATGGGCACAGCACAGTGAGGTGAGGTATGCAATGGGCACAGTGAGGTGAGGCATGCAATGGGCACAGTGAGGTGAGGTGTGCAATGGGCACAGTGAGGTGAGGCATGCAATGGGCACAGTGAGGTGAGGCATGCAATGGGCACAGTGAGGTGAGGCATGCAATGGGCACAGTGAGGTGAGGTATGCAATGGGCACAGTGAGGTGAGGTATGCAATGGGCACAGTGAGATTTGAAAAAAGCTGAATAAAGCCTGTTCCTGTCAGCAGTTGTTCCTGTCAGCGGTTGTTTTGGCTACCCCTCAGCTTCTAGACAGACTAGTCGACAGGGGGTCGTCTTATACGGCGAGTATATCCCAAAACCAACTGTCAGGAAAGGTTTGCTAGAGGAAGGAATGTTCCCCACAGACTAACTCCTGCTCCCCGAACTTGTGTTAAAGAAGCTGCGTTGGCGCGTGCTAACATAGGTGAGTGCACCTTGTGATCAATGAAATGTCTATTTAAACCGGATCAGTGCACAGACCCGGTGCTGCCTTGTCTACAGCGTTCCCGTGAGTGTCCTGTTTCCTGTGAACCTGCATCTGATTCCTGTTACTTACCCGGCCTGCTCTGACTACTCCTGCTCTCCGCCTGCATCGACCCCGGCCTGAACCTTGACTATTCTCCAGCCTCTAAACCTGTATCTTATCTGACTGTTCTGTGTATGACCCGGCTTGCCTGACCCTGCTCCTGCCTCTGCCCTCCAGTCTGTGAAGTTCTGGTACCGCTGACCTGCATCTCCTGCATTCTGGCATCCACTGTCATCTGGCACACCATTCAATTGGAAGCCCAGCAGATAGCACGACTACCGGCCCTCGTGCGACTCTGCACTCCTGCGCCACCTGTTTGCTCTATCAGGGGCCCCGAGTCAGAGGAGTAAGAAAAGACTTCCTCTGCTAATCAGGCTTATCCCACCAGGTACGTAACACCAACCTTTTAGCTGGAAAATTAGGGGGTCGTCTTATACGCCAAGTCGCCTTATACGCCGGCAAATACGGTAACATGTTTGTTATTTAAAAAAAAAAAACTTTTCCCAAGAATTTTTATTAGAAATTCTATGCATCTATGGCCAATTTAAAGGTAAGCCTAGGACTGAGGGAATGGATTTATTCTGGCAGCTTTATTTTTAGGCACACTCACATTTTGACCACCCCGACTGTTCATAGCAAACCTCACAGTGTCTGAGAATGCCTAATGCCGCGTACACACGATCGTGATTCACGGTGGTGAAAACACCGCCGTGAATCACGACAGGAAAAACGAGGGAACGGCTTGTTCCCCCACACGCGGACGTTTTTCCCGTCATTTTTGATGAGAAAAACGACCGTGTGTAGGCTCCCTGGCAGTGTTTCCCTATGGGAAAACTGCCGCGGAAAAAAATGACAGGAATCACGACGAGAAAAATTAGAGCATGTTCTAATTTTTCTCGTCGTGATTAATGCCGTTTTTCCCGTCGGGAAAAACAGCAAAAAGCCCACAGACGATCGTTTTTCTCGTCCAAAGGAAAAAATTACATTTTTCCCGATGAGAAAAATGATCGGGTGTACGCGGCATTAGGCCTATTGCAATAATAGCAATGTCCCTGGTGAGCAGTAGAGTTGCTGATGCTTGTTGCTGACCTACTGTATTCCTTTAAATATTACTTCTGATTGGTCACATTTGCCGAACCTGTCTATGTTTTACATTCAAATACATTCATCAATGCATATGTACAATCTTTTGGAGTAACTAATAATACAGATGCTTGTTTTGGTTAAATATTCACCATTTGACTTAGTCTCGTAGTTTGGCGGTGTTAAGTGCACTGGAAACCTTTAAAGGCGACAAGTGGAACAGTTCCATGTGGTTTGCACTATATTATTTTATTCAGTGGGAGCCAACCTGATGACATATTCTTTAAAAACTGTCACTACTTAATGTACACATTTAGATGCATCTAAATTATAGAGAACGGGAATATGCAGCCGAGTAAAAATCCCAAGAAAGCGTTAGCACAGTTTGAGTCATCTTTGATTAACTGTTAGCTGGTTATGCTTTGGATGCTCTTAAGTCTGCCATTTTATCTAGGACTGGAGAGGGAACAAAAGGTAGAGGCGTACAGGTCTGTTAATTGCTTAGGTCTTTGTAATCACAGTCTTTGAAGCTGCCTCTTACCTATGGCACACAATATTCGTATTATTGAAGAAATCTGTAATAACATTGAAACAAATTAAGAAAGCATTTATTACACCAAAACAACGTATCTTATTGTGATTGGCATTTAATATGTATAAATGAAAAAAAAAAAGTACATTTAAAGTAACACCTGCATAGAATTAAGTTACTAAACACCTTCCCAGATTATAAAGCAGATAACTAGAAGTGCCACTATGTTCCATTACATGTCACGCTCAAGAGCAGATATTAAAGAAAGTGAAGGTAACTAAAGGTGTCTACTTTACAATCCCCATAGCAGTTTAGTTGTTTATTATAAGCACAAATATATTTTAAATGACAAGTTAATAAAAAAGGAAAAAAAAAAAAAACACCTTTTCCACTTTACCTCTTACTTAACTACTTCCCTACCAGACCAATTCTGACACTTTGCTCCTATATGTAAAAATCATTATTTTGATTGAAATTGCTAGAAAACCTCCAAACATTATATATTTTTTTTTAAGCAGAGGCCCTAGAGAATGTCGCACAGTAATTGCACAGCGTTTTTTTAAACGCAATTTTTTGGGAGAAATACACTTTAATGAATTTTAGTTCATACAAAAATGTTACAATACATGGCCGCGTCTATTGGCTCCTGAATCTGCAAAGTTGGCCTGTGCCTTTAGCAGAAAAACAGCCCCAAAACATAATGTTTTCACCTCCGTGCTTGACTGTAGGGATGGTGTTCTTAGGGTCATATTCAGCATTTTTCCTTCTCCAAACACAGCAAGCCGAGTTAATGCCAAAGAGCTAAATTTTGGTCTCATCTGACCACAGCACTTTCTCCCAATCCTTCTCTAAATCATTTAGATGTGCAATGGCATAACTGTACATGTGCCTTCTTGAGGAGGAGGACTCGCTGTGTTTGGAGGAAGAAAAATGCTGACTATGACCCTAAGAACACCATCCCTACAGTCAAGTACAGAGGTGGAAACATTATGCTTTGGGGCTGTTTCTCTGCTAAAAGTACAGACCAACTTTGCCGCATTGAAGGGCCAATGAATGGGGCCATGTATTGTAACATCTTGGATGAGAACCTAGGCAACAAAGGAGTGGCTCAAGAAGAAGCACATTAAGGTCATGAAGTGGCCTAACCAGTCTCCAGACCTTAATCCTATAGAAAATTTATGGAGGGAGCTGAAACTTCGAGTTGCCAAGCGACAGCCAAGAAACCTTAAAGCGTTTGTTAACCCAAAAAACAAAACAAAATATCCTGCTCTTTTAAAGCATGTTATATGACACAGTGCTTGTTCTGTGTCATTTGGCCCCCTGTAACACCTAAAAAACCTGGCTGATCCTGCCAGTTTCTCCCCACCCCTCTGTAAACTGACCACGGTGTATCATGGTTACTGACCCCTAACACTGTGGTCATTTTACGTGAACTCCATCATCCACAGCCCTGCTATCTGCTCCTGTGTCCCCCCCCCCCCTCCTCTCTCTGTCTGTGTGTGAGCCACCCCTCCTGCTGCTCTCATAACACTAATCTGTACACACCATAAGCACTGCCTCCTATTGCAGTGCCCCCCTCTGTGAATGATTTATAAATGTAAATGCTGTAAATACCTAATATAAGAGCTAGGATTGTGATCACGTGACCAGTCAGCTCTCTCCTCCTCTCCTCCTCCCCTCCAGACTGACATCAGCAGGGGAATCTCAGCCCCTCCCACTACATCTCTCAGAGGAGGAAAGGAGAAAGCTGGCCAGTCATGTGATCGCAATCTTGGCAGTGAAATTAGGTATTTGCAGCATTTATTTTTATAAATCACATACAGAGGGGGATACTACAATAGGAGGCAGTGCTGATGGTGTATACGGGTTAGAGTGGCTTAACAACCACTTTAAGGATTTAGAGAAGAGCTGTAAAAAAGAGTGGGCCAAAATCCCTCCTGAGATGTGTGCAAACCTGGTCACCAACTACAAGAAACGTCTGACCTCTGTGCTTGCCAAGAAAGGTCATGTTTTTTTGGGGGGATCAAATACTTATTTTACTCACTGAACTGCAACTCAATTTATAACATTTGTATTATGTGTTTTTCTGGATTTTTGCTTGATATTCTGTCTCTATCATTTAAAATACACCTACTGTATGATAAAAATAATAGACCCTTAATTTATTTGTAAGTGGGCATACTTACAAAATCTGCAGGGGATCAAATAATTATTTTCCTCACTGTATCAAAAGGGATGGACAATATCCCTAGTAATAGCATGAGCAGTGACAGGTAAAACAATCCAGCCTCTATGACTGCTTTTACATTAAAGAGAAATGCCAGCTAAATAAAAAAAAAAAAACAGGATGATGCCTGTAACTGCAGGCATTACCTGGTATCACCACTGAAAGTCCAGGACGTCATATGACATCCTATGGGCAGGAAGTGGTTAGTCTAATGTAAAGAGTGCCCTTCCACCCAGATGATTACAACCATTCCAGGACAGTGGTGGCCTCCTCTGGGGAGGCTCTTTGGGTCCAAACTGTTCTGGCCAATAGAGATGGCCTTGCGGTTCGCCCCGCGGTCGGTTTGCAGTGAATTTTGCGCATTCGCGGTTCGCGAAACCGGCGGACATATGGCGCTATTCGCGGCCGGTTCGCGGCCACCATATTCTGAATCTTTTACATTGTGGAACTTTGACCTATGACACATCCATCATGTGGTACAGGACAACCAATGAGACATTTCAGCAGATGGACATACCCCCTACCTTATAAATAGACCTGATCTGGCTGCCATTTTACATTCTGTTATTTGTCAGCGTAGGGACAGGTTGCTGTGTGGAGCAGGGACAGACTGTAATCCTAGCTATTAGGTCCACAAAAGTCCTTTTAAGGACTGGTATAGGTGTACAATTGTTTTGTGTGCAGTGTATAGGGGTGTAATACACTTTTAGTTAATTTCAATTGTGCAGCATTGGGGACTGCAGTGCTGAGCGGTTCTGCAGCTGTCTTTAGTCAGTGTAGGAAGGTTGCTGTGTGTGTACTAGCAGGGACAGACTCTACTAAAACAAAAGTCCTTCTAAGGACTGGTATAGGTGTACAGTCCACAAAAGTCCTTTTATGGACTGGTATAGGTGTACTATTTTGTGTGCAGTAAATAGGGGTGTACTACACGCATAAAATACTCTGGGAAGAATAGTATAGTGCATTTCTACTGTGCAGCTTCTGAGCGGTTCTGCTGCAGCTCTTTTCTCGGTTTAGGTAGAAATTGCCGCTGTGTATCGCAGGCACAGACTAGCGACTAAAATCGCTAACCAATAAAGCTCCCCAAAAGTTCATTTAAAGGACTGGTATAGGTGTACTATTTGGTGTGCAGTATATAGGGGTCTAATACACACATAAAAAAACTTTCAAACATACTATATAATTTATACTATATACTATACTATATAATATATAGTGCATTTCAACTGTGCAGCATTTCTACTGTGCAGCTTCTGAGCGGTTTTGCTGCAGCTCTTTTCTCGGTTTAGGTAGAAATTGCCACTGTGTGTCGCAGGCACAGACTAGCGACTAAAATCGCTAACCAATAAAGCTCCCCAAAAGTTCATTTTAAGGACTGGTATAGGTGTACTATTTGGTGTGCAGTATATAGGGGTCTAATACACGCATAAAAAACTTTCACATATAGGAAGAATAGTATAGTGCATTTCTACTGTGCAGCATTGTGACTGCTGAGAGGTTCTGCAGCGATACTACAAAGAGTGACAAACGCAATTAGAAAAAAGTATTATAACTGCTGTGATAGACCAGTGGCCCCCGAAAACGACAGTTTGAAGCGGGGTGTTATATACCTTCTTCCACATATACTGCCCCTCTCTACAGCCTTTTGTCACAGGGTCATTTAAAAAGATGACAGGCAGAGGAAGAGGCAGGCCCTTCCGCAGGGGTGGTAGTGGTAGGGCAGGAGCACCAGGCCGGAGCCAAAGTGGGAAGTTGCAGAAGGTGCGTTCGATTATGTCAAAGGACGCACCAGACTTGGTTGAGTGGCTCACTCAGCCTTACTCTTCTGCACCCTCCTCATCTTCTCTATCTGCACCCTCTTCACTCTCTGCTGTGTGCACCCCCAAAGACACTACCACCAACACCACCGCCACCATATACCCTCCGCTTGAGTCACAGGAATTATTTTCCGATCCATCACAAGACTTCTCTGATGCGCAGGCATTCTTGACATTGGATCAGGAAGAGGAGGTAGCAACAACCTCCACTCAGCAGTCTGACGACAGTACCCAGATCAGCCCAAGGATGTTGGTCCCCGCTGTTGCTGCCTACTCCGAGATCTCTAATGTTAGTGGTGGGGAAGGTGACGTAGATGATGATGTGTCTATGGACGTCACGTGGGTGCCCACAAGAGAGGACCAGGAGGGGAGTTCAGAGGGAGAGCTGGACCAGCAGATAGGGAGGAGAGGCAGGCGGAACTTACATTGCACAGGAGTGACAAACAAGACTGCTAATGTATCAGGACTCAGAGCGAGCCATCAACCATGTACGGTCACATCTGGCGCTCCCAGGACACCGGCACATGGCTCCGCAGTGTGGGCTTTTTTTAACGTGTCCGCTGCTGACAATAGTGTTGCCATCTGCAGCCTTTGCAGTCAACGCATAAGTCGCGGTAAGCTCAACACTCACCTAGGGACGACCACCTTAAGAAGGCACATGAACTCCCATCACCGAGCCCAGTGGGAGCAACGCCGTCAGAACCCACAAAGCCAAACTACAGGCTCTCACGGTCCAGCCTCTTCTACTACTTCTCCTCTCTCTTCACAGTTGTCCTCCACTCCACCTTCCATCATTCCGTCCCCAAGTTTATCTGGAAAAAGGCAGGCTTCCGTGGGCCAAATGTTCGAGTGTAAAAGAATGATGACGCCGGATAACCCTCTTGCCCAACGGTTGACCGCTGGCTTGTCAGAACTCCTAGCCCGCCAACTACTGCCATATAAACTGGTGGACTCGGAGGCCTTTCGAAAATTTGTGGCCATTGGAACACCACAATGGAAGGTCCCAGGAAGGAAATATTTCTCCCAGAAGGGCATCCCAGAGCTATATGGCCATGTTCAGCGGCAAGTGAATGTATCTCTGGCACACAGTGTCGGTGCCAAGATACATCTGACCACAGACACGTGGTCTAGCAAACACGGGCAGGGAAGGTATATTACTTTTACTCCCCACTGGGTGAACCTTCTGACGGCCGTCAAGCATGTAACCCGTGGCACCCGTGTAGATTTGGTTTTACCGCCACGGATTGCATGCAGGCCTGCCTCTTCTTCTCCTCCTCCTCCTACTCCATCCTCCCTCTCCTCCTCGGCTGACTCCTCCTCTTCCGCTGCTACCGTCTCTTCCGCTGCGCCGCCCAAGATCCCCAGAACCTATTCGACATGCCAGGTGAGACGTTGCCATGCTGTGCTGCGTCTGTTGTGCCTGGAAGCCAAGAGCCACACTGGCCCTGCACTCCTTTCAGCTTTGCGTTCACAGGCAGATCAGTGGCTAACACCGCTCAATTAGACAGTTGGTAAAGTGGTGTGCGACAACGGTGCCAATCTGCTGAGCACGTTGAAACAGTTCAAAATTACACACGTGCCATGCATGGCACACGTCTTGAACTTGGTCGTGCAGCGATTCGTTGTCAAATACCCTGGGGTCCAGGACGTCTTGCGGCAGGCAAGGAAAATCTTGGCCCATTTTAGAAGATCTTACACGGCCATGGCTCGCCTTGCTGACATTCAGCGGCGACACAATCTGCCGGTCAGACGTCTTATTTGTGACTGCCCGTCGCGATGGAACTCAACCTTGTATATGCTTAATAGGCTGCTCCAGCAGAAACGTGCAGTTAACGACTACCTGTACGAACTCTGCGCCAGAACAGGTTCTGGGGATCTTGTTTTTTTTTCACTGCGTCAGTGGCTGCTCATGCGCGACGCATGCAGACTTTTGCGGCCATTTTATGAGATCACCAAACTGGTCAGTCGCAGCCATGGTGCCATCAGTGACATCGTACCTTATGCCTTCTTTATGGAGCATGCATTGCGTCGTGTCATTGATCAAGCCGTCGAGGAGCAGGAAGATGAGGAAGTCGCAATGCTGGATGAATTCCCAGGGGGGGCTACTCTATCTGAGACAAGTCAACAACAGGAGTCTGAAGAGGAGTCAGAGGAGGATGGTGCCGGGGCGGATGAGGAGGAGCAAGAAGAGCATGCTTTAAACCTTTCTGGGATCCCTGCTGTTGTTGTTCGTGGATGGGGGGGAGAGATCGAGGATGACATTATCCTGGATGATGACGAGCAGGAGCCAGGCCACCACACTGCTTCCAGTTTAGTGCAAATGAGGGCCTTCATGCTCCAGTGTTTTAAGAGGGACCCCCGTATAATAAGCATAAAGGGCAAGGACCATTACTGGGTGGCAACGTACTTGGACCCCCGGTACAAACAAAAAATGGCAGAAATGTTACCACCATCACAGAGGGCTGTCAGAATGGAGCACTTCCAGGCCTTGCTTCGAGAAATGCTGCATTCTGCTTTTGCGTGCGCTGGCAGAGGAATTTCCACTCCCAGAGGAACAGTTGTGGATACCAATCCAACAGCGCCTGCAAGAAGAGGGCGGTTTGAAGATGTCTTGGTCACTTCTGATATGAGATCATTCTTTCAGCCGACCCATCGACAGGTCTCATCCGGATCCAGCATCAGGGAACGCCTAGACCGACAGGTGTCCGACTACATCGGATTAACGGCCGATGTGGACGCTCTGAGAAGTGATAAACCCCTGGACTACTGGGTGGGCAGGCTTGACCTCTGGCCAGAGCTTGCACAATTTGCAATGGAACTGTTGGCTTGCCCCTCGTCCAGTGTCCTGTCCGAAAGGACGTTCAGCGCAGCAGGGGGGATCGTGACCGATAAGCGCACTCGCTTAGCTCACGACAGTGTTGACTACCTCACATTTATAAAAATGAATGAGGCATGGATCTCTGAGGAATTCAACACATGTGACCAGTAGACCATGTTTCATTCAAATTCCTCATGACAGGCCACAAATATCCACCACCACCTATAACAATTATTCATGGTCCTTGTCTTCTTGGGTAAATACAGCGGCATAAAAGGCCTTTTATGTCCGTTGAATGCCTAATTTTTGGGGCCTGTAGTGCCCGAAACGTATTTATCCTGTGAATGCCTAATGTACCTCCAGCCACAGAATTTAAAGTTCTTTGCTGAGAGATGAATGCCTGTTGGCTAATTTTTGGGGCCTGTACTGGCCGACACTTACTTCTTTATCCAGGCTGTGAATGCCTAATTTTTCAGACTGGAATTGAAAATCAATTCCGCTAAATTGTGGAACGGATGCGGACCCATTTTACAGACGTGTGAATGGACCCTATATGTATTTGACATGTATTTACCGGCTGCTGTCAGTTCCGGCTGATTTAGGCCGAGCTATTACAATAAAACCGAGCAATATTACAAAAAACGAAATAAACGTTATAACTGTATAAACGATTTATACAACTTATAAAAAAAAAAAACATTTATGGCAACTTTTCCAATAGCAGGATCATCTCATGCACCCCCGTCATAGCCTGGCCTTGCATCTCTTCCATGGCCTTCATGTGCTCCTGAATTGACAAAAAATTTCAGATAAAAAAAGAATGCTTGTCATTGTCGATCTCAAATTTGCTTAATACTTCTGTTATGTCACGTCATTGTCCATGTTGTGGGACTATGTGTGCACAGCTAGTAATTATTTTGTGGCTGCAAATATGACCTGGAGGTTTTTAATGTTCGCCTCCCATTGAAATGAATGGGGCCCGCCGCGAACCCACGGTTCGCGAACATTTACCCGCGTTCACGAACCATCCCGGGAGATGTTCGTCCATCCCTACTGGCCAACTCTCTAGTCCATGCCTACACAGTGACTCCCCATAATCGTCAATTGGGCCATACTTCTAGGGTCTCTGGTGTCTGGGGAGTTACTGCACAGGCAGGACTACTGCCAGAAAAGATTTTTGGGCTGAAGATATAAACACTGGAGGAGACCACCATCATTATGGAGAGCTATGTAACTACGAGGGGGGCACGATCTTGAAAGTACAGTTGAGAGAAAAAGTGTGGTTTCTGCATCAATAGAAAGTAAAATAAAATATGAGCTTTACTTATAATCTTCAATATTATATATATATATATATATATATATATATATATATGTAGCGCTACCCCCAGTTAAGAGAGCCGCTGGTTTTGTTTTGGGCCCTGTAGTGCACTGCTGTCAACCCCTGGCAATCGTCTCTAACCTCCCGTGACACAGCTGGTGATAGAGGGATAAGACCGCGTGACCACAACTCTAGGTGACGCAGTCCTATGGCAAACACACAGTGATATACTTTAAAACTTCTATTAAAGTAAGTGAAACTGACACCAATGTACTTGACCCAGATATTTTACTGAGGCTAATGGGCAAGTAATAAACAACAGTATAACAAGATGCAGATCCCTACAATAAACAGTAATAAAGATAAACAGAGTAATCAGAATAATTTAGTATTGCTATGCAACTCTAGCGCTGCCCTTTTACAGCTACTTCTCCTCATGGGTAGACTAACACCCAGCAATGTCTACCTATGCAGTCAGGCCTGACAGATCTAAATGGAAATTCAGTGAAACAATATTCGCTAGCAATCTTTTCGGTGGTGCACTTGAAGAACAACTTTGTAATCCCAACGAATAGTAAAGATAAAGTATCTGTCTTTAAACAGCTCTCACCACCCGGGCAAGTCCAAGTCCGTTTCCTCCATCGATTCGTCTAGGAACAGGAATCCACCGACATCCAAGTCTTCAATCCTTCTGGTGTACTGCAGCAAGGAGGAGAAGATGTCTCTAAGGCTCTGCTAGGCTGGCAGAGGGGCTCTTTGGAAAGGAGCACACGGCCCAGGCTTCAGGTCTTGTGCACACAGCAGTTCAGCACAGAGATCCTCTTGCTAGGAGAGGGGTGTCCAAAGAGACCGACCAAAACTCCGCCTCCCCTTTATAAAGTCTGCCCCAGCAGTCTCTGTTCTGGAGCAATGCACCCTGGGTGCTGCAAGATGTACTGGGAGATGTAGTCTCTCTGTATTAAAGGGGACTACCCCGCTACACACTCCCCCCACTTTAAATCTTTGGTCCCCAAAGACAGCATCAACAATATGTACATAAAAGATAGTTCACGGTTGTAAAGGAACCTGGCAGGGGAATCTCCCACCTAGCATGGTGAGGAAGATTGTCCTGCCCACAGGCCATATTATTGGAAGTGGCCTGCCTAACTGTGCCAGGGAGTGAGTTGGGGTTGCCCTCCACCAAATGTACAGTGGAGGGACCAGATGTGGGCATGGTCCTTCTTGAGGTTAGGACCGTGTCTTCAGAACTTTCTCCCATCTGATCATGAGTTAGTTTCCGGGGAGGATGAATGACTCTCTTCCTTCTCTTCTCCCTGGGAGTCACAGTCTCAGCTACTCTTGGTTCTTCCTCTGGTACTGAAGCAGGAACCTCTTCCGGTAGTGAGGGTATGGGATTACATCTGGGGACAGCAGGGGCTAAAAGCCGTTTCACCAGATCGGTATTGGTCCCAATGATGAGAGAGCTTCTTGAGGGCCCTGGCAGCCAGGGACAGACAATGGCCAGTGTCTCAAAGTTCTGGCGCTCCCCAGCCCTCAATGGATCACACGACAACTTGATCCGCACACATCCATCACAAGAGTACTCTTCTGCTAGGATACCCTGAATCTTGGTGTCTCCCATCTCTTCCAGGGGCAGGTATGACAGGTACTTCTTGTAAAAGTCTCTGGTCATTAGGGTAACCTGAGCACCTGTATCAAGGATGGCTCTGGTGTAGATCCCTTCGATCAGAACAGGCACTACAGGCAGAGGACCTACCAATTGGGTAGCAGTCCTTTTGGAAACACCTGTAACAGCAGGCTGGCATACTTGGACTTGTGCTCTCTTCAGCTTCCGGCGCTGGGAATGCCGTTTCTGGCGTTGTTTGGAAGGCTGATAGGCGTTGTTCACTGAGACGGCATAGACTGCAGGTGTCCACCGCTCCCTCGCAGATTCAGGGAGTTACTTTTGAAGGCCCGGATCTTCTCTCCATTCTTGGGTCACTTCTCTGAGGCCTCCGCCAGCCTTCTGTCTCCATTCGTGGACTTGGACATACTCGCTGGTAGTGGCCTACACCTCCACAGTTGAAACAGACAATCTCTCTTCTCTTCTGTGGGGAGGTTGGTGTTGAACTGCTCTGGCGTGGTTCATTCTTAATTTCCTCGGGTACCTTCATTCCTGAGTTTTCAGACAGGAGTGTGGTCAAAAGATCCAGCACCTGGGTCATTTGGGACTTCAGGATCTTCACTTCTGAGTCCCGTTCAGTAGCCATAGCTGATCTGACTCCCACCGCAGGGAGGGTAGTTGGTTCGGTATGTTGACTCCTCCTTTTCTCTTCCAACACAGCCTCCTCCTCCCTGACTATCCGGATCAAGTCGGGGTATTCCAGGCTCTTCCCATCCTGTCGGGTGCGTAGCGCCAATGCAATAGGATCCAGGGGCTGAGCTCCCCTCAATACCTGTTGAGCACGGGCCTCGTCTACTTTCCCTGGGTCGATCCCCTTCTTCAAAATGATCCTATGCAGGATCTTGTCTAGACGTCCCATATATTCTGATAGTTTCTCGCCTGTCTTCTGGTAGCAGTGCTCCAGTTGATAGGTAAGCTCAGTGATTTTTTCTGTCCCACCGAACACATTCTGCAGGATGTCTAAGTAATCCTGTGCAGTACAGTCTTTCCTGCTTATCTTCAGGTTACATATGGCATCCAGAGCAGGCCCCTTTAAACTTTCAACAATCCTCTGCTTCTTTTGTCGCTCCGGGACCTCCCATTCTTCTAGGGCCTGAGTGGCGCCGTCTAGCCACTCTTCAAATCCCTCTTCTTCCGAAGGTACAGGTTTCTTTCCAGAAAATATGCTGAGTTTCCTGTATCCTGACATCGGGTAGTCTGTGGGGTCTCTTTTACACTGGGCCACAATTTCCTGCAAGACAGCGCACAGTTCTGCACTAAGGGTGGCCGGTGATGATCTGGGACTCTCTGTATCCTTCTGCTTTTCCGCCTTAGGGGATGGCGGGGGAGATATCTGTGGAGATGATGGTTTTGGTGTCTGGAACCATTCTCCCTTCACTGGCAGCGTATGTATCAAGTGATAGATCTGATTATCTCTGGCTCGTATACTCTGACTTTTAAAATGCTCTGGGATTTCGTTTTTCCATTCTACCAGTGCGTATGTAAACGAGATCACTGGATCTGGCCTAAAATCCATCACCCATGCTTTGTGGCTCGGAGACAGTAAGAATACGAGCTGTTTTATCTCCTCTTCCTTCCATCTTTCCCCTGGGAGTACAATGACTACCGCTGCGGTTGGATCGGCGCCAATCGCTGCGCACCACTGTGACATTGCTAGCGGGTCCATGCTGGTACTTCTGACTGGCTTGATTGCAGCGTGCAACGTACAAGGATCCCGGCTCGAGCCCCCACGTGTAGCGCTACCCCCAGTTAAGAGAGCCGCTGGTTTTGTTTTGGGCCCTGTAGTGCACTGCTGTCAACCCCTGGCAATCGGCTCTAACCTCCCGTGACACAGCTGGTGATAGAGGGATAAGACCGCGTGACCACAACTCTAGGTGACGCAGTCCTATGGCAAACACACACACAGTGATATACTTTAAAACTTCTATTAAAGTAAGTGAAACTGACACCAATGTACTTGACCCAGATATTTTACTGAGGCTAATGGGCAAGTAATAAACAACAGTATAACAAGATGCAGATCCCTACAATAAACAGTAATAAAGATAAACAGAGTAATCAGAATAATTAAGTATTGCTATGCAACTCTAGCGCTGCCCTTTTACAGCTACTTCCCCTCATGGGTAGACTAACACCCAGCAATGTCTACCTATGCAGTCAGGCCTGACTGATCTAAATGGAAGTTCAGTGAAACAATATTTGCTAGCAATCTTTTCGGTGGTGCACTTGAAGAACAACTTTGTAATCCCAACGAATAGTAAAGATAAAAGTATCTGTCTTTAAACAGCTCTCACCACCCGGACAAGTCCAAGTCCGTTTCCTCCATCGATTCGTCTAGAAACAGGAATCCACCGACATCCAAGTCTTCAATCCTTCTGGTGTACTGCAGCAAGGAGGAGAAGATGTCTCTAAGGCTCTGCTAGGCTGGCAGAGGGGCTCTTTGGAAAGGAGCACAAGGCCCAGGCTTCAGGCCTTGTGCACACAGCAGTTCAGCACAGAGATCCTCTTGCTAGGAGAGGGGGTGTCCAAAGAGACCGACCAAAACTCCGCCTCCCCTTTATAAAGTCTGCCCCAGCAGTCTCTGTTCTGGAGCAATGCACCCTGGGTGCTGCAAGATGTACTGGGAGATGTAGTCTCTCTGTATTAAAGGGATATACCCCGCTACATATATATATACACAAACACTATCTAGGTAAATTGATATCCCTGGAGAGTAGCAAGGATGAGGTTCTATAATCTTCCTATAACCAAAACTTTAGTCCCAATCCCAACCCCCAAACTTGAACCCTAAAACATAGGGGTTTATTTATAAATGGTTTGCCAACAAATGTATCAGGGATTGTTTCATAATAATTTGCGCTTCTGACATTTGACCACATTCACCGGGCATTTGATTCCCACATTTTCTTTATACAGCCCAAAATTACGAGAATGACATATACTGTAAATATTGATTTTCACAAAGTCTGCTGCTTCAGTGTTTTTAGATCTTTTTGTCAGATGTTACTATGGTATACTGAAGGATATTTAGAAGCATTTCATAAGTGTCAAAGGCTTTTATTGACAATTACATGAACTTTATGCAGAGAGTCAATATTTGCAGTGTTGACCCTTCTTTTTCAAGACCTCTGCAATTCTCCCTGGCATGATGTCAATCAACTTCTGGGCCACATCCTGACTGATGTCAGTTCATCTTGCATAATCAATGCTTTGAGTTTGTCAGAATTTGTGGGGTTTTCTGTTCACCTGCCTCTTGAGGATTGACCACAAGTTCTCAATGGGATTAAGGTCTGGGGAGTTTCCTGGCCCTGGACCCAAAATGTCAATGTTTTGTTCACCAAGATACTTAGTTATCACTTTTGCCTTATGACAAGGTGTTCCATCATGCTGGAAAAGGTATTGTTCATCACCAAACTGTTCTTGGATGGTTGGGAGAAGTTGCTCTTGGAGGATGTTTTTGTATCATTCTTTATTCATGGCTGTGTTCTTAGACAAAATTGTGAGTGAGCCCAATCTCTTGACTGAGAAGCAACCCCCACACATTAATGGCCTCAGGATGCTTTACTGTTGGCATGACACAGGACTGATGGTGGCGCTCACCTTTTCTTCTCCAGACAAGGTTGCCGGATGCCCCAAACAATCGGAAAGGGGATTCATCAGAGAAAATTACTTTACCCTAGTCCTTAGCAGTCCTATGTTTTTCATGGAGAGAAGTTGCTTCTTTGCCCTTCTTGACACCAGGCCATCCTCCAAAAGTCTTTGCCTCACTGTGCGTAGAGAAGCCCTCACACCTCCCTGCTGCCATTCCTGAGCAAGCTCTGCACTGGTGGTGCCCCGATCCCACAGCTCAATCACCTGTAGGAGACGATCCTGGCGCTTGCTGGACTTTCTTGTGCACCCTGAAACCTTCTTCACAAATTCAGTGGAAATGTGTTTTGTTGGATTAAAGCATTTGTTAACCCAATAAAAATGGATCCTGCTCCTTTAAAGCATGTTATTTGACACAGTGCTTGTCCTGTGTCATTTGGCCCCCTGTAACACCTAAAAAACCTGGCTGATCCTGCCAGTTTCTACCCTCCCCTCTGTAAACTGATTTAGTTTACGTGCCTCCGTCATCTGCAGCCTGCTATCTGCTCTCCTCTCTGCTCCTGTGTCCTCCTCCCCCTCCCCTCTCTGTCTATCTGCTTGTGACAGTGTTGCCCCTCCCCCACCATCAGCACTGCCTCCCATTGCAGTGTTTCCCTCTGTGAATGATTTATAAATATAAATGCTGTAAATACCTAATTTAAGAGCTGAGATTGCGATCACATGACCAGTCAGCTCTCTCCTCCTCTCCTCCTCCTCTCCAGACTGATGTCAGCAGGGGAATCTCAGCCCTGCCCACTGCATCTCTCAGAGGAGAAAACTGGCCAGTCATGTGATCGCAATCTCGGCTGTTAAATTAGGTATTTGTAGCATTTATTTTTATAAATCACACACAGAGGAGTAAACTGCAATAGGAGGCAGTGCTGATGGTGTATACAGGTTAGAGTGGCTTAACGCCCACTTTAAGTTCATTTTCATAGCAAAGATGGACTTAATTAATTGCAATTCATCTGATCACTCTTCATAACATTCTGCAGTATATGCAAAATGCCATCATAAAAACTGAGGCAGCAGACTTTGTAAAAATGTATAATTGTGTCATTCTCAAAACTTTTGGCCATGGCTGCACATAAAGGAGTGAATGTGTACCTGTAAAATATAAACAGCCATTGAATGTCATTCTCCCAGATAGCAAGGATAACTTGCCACAAATTTGTGGCAGTGTTGAATTGTAAGTATGTTAACTTGCTGCACATTTTCACTGGCAAGTTGTGGAGCACTTGAAGCACAAGTTCTAGTTGACAATTTTCCAATTTGTAGCAAATTTGCAAGGCAAGTCTCTAGCAAGACCAACATTGCAGTGGTGAGTCACTCTACAGCATGAAAATTCAGCCACAGTGCCCCCTGTGGTGGGATGACTATTGCACGACATAACTGAACCAGAACTTGCAGCAGACTTGCAGAATGTTTACAAAGACAGTTGACCTGGAGTCATGCAATGCGGACTTACTGCAATTGTGCAACAAACTTGTGAAGTCTGGCAAGTCTAGCAATAGCTTATCAGGTCATTTTCAAGCTTGCAGCACAATTTTTTGCCGTCTTGGCTGTTAGCATTATGGGGTACTTAAAAAAGATTTCTCAAAACCAAGCTCTACCCTTTCCAAAGAACAGGCTGGACTCTGCATACAACAAAGGAAAAGTACATTTTAAACAATATTGTACAGGAAGGGGAGAGGGGGGATCCGTTCAATGTTACTTTGAGGGCGACATGGAAAAAAACAACAATCCTTCAAATAACATGCTTTGGGACATGCCTATACACTGTATATGATGTTATGGAACAGTATGATTTTCAGGGTCAGGGACACTACTGTAGCGGGGTCTCCTTTAAGGCCCCGAGACTACGTTACCCAGAACCCCGTTAGGCACCCAGGGTGCATGGAGCCACCGCAGAGACTCATGGGAGGGGCTATATAGGAAGAGGGAGAGGCTGAGCTCGGCCTCTTTGGACACCGCGCTGCTATCAACAGGTCTTCCTGTGCGGATCTGCTGCAGTGCAGGGCCTGCAGCCAGGGCCTTGCACAACTTCCACCCCACTGCGGAGCCTGGGTGGCACCTGACTTTATCGAGTTTGGACATCAGTTGGACCGGAGACCCGGCCGTTGCAGACACTGTGTGCGGATACACAGTAGGTGGAAGTCCCAGACTGGGATCGCATCCGGAGTGGTGAGCGAGCACCTGCTCATTCATATAAACAGTACTTTGACTAGGCCTAGAGACTGCCTTGGCCCTCCTGGTTCTATTTTTCATGTCCCACAGGAGACTAGTGGCGGAACTGAGTGAGTAGTCTCCTGTGAGTGGTTCATTCTGTCCTTTTTATTTTCCTACCCTGTGGATTACAATTAACTGTTCCTGTTGTGCACCACCAGTCAAGTTGCATGCGAAGAAACTGTTCTTCTAGAGACTGAGTTAGAAAATCTGGATCAGGCCTGATCATTAGTCAGAGCTTAAGTTGTTGCGCCATAAGGGTGCATAGATAGAGATAGTAGTACTTGGCGGGTAGTCGCCTGTGTTAGATTTTCTGCTGCAGTACTCTGCAGATATATATGTGTTATGTGTTAACCTTATGCCTTTTACCCGAAGTAAAGAAACGTTATATTTTATCTCTTGCTATCAGTGTGTTGCCTTTATGGAAAGAGGATAGCCATGCAATACAGATAGACTGTGTGCATATACTGTTAGATTGTGATACTAGGGAAACCCCTAGACTAACTGTGCCAGAGTGGTTCGAGTAAATTGCCTGGGGTTGGCGGTGCTGTAGACAGGGCCCGAAACAAAATCCAGTGGCTCTCTTAACTGGGGGTAGCGCTACACGTGGGGGCTCTCGAGTCCAGGATCCTGTTACAGCAAGTAACGCGCCAAAAGTACCAGCATGGACCCACTGGAAGTAGAACAGTGGTGCAGGGTGGCCTACACAGATTCAGCCGCGGCAGTAGTCATAGAACTCCCAGGGACCTGGAAGAAGAAGCGGTGAAGCGGCTAGTAACTTCGCTGTCCCCGAACCAGAAGGTATGGGTGATGGATGTCAGAATGAATTCCACACTGACCCACGCACTAATAGCTTGGATGAAGGAAATCCCAGAACATTTCAAGGGTCCAAGTATAAGAGCAATGGATGATCAGACCTATAGCTTAATACATGCGCTCCCACTCATACCAGGAGGATGGGTTCAGACACCTAAACCATCATCCCCACAGGTATCTCCACCGCAGTCCCCAAAAGCACAAAACCGGAAGGCTAAAGAGAGCTCCGGGTCACCGCCTGCCACCCTCAGCGCAGAGTTATGCGCGGTCCTGGGGGAGATTGTAGCCCAGTGTAAGAAGGATCCTACAGACTATCAAATGCTTTAGAGGCCATACGCAACCTCAAGATGAGCAAAACAGACTGTGATGCGCAGGATTATCTGGACATTCTACAGAATGTGTTCGGAGGAACAGAGAAAATCACTGAGCTCACTTACCAGCTGGAGCACTGCTACCAAAAGACAGGAGAGAAACTGTCGGAGTTCATGAGGCGCCTGGATAAGATTCTGCATAAGATGATCCTGAAGAAGGGGATCGACCCGCGGAAGGTGGATGAGGCCCGTGTTCAGCAGGTGATGAGAGGATCTCAGCCCCTGGACCCCATCGCATTGGCATCACGCACAAGACAGGATGGGAAGAGCCTGGAGTATCCTGACTTGATCCGAGTGGTCAGAGAGGAAGAAGCGATGCTGGAGGAGAAGAAGAGGAACCAACCAGTTGAGTCAGTTAATCCTCCTCTGGTGATGGTCAGGATGGCCATGACCCTGTAAAGAGACTCAGAGGTGGATACCTTGAAGTCACAGATGTCCCAAGTATTGGGGATGCTGACTTCCCTGATGGAAAATAAGTCAAGGGAACCGGAGAGGGAAAGTCCGAGGAGGGAGCTGTTTCCAAATACCTCAGCGCCCGCATCCCTACAAGATTGGGGGGACATGACTTGTTTCAACTGCGGAGGGGTTGGCCATGCGGCCAAAGTGTGTGCCAGTCCAAAGAATAAAAAGATGAAAAACTTCAGCGGGCCCATCATCTCCAGTGAACTCCAAACTGAATGAGAAGCACATAAAAAGAGTGGAGAAGACCCCTCAGAAGAAACACAAGGTTCCTCAGTGGGAAAGTGCTCCAAAGAAAGAGAGTATTGTCCCTCAGCGGGTAGTTACACCCATTAAAAGGAGGGAGATCAATGCATACCAGGCCCAAGAGAGACTTAAGTCCAAAGAGAAATGGAAGAAAGAAAGTCCAAAAGGAAAACGCAAAGATCCAAGGAAAGAGACTCCTTCGAAAGTGATATCCAGAGAAGCTGGTAGGTCCCTCCCCGATAGTACCTGTCCAAGTGGAGGGAGTCTACACAAGAGCCATATTGGATACTGGGGCGCAGGTGACCCTGTTGTACCGGGACTTTTATGACAAGCATCTTTATGACAACATCATATGCAACTTTGGTTGATGTTATCTTTGGGGACCAAAGAGTTTAAGTGGGGGGAGTGTGTAGTGGGGTCTCCTTTAATGCCCCGGGACCATGTTACCCAGAACCCCATTCGGCTCCCAGGGTGCATGGAGCCACCGCAGAGACTCATGGGAGGGGCTATATAGGAAGAGGGAGAGGCTGAGCTTGGCCTCTTTGGACACCGTGCTGCTATCAACAGGTCTTCCTGTGCGGATCTTCTGCAGTGCAGGGCCTGAAGCCAGGGCCTTGCACAACTTCCAGAGAGCCTTCCACCCCACTGCGGAGCCTGGGTGGCACCTGACTTTATCGAGTTTAGACATCAGTTGGACCGGAGACCCGGCCGTTGCAGACACTGTGCGCGGAGACACAGTAGGTGGAAGTCCCGGACTGGGATCGCGTCCGGAGTGGTGAACGAGCACCTGCTCATTCATATAAACAGTACTTTGACTAGGCCTAGAGACTGCCTTGGCCCTCCTGGTTCTATTTTTCCTGTCCCACAGGAGACTAGTGGCGGAACTGAGTGAGTAGTCTCCTGTGAGTGGTTCATTCTGTCCTTTTTATTTTCCTACCCTTTGGATTACCAATAACTGTTCCTGTTGTGCACCACCAGTCAAGTTGCATGCGAAGAAACTATTCTTCTAGAGACTGAGTTAGAAAATCTGGATCAGGCCTGATCTGTAGTCAGAGCTTAAGTTGCTGCGCCATAAGGGCGCATAGATAGAGATAGTAGTACTTGGCGGGTAGTCGCCTGTGTTAGATTTTCTGCTGCAGTACTCTGCAGATATATATGTGTTATGTGTTAACCTTATGCCTTTTACCCGAAGTAAAGAAACGTTATATTTTATCTCTTGCTATCAGTGTGTTGCCTTTATGGAAAGAGGATACCCATGCAATACAGATAGATTGTGTGCATATACTGTTAGATTGTGATACTAGAGAAACCCCTAGACTAACTGTGCCAGAGTGGTTCGAGTAAATTGCCGGGGGTTGGCGGTGCTGTAGACAGGGCCCGAAACAAAATCCAGCGGCTCTCTTACCTGGGGGTAGCGCTACACTATATTTTGGCAACACAAACTTTTTGACTAGTAATCGATTTTCTAACTTGTACATTTATCTCTGCTTAAATACAGCCGCAGCAACATAATCCATTTAATTTCACCTTGAAAAAAAAAATGTAAGTAGTTTTAGCTACCACACCTAAAAGCAATCGAAAGCTTTAAAGCCTGCACTTTCATACAAAGTAGCCAGTGGCACAATAGTATAATAGTGTAGATTGTTAGCTTCTTTTTCACAATACCATACTGCAACAAAAACACTTCAAAAACACTTAAAAAAACACAACCCCACATTCTCCACCTTTACACTGTATATGATGTTATGAAATATGTATGTTTTTCAGGGTCAGGGACACTACATTCTGGCATCACAAATTTTTGGACTAGTAATTGACGTTTTAAATTTTACATTTATCTCTGCTTAAAAACAGCAGTACTCCAATCCATTTAATTTCACCTTGAAAAAAATATTTTTAAGGTAGTTTTAGCTACCACACCTGATTTTTTTATCAAACGGTAATAGGCTTATCTTTATCTGTGGAAGTAGTAGCCACAAGAGATGTACAGTGCATCCGGAAACTATTCACAGCTCTTCACTTTTTCCACATTTTGTTATGTTACAGCCTTATTCCAAAATGGATTAAATTCATTATTTGCCTCAAAATTCTACAAACAATACCCCATAATGACAACGTGAAAGAAGTTTGTTTGAAATCTTTGCAAATTTATTCAAAAACAAAAAAACAAAAAAACAAACACATGTACATAAGTATTCACAGCCTTTGCCATGACACTCAAAATTGAGCTTGGGTGCATCCTGATCCACTGATCATCCTTGAGATGTTTCTAGAACTTGATTGAAATCCACCTGTGGTAAACTCAGTAGATTGGACATGATTTGGAAATGCATACACCTGTATATTTAAGGTCCTACAGTTTACAGTGCATGTCCAAGCACAAACCAAGCCACGAATTCTAAGGAATTGTCTGTAGATTTCCAAAACAGGATAGTATTGAGGCACAGATATGGGGAAGGGTACAGACAAATGTATGCAGCATTGAAGGTCCCAATGAACACAGTGGCCCCAATCATCTGTATATAGAAGATGTTTGGAACCACCAAAGAGCGGGTCACCCGGCCAAACTAAGGGATCAGAGGAGAAGGGCCTTAGACAGGGAGGTGACCAAAAACCCGGTGGTCACTCTGACATAGCTCCAGCGTTTCTCTGGGGAGAGAGGAGAACCTCCCAGAAGAACAGCCATCTCTGCAGCACTCCACTAATCAGGCCTGTATGGTAGAGTGGCCTGGCATAAGCCACTCCTCAGTAAAAGGCACATGACAGCCCGAATGGAGTTTACCAAAAGGCACCTGAAGGGCTCTCAGGCCATGAGAAACAAAATTCTCTGGTCTAATGAAACAAAGATTAAACCCCTTGCCTGAATGGCAAGCGTTATGTCTGGAAGAAACCAGGCACCGCTCATCACCTGGCCAATACCATCCTTACAGTGAAGAATGGTGGTGGCAGCATCATGCTGTGGGGATGTTTTTCAGTGGCAGGAACTGGGAGACTAGTCAGGATCGAGGAAAAGATGAATGCAGCAATGTACAGAGACATCCTTGATGAAAACCTGATACAAAGCATTGTGCAAAGGCTGTGAATACTTATGTACATGGGATTTTTTTAATTTTTAATTTTTAATAAATTTGGAAAGATTTAAAACTTCTTTCATGTTCTCAATATGGGGTATTGTTTGTAGAATTTTGAACAAAATAATGAATGTAATCCATTTTGGAATAAGGCCGTAACATAACAAAATGTGTAAAAAGGGAAGTGATGTGAATACTTTCTGAATGCACTGTAAAAGCTACTGAATACTTTAAAGCCCTCACCTTCATACAAAGTGGCCAGTGGCACAATAGTATAATAGTGTAGATTGTGCACTTCTATTTCACAACACCATACTGCATTGTTTTAAAAGATTAAAACGTCAAAACAGAGTGCACAAAAATACTTTAAAACCACATCCCCACATTCACCAAACCCCATTGCATCCCCATATTGCCAATTATTTCCAGAAATATTTCAAATAAAGAGTTTGGTAGAAATTGGCTATTGTCAGGACAGCACATGAGCCCTTGAATAGGCAGCAAATAGAAACAGACAAGGAAGGTTTTATCTTGAAATAAATAAATTAGAGTGTATTATCTGAAAGACAACACCCAGGAATATCATTCAGTGGCTGGACATTATGTGATTGGGCTGCAATATAGGAGGGAGAGACGATCTGCAATATGAGACTGCACAAAAAAAGCTACACTATAGACACCCGAAGCCTGATATCTGAGCCCCATTTTGTCAAAACTCTTTGCGCTGCTACCCCACCCATATAATCCAATGGAAATGTCCTGCCCTGGGTTGTCCCAGAGTAATAGATTTACCAGGTGCAATATCTTTCTTGTTTATGTTTAAGCAACAGCAAAAATTAAAGAGTATTGTAGCGGGCATGCCCTTTCCCTGTGTATTTAAAACTGGCAGAGACACCAGTAATGTGCAGTTCCCTGCAGCTCAGCAGGTGGCGCTGTCGCCTTGGGCTGGGGTTGAACCATTGCTGTGTGCCGTACCCCTTTTTGTCCTCCCTCGGCAGTGGTATGGTGGGGCGGGGAACCCGCCGTGCTTGCTGGGAGAGGGTATAAAGGGGCGGCCATTTTTGGTGGCGGGAGTCGAGTCCTGGGCACCTTCAACCTGTGGGCGGTGGTTTGTGTCGGTCCTCTAGGCGACTTAGGCCTGGAGGACGTTCGGAGATCGTGTTCCATCCCAGGCACCTTTAGCCTGAGGTGAGGTACTCGGATGGAGGTCTGGAGCTCAGTGCCCACCACTGAGTTCCGCGAGGGAAGGAGATCCTAGGGGACCCCGGGAGTGGGTACCCGAATCCAGAGGCGTAATGGACCAGGAGGGGGTACTTGCTTGAAGACCTGGTGCAGCATATCACCAGTGACGGGTGAGCCTCTCATCGGAGACCGCCTGGAAGGATATTCCCCCTCGATTGGAGACCGCAACCCACTTTCAGGAAGGAAAGTGGAGAGTTCATTGTGTCTGGGCCTACTCGTATCCACACCCCTCTGTCTGTTCTACTCGTTGAGGGAGTCCAACTGTCTGTGCATTACTCTGTTATCGGAAGAATAAAGGAGTGTTGGACTTTAGTGGTGTGGGGCTCATTTACTGGCAGACACTGTTCAAGAAACCAGGAGGAGGCTCCAGAAGCAGAACACCGACCCGAAGGTAAAAGAGAATTGTCTCCCAATACACACACACACCTGCAGTGGGAACTTGGCGTGGTGACCTCACACTCTCTCCTCAGAGGTACCCCTAGACAACAGAAAGAGCCAGAGCCAGAAGAATTGAGAGGAGAGAGAGGGGGCCGCTACAGTATGTAAACCCAACATTTTATATTGTGCCTGCTGTACCATGTACTTGTATGAAAAGGTATCCTGTTCTTTTTGTATTGTTTTCTTTGTGTGAAATACCTGGTGTTCCTTCCAGTCTCTCTGCTTTCCTACCACCGAAAACTGCCCAAGACAGGGACACCCAGAAACAGTTAAAGCAGGTTAGTCCTTGCACAACATAAAGCAAAACTTAACATCTGCTTGTCCAAGCAGAACCAAATGTATATCAGTTCCTCACTGACAAGGTACTCCCTATTGGTTTCCCAAAACAAACAGCACCTGTACCTTAAACCCTTTTAGCATTTGGTCAGTTGTCAACCTATTCACCCAGCAGCAGGCTCTCATATATCAGAGAGAGAGTAAGGGATAGCCATTGAGCCCCAGTCAGCTCACATACATAAAGACCTTAAAAATGTTTCATTTTTTGCATATGTCTGTACACTTCACTGAATGAGTCTGAGTGACAGGTCAAATGTGACCTAAGACTGGAGCCTTTATGTCACTCAAAACTCTGCCAAGTCTCTAGGATACAGGACCCAAGCAAGAACGTATTAACATATGATTTTTCCCCCAATGAGAGGAATTAAAATATATGGTATGATAGACCCCATGATGCGCTTGCATTCCTACATAAACATATCCAAAAAAGCATTGGTTTGCCCTGGGACTTTAAATACATTGCAACACAGACAACAACTATATACATGGTATACACATTTATTGATGAATTCTCATTAGATCGCCTAGAGAACAATTGAAATGTTAATAAGCTGATTTGTAATAATTTCATAATATATAGACTACCAAATGAAAATATTTTATTCTGGGTATCAATACATGATCAAAAAATGCATGATAAAACGTGACGCGTTTCGTGAATCTCTGTTCACTTCCTCAGGAGTAGATGCACATATAAATATCTATAAAGTAAAACATTAATTTTAGAGTACATAATAATAATTGGTAATAAATTATATTATTCCAAAACCAAGGGCCACCATTAAGGAACAAATACTTACAAATCATCTAGAGTTGAATACACATAATGGTAACCACCAGGAATGAGTGACCCGGGAGCTGTACCAGGGACATGCTCTGAGATTATCTTATTTTCCTACATTAGTGTGGACTTCTTCTAGGTATCCAGGTTTGAGTTGACTGTCTAAAACAGCCTTTCTCAACCTTTTGTCCTTAGAGGAACCCTTGAAATAATTTGAAGGTCTCAGGGAGCTATTAAAATTAATTCATGGAGAAATGCCCCTTACATTGGTGGGAAGAGTGTTCCCCTTACAGTGGTGGTCAAAATGTCATCCTTACATACAGCTACAAAGATCGTTGGCGTAATAACACTTGCTTTGCCAAATTATGTTGGTTTTGTAACTATGGAAGCACCATCAGATGAGAGGTTGATCAGGCATAGCTCATGGAACCATTAACAACCTCTGGAGGAACCCTGGTTGAGAATGGCTGGTCTAAAACTTACTACTAGAATTGGCTTTAGTGTGTATCTTTGTATGATTGTGGTGTATTAGATAGTGAATCCCTCTTAGAGCAGGGACTGGTATGAGTCTATGGGATTGATTTACTGAAACTAAAGAGTGCAAAATCTGGGGCATCTGTGCATAGTAGCCAATCAGCTTCTAACTTCAGCTTGTTCAATTAAGCTTTGACTAAAAAAAAATAAAAGCTGATTAGTTTCTATCCAGAGCTGCACCAGATTTTGCACTCTCCAGTTTTAGTAAATCAACCCCTGTGTCTTCTGCAAAATCTGCATAATATGTAAGTGCTACCTCTCTAAATTAATAAAAATAAAATAATTGGTACGAAGAAAGCTTCTAGCTCATTTTGTAAAGTGTGAGCAGGCAGCGCTGGCTCTGCAGTGCTAAAGTCTACAGGCTTCTGGAAAAAAAAAACTGAGAGGCATAAAACAGAGATTAGTAATGCATATGCATTGTTTTGTCACTGCATAATAATGTAACACCTACAGATATCTCTAATGAGGAATATTTAGAATCGTGGTGTGTGTTTTTCTTTTCTCCCTAGATATCAAATACACAGTTTTTTAGCTCCATTTAAGTAGAAATTATTCTATTAACATGCAGTTACTTTATAGCAATACACTACTTTTAAAAGCCTGGAGGAATTGTAATATAGGTAATTATTATTACTTATTATTGTAGCTTTTTTTAAATTTTTATGTTCAATTAATGCTGCAAAGACATTGTAAAGTAGTCTGTAGCAGTTGTTTCCCTCTTGTGTCCATCTTTAAAATTTGTAACATTTTGGAGCTTGATTAGTACCTTGCGATTTGCATGGTCCAAGTAAGTATGCTGCTGGAGGTGTAAATTTATTGTAGGTGTTAGTTAAAGGATAAATTCAATTTGTAACATGTTTTTAGGGTGGAACATGTAACAATGATCCAGCTAGTGCTCCCTCTCCCCGCAATCCACCCTTTCCCTGTAACAGCGGGTGGGGGCTCTTTTCCCCACACCCGCTGTCACTTTTTGAAAACAGCGAGGCTGTGCGGGGCTCTGTCCATACAGCCACTTCATTCGTTCACAGATTCCTGTGAAGGAGTAAACTACAAGTACCAATATATAAAGATAAATTCCGAGTCATAAAAATTGAGCAGCTTGCTGAAAATTGTGATACCAATCCCTATTAGAAATGCAAAAAAAAAGCTGCGCTACAGATATATGTGCAAAAGATTCCAACAGTGACAGTTGAAAAGTGCAAAAAGTGCAATATGAAACATTGAGTAATATCAAATAATATGAGGTGCAAACAGTGCAAGGTTAGACTTTGATTAATATTAAATATAAACACTTAATTCATCAGATATATAGAGTGTGGAAAGACTATAGATCTATATATCAATCCACTAAAATGCTAAATAAAGTGCATATATATATTCAAGTGTCTATGTATCACACATCAATCAAATAGATACATTTATAGTCCATCAGTGAACAAAAAGTCCCACCACAGAACAATTCACAACATGTAATCCCCCAAACTTTGGTGCAAGGAAAGAAGATGAAATCCACCACCGGCTAATAGTAGTACCAGAACAGTTGGGCCATAGGTTATAATGGGTGAAAACGCATGAGATATTACTCACAGGCTTGGCTGCCACTGTAGGGAGACGGTCGCCACTCCACATTCAATGTTGGTATAGTGCTGGGGAACAAAAAAGACACATCTTTGCTGTAAAGTCCATTACAAACAGTATCCTTTATTAAAAGATTAGAGTACTGACTGGCAAGCTAAATCATACAGCAGAATAAGAGCAGCAGGCTGATTGTTTGCAAAAATCAAACACCAAAAGTGTTCGGCAAATGGTGCGTACGAGCGCCATGATTGGCCGCCCCTACATGTTTCGTTAGCAATGACGTCTTCGGGGGGATTGGTCACCGCTGCAGACAGACTTGTAGTTTTTAATGTGTTACGGGGGCGCTGATGAGCAGAAAGCCCATACAGAGGTATGGGCAAAAAGCTGGAAGACATGTCTGCAGAAGCACAAATTGCACCCCAACTGATCACTGGTGCGCTTTCCAGGCTCCTGCAACAAAAAATAATAAATGTAAAAAGCCTAAAAAGAAAAATAGGAAACAGCCTAAAAAAGAAAACAAATGCAACCACCACATCTAATGATTGGTAACCTGAAATGTATTACATTTTTGGTTTCGGGTTTAAAACCGCTTTAGGAAAAGTGGCCTTTTGCTTACAGCTACATTTTGCGCTTCTTTAACCAGACTGCTATGGCTTCACTTTGTGCTTTCTTTTATTCATATTAAGGAAAAATATGCAAAAAAATCTTGTACCACATATTTTCAGCTTCAGAATCATTACAGTTTGCTCCATAAGGCCTGTATTCTAATAAGCAGAATATCTGTCCCTAGATGGTTATTGAAATTTTACCTATATGTTATCTGTGTCTCTCTGTTTAATTTATTAGTATGGGCTTTTGTGTCAGCTGATGCACGGCATGGATCAGACAGCACGTTCACTGATCTACTCATACTAATGGGCTTACTTGGCTGGCACAACATGTAAATAAGAAATAGAGGAGATAACTCTTGTAGTTCTCAAGGGCTCAGTGCAGATCTGTTCTGGGGGTAATTGAGAAGATGACTTTGTGTCTTACCTCTAGTACTAGACTCCCACTTTTGAGAATACATGAGTTTCTTGTGTATTTCAGGCACACTTTGACATGTACTTTGTGCATTTATAGAACACCTGCAGGCCATTTTATTGCGTGTATCATTATGCTTTGTTATACTGTATTTTAGTGTTGTCTGTTCTATTTTGTCTAGTGTTTTAAGGATCATAAAGTAGGACTGTGGCCAGGCTATGGACATTCAAATACTTACAGTTTGGAACAGCCTTTTTCAACCATGGTACCGTGGCACCCTGGGGTGCTTTCTGGGTTCTTCAGGGGCGCATTGACAAAATGCCAAAAAATTGCCCCAAATTGTCCTGAAACTGTCATAAAGTGGGTGGATCAGGTCTGCCTTTTTGTTAAACAAAGCACCCAGCAAACATGAGCACACTGTGGTTAACTGCTTCTGGAACTGCCGATATATACTTCGGCAGGGTGGCCCTTGCAGGCGCGCTCCGGAGTCCAGAATTTGCGTCTATAGACACGAATGCCGGACTCGGTCCGACCCCCCAGCACCTGCGTCATTGGATTTGATTGACAGCAGCAGGAGCCAATGGCTGCGCTGCTATCAATCTATCCAATCAAGAGCCGGGCCCCAGTGAAGAGAGGGACAGCGCGTCCCTGCCAAGGAAAATTCGGGGCTCAGGTAAGTAAAAGGGGAGGGGGCTAGAGGGCCGATCACTGCCAGCTGTTTTTTCACCCTAATGCATAGGATGCATTAAGGTGAAAAAACACGAGGGTTTACAACCCCTTTAATAAATGAGCTGGGATGTACAGGAATGCACGCAAAAAATTCACGGAAACGTGCTCTCGCTTCATCGCACGTGTATGCTGTGAACCTAGCCTAATAGAGTTTAATGAATTAATTGTTCTTAATACTAACAGCAACAAAATTTGAAAAACAAAATTTGAAAAATGAATGCATTTGCATTGTTTTTTGTTAATTATAAGAGGACAGTAAGAGAAAATAGCATCTGAATCCTACCCCCTGGATGTAAAAACAGATGAAGATACCCAGGTGCAAGGCTTAAATTGTTTTTTTTTTTCCTTCCTTTGGATAAAAGGATTCTTTTTTTTTTTTTTTTTTTACCACCTTCTATTCTAATGGTCATAGTTGCCTCTTCTCGAAATTGGAATTAGAAGATGACTGAAGTCAGATCCAAGGGCTTCTAGTAGGTTCATATCTGAATGTGCATGACATGAAAAGCACAATTTGGCTGCAATTTCCTCTCCTAATTAAGAGCCTCTCCCATTTGTTTTCAAGAGAGCAGGGGAAAAAAAATTAGAATAGGATCCAGGCTAGAAAGACTTTGGAACGTCTGAATTTTGTACAGATGTGGTTGCCATTGTGTTGGAACATGCAGACGATCGCTTTGAAGATTAAAGGACATCTTCTGGTAGCTTCAGAATCTAAATTTGCAAGTTTTCTTTCTTTTCTTCTTTTTTATGTATTTATTTATTATTATTATTATTTTTCTGGAATAATTTTTTTTATGCTACATTAACTAAGTTGTATGTGCATGTTTACATATTTTGTTTCTTCATTTATCAATCAGATATCTATGATAATACACCACTAAAAGTCCAACTCTTTTTTTTTTATATATATATATATATATCATAGATTTTAAAATAGTTCTAAATACAAGACAGAGCTTAAATGTTGTTGTGATAAACATTATGGGGCTGATTTACTAAAGGCAAATAGATTGTGCACTTTGCAAAGTGCAGTTGTTCCACGATATAATAAATGAGGTAAAGCTTCACTTTGCAAAAAATACCCAATCACCTTTAAGGAAAATTAAAAAAAAAACAGCATATTTGCTTGCACATGATTGGATGATGGAAGCCAGCAGAGCTTCTGCTCATTTACTAAGCTCTGGAGCAACTGCACTTGCAGATTGCAATTGCACTTTGCAAAGTGTACAGTCTTTTTGTCTTTAGTAAATCAACCCCAAAGTGTAGCCTAGTCATTTTCAATAAAGTCTCTTTCAGACAGGTGGTCATGGGGTGGTAAAAACGGGCGGCTGAGCGTAAAGCGTAACTCCATTTTTGTTGTAAAAAAACATTCCCCTCTGGGCAGTAGGGTATTTAGGTTTTGTGCTGCCCTAGGCCTGACTAAACTTGTGCACCCCCTAATTTAAATATGACCCACCCCTTCCTGTCAAGGCTACACCCCTTTCTATTTAAGACCCGCCCTGAAATTTTCGAGTGGGGACACTAGCTCTTAGGGCCTGGGGGGGGGGCATTGGATTCCCTGAATTTGCATAGATTTCCTGTCACTTCCTTTTTGGCTATGGAGCAGGAAGTGAAGGGAAATCTCTGCAATGGGACAGGGATGGTAGTAAAATAAACTGACAGGGGCTATAACCCTCCCTTACTCCATCCAAAATGGAAAAAAAAAGTGTTGCCTATAGTTCTACTTTAAGCACAAATTTCTGATAATTTTATGGAGAGGACTAAGAAGATATAACCATGTCAATGGTGCAGCAGAAAACAGCACAGTGAGGAAGGTTTGTGCTCCAGCCTGATAGGACAGTCAAAATTAGAAGCAGCTTGCGTTACACTAACAGTGTAGTGCAAGCCGGTGGGGACTCTTTCCGTGCTGTGGATGGAAGTGGAAAGAAAAAAACTGCGCTAGTGAATAAAAAGTAAAACTGCAACAATAAGTGTTATACAACACCGAACAGATAATAAAAAGAAAAAGTTGCCCTAAATAGAACGTTACACCTGAGTGACATATAAATTAAAAAAAAGTGTAAAAATCTCACCAGTACAGCGATTGATATAAATGAGCCCAACGGCTCACACGGTAAATAAGTAACACAAATTATTAAATATAAGTGATACAAACACGTGATGAGGAATCACTAAATGTGATTGATCCATAAACCATAAAAATGTCTATAAACGAGAAAAAATCCCACATAAAGTCCAAACAATAAAGTTCATATGCACATATATATGTGATGCTCCGCCACCGTGCTGGTTATGATCCAATCATGTTACACCCAGAGCAAGTGTAAGATAGGACAGCCTCCACCAATAAAATGACTGCCTCTTACCGAAGGAGATGGATCCCTTATCACAGGGGATCAAAGAAAACCTGTGGCTATTCCCCAGCCAGGGGTATGGGGCAAGCAGCGTCTCTTGACCGGGAGGTCAGCAACTCTCAGCAGTAGAAACCATGGTCCCCGTAAATAAAGAGAAGGAATATACTATAGTGTAAAACCTTTTGTTATTCCGAAGAAATCCACTCTTTCCGTGCTGCCCCCCCTGCAAAGTGCTGCCCTAGTCCTGGGCCTTGTTGGCCTAGGCCAGGATACAGCGTTGCCTCTGGGTGATCGATGTACGTTGCAAGGATTATAACAACCTTTGTTGCAGATTCCTACCTTTTGTTATTCTGAAGAAATCCCTGTGTGTTTGTCTGTGCGGAACTAATTATTTTCGTTTCCATTGACTTCTATGGAGAAACTCGCTTTGATATGCGAGTGCTTTGGATTACAAGCATTCTCCTGGAACGGATTATGCTCGTAATCCGAAGTTCCACTGTATAGACATTTTTCCTTTTACAGGGAAGACAGAATGGGCTTAGGATAGAGGTTGGAGTAGATTTAGCCCTCGTTCACACTGAGGGCGGATTTGAAATTGTGCGAGTTCAGCTGAACTTGCACTATTTCAAACCGGCATTTTAGTCCGATTTAGGGGGGCAATTTGAGAGACACCTGTGCGGGTTCATGCACAGATGTCTATTCAAATCACCCCCGAAGTCGCCAAAAGTAGTGCAGGAGTGCACTGCTTTCGAGGATTGGTGCGGCACCGCAAAGTTGGCGCTGCACCGATTCAGATGTGCCGCTGCCAGGAATGGGCTCCGATTTGCCATGTGATTTGCCATGTCAAATCGGCCCGGTGTGAACGAGGGCTAAATCTTAGTTACGTTTTAACTTGCCTTCCACTTTAAGGAAAGCTACAAACTGCAAACCGAAATCTCGCTGGTTTCTAGGACACTCGTCAACACAGACCCTTGTCTTCCATAAAACCATTATAAAAAGACCCAACTTCATTGTATCCATCAAGTTGTATTTATTGAACTATTAATTCTGAACACGGAAAAATCGCTCAGCTGTTAAGGAAACGTAACAATGCATTTATTTAATTATAAATAAAGAAAGTCTTTGCTGTTTCTCTTTTTTCAGATAGTCTTGTGTGAGAACCAGTTCTTCGCTAAATGCAGTCATTCTTGGCTTTCCTGGCAGTGAAGAGTTTCAGCGACTTAAAACAACAAAGCAGGAACACTGCGTCCTCTCTCCGTGGTCCTTCTTACTGTGCCAGAAGAGGAAGTTTCGGTGTGGGCTGTTCTCATCTATTCTCCAAAGGAGGACATTACCATTTTCTAATGAAAGAGTCCTGTGTCCTGCAAACACCGTTTCCTTCTTCTAGTACCCTAACATAGCTAGGATGAAGTAAAAATGGAGAAAAGGGATTGTGGTGATGGCATGTTTTTGTATTTCCTTGATGCTAAAAGGGAGATCCCATTGACAGAAATTGAAATTTTAACTTTAATTAATATTATTTAACATAACGTATTGAATTATTTTTTTACTTTTTGTTTGATTTTTGTGTTAATTACATTTTCAAATTTTGAGACGCAACACGTAATGAATTATACTTGCAGTATAACAGAATATATTGTATGTTAACTAATTAAAGACCGGAAGGATTTGTCCCCTTAATGACCAAGTCATATTTTGCGATACGCGTCGCTTTAACTGACAATTGCGCGGTCGTGCGACGTTGTACCCAAACAAAATTGATGTCCTTTCCCCCCCCCCCCACAAATAGAGCTTTCTTTTGGTGGTATTTGATCACCTCTGCATTTTTTTTTTTGCACTTTAACCCCTTGTCTACCGCCCACCGTCAAATGACGGCGGGCGGAAGACTCTCTCGTTCTGATAGGACGTCATATGACGTCCTGCCTTTAAAAGGAGCTAGGGGGTGCGCACGCGCTCCCGCCGCGTTGCTGGGGACCCGGGCACCCGCGATTGCCCAGTAACCGAGCAGGAAAGTGGATCTGTGTAAACACACAGATCCACGTCCTGTCAGGGAGAGGAGACCGATGGTGTGTCCCTTGTACATAGGGACAACCATCGGTCACCTCCCCCAGTCAGTCCCCTCCCCCCACAGTTAGAACACATCTAGGAAACACATTTAACCCCTTCCTCGCCCCCTAGTGTTAACCCCCTCCCAGCCAGTCACATTTATACAGTAATCAATGCATTTTTATAGCAGGGTAAAATAAATGTGAATGGTCCCAAAAATGTGTCAAAAGTGTCCGATCTGTCCGCCGCAATATCGCAATCACAATAAAAATCGCAGATCACCGCCATTACTAGTAAAAAATAAAAATAAAAAAATGCTATAAATCTATCCCCTATTTTGTAGATGCTATAACTTTTGCGCAAACCAATCAATATACGCTTATTGCGTTTTTTTTTTTTACCAAAAATATGTAGAAGAATACGTATCGGCCTAAACTGAGGAAAAAAAAATATTTTATTTTTTTAAATGGATATTTATTATAGCAAAAAGTAAAAAATATTGTGTTTTTTTTTTTCAAACTGGACGCTCTTCTTTTGTTTATAACGCAAAAAATAAAAATGATCAAATACCACCAAAAGAAAGCTCTATTTGTGGGAAAAAAAGGACGCAAATTTCGTTTGGGAGCCACGTCGCACGACCGCGCTATTGTCATTCAAAGTGTGACAGCGCTGAAAGCTGAAAAATGGCTTGGGCAGGAAGGGGGTTTTCGTGCCCGTCAGGGAAGTGGTTAAACCAAAAAAGACCGACAATTTTGAAAAAAAAAACAACAATATTTTTAACTTTTTGCTATAATAAATATCCAAAATAAAAAGTAAAAAAATGAATTTCTTCATCAGTTTAAGCCAATATGTATTCTTCTACATATTTTTGGTAAAAACAAATCGCAATAAGCGTATTTTGAATGGTTTGCGCAAAAGTTATAGCATCTACAAAACAAAAAAAGACAGACAATTTTTAAAATAAAAACAATACTTTTTACTTTTTGCTCTAATATCCCCCCAAAAAAAGTAAAAAAAAAAGATTTTTTCATCAGTTTAGGCCAATGTGTATTCGTCTACATATTTTTGGTAATAAAAATCACAATAAGCGTATTTTGATTGGGTGGGGCAAAAGTTATAGCATCTACAAGTAGGGTGATATATTTATGGCATTTGTATTATAATTTAGTTTTTTACTAGTTTTTTTACTAGTAATGGCGGTGATCAGCGATTTTTAGTTGGACTGTGACATTGCGGCGGACAGACACTTTTTTGGGACCAGTGATATTTATACAGCGATCAGTGCTAAAAGTAGCCACTGATTACTGTATAAACTGGCAGGGAAGGGGTTAACACTAGGGGACGATCAACGGGTAAATGTGTTCCCTGGGAGGAGCTACTAACTGTGGGGGGATGTGACTGACTGGAGGAGGAGAGAGATCGCTGTTCCCAATCACTAGGAACAGCAGATCTGTCTCTCCTCCCCTGACAGAACGAAGATCTGTTTGTTTACATTTACAGATCCCCGTTCTGTCTCTCTCAGGAGCAATCGCGGGGGGGCGGTGGACATTGCGGCTGCCAGACACACACATCGGCTCTGGCATCGCGCTGCGTAGTTCTCTTAAAGTGGCCGACGTACAATGACAGCGATTCGCCCCTAGAGAGCGGCTGGTCTTAAAGTAGTTAAAGTAAAATGAATGACAAAACTTTTTTTTTTTTTATGTTGGATAGAGTTTTTTTCCATCTGTGTCCTATTGAGGAGAATTACAGGAAGTGAGAGGAAATCCCTGCAAATTAAGGGAATTCATTGGGGCCCCCCAAGCAGAGGCGTATCTAGTGAAAATGGCGCCTATGGCAAGCACTGAAACTGCGCCCCTGTCAAAACATTTGAAACCCATCTTTCAGATAACCTTAACAAAAAAAAAAGCATCAGAACCCATAAATGCAGTAACATCAGCACCCATAAAACGGCCTTACCAGAACCCATAAATGCAGTAACATCAGCACTCATAATTGCAGTAATATCAGCACCCATAAAAGCGGCCTTACCAAAACCCATAAATTCAGTAATATCAGCACCCATAAATGCGGTAACAGCACCCATAAATGCAATAATATCAGCACCCATAAAAGCAGCCTTACCAGCACATATAAAAATGAAGCCTTACGAGAACCCATAAATGCAGTAATATCAGCACCCATAATTGCAGTAATATCAGCACCCATAAATGCGGCCTTACCAGCACCTATAAAAATGAAGCCTTACGAGAACCCATAAATGCAGTAATATCAGCACCTATAAATGCAGCCTTACCAGCACCCATAAATGTGGCCTTACCAGCACCTATAAATGCGGCCTTACCAGCACCTATAAATGCGGCCTTACCAGCACCTATAAATGCGGCCTTACCAGCACCTATAAAAATGAAGCCTTACGAGAACCCATAAATACAGTAATATCAGCACCTATAAATGCGGAGGAATCGTGCAGTGTATGGGCACTTAGCAGGAGGAAGAGAGAGCGGCCTCCATGGGGGCGGATCATGCGGTGGACGGGCACAGCACTGGGCAGAAAGGCAGAGTGGAAAGGAACATCAGAGACAGTGACTGCGCGCAGTGGTACACAGACAGGTCACACTGACTGGCAGTGGCACGGTGATGATCAAGGACACACAGCGGTGCAGGGGATGTTTCCTCATAATGGATACAGTCCTCCGCCACTGCTGTTCCAGCACCTCTGACACTGTACAGAGGGAGTAGGATCACCAGCGGCCCTGTTTGCTTAGCACACACGCACAATCGCACATGATGAGGACTTTAAGGCCTCTTTCACACTGGGGGGGTGAGGGCGTTGGCGGTAAAGCGCCGTTATTTTTAGCGGCGCTTTACCGTAGTTTTCGCTGCGCTATTCAGCCGCTAGCGGGGCGCTTTTAACCCCGGCTAGTGGCCGAGAAAGGGTTAACAAAACGTCTGCAAAGCGCTGCTTTGATTTCAATGGGCGCCCCTGCCCACTCCTACAGCGCCTCAAAGATGCTGCTTTTTTTCAGGGCGCTTTGCAGGCGCTATTTTTAGCGTTATAGCGCCTGCAAAGCGCCTCAGTGTGAAAGGGGTCTTAGGCTACTTTCACACTGAGGCGCTTTGCAGGTGCTACATCGCTACAAAATAGCGCCTGCAAAGTGCCCTGAAAGAGCCTCTTTTCTCACTCCAATGTGAAAGCCCGAGGGCTTTCAGACTGGAGCGGTGCGCTGGCAGGACGCTCAAAAAAGTCCTGCTAGTCGCAACTTTGAGGTACTGTAGGAGCGGTGTACACACTGCTACTAAAGTGCCCCTGCCCATTGAAATCAATGGGCAGTGCAACCGAACCGCCAGCAAAGCACTGCTGCAGCGGCGCTTTGCGGGCGGTTTTAACCCTTTTTGGGCTGCTAGTGGTGCGCTAGCAGGATGCTCAAAAAAGTCCTGCCAGCCACATCTTTGAGGCGCCCTGCTAGCGCCGCGAAAACCATCAGTAAAGCGCCGCAAAAATATCGGCGCTTTACCGCCGACGGCGCAACGCCCCAGTGTGAAAGCAGCCTAAGTCATCATGTGCCAGGCACAGACCCAAACAGAAGCAAGCAGCCAATCAAATATAGTGCTCATTATGGATTAAATAAATTGAATTATTCATAGCCATAGATATCATAAATAAAGTGATTTGTGCAACAGCAGGTACTACTTGCACAAATCACTTTATTTATGATATCTATGGCTATGCATAATTATAATTTTTTTATTCCATATATTAAGCACTATATTTGGCAGTTGGCACACATCATCATACTGTACACGATGATAACATAACACAGTACACGTGTGACTATAGAATATAGTACTGTCCGTACCTGCTGCAGTGCTGCCTGCCTGGCTGGGGGTTCCAGGGACTAGTCTCTTCTCTGTCAGACTCAGACTAGCCAGTTCTTCTCCTCAGTGACCTGACCTCACAAGTGACGACGGTGACGTCACCGACCCGCTCGCGCTCGGCGCTCGGGGAGAAGATGAAGCTGAGATGCGAAGAGGACTGGAGGGTAGGCGGAGCTTTAGGTGGAGCCTCTGCAAGTTAGCTGAATGACGGTCTGAGCGATACCACTTATAGACAAGCATGGGGGCGCCCACGGCCCGCGCTTGTCACTCTCCTACATGCCAGCCAGGAAACATTACTTATAAGTGAATTGCCGTGCCGCCGCCGGCACCGGGACTATAGTGCAGGATGCGGCCGCAGGAGAACGGGTGGGAATTTTTTGTCGTGCAGGGAACGTTTTTTTGGGCGCCCCCCCCTACGGCGCCCATGGTTCTTGCCATGCCTGCCATACCTTGGATACGCCACTGCCCCCAAGTCACTAAAACTAGAGTCTCCATTGGAAGACTTACTCTCTATTACTTTTCTGGGGATTTTTTTTTACTTTTACTTTCAGCGATAATGGTAAGCAGGACAAATAGAGAGGGTTAGGGATGAGCTTCGAGTTCGAGTCGAGCATGAGTTTGACTCAAACATTGGCTGTTCGATCGTTCGACGAAGATCGAACATTATGGGGCGTTCGCGCCAAATTCGAGCGGTGCGTCACGGCCCATAATGCACTGCGTCATCGCAGTGCATTGCTGGCTGATGATTGGCCCGCATGCTTTGGCCAATCACAGCGCCGTCAGCGAAGACAGCCATAATTGGCCAAAGGCAGGGTGCCTTTAGCCAATTATGGCTTGGGGGATTAATTACACGCCCCACACTATATAAGCCCACCTGCACGTTGGCCTTCTATAGTGTGTTGCGGCGTTGAGAGAGAGAGAGAGAGAGAGAGTCATTTAATTTCATTTAGATAGATTGAGCAGGCAGGCGATTCAGTTAGCTAGATTGAGCAGGCAGTTGATTCAGTTAGCTCCAGTATATTTAGTATATATATATATACATTCCAGGCTTTGTATATATATATATATATATATATATATATATATATATATATATATATATATGTAGCGGCACCCCCTTTACCCGCTTCTCCCTTATTCTCTCTTTGCGGCTGGCTGACTCGTCTAGGGGTACCAGGGAGAAGAATGGGGGGGGGGACGCACCACCAGCTCGTGCCCTCTGATGTGTGTTATGCAGAGGTGTGAGCTAAACCTTTTACCTTCGGGTCTGTGTTCACGTCCGGAGCTTCAGCTTCTCTTGTGGAGGATGATTTCCACTGTTGCAGGCAGGGCACTTAGCTCCCAGTAACTTGAGTTCCACACCAAATAAAGTCCAACACTTATTTATTCTGTTAGAGCAACAAATAGTTCTAGAAGAGTAGACTGGTTGAACTTGAAGAACAGACAGGTGTGGGAAGGAGAAGGTCCAGGCACAATCAATCAAAGAATTAAAGTTCTCTCCTGTTCCGTATAGCGCAAACAGTCTTGGCGCACAGTCGCTGCCACCGACTGTGAATTTGGTTTCTGACACAAACCTTGGTGAAAGTAGAGGCCTCTGCCACAGACCTTGATGATAGGTCTTTGCCACCGACCTGGTTCAGTTGGATCCCCGCCACTGACCATAAGAACATAGAATACCTGAGTTAGGATAAATGGCCCCTGTCAGGGAAAGACATCCATCCGGACGGTCTCCAGAGGCCCACACCGTCACCGGCATTATGCTGTACCAGCTCTTCGGGAGGGTCACATCTCTGGTCCCTTACGCCCTGGATTCGGGCACCCAATTCCGGGGGCACCCTAGGAATACTTCATCTTTGGATCCAGTGGAAGGTACTGGGTACTGGGCCCCAGGCCTTCTTGCTAAGTACCTCACCCCAGGCTTAAGGTGCCTGGGATGGAACTCGACTCCACGTGCCCAGGCCAAGGGCACCTGGACATGGACGAACGGACAGCAGCCCCCAGGCTGAAGGTGCCTGGAGCTCGGACACGTGCGCAAGATGTCCGCCCCCTTTATACCCTCCCCCAGCAAGCACAGCGGGTTCCCCGCCCGCTGTACTACTGCCGCGAGAGGACAAAAAGGGCACGGCCCTACAATGGTGGTTCAACCCCAGCCCAAGGCGACAGCGCCACCCAGGGGCCGCAGGGAACTGGACACCATTGATATCTTCCACGAACCAAAACGGCCATAAACCCTAGTAATTAGTGCATCTGGGCCATGCTACCGCCCAGACACTTCCCCTAAATATTGATACCCGCTACACTCACCCCCTGGCAGATAGACACTGGTCCCCAGTGTCTGAAACAAACCATGTCCCAAAGGAGGGTTAAACATGAGCCCGATCCAGAGACAAAAGACAAAAAAAAAACTTTGACATCAAAACAGATTTATTTTTTTTAAACAGTAGATTGTGCCTGAACCTAACATGGAAAGGAAAAGGGGAAGGGAACAAACACACAACAGTATGCATATTACATTACCACAATTTACATTTCCCTCCGCCCATAGTTCCCTGCGGCCCCTGGGTGGTGCTGTCGCCTTGGGCTGGGGTTGAACCACCCATTCTCAGCGGTCTTGACGGACGTTCTCCTGCAGAGGGAAGAAAAAAAAACACATAACCCTGACACAACATGTATTTGTTGGAATGAAAAGGTTCCTCCGTGAAGAAACCTCTTCCTCCCGAAGAAGAGTGTGTGTGTGTAATGGTGCACAACACTGCCACCTGGTGACAGTGTCACGGTGAAGACACTTGTGCTGAATTCCAGAGGACATCCACTTCTCTGTACTTTGGCCCTAATCTAACTACATCCCAAAGTCCATGATTACTTTGCGGGAGGGAAGAAGGGAGAACAGCAACAGCAACAGTCCCCCATTCCTCCAAAGAGCACAACACCCGTTAAACTCGGGTAAAGTTCCTGGGTCCTTCCGGGAAACAAACCCCAGAAAGTTCAGTAAATGCAAGACAAAAAGGAGTCTCTTCTCCTACAGGTACCTTGGGTGCGGCAAGACAAGGGGTTTTAGATGCTCATCAAAAGTCTCTAAGTGATACTCCACATCCTCTTTATCCTTCCGGCGAATCATCACCTTGTCAGCATGGATGTGCCGACCCAACATCCACTCCGCCTTGCAGTCTTTAAACCTCTGAGAAGCTTTCGGGGGAAAATGCAAGATACCTGCGGGCGTGTGGCACTTTAATGTGTGTCCACACAAAGTCATTGTACCAGCGTTCCCTGCAGACCTCCACCTCATACAACAGTTCCTTCGACAAGTACGGGTATTCCCACCCATACTCACTGGCGACTTTCTGGCAAAACAATCTCTGCAATCTAGACAAGGGAGGCATCGTAGCACGGTCTCCCTCAACTGGCAGGACAATAGAATCCAGATGACGAGGTGCCTTGACCACCTCCGATTTGGGCATGGGAGCCCGCAGCGACAGTCTCCTATCCCAGGTAGCAGGTAACACCGGGAACCGAAGGGCATGCAGGGGACTGGATCCCTCCTCAGGCGCTGGTGCCTCCACCGGGGTGCACTATCCCCTGTAGACATAGGTGGGTCCCTTTTGGCATGGGACGAGGACAGGGGTATCTTGTCCCAGCCCTTTTCAGCAAATAGTTCATCTATTGCAACATCGTCTCCCACATCGGAGACCGACTCCAGATCAGAGGTGTCATACTCCTCCGCGGGTAGGTAATTCCCTGTAGATGTGGAATCACCCCCTCCCGCAGGCTCCGGTAACTGCGGATCCCTGACACCTCCAACAAAACACCAAGTCCCGTTCCCCGGCTTACCTCAGCCGACACTTGAGCATAGAGGTCCGGGAATGTTCCCACTGGATCCATCCGGGCCAGGTAAGCGCAGGGGTTGTCCTCCATCACGGCCGCTGGAAGCTCTGACCAGACCGATCTTCCTCTTTGGCGGTGGGAGTAAGGAAGCTGTGGTGCCCGAGGCAGCATCCTCGGATTTCTCCTCCAACACTTTGATCGCGACCTCCCCAGAGGTCTCTACAGTGCGCGCAGGCACAGGCTGTCCAAGCATTGACTTCTCCTTCAAGAGTGGCGGTGCCTGTTGTGCGGCTGAGGTGGAAGACCCGAGGCCTTTCTATGTGCTGCTCCACCTCGAACATGAACTCTCCGCAGGCCTCACAGCGCCCGAATGGCTTTAGCTGAACCACCAGTCCTGAACATCCGGGACAAATCATGCCCAGGGCCTCAACGTCCTTGCAGGTATACAGGGCGAATCGTCCCCGGGGCTTGAGCCGAATCCCCGTATCCGTAATCGTATCCGTAATCGGAGCAGCAGTTGAAGTCATCCTCGTGGTAGTAGAGACTGGAACCCATGAGGCATTACTGAACATGGTGACCACTTGCTGCTCCATCGCGCACTGAAAAACTGGCGCCAAAGTCCCCACGCGTACCTCTTCACATGGACGGACTCCTCCCCTTTTGTGCACTAGTTTGCGGGCTTTCTCCATGTCACGCCCACAAACTGTGCAGGGAAGGTGTGCCTCGTGGCGCGTTGGCCAATATGGCCGACCTCCTCGGAACTCTTCTGGGCAGCAAAGTTCAAACTCCGATAGCTTTGGCTCCATTACACAAACACAAATCCCGGACCTGGAGCCCCCACGTGTAGCAGTACCCCCAGTTAAGAGGGCTGCTGGTATTGATTTCTTGGGCCCTGTAGTGCACCGCTGTCAACCCCTGGCAATCGGCTCTACCCTCCCGTGGCACAGCTAGTAAGGGGAGATAGGACTGCGTGACCGGCAACGCTGGGTGACACAGTCCTATGGCAAACACACACAGTAAAATGTTTAAACTTCTGTATAAAGTAAAAGAAACAGACACCAATGTACTTGACCCAGGTATATTTACTGAGACTAATGGGCAAGTAATAAACAAGAGTATAAGATTATTTGCAGCTCCCTGCAATAAACAGTATTCAAACAAACAGAATAGACAGGTATTGCTATGCAACTCTACCGATACCCTTTTTCAGCTACTTCCCCTCGTGGGCAGACTGACGCCCAGCAATGTCTACCTATGCAGTCAGGCCTGACTGAACTAAATGGAAGTTCTGTAAAGGAATCTTCGCTAGCAAAACTCGGTGGTGCACTCGATGAACAAAACTTTGTAATCCAACAGGGTAGTAGAAATACAGTATTTGCCTGTGAGCAAGTGCTCTCTCACCAACCAGACCAGTCCCAGTCCGTCTCCTCCGCCGATGCGTCTAGGCACATGGATCCATCGACATCCGGGTCTTCGGTCCTCCTGGTACAGTACAGCAAGGATGAAAAGATGTCTCTCAGGTTCCGCTAGGCTGGCGGAGGGCTCTTTGGAAGAAAATGCCCAGGCTTCAGGCCTGGGTTTTCAGCAGTCTCAGACAGAGTTCTTGCTTGCTAGCCAGGAGGTGTCTAAAGAGACAGAATAAACTCTGCCTCCCCTTTATAAAGTCCGCCCCAGCAGTCCTTGCTCCGGGGCAATGCACCCTGGGTGCTGTAAGATGTCTTGGGAAATGTAGTCTCCGGATATTAAAGGGAAATACCCCGCTACATATATACTGTATACAGTTTAGCTAGATCTTACTGCAGAGCGTTCCTGGTGTACTGTTTCTAATATACTACAGGCAGGCAGTTGATTCAGTTAGCTGCAGTATATTCAGTATACTGTATGCAGTTTAGCTAGATCTCACTGAAGACCGTTCCTGTTGTTCTGTTCCTAATATACTACAGGTAGGCAGTTGATTCAGTTAGCTGCAGTATATAAAGTACTGTATCCTGTGCACAGTGTTCAGCTAGATCTCACTGCAGACCATTCCTGTTCTCTTCGTAATATACTACAGGCAGGCAGTTGATTCAGTTATCTGCAGTACATCTCACTGTAGACCATTCCTGTTGTTCTCGTCCTAATATACTACAGGCAGGCAGTTGATTCAGTTAGCTGCAGTATATTCAGTATATATATATATATATATATATATATATATATATATATATATATACACATCCCACCTTTGTGCTGCTACATCTCACTGCAGGCCATTCCTGGTGTACCTATTCAAATACATCAAATACCGTATGTCTGGAAGGCCAACAAGGAGAGGCAGACACTCACAGGCCACTAAAAGAGGGCAAGCAGGCTCTGTGTCTAGAGCCAACAGTGCTGGTCGTGGACACGGTGCATCCACAGCACGTGGCCGTGGGGCACGCTTGTCCCTTTTTCCGGCAGGTGGCCGTGTTGAGCCACAACATGCAGATGAGTTGGTAGAGTGGATAACCAAGCCGTCCTCATCCTCCTCATCCTCTGTCACCCAGGCTCAGAGTACCTTGGCTGCCAATGCAGGTGCCAAATCGGCCTATTCCATCGGCTCAAGGTCATCAGTTACTCCTTCCCTAGCCCCACCATCATGAACGGAGGAGTCCCCCGAACTGTTCGACCACAGTGTTGGGTACATGCTGCAGGAGGATGCGCAGCGTTTTGAAGGCTCCGATGATGGTACCCAGCTTGAGGAAGGCAGTAACGTGAGCCCAGAGAGAGGGGGTGCCCAAGAAGGACAACAAACTGTCAGTCATGTTCCCCCAGCTGCAGCATACTGCCAGGTTTGCTCCAGTGACGAGGAGGGAGGGGATTTTGAGGTCACTGACTCTACGTGGGTGCCTGATAGGAGAGAGGAGGAGGAGGAGGAGGAGGAGGCACATCTCCAACGAGGCAGGATGCCCTCCAGGGGCCAGCTTAAGGGCAGCCAACCAACTGCATCACACCGCAGAGCTCCGCATTTGCAGGGCGCTGCTGACTCTGCGCGATTTTCCAAAAGTTCTTTGGTGTGGGCCTTTTTTTACACATGTGCAGCAGATTGCACCATTGCTGTTTGCAACATATGTCTGAAGCGTATCAAGCGTGGCCAAAACAGAAGCCGCACAACCACATGCTTGACCAGACAGTTGCTAAACCGGCAAATTCCCTCCCAGCCATCCACATGCCCAGCGTTAGGGAAGAGCCGAACACCCCCCGGTTCGGTTCGCACCAGAACATGCTAACAGGCAAAAAATTTGTTAGAACACGCGGACACCGTTAAAGTCTATGGGACACGAACATGAAAAATCTAAATTGCTCATTTATTTTAAAGGTTAATATGCAAGTTATTGTCATAAAAATTGTTTGGGGACCCAGGGGACATGTATCAATGCAAAAAAAAGTTTTAAAAATGTCTGTTTTTTCGGGAGCAGTGATTTTAATAATGCTTAAAGTGAAACAATAAAAGTGAAAAAAAAAATTGGGAGGTGTGTATAGTATGCCTGTAAAGTAGCGCATGTTTCCCATGTTTAGAACTGTCCCTGCACAAAATGTAATTTCTAAAGGAAAAAAGTCATTTAAAACTACTCGCGGCTATAATGAATTGTCGGGTCCCGGCAATACAGATCAAAGTCATTGAAAAAAACGGCAGGGGTCCCCCCACAGTCCATTACCAGGCCCTTTGGGTCTGGTATGAATAATAAGGGGAACCCCGAACCAAAAAAAAAAGCGTGGGGGTCCCCACAAAATTCCATATCAGGCCCTTCAGGTCTGGTATAGATATTAAGGGGAACCCCGCACACAATTTAAAAAAAATGGTGTGAGGTCCCCCCAAAAATCCATACCAGACCCTTCAGGTCTGGTATGGATTTTAAGGGGAACCCCGCACCAAAATTTAATAAAAAAATGGCGTGGGGTCCCCCCAAAAATCCATACCAGACCCATATCCGAGCACGCAAACTGGCAGGCCACAGAAAAAGAGGGGGGACGAGAGGGCAGCCCCCCCTCCTGAACTGTACCAGGCCACATGTCCTCAACATGGGGAATTTGTCCCCATGTTGATGGGGACAAGAGCCTCATCCCCACAACCCTTGCCCGGTGGATGTGGGGGTCTGCGGGCGGGGAGCTTATCGGAATCTGGAAGCCCCCTTTAACAAAGGGGACCCCCAGATTCCAGCCCCCCTATGTGAATTGGTAAGGGGTACATTGTACCCCTACCATTTCACAAAGAAAGTGTAAAAAATTGTAAAAAAAACACACACAGACACAGTTGGGATAAGTCCTTTATTAAAAATCAAAAAAACAGCATTGTTCTCTATGTACCGCGGTGATCCGATGTCCAGCGATGCTGCAGTCTCCACTCCACACGAAACCCCCATGACGTAAGAGGGGGCTGGACAGACTGGACAGACACTGGACAGACTGTATTACATCGTTGGAATGTTTTTTTTTTTTTTTTAATGAAGGACTTATGCCAACTGTGTCTGTGTGTTTTTTTTTTTTTTTTACACTTTCTTTGTGAAATGGTAGGGTTACAATGTACCCCGTTACCAATTCACATAGGGGGGACAGAATCTGGGGGTCCCTTTTGTTAAAGGGGTCTTCCAGATTCCGATAAGCCCCCCGCTCGCAGACCCCCACAACCACCAGGCAATAACTTGCATATTAACCTTTAAAATTAGCACTTTAGATTTCTCCCATAGACTTTTAAAGGGTCTTCCGCGGCTTTTCGAATTTGCCGCGAACACCCCAAATTGTTCGCTGTTCGCCGAACGGGCGAACAGCCAATGTTCGAGTCGAACTCATGCTCGACTCGAACATAAAGCTCATCCCTACCCAGCGGTTGAATGCTAGCTTGGCTAAATTGCTAGCACTCCAGCTGCTGCCTTTTCAGCTGGTAGACTCTGTCCCCTTTCGTGAGTTTGTGGAATGTGCGGTACCTCAGTGGCAGGTTGCCAAACGCCACTTTTTTTCACGGAAGGCGATTCCGGCTCTCTACCGGCATGTGGAAGGCAATGTCTTGGCCTCGCTGGACAGGGCGGACAGCGGTAAGGTGCATATTACCGCTGACTCATGGTCCAGCAGGCATGGACAGGGACGTTACCTATCTTAAAAAAACACATTGGTCCAAGTTGGACCAATGTAAGTATGCCATTAGGATCATACCTATGAGTTCAGCTTTAATTTCTCTTAGTTAAAGAACTCTTTGTCATGGATATGCAGTAGTGTTTGTCTGCCATCTTACCTTCCTCCTCATGTGTTCATCTAGAGACCAGACCTCCTTCACCTGGCTTCCTTTATAATCTCCTCCCAGCCTGACTCCACCCCAGGCCCTATCACTGAACACTATATTAACCTGTGCACTGCAAGCCTGCCTTGCTGATCAACGTGTTTGTTAGGCATTGTGTGTTTGGGTTCCTGCCTGCCGTGTGCTACGTCTGTCTCTCTGTTACGTTATTGGCTTGTCCCCGACCATCCCTGTCTGCTCGTGACCCTTGTCCTTCGGCTCGTTCTTCGTTATCCTTGTCTGCTTGTGGCCCCTGACCTTCGGCTTGTTATTCGGTTCTCTCTATCGTGTGCTGCTGCTTCCCCTTATCCTACGGGGCGTGAGCTAGGAAACTCCAGGGGCCGCGACCTGGTCCCAGCCTGCAGCGTAACATCCTCACCACTAGAGGCCCTGGAGAAGACCAGCTGGGTCTTAGACTCCGCGCCCTGGGGAATCTTGGCTCTCGCTTCCGTTGGGATCCCGGTTGTGCTCCTCTGGTCCCGCTTTCCACAACCACCCAGTTTCCTATCCACAGAAGCCAGCCATAGGGTTCACTACCTCGCGGTGCACTCCTGTCCCCCTACGGTGTGCATCTGTCACCTGGCCACAGGTGACCCTGACAGTTTGATCAGCCATGGACCCGGCTGACATCCCGATCCCCGCGGATGATCCATTGCAGGGCATAGTCCACAGACTTGAAACCCAGGAATCGAATCAGACTCAGGTGATGCGATTCCTCCAGGATCTGGCTTCTCGATTCGAGCAGCTTCAGGCCTCCTTGGGAACCCCGAATCCGCAACCTCAAGTACAACCAGCGGTGGTACCTATCGCACCAGTCGCAGCCACACACTCACTAATACTGCCAGCTCCGTTCCGTTTCTCTGGGGACTCCAAGGCCTGCAGAGGGTTCCTTAGCCAATGCACGATTCATTTTGAGCTTCAGCCTCAAAACTTTCTGTCTGATAGGGCAAAGGTAGCCTATATCATTTCCCTCCTCTCCGGTGAAGCTTTAGCCTGGGCAGCCCCTCTGTGGGAACTGAATGATCCAGTGGTTTCTAGCCTGTCTGGCTTCTTGAAACTTTTTCGGAATATCTTTGAAGAACCGGCTCGTGTCTCTTCAGCGGCCAGCGCCCTTCTACGTCTCCGCCAAGAGTCTGCTTCAGTGGGACAGTACGCCCTTAATTTCCGCATACTGTCGGCTGAGTTGAGCTGGAACAATGAGGCCTTAGTCGCAACCTTTTTGCATGGCCTTTCTGATAGAGTGAAGGATGAATTAGCAGGAAGAACCATCCCCACTGATCTGGACGGAGTTATCTCCTTGTGTAACCAGATCGATATTCGCTTTCAGGAAAGGACCCTAGAAAAGCGGCGCCAGCACTCCTTGGTCCTTAGTCAGCCTGAGCTCCCCTCTCCTCGACCCGTGGAGCATCTCCTGCCAGCTGAGGAACCCATGCAGCTGGGCAGGACCAGGCTACCCCCAGAGGAACGTGCTAGGCGCAGAAATCTAGGCCTGTGTCTCTACTGTGGGGGCAAAGGTCATTTTCGTGACACTTGCTCTCTTTGTCCAGAAAAACGTTTGGGTCCACTTCATCTGGAAAGTGGAGTATTGGACCCAGAAATATCACCTTCCCCTTCTCGTCTTCTGCTTTCTGTGTTCCTTCATGTTGGTGCTTCTTCTCATTCGGTCTCAGCATATCTGGATTCCGGAGCCGCTGGTAATTTCATGGACTGGGAAATCGCATCGTCCATGAGACTTACTCTTTTGCCCCTCACCACGCCATTGGTGGTCTTGGCGATTGATGGTACTGTTCTCCCAGGGGGACCTATCCGCTTCCAGACCCTCCCTGTTAAGATGTCGGTGGGTACACTCCACCAGGAGTGGATATCCTTCCTTATCTTACCCAAGGCCTCAACGCCTATAATTTTGGGTCTCCCATGGTTACAGCTCCATTCTCCTCATGTGGACTGGACTACTGGACAGATCCTGGCTTGGGGTCCCTCCTGTTCCTCGTCCTGCCTACCCAAGGTTGCCCCCTGTGAATCTGAGCCGGTCATTCATTCCAGGTTGCATAACCATTTACATTTCTCTGTCCCTAACCACCCTTGGACGCACAGCCAGGCTAGCTTGTCTACAAGTCCTGCAGTCGCTACGTCTTGCGATGCGATTCAGGTAGTCGCTACACCTGACTCAGCTATTCACTCTGCCTCTGTACTAGTTATGCCAGTCCAGCCCATGCCCAGTGAGCCTCTCACTTTTTCTTGTTCGGGACATTCTGCTTGTCCTTCAGCTATTCAGCTTGACTCCGGCGACCTGTCACCTTCTAACCAACCTGACTTCAGGGTTCCACTGACATCTGCCCAGTCTGATGGTCCTGTGCAAGATGACCAGTTCCCCTTTAAGGGTCTAGGGGACCCTCCTCAGATTCCTGTTGATCGTCTCATGCCCTTGCTTATTCCTAGAGAGCCTTTGGTCCTCAATAGATCTTCTTGTCATCTCCCTACCTCGTTTTCAGTCTCTGAGGATAATCTTAAGTACGAGGTTAGACAAGTTCTGGATTCTCGGCTCTGCAGAGGCATTCTTCAGTACCTTGTGCATTGGAGAGGTTTTGGTCCTGAGGAGGCGTCTTGGATCGCTGCATCTGATGTCGCTGCACCTCATCTGTTGAGAAGGTTTCATCAGAGATTTCCCTTTAAGCCTGGGTCCAGGCGGGGGAGGGCCCATAAGAGGGAGGGTACTGTCATGGATATGCAGTAGTGTTTGTCTGCCATCTTACCTTCCTCCTCATGTGTTCATCTAGAGACCAGACCTCCTTCACCTGGCTTCCTTTATAATCTCCTCCCAGCCTGACTCCACCCCAGGCCCTATCACTGAACACTATATTAACCTGTGCACTGCAAGCCTGCCTTGCTGATCAACGTGTTTGTTAGGCATTGTGTGTTTGGGTTCCTGCCTGCCGTGTGCTACGTCTGTCTCTCTGTTACGTTATTGGCTTGTCCCCGACCATCCCTGTCTGCTCGTGACCCTTGTCCTTCGGCTCGTTCTTCGTTATCCTTGTCTGCTTGTGGCCCCTGACCTTCGGCTTGTTATTCGGTTCTCTCTATCGTGTGCTGCTGCTTCCCCTTATCCTACGGGGCGTGAGCTAGGAAACTCCAGGGGCCGCGACCTGGTCCCAGCCTGCAGCGTAACATCCTCACCACTAGAGGCCCTGGAGAAGACCAGCTGGGTCTTAGACTCCGCGCCCTGGGGAATCTTGGCTCTCGCTTCCGTTGGGATCCCGGTTGTGCTCCTCTGGTCCCGCTTTCCACAACCACCCAGTTTCCTATCCACAGAAGCCAGCCATAGGGTTCACTACCTCGCGGTGCACTCCTGTCCCCCTACGGTGTGCATCTGTCACCTGGCCACAGGTGACCCTGACACTCTTGTTGCCACTAAAGAACAGCTGTTTAACAAATTCCAGAAATCCTTTTGACCTCTAAACACTGATGCCGCATACACACGGTCAGAATTTCCACCAGCAAAAGTCCGATGTAAGATTTTGGTTGGAAATTCCGACCGTGTGTATGCTCCATCTGACTTTTGCTGTCGGAATTTCCGCCAGCAAAAGATTGAGAGCAGGTTCTCAATTTTTTCGACGTCTGTAGCAATTCCGATCGTCTGTAGCAATTCTGCCGCATACTCGGAAACAATTCGACGCATGCTCGGAATGCTTACCAAAACTGTGTCACATAATTGCATAGAGTTACATATTTAGGTTCATCCAGTTTAACCAATAGAAAAAAAAAAAGAAAGAAAACCTCCATATACAAAATCCTATACCCACAGTTGATCCGGAGTAAGGCGAAACCCCCCAAAAAAAGCATGATCCAATTTTCTCCAGCTGAGGAAAAAAAATTCCTTCCTGATCCCTCCGAGAGGCAATTGGATCAACATCGCTGATGTTGTTACCTATAATTGTTAATATCCAGTTATATTGTGTGTATCTAGCTCTTTTTTAAAACATCTACTGAGCTGGCCAGAACTAGTTTATGAGGGAGTTTATTCCACTTTTTCACAGCTCTTACTGTGAAGAAGCCTTTTAGTATGTGGCGATTACATTTCTACGTCCTCCATACGTAAAGAGGGCTACCTTGTCCTCTGTAATGATTTGAATGTGACTCACTCTACACCGTAATCACTATTTGGACCACTTATGTATTTATACATGGTGATCATATCTTTATTGCCTCTTTATTGATCATATATTTATTACCTCTTCTCAAGAGAGAATTAATTGAGTTCAGCTAATCTTTCCTCATTACTAAGCTCCACCATGCCACACGGGATTGTCACAGGAACCCAAATGCCTTTTTTTATCCATTGCTCCTAATAAATTATCAGTAACACAAAGAATATACTTAAAATCCCTTGTTATTGCTCTAATTAACACATACAGAGTCCTACATCCATTGCCTTTATCACATTTTGTATGTCCACTCTTATTTAGAAATAAGACCATCTGCCTCAATTTATGGCACATTGCCAGTCAAAGAATTTAGTCCATACACCAAAGATTTTTTTTGATGGGACATGAAGGTGCTCTGTCTAAATTTAGCACCAGGTTCTGGTGACTCTGAGGCCAGATTCAAACTTGTGCGTTGCGTTTTTGAGCTCCGGTTTCTTTACCAAGTTCTCAAACAGTTGTTCAGAGGTTCCTTTGCGTTTTAGCTGCGGATTTGCTGACCTGGGAGAGGGGAGGGAAGTCTCGCCGCTGTTATCATGAGGGGGAATTCCATGCCAAATTTTAAATAAAAAAATGGCATGGGTTCCCCTCCATGAGCAAACCAGGCCCTTAGGTCTGGTATGGATTTTAACGGGAACCACTACGCCGAGGGGTGACCCCCGCCCCCGTATGACGTCACAGTCCCGGGGAATGATGGGACTGTAACGTCATACGGGGGCGGGGTTTACCGGGTGGCATCACCCGGTGACCACGCCCCATGCCTATATAAGTCGTTGCGCTCCGCGCACACAGCATTATAGCGGCAGAGAGCGTCGAGGCAACATCGGGCGGAGAGAAGAAGGAAGAAGACGACGATGAAGACCAGGCCCCCGCTAGCAAAAGAGCTGGAAGAAGATAGTGGAGGCGCCCGGCAGAAGGAAGAAAGCACCGGAGAGCGGGAGAAGAACCGGAGAGCGCGGAAACAACACCGGAGAGCAGAAGAGACCCCCGAAGTCGGAAGAGAACCCCCGAAGTCGGAAGAGACCCCCGAAGTCGGAAGAAGACCCCCGGAGCTGCCTAATAAATTACTTTAAAAACCTGTGTAGTGTGTTTTTTTATTGACTTTTTTCCCACCAGGTGAATGGATAGGGGTACGATGTACCCCATACTCATTCACATAGGTTGGGGGGCCGGGATCTGGGGGCCCCCTTATTAAAGGGGGTTCCCGGATTCCGATAAGCTCCCCGCCCGCAGACCCCGACAACCAACAGCCAGGGTTGTCGGGAAGAGGCCCTGTCCTCATCAACATGGGGACAGGGTGCTTTGGGGTGGGGGGCCGCAGGGCGCCCCCCTGCCTCAAAGCACCCATCCCCCATGTTGAGGGCATGAGGCCTATTACAGTTCAGGAGGAGGGGGCGCTCGCTCGTCCCCACCCCCTTTCCTGACCTGCCGGGCTGCGTACACTGATAAGGGTCTGGTATGGATTTTGGGGGACCCCCATGACGTTTTTTCAGCGTAGGGGTTCCCGTTAAAAAGATCCCTGTTCAGAACGGAACACATGTGCGAATCAGATGCGTGCCCATAGAAGATAATGGACCTGAATTTGCACCTGAGCCGCACCGCAATGCCTAGAAAACGCACACATTTTTTGGGCAATGCACAGTGTGAATGCATCGCACATATGTGAACCAGCCTCATTGAAATCAATGTATTTTATAATGTTATGCGAATTAGATGTGGTGTAAGCCGCAACCAATTCGCATAGGTGTGAACCCGGCCTTAGTCCTTTGTATGACTGTATCCAGCTTAGCCGGTAACACCTTTACTGTATGTTACCGTATGCATATGCTTTAAACAGCCACTGATTGGCAATTCTAATCCACAGATTGTTCATTGAGTCCATCCACCAAAGTTTTTTTTTTGATGGGACATGAAGGTCTCGGTCTAGATTGAGCACCAGGTCCTAGTGACTCGTAGTCCTCCGTATGATTGCATCCAGCTTAGCCGTTAACACATTTACTGTATGCATATGCTGCAATTCTGCTCCACAGGTTGTTTATTGAGTCTATCCACCAAAGGTTTTTTTGATGGGACATGAAGGGCTCAGTCTAGATTGAGCCCCAGGTTTTGGTGACTCTTAGTCCTCCATATGATTGCATCCTGCTTAGCCGTTAACACATTTACTGTATGCATATGCTTCAAACAGCCACTGAATAGCCATTTTGCCCCACAGATTGTTCATTGAGTCAATCCACCAAAGTCTTTTTTGATGAGACATGAAGGGCTCTGTCTAAACTTAGCACCAGGTTCTGGTGACTCTTAGTCCTCCGTATGATTGCATCCAGCTTAGCCAATAACACATTTACTGTATGCATATGCTTCCAACAGCCACTGAGCAGCAATTCTGTTCCACAGATTGTTTATTGAGTCCATCCACCAAATGTTTTTTTTTTGATGGGACAAGAAGGCCTCGATCTAGATTGAGCACCAGGTCCTAGTGACTCTAAAGCCCTGTACACACGATCGGATTTCCTATGGATTCTAATCCGATGGATTTTTCCATCGGAAATCCGTTGAAGCTGACTTCCATCAGTCTTGCCTACACACCGTCAGTCAAAAATCCGACCGTCCCAAACGCGTGACGTAAAACACTCCGACAAGCCGAGAAAAATTAAGTTCAATGCTTCTGAGCATGCGTCGACTTGATTCTGAGCATGCCTGGGTTTTTTGTCCAATGGAGTTCCACACAGATGATCGGAATTTGCTATCGTTTTTTTCCCCAATCGGATAAATTTAAAACATGTTCTATTTTTTCTCACCGATGGAAAAAAGACCGATGGGGCCCATACACGATCGGTTTGTCCGATGAGAAAAGTCCATCGGACTGTTTTCATCGGTAAAACCAATCGTGTGTACACGGCATTAGTCCTCCGTATGATTGAATCCAGCTTACCCGTTAACACATTTACTGTATGCATATGCTGCAATTCTGCTCCACAGATTGTTTATTGAGTCCATCCACTAAAAGGATTTTTTGATGGGACATGAAGGGCTCGGTCTAGATTTAGCACCAGGTCCTGGTGACTCTTAGTCCTCCGTATAATTGTATCCAGCTTAGCTGTTAACACAGTTACAATATGCATATGCTTCAAACAGACACTGAGCGGCAATTCTGCTCCTCGGATTGTTCATTGCGTCCTTGGTAATCAAGGGAGCATTTTGCCAGATTGATACTGGGCTAGAAGCCATGCTAGGAGGAGCCTGCACGTAATAACCATCGTGATATCCACCTCTTGCTGCACTTTACCCAGAAATCGTGCCTGCTTGTGCTGTTCAGAACATGTGACACTAAAATGAAATCAGGGGACAGTAATAGCAGCTGGACATGTAGCCTATTGCACACAGCCTTTGACGCACGAGAAAACCAGCTGGTAATGGCTCATTTACTTGACATGCGCTAAGCTGGTTCTCTGCCATTCTCTTATTATTTTAACCTCTCCGCTGCTGAAGAAATGTATCTTCTGTTCCCTGGATTTTAACGCATAGCCTTGTTTTATTGCAAAGACGGGAAGATTAAAAAAAAAAAAAAACCTGTATTGTAACATCCATTAACATCTCCCTGCTGATGCAAGGGGACATTGGAATTCCTATGCAGTCCCAAGACAGGGGGGGCTCGTGAGAGGCAAATTGGTACACCGGGGAGCAGAAAGAGACAAAGGAATTGGTGTGGCAGCCCGCCGCAACCATGTTTACTTCACAGTAAATTCATAAGAGCCTGCCAGACGGAACATATGCAAATAGCCAGACATTGCTAACTGAAACACAAATCCGACAATATAGAGCTGCTAACACACAAGAAATCCTCGAAAATACAGCGCATAATTAGATAGAGCCCAGAGAAGGCAATGGAAGGAGGGAGATGGATTTCTGCGCAAACATCCACACCCTCCCACAAACTAGGAGGATGAGTAGAAGCCTCGGGATTGTGCACACTGAAATACACGCTCTCTTTTGTCTGGGAAACCAACAGCAACTATGACCCGTGTCTTTTCTAGCATAGTTATTTGTACAAAGTGTGCACATTGGAACAGATATGATACATTGTTCTTCTTTACTCATTTTACCCAATTCATCGGGAGTATTTCAGAAATTAAGGAAGATGTTGACTGATATCAAAATCTTGAATTAAACATTTTTAAATTTTTTTTTTTTTTTTCCTATTGCCCTAAACTACTAATCTTCTAGCATAGTCATTTGTAAAAAAAAAAAAAAAGGAAAACTGTGCATTGGAACAAATATGATACATACTTTGGGGAGGATTTGCTACAACTGGAGAGTGCAAAATCTGGAGCAGCTGTGCATGGTAGCCAATCAGCTTCTAACTTTCAGCTTGTGCAACTAATCTTTGACAATAAAACCTGGAAGCTGATTGGTGAGGAGCTGCATCAGAATTTGCACTCTCCAGTTTTAGTAAATCAACCCATTCGATTCTTTGCTCATATTACATGATCACTTGGGGCATCTCAGAATTTGACTTATAGAAAAATTTAGAATTTTTTTTTTTTTAAATTACATGTTGTTTTCTTATTGCCCTAAACTACAAATTTTCTAGCATAGTCAGTTAACCGCTTGCCGACCAGCTGCCGCCATTATACTGCGGCAGATTGGCACAGCTGCGTGAAGCTTTAAGAGCTTTAGGGGGGCGCGATGCGTGCCCACGGTGCGACGCTGGAGCCGATGCACGTGGCCGGCAGCTGCGATGTCCACAAGGCGTCCTGCGATCGCTCCTCAGAGAGCCAGAACGGGGATCTGTCAATGTAAACAGACATATCCCCGTTGTGTCAGGGGAGTAGAGAGAGATCTGCTGTTCCTAGTGATCAGGAACAGCGATCTCTCTCTTCTCCTCCAGTCAATCACATCCCCTCACAGTTAGAAACACCTCCCTAGGGAAAACCTAAATCCTTGATCGCCCCCTAGTGTTAACCCCTTTCCTGCCAGTGACATTTATACAGTAATTAGTGGCTATTTTTAGCTCTGATCGCTGTATAAATGTCAGTGGTCTCAAAAAAGATTCCGATCTGTCCGCTGCAATGTCGCAGTCCCCCTAAAAATCGCTGATCACCGCCATTACTAGTAGGAAAAAAATGAATAAAAAAAATGACATAAATATATCCCCTATTTTGTAGACGCTATAACTTATTGCGATTTTATTTACCAAAAATATGTAGAAGAATACTGTACATATTGGCCTAAACTGATGAAGATTTATTTTTTTGTGGGGGGGGGGGGGGATATTTATTATAGCAAAAAGTAAAAAAAATATTGTGTTTTTTCAAAATTGTCACTCTTTTTTTGTTTATAGCGCAAAAACATAAAAACCGCAGAGGTGATCAAATACCACCAAAAGAAAGCTCTATTTGTGAGAAAAAAAGGACATCAATTTTGTTTGTGTACAGCGTCGCACGACCGCGCAATTGTCAGTTAAAGCAAGGCAGTGCTGTATTGCAAAAAACGGCCTGGTTATTAAGGGGCAAATCCTTCCGGTCTTTAAGTGATTAGAAAAAAAAAAAGTTTGCACATGGGAATAAATATAATACATACTTTGGGGGTGATTTGCTAAACCTGGAGAGTGCAAAATCTGGTACAGCTGTTCATGGCAGCCAATCAGCGGTAAGTGGTATTAAGCCCTGGAAGGGTATTTTTACCTACAGGTAAGCTTATAATAAAGCTTACCTGTAGGTAAAATGAATTTCTCCTAAACATACACCATTTAGGAGATATTCTTGCGAGCAGCAGCCGATGACGTCACCGGCGCATGCGCTCTAAAGAACGGCATACCTGTGCCGTTCCTTCAGAATTGTGTGCCATGGCTGAGATTCCCGCATGCATGAGCGGGAGTGACATCATCGTGGCTCGGCCAATCAGGCGACAGGAGTCCCCAAACCCAGAAGGAAGACCGGGTGAAGATGGAAGCCTCTGGAAGGGGTGACAGAGTGCTGCTGGGGGGCTGCTGGAGGTCTTTGTTTTAAGGTAAGTCTTTCATAATGTGCTAGTATGCGATGCATACTAGCACATTATGATATTGCCTTGCAGGTAGAGACTTTTTGTTTTCATACAGAGTTTACTACCGCTTAAAGCTTTGACAATAAAACCTGGAAGCTGATTGGTTTCTATGCAGAGCTGCAAAAGATTTTGCATGTTCCAGTTTTAGTAAATCAATCCCTTTGTTTCTTTGCTCATTTTATCTGATCTATTGGGGTATTTCAGAAATTGACATATCAAAATTTAGAATTAAACATTTTTTAATAACTTTTTTTTCCTATTGGCCTAAACTACTAATTACATTTTTACATTTGTATAAATCATGTTATTATTTTCAAAGCATCTATATATAACCATTTGACATCTTTCAGTATCATTTGTACTTTTTTTTATTTTTATAAATTCTTTATTTCTCTCTATTTTTTAATATACAATCAGATTTCATTACGAATTGTGTGAAAAGAGTGTACCTTCCCAATACATAGGACATTTATTATTATTATACAGGATTTATGAAGCGCCAACAGTTTGCTCAGAGATTTACAATAAAGCGGTAATAAACCCAAAACCAAAAATGTAATATACTGCATCTTATCAATCCTTGGATGCTGGGACTGCATTAGTTTTATTTTTTGTTTTGTTTTTCCCCTCTGTTTTCACCTGATGATTTGGCCAGTAGCATACCTCCTGTATTAGGCTTTATTCATACAGCTGTAAAAAAAAAGTTTTTAATTATGTATCTTAACAAAACTGTATTGTTTTCAATTGAGCCATTTACACAGGTGTGTAAACATGCACTTCATTCAGATCTGTAACACAGAATCCAAAAACCTGTGTCTAAGAACATGTACTTATGTGTATAAATGCATGTATGTGCGTTTGTACACAGGAAAATTAAGTCTAAACATTGGGTGAAAATAAAGTATAATAAAAACAAATTATGTACGCTTACGCATCTTTTTCAGAAATCACCTGAAGGAGTACAGAATAGGAGATACCCAGATGGACTGAGGAAGGGGGAGACTCTGGAGAAAGACAAGCACGTTACCATCGGTTTTTCATGTGCCAGGACCAGTTTCTACCATGCTAGTCAACTGTAAGCCTGTTATGTCATATTATTCCTGGAGTTCTACTTTAAGGGTTTAACAAAATAGGCAATCGGCTACATGATCAGATAGCGAGTAACTGTAAGTTGCAATTTATTAAACAGCAAATTAAAATCAATAAGGCAAAATAGATTTAGAATAAATAAAATGCAGAATATTGTAAAACATATTATGAAAGCCGTACAAACATGGACTCGTGACAGCAATGTCTCTGTAACTCAATCAGGGTAGAATGTGGCTGCATAGCATAGTCTCTTCAAGACTTTATAATTACAGATATTCTAGCTGAGAATCAATAATTCAGTAAAACAGTATAGAACATGAACAGCTACTTGCGATTATCCTCATAAACAACTAATACTTCATATTACCATTGCACACATTCCTGGATGAGCTCTCAAATTTGGGTGCTGAAGCAACAACCCGATGACTCACATGCCTGACGAAGGGGTCCTGTGTGACTCCAAGACGTTACACTCTCCTTGTGTTGTGATCATGCAATAAACTATCCGTTTGGATGCCATTTATATTGTTCCATGGTGTGCTGGCAAATATCTTCATTATCCTCATAAACAACATCCCAGCTGAAGTGATCCAAGGAAAAGGGCCACCATAGTAGAACTGGAGTACTCTGGTAGCAGTCAGGAAGGGGCTTCACACAGTAGTTGAAAAGCAGCATGCTTTTAGGCGCTTGCCTGCAGTCCACCATCTGCTCACTGGACTGGTTCTGACAGTGGAGGGCCTCCCACCTGGCTGTAGATCACTTGCCAAGCTACCTCTGCCTCATCTGTTGTGGCCTATCTGAGCTCCTAAAGGAGGGAAGCTTAGAAATGTACAATCCCTTGGCATGTCCGGAACCCAGGTTGTTGTGGGGAATTAATATTATGGTGATTAATATTATACAGGATTTAAAAAGCACCAACAGTTTATAGAGCGCTTTACAACATGAGGACTGTACAGATACAATACAATTCAATACAAGAGTAATCAGAGAGCCTTGCTCGTTAGAGCTTACAATCTAAAAGGGAGGGTCAAGTGATACAAAAAGTAATAACTGTGAGGGATAAGCTGATGGAGAAAAGTACAGTTGTTAGGTGGAAACAGAATAGGCTTCTCTGAAGAGGAGCGTTTTCAGAGATTGCCTAAAAGCAGACAGAGTATGAGATAGTCAGAGGACGAGAGAGGCTCTTCTGAAATCCTGGAGATGAGCATGGGAGGGAACCAGAAAGCAGGAGGTCTTGGGAGGAAGGAAGAGAACGATTTGGTTAGTATTTTGAGATGTAGATGGGGGCTGAGTTGTGAATGGCTAGTATTTTGAATTTTATTAGTTGGGTGAGCAGAAGCCAATGGAGAGATTGGCAAAGAGGGGTAACAGACACTGAACAGTTGGTCAGGTGGATGGACTGAAGGGGGGGGTAGCCTGTGTAAAGGTAATCCAATGAGGAGGGAGTTGAAGTAGCTGAGGAAAAAGATAACCAAGGAGTATATTATAAGCCTTGCAATGTCGTTTGTTAAGAAAGGGCATATAATGGAGATGTTGCAGAGGTTGAGGTAGCAAGCTTTGGACAGCGATTGAATGAGTTGGAGAGTTCAGAGTCGAGGATTAAACCTAGCACTCTGGCATGCAGAGACTGACTGATAGATGGGACATCGGTCTCGACAGGGAAGTCAGGGGAAAGGGCACATAGGGGAAGAAATGTTATGAGCTCAAGTTTGGATAGAGTGATTTTGAGGAAGTGGCGTGACATCCAGACTAACATGTCTATCAGTAAATTAGTGATGCGTGAAGAAACTGATGGAGTGAGCTTAGGGGTATAAAGATAAATTTGGATGTTGTCAGCATTAAAATGGTATGGAAAGCCATGGGAGGCTATCAATTGACTAGGGGAGGAGGAGTAGATCGAGAATATGAGAGGTCCAAGTACATAACCTTGGGGGACCCTGATGGAAAAAGGGAAGAGGAGAGGAGGCGGTAGAATTTTAAGTGAATTTAAAAAAAAATAGATTGCCCTCGGAATAGCTAACTATTTTGTGTATGCAAATACCCACTGTATCTGGGGAGGTATCTCCAAAATGCACTATTACTTCAAAGAAAAAAAAAAAAAATACAAAAAAAAATAATATATATATATATATATATATATATATATATATATATATATATATATATATCAAATGTTCCAATGTATGGTGAACAGGTGTTTCCCCTACCCCTATCTCCCTCCTTATGCACCTTATCCCATTACTCCCTGACCTTCCTACCCAAACCTATACCGTATAAACCTCCCTTAAAAAGTCAGTAAATTAGTGACGTGTAAAGAGACTGATGGAGTGAGCTGAGGGGTAGAAAGATAGTTTTGGATGTCGTCAGCATTGAAGTGTTATGGAAAGCTATCAACTGACCCAGGGAGGAGGTGTAGATCGAGAATATGAGAGGTTCAAGTACAGAATCTTGGGGGATCCCAATGAAAAAACAGAAGAGTAGAGGAGGAGGTAGAATTGTAAATGACAATGGGCAAGATGAGAACCAACAAAGAATACAGTGACAGAGACCAAAGTAATAGAGTTTTTTGAGGAGGAGTGTGAAGTCAACTGTATCAAAGGTAGCAGAGAGGTTCAAGAGTAGAAGTACAGAATTGTGACCATTGGCTTTAGCCATTAGTAATTAATTAGTGAATTTTAGGAGAGTGACCGTTTCTGTGAAGTATTGCAGGCGAAATCCAGATTTGAAGGCGATCAAGCAGGTTATTCTCAGTGACATGGTAGCTCAGGCGGTTGTAGACCAAATGTGTTCAAGGAGTTTGGAGTAGTGATGAGCCGAACACCCCCGGGCTGGTTCGTAACAGAACCCGCGAACGGACCGAAAGTTCGCACTAACATTAGAACCCTATTAAATACAATGGATGCGAACGTTCGGATTCTAAAGTGCTAATTATAACGACTATTATCCATGTTATTGTCCTAAACAGAGTTTGGGAACCCGGGTTCTGCACCAGGGGACATGTATCAATGCAAAAAGAAGTTTTAAAAACGGACGTTTTCCGGGAGCAGTCATTTTAATGATGCATAAAGTGAAAAAAAAAAGTCAAATATTCCTTTAAATATTGTACCTGGGGGGTGTCTAAAGTATGCCTGTGGAGTGCCACGTGTTTCCCGTGTTTAGAACTGTCCCTGCACAAAATTACAATTCTAAAGGAAAAAAAAGCCATTTAAAACTGCTTGCGGCTTTAATGTAATGTCTGGTCCCGGTAATATGGATGAAAATCTTTAAGAAAAATGGCATAGCTACCCCATCACCCCCCCCCCCCTACCCCAGCCCATTACCAGCTTTGGGTCTTGTATGGATATTAAGGGGAACCCCGCACACAAAATAAAAAAGGCCCTATATACTCTGAACAGCCGTATACAGGCGGTGCATACAAGACAGGGACTGTAGGTTTGTTCTTATGTTGAATCTGTTTGTAATTTTGAACAGCTACATTGTTTAAGTGTAGCTCCAGCCCAAATACCTATTTTTAAGCTTTTTGGAAAACATAGGGAAGGGTTATCACCCCTGTAACATTTGTTTTGCTGTCTGTGCCCCTGTTCAGAACATTTCACCTCACTTTGCGTCCCAATGACAACTGATTTTGAAATGTGGTGTTTTTATTGAAACAAGGATTGGTGATAAAGCATCAGTAGAGAGGAGACACCTTTCTCCCATATTAATTCTTACAGGAGAGAATTTTCCTTCCAAGGGGTAGATTTCTTCTCACTTCCTGTTGTCTTCTTCCGTTTGCAAGTAGTAGTCGTTTGTAAGTTGGATGTTTGAAAGTAGGGACCTGCCGTATATACTCTGCAGAAATTGGCCCCTTAGGTGTTGGTGTTGGCACAACACTGTAAGCACTCACAGTTACTCTTGGTGGGTGCTGGAACGCCCTGCTGTCAACTATTATATCAGGAATTGTAATAACATATAATTGTTGAACAGTGGTAGTAAAAATTGGGCCCTTGATGGTGGTGCTGGTGCCACAACACTGTAAGGCCTGACAGTTACTCTTGGTGGGCGCAGCAATGGGCCCTGCTGTGAATTATTAGATCACTAATTATAATTGCATGCCCCTGTTGAACAGGGGCTGAAAAATTGGGCCTTTGGTGGTGGTGGTGGTGGTGTTGACACAACACTGTAAGGCCTGACAGTTACTCTTCGTGGGCGCAGCAATGGGCCCTGCTGTGAATTATTAGATCAATAATTATAATTGCATGCCCCTGTTGAACAGGGGCTGAAAAATTGGGCCTTAGGCACTGGTGGCACAACACTGCAACCCCTCACAGATACTGTACTCGGAGCACAGCAATGAGGCCTGTTGCAAAGTATTGCATCAAAAATTGTAATTACACGCCCCTGTTAAACAGGGGCTGAGAAATTGGGCCTTAGCCACTGGTGGCGGCACCCATAAACCAAAATGATCTTCCAAGCTATCATCATTAATCGGATCATTGAGGAGGAGGAGGAGGATAGCTAGTCAACATAACAGCACAGGAACTCAGCATCAGCATCAGTCTTGAAGGGATGTGACATTTTAAAATCAATTAGTCTGTTATATCAGCATCAGGTGTGTGGTAGCTGGTGGTGATCCAAGACTGGTTCATCTTGATGAAAGTCAGTCGATCAACCGAGTCGGTGGACAGGCGCACCCTGTGATCCGTGACAAATCCTCCAGCAGCACTGAATGTGCGTTCTGAAAGAACGCTGGATGCAGGACAGGCCAGTAGCTCAATTGCATACTGTGCAAGCTCTGGCCAGTGATCCATCCTCAAGACCCAGTAAGCCAGAGGATTTTCGGTGGGGAAGGTGTCCAAGTCTGACCTTGCCCCTAGGTATTCCTGCACCATGTATATCAGACGCTGGCGATGGTGACAGTATTTTGTGTACAGACGGCCACCTTCCCCACCGCTCCTTCTTTGACTGCCCGAAGCCTCAGCAACTCGTTGTCCAGGACCAGGAGTTTGTAACCTCCCAGTCTCTGGGAACGCGTTGCACAGACCTTTCTGCAAGGCCTCCCGGAGTTGTCTCATCCTCTGCTCCCTCTGCGACGGTAACATAAGGTCCGCAACCTTACCCTTGTACCGTGGATCAAGGAGAGTGGCCAGCCAGTAATGGTCCCTCTCCTTGATCCGAAGAATACGAGGATCCTTCCGCAGACTTTGCAGGATCAGGGAGGCCATGCAGCGTAGGTTAGCTGAGGCATTCAGTCCGGAGTCCTCTGGGTCACTAAGGACGACATGATCCGCAGCCACCTCCTCCCAGCCACGTACAAGTCCACTGGTTTCGTGGGACTGTAAATCATCCCTAAAAGACTGCTGCTGATGATGCTGAGTGCCAGCCTCCATCTCCATGCTGACACAATCCTCCTCCTCCTCCTCCTCCTCCTCTTCCTGTGCGATGGGTGGGACAGAAGGAACACTGTCAGGGTAAAGGGGGCCTTGAGAGGCAAGGAAGTCCTCCTCTTCCTGCCTCTGTTCTGCCTCAAGTGCCCTGTCCATTATTCCACGCAGCGTGTGCTCCAACAGGTGGACAAGAGGTACAGTGTCACTGATGCATGCACTGTCACTGCTCACCATCCTCGTGGCCTCCTCAAATGGTGCCAGGACAGTGCATGCATCCCTGATCATGCCCCACTGGCGTGGTGAAAAAAACCCGAGCTCCCCTGACCCTGTCCTGGTGCCGTAGTCGCACAGGTAGTCATTGATGGCCCTCTGCTGCGTGTGCAGCTGCTGCAGCATGGCCAACGTTGAGTTCCACCTGGTGGGCATGTCACATATAAGGCGGTTCTTGGGCAGGTTCAACTCCTTTTGCAGCTCAGCCAGGCGAGCACTGGCATTATAAGATCTGCGGAAATGAACACAGACTTTCCTGGCCTCCCTCAGGACATCCTGTAAGCCCGGGTACCTGCCCAAGAACCGCTGCACCACCAGGTTAAGGACGTGAGCCATACAGGGCACATGGGTCAGTTGTCCCTGTCGGAGGGCGGAGAGGAGGTTGGTGCCATTGTCGCAAACCACCATTCCTGGCTTAAGCTGGCGTGGCGTCAACCACCTCTCGGCCTGCCCCTGCAGAGCAGACAGGACCTCTGCCCCAGTGTGGCTCCTGTCCCCCAAACACACCAGCGCAAGCACGGCATGGCATCTTTTTGCCTGCGTACTTGCATAGCCCCTTGAACGCCTACGGAGCACCGCTGGTTCCGAGGACAAACCACAGGAAGAGGCCATGGAGGAAGAAGAAGAGGAGGGGGTGGAGGAGAGAGGTGTGTCACAACCAGTAGTAGCATTTTGGAGGCGTGGCGGTGGAACAACCTCCAACACTACTGCACCTTGTCCTGCATCCTTCCAAGCTGCCAAAAGAGTGACCCAATGGGCCGTGAAAGAAAGGTAACGTCCCTGTCCATGCCTGCTGGACCATGAGTCAGCGGTAATATGCACCTTACCGCTGACCGCCCTGTCCAGCGAGGCCAAGACATTGCCTTCCACATGCCTGTAGAGAGCCGGAATCGCCTTCCGTGAGAAAAAGTGGCGTTTGGGAACCTGCCACTGAGGAACCGCACATTGCACAAATTCACGGAAGGGGGCCGAGTCTACCAACTGAAAAGGCAGCAGTTGAAGCGCTAGCAATTTAGCCAAGCTAGCATTCAACCGCTGGGCATGTGGATGGCTGGGAGTGAACTTCTTTCGACGGTCCAGCAGCTGGGGCAGGGAAATTTGCCTGCTAGAATCGGATGTCGGTGTACTGCTAGCAGAGTGCCCGCAAGTACTTGGCTGTGACACACCTAATTCTACACCTTCATTCCTCTCAGAGCAGGTTTCAGAGAGGACTGAAGGTATAGTGGGGTTGGAGATCCCAGCTGATGCGGTGCAAGAAGAGGTCAGCTTTGTTCTTTGGTGTGGGTCTTTAAGGTAGGTTTGCCAACGAGCTGCATGGCAGGTCAACATATGTCTGATCAAGCATGTGGTGCCCAAGCGGCTGATGTTTTGGCCACGCGATATACGCTTGAGACATATGTTGCAAACAGCAGCTGTGCGATCTGATGCACTCGCCTCAAAAAAGGCCCACACCAAAGAACTTTTTGAATGACGGGCAGAGGCAGCGCCCTGCACAGGCGGAGCTCTGCGGTGTGATTCCGTCGGTGTGCTGCCCATATGCTGGCCACCCAAGGGCATCCTGCCTCGTTGGAGATGTGCCTCCTCCTCATCCTCCTACTCCTCCTCTCTCCTATTAGGCACCCACGTGGAGTCAGTGACCTCATCATCCCCTCCCTCCTCATCACTGGAGCCAATCTGGCAGTATGCTGCAGCTGCTGGAGCATGACTGCCAGATTGGTGTCCTTCTTGAGCATCCCCTCTCTCTGCTCTCACGCTACTGCCTTCCACTATCTGGGTATCATCATCAGATCCTTCGAAACGCTGGGCATCCTCCTGGAGCATGTACCCAACACTGTGCTCAAACAGTTCGGGGGACTCCTCAGGAGGAGGACATGGTGGGTCTAGGGAAGGATTGACTAATGAAGATAATGATACCAGAGAAGAGGACGCTTTGGCGGCTGCTTTGCCAGTACCCTGAGCCTGGGTGAGAGAGGATGAGGAGGATGAGGTGGGCTTGGTCCTCCACTCTACCAAGTCTTCGGCATGATGTGGCTCAACATGTCCAGCTGCCGAAAAGAAGGACAAGCGTGTCCCATGGCCATGTGCTGATGACAATGCACCGCGTCCACGACCAGCACTGTTGCCCCCAGACACAGAGCCTGCTTGCCCTCTTTTTTTGCCTCCTGACTGTCTGCCTCTCCTTGTTTGCCTTCCATACATTTTAATGGATGGCCTGCAGGGAGATGGGAAAAACAGCAATAAGGGCTACCTTCAGGTGTATACTGTGCAGGAGGCTTAGCAACAATGACACTGACACTGTCCCCTGCCTATCCTTCTCTGTCCCTAAACACAAGGATTTGCAATATGCTTCAGCAAGATTGGTTTAGCACAGAATAGCACACTGTCAGTTTCACTCACTGTCCTACTCTGTCCCTACAAACTAGATTTAGCACAGAATAGCACACTGAGAGTTTCCACGAGTGTCCTTCTCTGTCCCTAAACTCAAGGATTTCAAATATGGTTCAGCAAGATTGGTTTAGAACAGAATAGCCCACTGTCAGTTTCACTCACTGTACCTCTCTGTCCCTACAAACAAGATTTAGCACAGAATAGCACACTGATAGTTTCCACGAGTGTCCTTCTCTGTCCCTAAACTCAAGGATTTCAAATATGGTTCAGCAAGATTGGTTTAGAACAGAATAGCACACTGACACTTTCGCTCACTGTCCTACTCTGTCCCTACAAACAAGATTTAGCACAGAATAGCACACTGATAGTTTCCACGAGTGTCCTTCTCTGTCCCTAAACTCAAGGATTTCAAATATGGTTCAGCAAGATTGGTTTAGAACAGAATAGCACACTGACACTTTCCCTCACTGTCCTACTCTGTCCCTACAAACAAGATTTAGCACAGAATAGCACACTGAGAGTTTCCACGAGTGTCCTTCTCTGTCCCTAAACTCAAGGATTTCAAATATGGTTCAGCAAGATTGGTTTAGAACAGAATAGCACACTGTCAGTTTCACTCACTGTACCTCTCTGTCCCTACAAACAAGATTTAGCACAGAATAGCACTCTGACACTTTCCCTCACTGTACCTCTCTGTCCCTAAACTCAAGGATTTCAAATATGGTTCAGCAAGATTGGTTTAGAACAGAATAGCACACTGTCAGTTTCACTCACTGTCCTACTCTGTCCCTACAAACAAGATTTAGCACAGAATAGCACACTGACACTTTCCCTCACTGTACCTCTCTGTCCCTAAACTCAAGGATTTCAAATATGGTTCAGCAAGATTGGTTTAGAACAGAATAGCACACTGACACTTTCCCTCACTGTACCTCTCTGTCCCTACAAACAAGGTTTAGCACAGAATAACACACTGACACTCTCCCTACCTATCCTTATTTGTTCCTAAACACAAGGAATCCAGGATTAGTAAAGGAAAAAAAATGACACTGTCCCTGCCTATGCTTCTCTTTCCCTGCTCCGGAACACACTACACAAGGCCGCCACGCTGGCGGCCTTTTATAGTGTGGGGCGTGTACTAAACCCCCTCAGCAATAATTGGCCACAGGCATCCTGCCTGTGGCCAATCATTGCTCTCCTCGCTGCCGGCGCTGTGATTGGCCAAGCATGCGGGGTCACAGTGCATGCTTGGCCAATCACAGCGCCTGGATGACACTGCGATGGCGTAGTGCATTGTGGGCCGTTCGCGTCACTCGAATTTGGCGCGAACGGCCCAAATCGTTCGATCTTCGTCGAACGATCGAACAGCCGATGTTCGAGTCGAACGTATGTTCGACTCGAACACGAAGCTCATCCCTAGTTTGGAGGTAAAAGGGAGCAGGGAGGTCTTAGGTTGTTAAGACTGGTGGGATCAAACTATGGCTTTTTAAGTATAGGGGTGACCAGTACATATTTTAGAGAGTTGGGGGAGATGCCAGAAGAGACAAAGATGTTGACAATGTCAGTTAGTGAGTGTAGGATAAAGCCAGAGGGTATTTGTGATGAAACAGGGTCCAGGGATCAGGTGGTGAGGTGGGCATTAGAAAAAAGTTGGGCAACCTCCTCTATAGTAGCAAGGTTAAATGAACAAATTATTGGGAGTAGCCGGCTATAGACGGTTCGAATGTCGGAGAGAGTCGAACCATGTATGAACAGCCTATATGTACCCAAGTTGATTAATCGATCGACTTGGGAACAACCAGCCTGTTGGAATTTACACATGATTATTGCTAGCAGCTGTTGTAGCCACTAGCAATAATCCATGTGTTCTCCTGGTGGGGAAGGCTGGAAACGCAATGGCTCAGCGGGAGGGATTCCCCCCTCATCACTGACTGACCTATGGTTGCAGGAAAGAAAATCGCTCCATCTATGGCCGGCCTTATTTTAAAAGTGATTACTGATATCCTGAGTAGTGATGAGCCGAACACCCCCGGGTTCGGTTCGCACCAGAACCCGCGAACGGACCGAAAGTTCGAACGAACATTAGAACCCTATTAAATACAATGGATGCGAACGTTCGAATTCTAAAGTGCTAATTATAACAACTATTATGCATGTTATTGTCCTAAAAAGGGTTTGGGAACCCGGGTTCTGCACCAGGGGACATGTATCAATGCAAAAAGAAGTTTTAAAAACGGTCGTTTTTCGGGAGCAGTCATTTTAATGATGCATAAAGTGAAAAAAAAAAAGTCAAATATTCCTTTAAATATCGTACCTGGGGGGTGTCTAAAGTATGCCTGTGAAGTGCCACGTGTTTCCCGTGTTTAGAACTGTCCCTGCACAAAATGACACTTCTAAAGGAAAAAAAAGCCATTTAAAACTGCTTGCGGCTTTAATGTAATGTCTGGTCCCGGTAATATGGATGAAATTATTTAAGAAAAATGGCATAGCTACCCCATGACCCCCCCCCTACCCCAGCCCATTACCAGCCCCTTTGGGTCTTGTATGGATATTAAGGGGAACCCCGCACATAAAATAAAAAAGGCCCTATATACTCTGAACAGCCCTATACAGGCGGTGCATACAAGACAGGGACTGTAGGTTTGTTCTTATGTAGAGTCTGTTTGTAATTTTGAACAGGTACATTGTTGAAGTGTAGCTCCAGACCAAAAATCTATTTTTAAACTTTTTGGAAAACATAGGTAAGGGTTATCACCCCTGTAACATTTGTTTTGCTGTCTGTGCCCCTGTTCAGAACATTTCACCTCACTTTCCGTCCCAATGACAACTGTTTTTGAAATGTGGTGTTTTTCTTGAAACAAGGATTGCTGATAAAGCATCAGTACAGAGGAGACACCTTTCTCCCATATTTATTCTTACAGGAGAGAATTTTCCTTCCTAGTGGTAGATTTCCTCTCACTTCCTGTTGTCTTCTTGCGTTTGCAAGTAGGAGTCGTTTGTAAGTTGGATGTTTGAAAGTAGGGACCTGCCGTATATACTCTGCAGAAATAGGCCCCTTAGTTGTTGGTGTTGGCACAACACTGTAAGCACTCACAGTTACTCTTGGTTGGTGCTGGAACGCCCTGCTGTCAACTATTATATCAGGAATTTTAATTACATATAATTGTTGAACAGTGGTAGTAAAAATTGGGCCTTTGATGGTGGTGCTGGTGCCACAACACTGTAAGCCCTGACAGTTACTCTTGGTGGGTGCAGCAATGGGCCCTGCTGTGAATTATTAGATCAAGAATTGTAATTACATGCCCCTGTTGAACAGGGGCTGAAAAATTGGGCCTTAGGCACTGGTGGCACAACACTGCAACCCCTCACAGCAACTGTACTTGGAGCACAGCAATGAGCCCTGTTGCAAAGTATTGCTTCAAAAATTGTAATGACACGCCCCTGTTAAACAGGGGCTGAAAAATTGGGCCTTAGGCACTGGTGGCACAACACTGCAACTCCTCACAGATACTGTACTTGGAGCACACCAATGAGCCCTGTTGCAAAGTATTGCTTCAAAAATTGTAATGACACGCCCCTGTTAAACAGGGGCTGAAAAATTGGGCCTTAGGCACTGGTGGCACAACACTGCAACTCCTCACAGATACTGTACTTGGAGCACAGCAATGAGCCCTGTTGCAAAGTATTGCTTCAAAAATTGTAATTACACGCCCCTGTTAAACAGGGGCTGAAAAATTGGGCGTTAGGCACTGGTGGCACAACACTGCAACTCCTCACAGATACTGTACTTGGAGCACAGCAATGAGCCCTGTTGCAAAGTATTGCTTCAAAAATTGTAATTACACGCCCCTGTTAAATAGGGGCTGAAAAATTGGGCGTTAGGCACTGGTGGCGGCACCCATAAACAAAAATGATCTTACAAGCTATCATCATCAATCGTATCATTGAGGACTCGGAGGAGGAGGATAGCCAGTCAACATAACAGCACAGGCACTCAGCATCAGCATCAGTCTTGAAGGGATGTGACATGTTAAAATCAATTAGTCTGTTATATCAGCATCAGGTGTGTGGTAGCTGGTGGTGATCCAAGACTGGTTCATCTTGATGAAAGTCAGTCGATCAACCGAGTCGGTGGACAGGCGCACCCTGTGATCCGTGACAAATCCTCCAGCAGCACTGAATGTGCGTTCCGAAAGAACGCTGGATGCAGGACAGGCCAGTAGCTCAATTGCATACTGTGCAAGCTCTGGCCAGTGATCCATCCTCAAGACCCAGTAAGCCAGAGGATTTTCGGTGGGGAAGGTGTCCAAGTCTGACCTTGCCCCTAGATATTCCTGCACCATGTTTATCAGACGCTGGCGATGGTTGCTGGAACCGATCATACTTTGGGGCTGCGGACTAAAGAATTGTCTGAACGCATCGGTCAGACGGCCACCTTCCCCACCGCTCCTTCTTTGACTGGCCGAAGCCTCAGCAACTCGTTGTCCAGGACCAGGAGTTTGCAACCTCCCAGTCTCTGGGAACGCGTTGCACAGACCTTTCTGCAAGGCCTCCCGGAGTTGTCTCATCCTCTGCTCCCTCTGCGACGGTAACATAAGGTCCGCAACCTTACCCTTGTACCGTGGATCAAGGAGAGTGGCCAGCCAGTAATGGTCCCTCTCCTTGATCCGAAGAATACGAGGATCCTTCCGCAGACTTTGCAGGATCAGGGAGGCCATGCAGCGTAGGTTTGCTGAGGCATTCGCTCCGGAGTCCTCTGGGTCACTAAGGACGACATGATCCGCAGCCACCTCCTCCCAGCCACGTACAAGTCCACTGGTTTCTTGGGACTGTAAATCATCCCTAAAAGACTGCTGCTGATGATGCTGAGTGCCAGCCTCCACCTCCATGCTGACACAATCCTCCTCCTCCTCCTCCTCCTCCTCTTCCTGTGCGATGGGTGGGACAGAAGGAACACTGTCTGGGTAAAGGGGGCCTTGAGAGGCAAGGAAGTCCTCCTCTTCCTGCCTCTGTTCTGCCTCAAGTGCCCTGTCCATTATTCCACGCAGCGTGTGCTCCAACAGGTGGACAAGAGGTACAGTGTCACTGATGCATGCACTGTCACTGCTCACCATCCTCGTGGCCTCCTCAAATGGTGCCAGGACAGTGCATGCATCCCTGATCATGCCCCACTGGCGTGGAGAAAAAAAAACAAGCTCCCCTGACCCTGTCCTGGTGCCGTAGTCGCACAGGTACTCATTGATGGCCCTCTGCTGCGTGTGCAGCCGCTGCAGCATGGCCAACGTTGAGTTCCACCTGGTGGGCATGTCACATATAAGGCGGTTCTTGGGCAGGTTCAACTCCTTTTGCAGCTCAGCCAGGCGAGCACTGGCATTATAAGATCTGCGGAAATGCACACAGACTTTCCTGGCCTGCCTCAGGACATCCTGTAAGCCCGGGTACCTGCCCAAGAAGCGCTGCACCACCAGGTTAAGGACGTGAGCCACACAGGGCACATGGGTCAGTTGTCCCTGTCGGAGGGCGGAGAGGAGGTTGGTGCCATTGTCGCAAACCACCATTCCTGGCTTAAGCTGGCGTGGCGTCAACCACCTCTCGGCCTGGCCCTGCAGAGCAGACAGGACCTCTGCCCCAGTGTGGCTTCTGTCCCCCAAACACACCAGCGCAAGCACGGCATGGCATCTTTTTGCCTGCGTACTTGCGTAGCCCCGTGAACGGCTACGGAGCACCGCTGGTTCATAGGACAAACCACAGGAAGAGGCCATGGAGGAAGAAGAAGAGGAGGGGGTGGAGGAGAGAGGTGTGTCACAACCAGTAGTAGCATTTTGGAGGCGTGGCGGTGGGACAACCTCCAACACTACTGCACCTTGTCCTGAATCCTTCCCAGCTGCCAAAAGAGTGACCCAATGGGCCGTGAAAGAAAGGTAACGTCCCTGTTCATGCCTGCTGGACCATGAGTCAGCGGTAATATGCACCTTACCGCTGACCGCCCTGTCCAGCGAGGCCAAGACATTGCCTTCCACATGCCGGTAGAGAGCCGGAATAGCCTTCCGTGAGAAAAAGTGGCGTTTGGGAACCTGCCACTGAGGAACTGCACATTGCACAAACTCACGGAAGGGGGCCGAGTCTACCAACTGAAAAGGCAGCAGTTGAAGCGCTAGCAATTTAGCCAAGCTAGCATTCAACCGCTGGGCATGTGGATGGCTGGGAGTGAACTTCTTTCGACGGTCCAGCAGCTGGGGCAGGGAAATTTGCCTGCTAGAATCGGACGTCGGTGTACTGCTAGCAGAGTGGGCGCAAGTACTTGGCTGTGACACACCTAATTCTACACCTTCATTCCTCTCAGTGCATGTTTCAGAGAGGACTGAAGTTATAGTGGGGTTGGAGATCCCAGCTGATGCGGTGCAAGGAGAGGTCCGCTTTGTTCTTTGGTGTGGGTCTTTGAGGTAGGCTTGCCAACGAGCTGCATGGCAGGTCAACATATGTCTGGTCAGGCATGTGGTACCCAAGCGGCTGATGTTTTGGCCACGCGATATACGCTTGAGACATATGTTGCAAACAGCAGCTGTGCGATCTGATGCACTAGCCTCAAAAAAAGGCCCACACCAAATAACTTTTTGAATGACGGGCAGAGGCAGCGCCCTGCACAGGCGGAGCTCTGCGGTGTGATTCCGTCGGTGTACTGCCCTTACGCTGGCCACCAAAGGGCATCCTGCCTCGTTGGAGATGTGCCTCCTCCTCATCCTCCTCCTCCTCCTCTCTCCTATTAGGCACCCACGTGGAGTCAGTGACCTCATCATCCCCTCCCTCCTCATCACTGGAGCCAATCTGGCAGTATGCTGCAGCTGCTGGAACATGACTGCCAGATTGGTGTCCTTCTTGAGCATCCCCTCTGTCTGCTCTCACGCTACTGCCTTCCTCTAGCTGGGTTTCATCATCAGACCCTTCGAAACGCTGGGCATCCTCCTGGAGCATGTACCCAACACTGTGCTGAAACAGTTCGGGGGACTCCTCAGGAGGAGGACATGGTGGGTCTAGGGAAGGAGTGACTGATGATTTGTCTGACATTGATACCAGGGAAGACGACGCTTTGGCAGCTGCTTTTCCAGTACCCTGAGCCTGGGTGAGAGAGGATGAGGAGGAGGAGGAGGGCTTGGTCATCCACTCTACCAAGTCTTCGGCATGATGTGGCTCAACATGTCCAGCTGCCGAAAAGAAGGACAAGCGTGTCCCATGGCCATGTGCTGATGACAATGCACCGCGTCCACGACCAGCACTGTTGCCCCCAGACACAGAGCCTGCTTGCCCTCTTTTATTGCCTCCTGACTGTCTGCCTCTCCTTGTTTGCCTTCCAGACATTCTAATAGATGGCCTGCAGGGAGATGGGAAAAAAGCAATAAGGGCTACCTTCAGGTGTCCTTCTCTGTCCCTTGAAACAAGGACTTGCAGAGTGAAATAAACTGACACTCTCCCTACCTACAGTTTTCTGTCCCTAGAAAAAATGTTTTTTTTAATCACAATATAACACAAGGACAATTCACTCACTGTCCTTCCAGGTCCCTGGAAACAAGGACTTGCAGAGTGAAATAAACTGACACTCTCCCTACCTACAGTTTTCTGTCCCTAGAATAAATGTTTTTTTTTAATCACAATATAGCACAAGGACAATTCAGTCACTGTCCTTCCAGGTCCCTGGAAACAAGGACTTGCAGAGTGAAATAAACTGACACTCTCCCTACCTACAGTTTTCTGTCCCTAGAATAAATGTTTTTTTTAATCACAATATAGCACAAGGACAATTCAGTCACTGTCCTTCCAGGTCCCTGGAAACAAGGACTTGCAGAGTGAAATAAACTGACACTCTCCCTACCTACAGTTTTCTGTCCCTAGAATAAATGTTTTTTTAAGCACAATATAGCACAAGGACAATTCACTCACTGTCCTTACAGGTCCCTGGAAACAAGGACTTGCAGAGTGAAAGAAAAAAAACACTCTCCCTACCTACAGTTTTCTGTCCCTAGAAAAAATGTTTTTTTTAATCACAATATAACACAAGGACAATTCACTCACTGTCCTTCCAGGTCCCTGGAAACAAGGACTTGCAGAGTGAAATAAACTGACACTCTCCCTACCTACAGTTTTCTGTCCCTAGAATGAATGTTTTTTTTAAGCACAATATAGCACAAGGACAATTCACTCACTGTCCTTACAGGTCCCTGGAAACAAGGACTTGCAGAGTGAAAGAAAAAAAACACTCTCCCTACCTACAGTTTTCTGTCCCTAGAAAAAATGTTTTTTTTAATCACAATATAACACAAGGACAATTCACTCACTGTCCTTCCAGGTCCCTGGAAACAAGGACTTGCAGAGTGAAATAAACTGACACTCTCCCTACCTACAGTTTTCTGTCCCTAGAATAAATGTTTTTTTTAATCACAATATAGCACAAGGACAATTCAGTCACTGTCCTTCCAGGTCCCTGGAAACAAGGACTTGCAGAGTGAAATAAACTGACACTCTCCCTACCTACAGTTTTCTGTCCCTAGAATAAATGTTTTTTTTAATCACAATATAGCACAAGGACAATTCAGTCACTGTCCTTCCAGGTCCCTGGAAACAAGGACTTGCAGAGTGAAATAAACTGACACTCTCCCTACCTACAGTTTTCTGTCCCTAGAATAAATGTTTTTTTTAAGCACAATATAGCACAAGGACAATTCACTCACTGTCCTTCCAGGTCCCTGGAAACAAGGACTTGCAGAGTGAAAGAAACTGACACTCTCCCTACCTACAGTTTTCTGTCCCTAGAATAAATGTTTTTTTAAGCACAATATAGCACAAGGACAATTCACTCACTGTCCTTCCAGGTCCCTGGAAACAAGGACTTGCAGAGTGAAAGAAACTGACACTGTCCCTACCTACAGTTTTCTGTCCCTAGAATAAATGTTTTTTTTAAGCACAATATAGCACAAGCACAAAACACACTGACACTCTCCCTACCTATCCTTCTCTTTCCCTAAACTAAAGGAATCCAGGTTAAGCAAGAAAGAAATAACAGTCACTGTCCCTGCCTATGCTGCTCTATCCCTGCTCCGGAACACACTACACTAGGCCGCCGTGCTGGCGGCCTTTTATAGTGTGGGGCGTGTACTAAACACCCTCAGCAATAATTGGCCACAGGCATCCTGCCTGTGGCCAATCATTGCTCTCCTCGCTGCCGGCGCTGTGATTGGCCAAGCATGCGGGGTCACAGTGCATGCTTGGCCAATCACAGCGCCTGGATGACACTGCGATGGCGTAGTGCATTGTGGGCCGTTCGCGTCACTCGAATTTGGCGCGAACGGCCCAAATCGTTCGATCTTCGTCGAACGATCGAACAGCCGATGTTCGAGTCGAACGTATGTTCGACTCGAACACGAAGCTCATCCCTAATCCTGAGCAGTAAGCAAGTTAGTGGGTGAAGGCAGTGAAGGATGAAATAGAGAGTAAAGAGTAGAAAAGAGTTGATGGGGACTGTGTGAAAGAATGTTAATGAGAGTGATAATAAATGTAGGTCTGTCTAACAAGGTGAAGGCAGGAATTATATTTTTGGAGTACAGATTTATATCTGTTGAAGCCTTGCTAAGACTTTGTCTTATGCCACAAACACTCAAGAGCATGGATGCATTTTTTTTAGACCTTTAGTGTCGTCAGTTTGCCAAGGTTGTAGCAGTCAGGGCCTGATTCTGTGTGTAGTGAAGGGGGCAAGTGTGTCCAAGGTGGGTGACAGTGAACTGTTGTAGACCAAAGTGGCTAGGTTGGGGCAGTACAGGAGGGGACTTTTGTCATTGAGGTGGTCATTAGCAGAATAGAGAAGAGAAGGTTAAATTTAAAAGGGAATTAAAAGGGCCTGCTCAAGCATCTGGGCATGGGGAGTAAAGGGACACTCCACTTCATGTGTTTATTTGGCTAAGCAGTCAATACATTTATAAAAGTTGTGTGTTTAGCTATTCTCATTTGTGATAACTGTATCAGGTTGCTTTTCAGTTACCATATATACTCAAGTATAAGACGAGTTTTTCAGCATATTTTTTTGTGCTGAAAATGCCCCCCTTGGCTTATACTCAAGTCTGTGTCCATCTTCATCTTTGTGCGCCTGATCCAGGCTAAACATGGCACACATGTAGCCCCACTCTTCCTCTACAAGTGCGCAAAGATTGTTGTCCAGGGGACCTACGGCCCGGGGAGCACCGATTTTTCAAAGCCGGGCACCCCTTCCATAGACTCCCATGTTAAACGGTCATTTCTCCAGTGATTTTGGGGACCCGGTACCGGCCGGCCCTAGGTCACCTGGACCCCAAACTTGGCACACATGTAGCCCCACTCTTCATCTACAAGTGTGCAAAGTTTGTTGTCAAGAGACCTACGGCCGGGGAGCACAGATTTTTCAAAGCTGGGCACCCCTTCCATAGACTCCCATGTTAAACGTCAATCTAGTCACACAGCGCAGGAGATCAGGTAAGGAGATTGGGCACAGTGAGGCATGGACACAGTGAGGCATGGGCACAGTGACAGTGAGGCATGGACACAGTGAGGCATGGGCACAGTGAGGCATGGGCACAGTGAGGCTTGGGCACAGTAAGGCACAGTGAGGCATGGACACAGTGAGGCACAGTAAGGCATGCACATGGACACAGTGAGGCAAAGTGAGGCACAGTGAGGCATGCAGATGGACACCCTAGACTTATACTCGAGTCAATACGTTTTCCCAGTTTTTTGTGGTAAAATGAGGTGCCTCGGCTTATATTCGGGTCGGCTTATACTCGAGTATATACGGTATGTCTTTCTTTCCTTGTGCAAAAAAAATCTTCCTTTGCTTTCTATGCTAGTGATAAGGGCATCAGTTAATAACCAGGTGAATCAACTTAATGGTTTCTCTGAATACACATGTGTAGATGTGCCTAATCTACAGGGAATTATACAATTCATGAATTATGATTGCCTGAATTCATAAATTGCGTGATTCTCCTCTTATCAGACAGACCTACATGGAAATATTTTGAGAAATCAAAAATTGATGAATCTGCAATTCTCCCAATTTGATCATCACTATTCACTGCTTCTTTTTCACATTCTAATATTGCAGCTACTAAGAAGTTGTTTGAATAATTTACAGTATTGAGATAGTAGGATCGAGAAGAGTATTAGGGGGATTTCCTTTAACATATATAGCTAATACTCGCAAGTTTGTTAATTGTTAAATTCTGAGTAAATGCATGCTGACTTCCTTTAGCAATTTAAATATTAATGAGACTTGTGAGCTCATACTACTGAATACATATAAATTAGTGTTAAAATGTGCCACCATACCTTTTTTCAGATACTTGCTCAGAGTATTTTTGCATCTTTTTTTCATTTTAAGGCCTCATGCCCACTGGCGTTTTTACAGCTGCGTTTTTGAGCGTTTTTTACAGCTTAAAAACGCCTGTCCATGTTATTGTAAATATTTTTTTTTTTTTTTTTTGAAAAAAAAACAAAAACGTCGGAGCTAAAAACGCGACCGCGCGTTAGTGCGCGTTTTTTTGCGCGTTAGTGCGCGTTAGTGCGCGTTTTTGCGCGTTTTTTGACGCTCGCGTTTTTTCCTGCCTAGTTCTGACGCTGAGGAACGCACTGGCCCTGGGTTTTTTTTACAGCTTACAAACGCCTATGCTCTTTACAGCTCAAAAACGCCTAGGTGGGCATGAAGCTATAGACTAACATGGACAGGCGTTTTTAAGCTGTAAAAAACGCTCAAAAACGCGGCTGAAAAAACGCCCGTGGGCATGAGGCCTAATTGTCTATAGGAAAAGCAATTCACCCAAAGGGCATGAAAGGTCTTAAAGGCTGCTATCATTTCAGCTACAATGAAGATTTACGGTACCTATTTCAAGTTTTTATTCTATGCCTTCCTTGAAAAGTTGTCCCCTTTCATTCTGTCCATCTGTTACCGGGCCAGGAAGTTAAGGGAAATCTTTGTTGGGGACACAAATAACTGTAGTGGGGTGTAATGAGTACAAAGACTACTATACCCAGTATGCAGCGGGACACCCACAGTGCATTGCCCGGCGCAAGGTCTGCTGGGGAAGGACTATTTAAGCAGGGAGGAGCAATGCGTGGGTCTCTTTGGACACCGCCCTCCCAGCAAGTGGAGCCTACGTTGGGAGCTGTTGCTCTGGACTAGGCCGGAGAGCCTGGGCCAAGTGAATCCGAAGAGCTTGCTGATCTTCACGGGAGAACCCAGAGTCGACTCATCCATCATTCTCCCTCGGATGGTCGGGAGGATCGGAGAATACAGGTGTCGTGAGACTGTGTGCTGAAGCCCCAGCTACGGAAGTCGGTTGTATGGACTGGTCCGGTCGGGTGAGAGAGCACTTGCTCAGGATTTATTGACTATCTTTTAGGCCCGGTATCCCTTGGTCAGGGCCCACCGTTACCAGAGTATTGCATTACACGCCAGAGGAACAGTGTGTTGTGCAGCCGGAGTTACGTTTCTTACTGCATGCTGAGTAACTAACCACTTAATACCTTTGGTATACAAATAACCTACAAAGTGCACCACCATTGCTAGCGAAGATCCTTCTCAATGGAATAACTGTGTGTGAAATAGTCAGGCCTGACTGTTAAGCAGGGAGATATTGTTTGGGCGCCATATTGGCCACGAGGGGGAAGCTCGCAAACGTAATTTACTAAAAGACATTCAGTGTGTATAAGACTGTTAGAACATAGTCCTTGTTTATTTGCTTGACTTTTAATATTGCAGGGCTCTGCATAGGTAAATGTGCCATTGTCTAACCTTATATCTTTTACTCAGTAAAAGTATTTGTGGTTAAGCAAACACGTTGTGTGGCGTACTGTCTATTCCAGCTGAAGCAGTCAGCTCAGGAAACTTGATGTTAACTTGATGTTAACTGATTGTGTGTGTTTTATTGCGGAGTGGTGATTCCTATAGTATAACGGGTTTCACACTTCCATTTGCGCTAGCTGTGCCAAGGGAGGTTAGAGCCAGTTCCTGGGGGTTGACAGCAGTGTGTTACAGGCCCAGAACTATATCAGCAGCCCTCTTAACTGGGGTATTGCTACACAACAATAAAAATAGGTTTTTCAATTACAGTGGAGAAAACTTGTAACATTTGTTAGTATTTATTAGTGTCCCCAGCTTGCTGATTTCCCTTTACTTCTCCATAACAATCGAAAAAGGGAAATATCCTTATTGAATGCACAGACAACAATAACAACTTTTCAGAGGTTCTAGACTTTGCCCCATCTGAAACCAACAAAAACAACTGTCTTAGGTCGGAAATGGCATGGTAATATCGATGCAGTAGTCACAACTGCACCATGAATTGAACCACTTTCCACGGCCCCACTGTGGTCACTTATTTGGATCATGCAACAAATGTATTAAGCTGGCCACAGATGGCCGCTGAACTGGCCAAATGTCAATCCATCTCTGGCTGGTCAAACTCAACAGAATTAAAAGGAATAATCTATGGCCAATCTGAGACTGCAGACAGTCAAGAAAACTAAGGAATGGCATACCTCCTGTGGTTGACACCAAGGGTGGATTATTTTTTAACATCTTCCACGCTCCTCTATGTCAACATCATTTTAAGTAGTAATTATGAAATTAAATAAATACTAATAATGGACAGAATCAAATGGAAATGGAGACGATTTTCTTAATGTGAATGTTTGATATACTGTATAATCATGTTGGTAAGAAATAAAACTGAGTGTAATAACAGAGGTGTAAGTTGTTCATCATGGTGAAAAACTGAAAAATATTTGCTAAATAAACAAAAATGTAAGCCTTTTATCTCTAAGCCACCCATTTTCAACCAGGGTTCCTACAGGGATGGCTAGGGGTTGCTTGAGCTGTAGCTATCTAACCTCCCATCTGTTGATGCCTACATAGTTCCAGGTCCAACGCCACTTGGCAAGGGTGCCTTTCTGGCCACCTTTGTAAGGGGTGCATTCTTTACTCTTATCACCACCGATGTGGGGGCATTTTCCCAACGACCATCAATCAACTAATCTTACTAGGGGTTCCCTGAGACCTGAAAATTATTTCAAAAGTTTCTATGGGGTAAATTGGTTGAAAAAACCAGCTTTAAGTACATACTAATGCATGGCAGCTTAACATGGGGATAATAACAGCATACTAAATAAAATAAAGGGTTTAATAGTGGCACTTGTAGTGTACCATGCTGAAGAATAAGGATAATTTCCCCAAGCAAAATCCCTCCTGCCCCAGCAAACCACACCCTACTTCAGCAAAACCCCAAACTACCAAAACACCCTTCTCCTAGCAAAACCCCCAAGCCCCCACAAAGCCCCCACCAGAACATCCTCCTCCACCAGCAAAAAAACACCCCTGACAGCAACTCTACCTGCTCATACTTCCCCAGCAGGCCACCACCTTCCACTAAAACATTTAACACATTTACCAGACCTCAGGAACTGTGGCATCCAGCAAAGTAAGGGGACTCCTCCTAAACTTCAGTGATGCCATGTGACACACTAGAGCCAAGGAATCGCTTACTAAAGCATTTTTCTACACATTGCCGTCTCTGTATCTGATGTCTGACAGGGCTGTCGGAGGTGGTACTGCAGGGCCTGCAGAGCCATATGTAACCCAGCAATATGCGTCAGGTGGACAGTGCAGTTTTAAAGCACCCCCAACATTACTGTAATCCCCCCCACCCAGGTACTCCACTGCTATAAAGACACTAGGGAGATCTACACCTAACCCATGTTTGAGTGTTTTTTCAGCAGAAACCTCTACTGTCAATTCCTTGAGGGTCTGTATTGGCAGTGCAGATCACCAGAATACAGATTTTGCTATTGGTGAAATTTTCCAAGAAGTTGAAACTCTTACTTTTGTTCACTAAACCAGCTAAATTTGCTGGAAAAAAATTACAAGCACTCGTCAATGCATCACTTTTTTTTGCAGGGTTTGAATGGTCACATCATTCCCTTTGAACCAGTAGTTCTCAACTCCTGTCCTCAGGACCCACTAACAGGCCAGGTTTGCAAGATAACTGAAATACATCACAGGTGATATCATTTGCTTCTCAGTGATTGCGGTATTCTAGTCTGCTTCTCCCCAAGGTAATACTTAAAATCTGGCCTGTTAGTGGGTCCTGAGGACAAGAGTTGAGAACCACTTCTTTAAACAGACTATTTATAGCCAAAGTGACATAAAAAAAATAAAGGTATGAAGACTAAATATCAAATTTTACCTTTTCCGGCAGTAAGGTTCAATATAAGGGCAGGAGTAAATAGAGAATAAATACTGTAGCCTTGGCAGAAACTAGAAATCTTTTTATGGCTTTATGCACAGAAAATACTATATTATGCTGCCTTGTACTGAAGGTAGATGAGTTTGACCTGACTTTATGTAATCCAACCCTACTGCATTTCTCTGACGTCCTTTGTATCACTTCTTTCCATAGACTGCTGTCACTCTGCGCTCTCCCCATTCTCTCTTCTGTTGTTCTACAATGAAGCAGAAAGTCTAGCGGAATATGAACCATTGATTGACAGGTGAGGAGAGCTGTGTAAAGAGTGATAATATGGCCATTATGTGTGAACACTTAATATCTGGTTATATTGTTAATCCTTATTGATTCTCCTGAGACTTTTTATAGGCTTTGTTTTTACAACTGCTTTAAGGCTTCATTCACATGGCAAGTAACAGATACCAGGAGCAGCCACTGGCAAAAATCAGTAGATTCTCGCCAACAATTGTAAATGTTGCCTGCATACACTTTGTGCAAACAACTGCAGTGGTCATATTTGTAGTCTGTACATATTAATTGCCGCCGCTGCTGCTGCTTGCATGCAACCGCTCATCTAAGTGGTTACATCTATGGGAGGTGGATTTAAACAAACATGCATCAATTTACATCCTTTTACTTCCAATATATCATCTTTAGGTCCAAAAAATTTAAACAAATGCAAATCTTTTCAATTTTTTTTTATTTTTTGGACCTAGACAGACTCGACGGTTAGGTATCCATGGATGCACTTCCATTTTTTTAGTTTTTATAATTCAATTTTATTAAATTTTTAATTTACAAAGACCACACAATTCTATACAAAAAATAGATGAGTAAGTGAACCATTATATACCGTATGTACTTCCATTCTTACTCCGCTACCTTAGATCACTTCTCCCATATATTACTATATAGGTTACATTCTATAAAACCAGCCAAACCACACCCAACTAACAAAAAAAAAGTAAAAAAGGTAAAAAAGAGGGGGGGTAAGGAAAGGAAAGGATGGGGGCAAACAGCCAGGCGGAGGATTTGTACGGGACCCCAATCAATGAGGCATAGCAAACGGGAGGGACGACAAGACAAGGGGGAAGTAAGGGGAAAGAAAAAAAAAAAGGAAGAAGGTGAGAAGTGAACATACGGGAAGGGTCCTCTTTTCAAAATAAAGGATCTACATTTCCTTCTCAACTTACGTGCTATCATGCGTCTATTATAAATGCAATTTTTTATGTGTATGTGTATGATGCACTTCCATTTACACCTGCCTGGCCATTGACCTACACTGAGTTTCTGTTTAGATCTGCCTGAAATCCTTACCTGTGGATCTGATCGGAATGGTTGTCTAAGGCCCCTTCCACACAGGGCGGATCCATTTAGCGGAGTCTGCCAGCTCAGCGGGGGATTGCTCTGCTGTTCTCCGCAGAGCCGGCGGATGACAGGTCTGTCTCTGCTCACTGAGCAGGGAGGGGCCTATCAGAGCGCCGCTGATTCCTATGGGGAGATTGGACGAAAACGGACAGCATGTCACATAGTTACATAGTTACATAAAGACACCAGTCCATCCAGTTCAACCTGAGTGAGTGTGGGTGCGTGTCTACAATTCTCCCTATCCCTGTACAAGCAAACTCCAGGCAGGTAGTGTCGTGGTTGGGATTCGAACCAGCAACCCTTTTTACTGTGCCGCCCGAATGTCAATGGATCGATCGCTTGGATCCACCTGAAAAACGGACAGGCAGATCTGAGCGGGCTTGTCATGTGAAAGGGGCCTAAAAGGACTCTTAGCCCACGTTCACATTGGGCCCATTTGGCATGCGATTTGCCAAATCAGAGCCTATTGCCGGCAATAGCACTATCTGAATTGCTGCTATGCCAACTTTGCGGCGCCGCACAGATTCCTGCACTACTTTTGGCGACTGGGGGGGGGGGGGGGCATTTCAATAGACATCTGTGCATGAACCCACACAGGTGTCTGTCAAATCACCCCTGAGGTCGGACTGAAATGCCAGTTTGAAATCGTGTGAGTTAAGCTGAACTTGCATGATTTCAAACCCATCCTTAGTGTGAACGTAGGCTTAGGGGTTGATTTATTAAAACTCAAGAGTGCATCATAGCCAATCAGCTTCTAACTTCAGATTGTTCAATTAAGCTTTGACAAAAAAAAAACCTGGAAGCTGATTGGTTTCTATGCAGAGCTGCACCAGATTTTGCACTCTCCAGTTTTAGTAAATCAATGACCTAATGCTTTTAGTTGTTGAGTAGGATCAGGGGTGAAGCCATAAAAAATGTCAAATGTTGAGCTGAACAGACATAGTTTAAGGCTGGGTTCACACCTCTGACGGATGTGGCTCGCAGCAGGGGTCCAGTGCGTCCAGGGGCGGCCCGTCAATTAGGGGCGCCGCCCCCTCTTTCCTTGCCACCTCCCTATATGCAATGTATAGATTCATGCATAGCATGAGGTCACCAATCACTGGTCCCATGAATTAGAGCGGCCAGGTTTTTTTTTTAAGCACCTGATTAGAGCCAGAGGCTCTAAATAGGCTTCAAAATGAGAGTGCCCTTCCTTTTTCCACCCAGGTGTGTTACAACAGAGAATGAATATTCGCTGTTGCAACACTGATCCTCCTTCTGGCCAATCGGGTAGCAGGTCTGATACCCGTCACCTGATTGGCTGGAAGGACAGACGCTCCTATTGGATGCCTAGGAGGAGAGAAGAAGAGCCAATGCATGGATGCCTGGTCCCCGCCACGGGTCCTCGGAAGCCCGGTCCCCACCGCTGCACCTGAGATGCCTGATCGCTGCCGCTGCGCCTGAGATGCCCGATCCCCACCGCTTCTCGGATGTCTAGATGAGGTAAGTACCAGTGAACCGACCGGCAGACAGCGACAGGGGGTTTGAGTTGCCCGCATCCAATTTGCATTGGTGTGAACCTAGCCTAAAACTTTTCAGATGAGTAAAAATTATTTAAAGCCTAACTGAACAGTTTTTTTTATTATTTCACTACAAAAGGTTTTCTAAGTCTTACAGTTCATTTTGTTTCAAAAGTGGCCACAGATTGACTAGAAAAGTCTGTCTCCTGCCAGCATGCAGCAGACAAGGACCGTTGCTTTTTGTGTGGAAATAGTTGTCTCTCTGCAAAGGTCCAACATGCCTCTTGTTGAGTCAGATGTATGTCAATACAATCAGAAAATCACATGCACTCTGCTTGTTGGAGAGCTCAAGCAAAGGCACAGCATGGGGCATGTTGGACTTCTACAAAGAGACCACTGTTTCCAAGCAGGCACAAGGGTCCTTCTCTAACAACATTCTTGCAGGGAAACAGGTTTTGGTTGTTTTATGAGGCCCCTTTCACACGGGCCGGATCTGGTTTTGCTCAGCAGGGGATCTATCCGCTGATCCCCTGCTGAGTTTAGAAGAGCTGCCAGATGACAGGTCCATATCTAGACTGCTCTATGGACAGTCAGTTAAAAACAGCCTGGCTGTCCAATTACAACCGACTGCCCTCAGATCCAATCCGGCCAAACGGAGGGGAACAGATCCCCCCTCCTTTTGTTTTTGTGGATTAGATTAATCGGATTAGAGGTAGCCGGGTGTAAAAGTTTACATCCGACTGTCCATACAGGAGAATGGAGGGTATGAGCGGGTCTGCCTGAATAATGGACAGCCTGACCCAAACGGACAGCCTGTGTGAAATGGGCCTTAAAAAAATAAACCGGAAGTCTTTGCACATCTTATGTTTTGATGCAATTGGAACATATTTCGATTATTTAAACTGAAAGTTCTGCTTGGATAAAACAACATGTTGGTCTTACCTTCAGAGCCACCTTAAAGTGGAGCTCCACCCTAAATAGCAACTTTTGCTATTTGGAACCCTCCCCCCCTCCGGTGTCACAATTGACACCTTTCAGGGGGGAGGGGGGTGAAGATACCTGTCTAAGACAGGTATTTTCACCCACATCCGGGAGTCCTGTCTCCGGGAATCTGCGGGAGTTACGTCACTTCCCGCAGACTTCCCTTGGTGTTCTGGGAGACACTCGGCTCCCAGAACACAGGAGCACCAATCAGAACGGCGCAGCGCGACTCGCGCATGCGCCGTAGGGAACCGGGCATGAAGCCGCAGGGCTTCACTTCCTGGTTCCCTCAGCGAGGATGGCGGAGGGAGCAGCAGAGCGACGAGCGGTCGCTCGTCCTCTGCTGCGGACGTCGCTTGACTCCAGGACAGGTAAGTGTCCAAATATTAAAAGCCAGCAACTGCTGTAGCTGTAGCTGCTGGCTTTTAATTTTTTTTTTCCGGTGGAGCAACCCCTTTAAGGAGGGAGAAAATGTGATTAACTTGCTACTGCTATATGTTGGAGAGAAAGTCAATGACAGCATATGGGGATACATGTCTGTAGCTCAGTCCTCAATGCAATAAAAGATTCAAAGATTATACCCTGTTCCAAATTATTATGCCAATGATATTTCAGTGTCACAAAGATTAAATATTTTGTTTTTCGGTTTAACTCATGGATGGCATTGTGTCTCAGGCTGGGTTCACACTAGTGCGACACGACATCTGTCCTACTTTGGATCCGACTTTGCCCTGCGACATGAAGCCGACATATGTCCGACTTTCAATGAACAGGGATCCGACTTGGATCCCCGCCAATATCAGGCACTGTGTTTGGTATGAATCTTGAGGGGGAACTCCAGGCCAAATTTTAAATAAAAAAACGGCATGGGTTCCCCCTCCAGGAGCATACCAGGCCCTTGGGACTGGTCTGGATTTAAAGGGGCGCCCCTACGCCGAAAAAACGGCATGGGGGTCCCCCCAAAATCCAAACCAGACCCTTATCCGAGCACGCAACCTGGCAGGCCGCAGGGGAAAAGGGGGGGACGAGAGAGCGGCCCCCCCTCCCTCCTGAACCGTACCAGGCTGCATGCCCTCAACATGGGGGGTTTGGTGCTCTGGGGCAGGGGGGCGACCTGCGGCCCCCCCACCCCAGAGCACCCTGCCCCATGTTGATGAGGACAGGGCCTCTTCCCGACAACCCTGGCCGTTGGTTGTCGGGGTCTGCAGGTGGGGGGCTTATCGGAATCCGGGAGCCCCCTTTAATAAAGGGGCCCCTGGATCCCGGCCCCCCCACCCTATGTGAATGAGTATGGGGTACATCGTACCCCTACCCATTCACCTGGTGGAAAAAAATGCAATAAAAAAATCACACAGATTTTTAAAGAATTTTATTGCACAGCTCCGGGGGTCTTCTTCCGACTTCGGGGGTCTCCGGTTCTTCTCCCGCTCTCCGGTTCTTTCTTCCGCCGGGCCTCCGCTAACTTCTTTTTAGCTCTTTTGCTAACAGAGGCCCGGACTTCTCCGTCTTCTCGTCCGGCTCTCCGTTGTCCTTCTGCCGGCCCCTCCACTAACTTCTTGGTAGCTCTTTCGCTAGTGGAGGAGCCGGTCTTCCCGTCGGCGTCTTCTTCCCTCTTCTCCTCCTCGATGTTGACGCGTCGCTTCCTCCCGCTGTAATACTGGCTCTCCGCTCCGCTCCGCATTAATATAGGCTTCTCATGACGTCACAGTCACATGTTCCGGGGGAACATGGCCCAGAAGCATGTGACTGTGACGTCATGGGAACATGTGACTGTGACGTCATGAGAAGCCTATATTAATGCAGAGCGGAGTGGACAGCCAGTATTACAGCGGGAGGAAGCAACGCGTCAACATCGAGAAGGAGAAGAGGGAAGAAGACGCCGACGGCGCCGACGGGAAGACCGGCTCCTCCACTAGCGAAAGAGCTACCAAGAAGTTAGTGGAGGGGCCGGCAGAAGGACAACGGAGAGCCGGACGAGAAGACGGAGAAGTCCGGGCCTCTGTTAGCAAAAGAGCTAAAAAGAAGTTAGCGGAGGCCCGGCGGAAGAAAGAACCGGAGAGCGGGAGAAGAACCGGAGACCCCCGAAGTCGGAAGAAGACCCCCGGAGCTGTGCAATAAAATTCTTTAAAAAGCTGTGTGGTTTTTTTATTGCATTTTTTTTCCACCAGGTGAATGGGTAGGGGTATGATGTACCCCATACTCATTCACATAGGGTGGGGGGGCCGGGATCCAGGGGCCCCTTTATTAAAGGGGGCTCCCGGATTCCGATAAGCCCCCCGCCCGCAGACCCCGATAACCAACGGCCAGGGTTGTCGGCAAGAGGCCCTGTCCTCATCAACATGGGGGCAGGGTGCTCTGGGGTGGGGGGGCCGCAGGTCGCCCCCCTGCCCCAGAGCACCAAACCCCCCATGTTGAGGGCATGCGGCCTGGTACGGTTCAGGAGGGAGGGGGGCCGCTCTCTCGTCCCCCCCTCTTCCCCTGCGGCCTGCCAGGTTGTGTGCTCGGATAAGGGTTTGGATTGTGGGGGGACCCCCACGCCGTTTTTTCGGCGTAGGGGGTTCCCCTTCAAATCCAGAACAGACCCAAGGGCTTGGTATGCCTCTGGAGGGGGAACCCATGCCGGTTTTTAATTTAAAATTTGGCGTGGAGTTCCCCCTCAAGAGCAGTACAGCACAAGTCGCATGCCAAAGTCGGACCATGCAAGACTGCGGTCCGACTTTGATCCGACTTCAATGATAGTCAATGGGCTGAAGTCGGATCAAAGTCGGACCAAAGTAGTACAGGGAGCATTCTCAAAGTCGGACCGACATGTGTCGGACCAGTTAAGACGGCTCCCATAGGGAAACATTGATTTTCACACGTCATGCGACATGAGCTCCCAATGTCGGAGCGTTTGTCGCCCCAGTGTGAACCAGGCCTCAGGGCTCTTTTGATCACTGAAAACAATCTCGGACACCTGTGATAATTAGATTGTCAGGTGAGCCCAATTAAAAGAAAAACTACTAAGGCTGGGTTCACACTAGTGCGACACGACAGCCGTCCTACTTTGGATCCGACTTTACCCTGCGATATGAAGCCGACATATGTCCGACTTTCAATGAACGGGGATCCGACTTGGATCCCCGCCAATATCAGGCACTGTGTTTGGTATGAATCTTGAGGGGGAACTCCAGGCCAAATTTTAAATAAAAAAACAGCTTGGGTTCCCCTCCAGAGGCATACCAGGCCCTTGGGTCTGGTCTGGATTTGAACGGGCGCCCATACGCCGAAAAAAACGGCATGGGGGTCCCCCCAAAATCCAAACCAGACCCTTATCCGAGCACACAACCTGGCAGGCCGCAGGGGAAGAGGGGGGACGAGAGAGCGGCCCCCCTCCCTCCTGAACCATACCAGGCCGCATGCCCTCAACATGGGGGGTTTGGTGCTCTGGGGCAGGGGGGCGACCTGCGGCCCCCCCACCCCAGAGCACCCTGCCCCCATGTTGATGAGGACAGGGCCTCTTCCCGACAACCCTGGCCGTTGGTTGTCGGGGTCTGCGGGCGGGGGGCTTATCGGAATCCGGGAGCCCCCTTCAATAAGGGGGCCCCCGGATCCCGGCCCCCCCACCCTATGTGAATGAGTATGGGGTACATCGTACCCCTACCCATTCACCTGGTGGAAAAAAATTGCAATAAAAAAACCACACAGCTTTTTTAAGTATTTTATTGCACAGCTCCGGGAGTCTTCTTCCGACTTCGGGGGTCTCCGGTGTCATCGCCGCGCTCTCCGGTTCTTTCTTCCGCCGGGCCTCCGCTAACTTCTTTTTAGCTCTTTTGCTAACGGAGGCCTGGACTTCTCCGTCTTCTCGTCCGGCTCTCCGTTGTCCTTCTGCCGGCCCCTCCACTAACTTCTTGGTAGCTCTTTCGCTAGTGGAGGGGCGCGGTCTTCCCGTCGTCGCCTTCGGCGTCTTCTTCCCTCTTCTCCTCCTCGATGTTGACGCGTCGCTTCCTCCCGCTGTAATACTGGCTCTCCGCTACGCTCCGCATTAATATAGGCTTCCCATGACGTCACAGTCACATGTTCCCATGACGTCACAGTCACATGCTCCGGGGCCATGTGCCCCGGAACATGTGACTGTGACGTCATGAGAAGCCTATATTAATGCGGAGCGGAGCGGAGAGCCAGTATTACAGCGGGAGGAAGCGACGCGTCAACATCGAGGAGGAGAAGAGGGAAGAAGACGGCGACGACGGGAAGACCGCGCCCCTCCACTAGCGAAAGAGCTACCAAGAAGTTAGTGGAGGGGCCGGCAGAAGGACAACGGAGAGCCGGACGAGACGACGCAGAAGACCGGGCCTCCGTTAGCAAAAGAGCTAAAAAGAAGTTAGCGGAGGCCCGGCGGAAGAAAGAACCGGAGAGCGCGGCGACGACACCGGAGACCCCCGAAGTCGGAAGAAGACCCCCGGAGCTGTGCAATAAAATACTTTAAAAAGCTGTGTGGTTTTTTTATTGCAATTTTTTTCCACCAGGTGAATGGGTAGGGGTACGATGTACCCTATACTCATTCACATAGGGTGGGGGGGCCTTATTGAAGGGGGCTCCCGGATTCCGATAAGCCCCCCGCCTGCAGACCCCGACAACCAACGGCCAGGGTTGTCGGGAAGAGGCCCTGTCCTCATCAACATGGGGGCAGGGTGCTCTGGGGTGGGGGGGCCGCAGGTCGCCCCCCTGCCCCAGAGCACCAAACTGCTGTGAGCCGCAGGCAGCAATAGTATGAACCCAGCCTCAAACTCTGGACCCTGATTTGGGATTACAAAACTTGGAGAACACTAAACGCCTGGTTTTCTCTGCTAAATTCCAACACTCCGGAGCCCTGCACTCAGCATGAGAGCGAACCCTGTATCGCTTTTCCCATAGTGGTAGAGTCCAGCAAGCTAGACCAATATAACTATGTAAAAATGTGGCATCTGAAGTTCTTCTTTAAAGCAATGTAGTTAAAACATATACAGGGCTCAACAGCCTAGAATTTTATTTGGATGATTTATTAGTACTAAACCGTAACTGAAGAATAATATTCCAGTCTTAAAACAATGCCTGAAAGATCAACAGAAAAAATAGCTAAACTCTATGCAGAAAATGCATACCTTGAGCATGCAAAGTCAAGGGTTTTAGCCACATCATCCATGGTCTGAAACCAAATCCCCCCAAAAATTGCGGCAATCTAACATGAGACCACCCGAAAATGAATGAGTGCTGCAAACAATTCTTAGAATGACCAATTACCTGGAAAAACTCATTCCACATCTTACTGATGTTTTATCACATCAGAGAGAACTTGGAAAGAAAATCTCTGATTTTACTGAGAAGCTCAAGATAATAAAGCTTTCAAATAAAAAGAAGAAACACATTTCTGTTGCTGGAAAAAAGGAGGAAAAGTAATTCACTTCTTGTGTTTCTCTCCTTTTATCCATCTCAGAAAGATTCTTAACACATCTTTAGATGAACATTTGCCGATAGGTCTGCTGTAACTTCATATGAGCTCTTACCCCCATACTTATACAGATTATGCTATAACAAAGTGCATTGTCAATACTAAATGTTATCTAAATGTAGATTAATTCCTTAAAGCTGAACTTCAGGAATTATTTGTAATGCACACATATACAGTATCTCACAAAAGTGAGTACACATCTCACATTTTTGTAAATATTTTATTCTATCTTTTCATGTGACAACACTGAAGAAATTACACTTTGCTACAATGTAAAATAGTGAGTGTACAGCTTGTATAACAGTGTAAATTTGCTGTCCCCCCAAATAACTCAACACACAGCCATTAATGTCTAAACCGCTGGTAACAAAAGTGAGTACACCCCTAAGTGAAAATGTCCACATTGGGCCCAAAATGTCTATATTGCACTGCCTTAACCCTCTTGGGCATGGAGTTCCCAGATCACAGCCTGCTACAGTGATTTCCAGTCTACCCAGTGGTTTATTAGGCATGAGCAATGCATGGCTACTGGACCACTGTATATTTGCAATATAAATAATTTCTGGAGTTCAGCTTTAATATGACAGTGATGTGTGTATATATATATATATATATATATATATATATATATATATATATATATCAAATAATAAGGTGGGTTAAGCAACCAGTAAATTAATCACATTGGAGTTTGTGTCCCTTCATCTTTTCTACTATATATATATATATATATATATATATATATATATATGTAGCGGGTATTTGAATTTAAGGGGGGCATCTGGGTGGTAGTGTTACCCAGATGCACAAATTGCTAGGGGATCCGATACCTTTTTTCTGGTTCTTGGAGGACTCTGGTGGTGTGAGGTTCCTTGCGGTCCACAGGTGGTGCTGTTGCCCTGGGCCGGAGATGAACTCACACCACAAGACTGTACCTTTTTGTCCTCCCCTGGAGCTGGTACAGCGGGGCTGGGAACCCGCTGTGACACAAAGGGAGAGGGTATAAAAGGGGCGGACGCCCTTACCACGGGGTGCAGAGTTCAGAGCTCAGAGTCCGGAGTGGGAGTCGGAGGACTCGGCCGCACCCAGGCACCTTCAGCTTGGGTGCTGGCGTTCCAGTGTTCCAGGCCTAGGTGCCCTTGACCTAGCCGGAGCGGAGATGGAGTCCATCTCAGGCACCTTTAGCCTGGGGTGAGGTACTATGGCGGACGCCTGGGGCTCAGTACCTTCGACTGAGTTCTGCGAGGATGGAGGAATCCGAGGGGGCCCTAACTCCTTGGGTGCCCGTGTCTGAGTTCGTGAGGACTGGTGTGCGGAACTTCTCTGGAGAGTCCGGCGCAGCATCGCTGGTGACAGAGAGGCCTCCGGTTTCTCCCTTGGACGGATTTCCTTCCCCTGACAGAGGCCGTGCTAGCGAAGGTAATTCACGTTCTACCTCACATAGTCAGTGGCAGTGACTATTTACCACTGGTGATACCACAGTGGTTAGCAACAGAAGGGAAAGAATTGTGCCTCGATCTATCCCCATTATTACTCAGTAAAGAAACTGTATGTTTGTACGCCAAGAAGAATAAAACTGAGTTGGACGTATTCACTGTGTGGAACTCTGGCTACTAGGAGCAAAGGAGTCAGGGACAAAGTACTGGACTTGTCTCTAGGACACCTACACAAAACCCAATCTTCTGGCCTTCACCTCTCAGCTATGGAGGACATGGGCTGTGGTGTATCTCATCTCTCTCTCCCAGGTAACCCTAGACAACAGCCATATAACCGATAAAACTAGAGAGAGGGGTGAGGCCGCTACACGTGAGGGCTCGTCCGGGATGTGTATGGTGTCTGAACTTGAACTTTGCTGCCCGGAGGAGTTCCGAGTAGGTCGGCCATATTGGCCAATGCGCCATGAGGCAACCCATAGCTGCGTAGTTCGTGGGAGGGGAGAAGGAAAAGCCTGCGAACAAGTGCAGAAGGTGGAAGGAGTCTGGCCATGTGGACGTACGCACGTGGAGATTCCGGCGCGTGTGGGTCAGTGCGCAATGGAGCAGCGCAGAGAGAAGATGACTTCAACCCCTCCATGGATGTCAGCTTCTCCTTTCATGGACATGTCTTCTCTGGCTGCTCTGATCATGGATACGGGGATAAGACTAAGGCCCCGGGGGTGATTGGCTCTGTACACCTGCAGAGACATGGAGGCCCTCGGTGTTATCTGTCCCGGCTGTTCGGGACTGGTGGTCCAGCTAAAGCCATTTGGGCGATGTGAGGTCTGCAAGGAGTTTCTCTTTGAGGTGGAACCATCCACAGAAAAGCCTCGGGCTTTACACCTCAACTACCTCACTGGGACTGCCACTCCGGAAGGAGAGATCGATGCTGGTGCGTTTCCCGTGCGCACTGATCCGGGCGAAGTGACTGCCCAAGCGGAGATGAAAAGAGAAAAATCCGAGGATGCTGCCTCGGTCACCAGCAGCTCCCTGCTCCGACCACCGAAGAGGAAAGTCGGCCTAGTGATGGCCTCGTGTGGTCGTGGAAGAGCTTCGCCCCGCTGCTTGCCTGGCCTGGATGGATCCGGAGAGAAAAATCCTGGACATCCCTGTTCTTCTGAAGGCCCAGGTGAGCCAGGGGTTGGGACTATCTGTGTGGTTAAAAGTGGCGGAAGCCCACAGTCGGTAGAGGCCGTCAAGGGGGATAGTTCCGTGACTGGGAATTATCTGCCCGCTGAGTACTATGACACCTCTGACTTGGACTCATTGTCTGACAATGGCGATGATGGGGAGATAGACGAAATCTTCCACCAGAAGGGATGGGACAAGATGAAGCTACCCTCGGCCCGTGTCACAAGGCATCCACCTATGTCTACTGGGGATAGTACACCCCGGGTGGAGGCCTCGGCGCCTAGGGAGGAATCTGGTCCACTGTCTGAAATTCCTCTTCTGGATTCAACATCCATTTCACCTGCTCCTGTTGCGGGAGTGCAACGCAAGTTACTGCGGGCTCCTAGGCCTAGATCTACCGAGGTGGTGAACGCACCTCGTCACCCAGAAGCGATTGTTCCACCTGGAGAAGGAGACCGGGCCACCATGCCACCTTTGTCAAGGCTGCAGCGTCTCTTCGGCCAGAAGGTTGCCCAAGAGTATGGGTTGGAATACCCGTACCTGCCTCGAGAACTGCTTTATGAGGTGGAAGTTTTTCGCCAAAGATGGTATGATACCTTTGTGTGGGACAAACTTAAAGTACCGCAAGCACGGCGATACCTTTCTTGTTCACCAACGGTCACCAAGAAGTTCCAGGACTGTAAAGCTAAGTGGATGCTGGGAAGGCATATCCATGCGGACAGAGTGGTGATTTGCCGCAAGGAAGGAGGAAATGCTGAGTACCATGTAGAGGCTTTGGACAGACATTTGAAGCCTGTGTTCCTGCCGCATCCAAGGTTTTATCTTTAGGAGAAAAGACTCCTGTGTGTTCTTTCTTGCTGTTCATTGCTGAATTTTCCGGAGTGTCTTTGCCGGAACACAAGGACTGTGCCCTAGTTTTTTTTGTATTTGGGCAGTTCTACTCTTTGGAGAAAATGGGAGCTGTTCTTGTTTTGTTCTCCCTCCTTCTCCTTGCACTTCAGAGAAATCAGTGACTTTGGGGTTTAGTCAGTGTAGAGTCACAGAGAAATGATCAAGATGAAAAAAATTCATCTGGAAGTGAAACGTGTCTTGACCGCGGCATTGTCACCAGGTGGCAGTGTTGCGCAACGATTTTTTATTTTTTTTGACATTATGCAGCACTTATTGGAGCGAATGGGTTTCTTCTCGGATAGACCCATTCATTCCAAGCGGACACACATATATTGTTAGGATGTATGTTTCTTTTCTTTCCCTCTGCAGGAGACTCGTCTATCAAGGTTGCTGAGAATGGGTGGTCCTTAGATAGCCAGGGGGAGGGTGTAGAATGTAAATGTGTGAGATGTTTAAAGTGTTTTTTTTTTAAAGTTTTATAGTTGTACTGTTTTATGTTTTCCCTTTCCCATTTAGGTCTTGGCACAATCCAGAGTTAGATTGTGTAGTTTGTCTCTGGGTTGAACTTATGTTACCACTCTTTTGGGGACATGAGTTTGCACCAGACACTGGGGACCAGTGTCAAATCACCAGGGGGAGAGTGTAGCGGGTATTTGAATTTAAGGGGGGCATCTGGGTGGTAGTGTAACCCAGATGCACAAATTGCTAGGGGATCCGAGACCTTTTTTCTGGTTCTTGGAGGACTCTGGTGGTGTGAGGTTCCTTGCGGTCCACAGGTGGCGCTGTTGCCCTGGGCCGGAGCTGAACTCACACCACAAGACTGTACCTTTTTGTCCTCCCCTGGAGCTGGTACAGCGGTGCGGGGAACCCGCTGTGACGCAAAGGGAGAGGGTATAAAAGGGGCGAACGCCCTTACCACGGGGTGCAGAGTTCAGAGCTCAGAGTCCGAAGTGGGAGTCGGAGGACTCGCCGCACTCAGGCACCTTCAGCTTGGGTGCTGGCGTTCCAGTGTTCCAGGCCTAGGTGCCCTTGACCTAGGCGGAGCGGAGATGGAGTCCATCTCAGGCACCTTTAGCCTGGGGTGAGGTACTATGGCGGACGCCTGGGGCTCAGTACCTTCGACTGATATCCGCGAGGGTGGAGGAATCCGAGGGGGCCCTAACTCCTTGGGTGCCCGTGTCTGAATTTGTGAGGACTGGTGTGCGGAACTTCTCTGGAGAGTCCGGCGCAGCATCGTTGGTGACAGAGAGGCCTCCGGTTTCTCCCTTGGACGGATTTCCTTCCCCTGACAGGGGCCGTGCTAGCGAAGGTAATTCACGTTCTACCTCACATAGTCAGTGGCAGTGACTATTTACCACTGGTGATACCACAGTGGTTAGCAACAGAAGGGAAAGGATTGTGCCTCGATCTATCCCCATTATTACTCAGTAAGGAAACTGTATGTTTGTACGCCAAGAAGAATAAAACTGAGTTGGACCTATTCACTGTGTGGAACTCTGGTTACTAGGAGCAAAGGAGTCAGGGACGAAGTACTGGACTTGACTCTAGGACACCTACACAAAACCCAATCTTCTGGCCTTCACCTCTCAGCTATGGAGGACATGGGCCGTGGTGTATCTCATCTCTCTCTCCCAGGTAACCCTAGACAACAGCCATATAACCGATAAAACTAGAGAGAGGGGTGAGGCCGCTACATATATATATATACATATATATATATATACTGTATATATATATGTAGCGGTACCCTCAGTTTAAGAGGGCTGTTTGTTTGTTTTGGGCCCTGTAATGCACCGCTATCAACCCCTGACAATCGGCTCTAACCTCTCGTGACACAGTTAGGAAAGGGGGGAAGAAGTGGTATAACTGTATTATCTCTATACTATTATACGGTACAACCCCCTTTGGTATACCAGCACAGTAATTGACACTCACAACCAAATTACTTAACTATAACTTCTTTACTGTAAGTAAAAATATAACAAGGCAATTTGTATACGATATATCATGCAGATCCCTGCAATATAGGTGTACACATTAAAAGGGTATAACATTAAATAATGCAATGAATATATATTAACCCTGCTGCAGCTGTCCTCACTCGTGAGCATAAAAATGGCGCCCAGCAATGTCCTATACTACCCAGTCAGGCCTGACTATAACTTGGGGTATAGTTTGTTGAAGAATCTTCGCTAGCAACTGTCGGTGGGGCACATGAAGAAACAAACTGTAATCCAATAGGGGTAGCAGATAATCGCTAACTTGGCAAAGCTGGAGAGACTGAACAAACTCAGTTCAGCAAACAGTCTCTCCAAAGTATAACTGTGGTCAATGATGGCCTAGGCAAAGTTAATAGGCAACAAATGACTTAGATGTGGTTCTGAGCTGGCGCTCTCTCACCCAGACCGGACCGACTCCTGTCCGGTTCCTCCGCTACTGTGAGTGGCTTCACAGTGCCCACGATGCACCGGGTCTTCGGTCCTCCAGAAGATGGTGGCACCTCAGGTGGATCGGTTGTCTCGCAGGCTCCCCAGCGGAACGGAAGGCTCTCTGGAACAAAGTGCGAGGCCCAGGCTTCAGGCCTAGCACGCGCAGCAGGTGAGTGCAGGGATCCTCTTGCAAGGAGGGCGGCGTTCCAAGAGAAAGCGCAAGGCCCCTCCTTCTCCTTTTAAAGTCCACCCCAGCAGTCCTTGCACAGGGAAATGCACCCTGGGTGCCTCAAAGCGTGCTGGGAACTGTAGTCTTGCGGGTGAAACGATACCCCGCTACACACTCCCCCCACTTGAAATCTTTGGTCCCCAAAGACATTATTAGCAGTAGGAAAATACAAATTCATTAAGGGCAGCTAGAGAAGTTGACAGAGGAAACTCCCACCAGAACGGGGAAGGGAGTTTGTCCTGCCCACTGGTTACATCAATGGGGTTGACCTGCCTAACTGTGCCAGAGAGTGAGCTGGGGTTGCCTTCCACCAAATGCACAGCAGAAGGATCAGGTGTTGGTAATGTCCTTCGAGCAGTGGTTACTGTATCCTCTGAACTCTCCCCCATCTGGGTATAGGTCAACTTCCTAGGAGGACGAATGGTTCTCTTGGCCCTTTGTTCTCTTGGGGTGGCTGTTTCTTCCCTCACTTTATTTCCTTCTAAAGTGGGTACACTGGGTTCCAATACTTCTGGTACATCCAGTTCAGGTGCAGGAAGATGTTGTGACTAACCTTGACGATCAGCAGAAGGTGAATATGTGGCATCTTCCCACTCTTCAGCCAGAGGGCAAGACGGAACAAACTCGGTGGCTTCCACATTCAATGTACTATCCACAGTACCTTCAGATGGTGGAAGATCTATAGACATGGGTTCTGGGGTCTGAGAAGGCCACAACCATCCAAGTTCTTCTTCTAAACTTTGATCTGAGACATCCATCTCTCCAGACTGAGATACCTGAGACTGAGTGTTTGGCCTAGGTGTCTCCAAACTTGAGGATGGCCCAGGGGAATCTTCTACAGGAGGTATCCGAACCGCTTCTGAAAGTGGAAGTAAATGGTTTCTGTGCCATGTCTTCAGCGGCCCTATCTTCCCTTCTGGTTTTAGTTGATACACGGGCAGGTCTGGCAACTTATTACAGATCACATATGGTTCAGGTCTCCATCTGTCTGCTAATTTATGCTTCCCTGGAGCTCCTAGGTTACGCAATAGCACTCTGTCTCCTGGCTGGAGGTCCTGGATTCGAACCTTGAGGTCAAAGTTCCTCTTGTTCCGAGCTCCTCTTTGCTCTGAGGCGACTTGAGCTTGCTCAAAAGCTAACTTCAAACTCTTCCTCAGTCTGTCTACATAGCCCTTATGTGAGGTGGTGGAAATGCGATCCGTGGATATACCGAATGCCAGATCCACAGGCAGTCTAGCTTCCCTGCCAAACATAAGGCGATATGGAGAGTACCCTGTGGCATCGCTGGTGGTACTGTTGTAGGCGTGCACGATGGCCGCTATGTGCTTGCTCCAGTGCTGCTTCTGCTCACTACTCAGAGTCCCCAACATATTTAACAGAGTCCTGCTGAACCTCTCCGGCTGAGCATCACCCTGAGGGTGATAAGGGGTAGTGTGGGTTTTCTTGATACCCAAAGAGTCCAACAGTTTCTTGATCAATCGACTCTCAAAGTCTCTCCCTTGGTCAGAGTGCAAGCGCTGTGGCAGTCCATAATGCGCAAAGTATTTTTCTACTAGGATTTTAGCTACAGTGGATGCCTTTTGGTCTTTGGCTGGAAAAGCTTGGGCATAACGGGTGAAATGGTCGGTTATCACCAGAACATTTCCTTGTCCACTTAAGTCAGGTTCAAGACAGAGAAAGTCAATGCACACCAAGTCCAGGGGTCCTTGACTCTGCAGATGGCCCATTGGGGCAGCTTGGCGTGGCAATGTCTTCCTCTGGATACAGCGTGCACAGGAATGGCAGTACTCCTCCACTTCAGCCCGCATACAAGACCAATAGAACCTTTCCCTTACAAGTTGGAAATTTCGTTCGGCCCCCAAGTGGCCATGATTGTCATGTAGGGCAGCCAAAACAGTTCTTCGGTATTTCTCTGGCAGGAACAGCTGCCATTTCTCTTCTAGGTTATCAGGAGGGCCCCTTCGGTAGACCACCCCTTGATGCACCTGCAACTTGTCCCATTCTTTGTGAACCAACCAGGCCACCTTTGAGGGGTCCTTCAGAAGTCTGCCTGGATCCTGGTCTTCCAATGTCTCCAGTGCCAATCTTCCCCAAGGATCTTCCAACTGGTCTTTCCTTAAATCCTTTTTGGACAATTTGGGCAGGTCATCCTCTTTGACTTGGGTCACATTGCAGTAACACTTAGGCACCCCCACTGCAGAAACACCGATCTCTTCAGCCCTCGAACCACCACTAGCTTGAAGCTGTACTCCTTGACACAAGGCCCGTACCCCATCTGGTGTTACCTGGGTCCAATCTTCTGGATGGTGGGTGGGTGCGTGGCCTCTTCTGGACAATGCGTCTGCATCACGGTTTCCAGCTCCGGGCCTATACTTCAGGCTGAAGTTGAATCCGGCTAGGGCTGCTAACCAATGGTGACCAGTCGCATCCAGCTTGGCTGTGGTGAAGAGATAGGTGAGTGGATTATTGTCAGTCTTTACTGTGAAGTTAGCTCCATACAGGTAATCTCTGAGTTTATCCACGACTGCCCACTTTAGGGCCAAGAACTCCAACTTGTGAGTGGAGTTGTTCTTCTCTGAGGGTGCCAAACTTCTACTAACGTAGGCAACTGGGCGCAACTGCCCTTCATATTCTTGGTATAGCACCCCTCCTAGACCATCATGGCTGGCATCTACATGCAGTTCATATGGCTTTTTGGGATCAGCATAGGCCAGGACTGGTGCAGTGGTAAGACTCTTCTTTAACATCTGGAAGGCTTCTTCGCACTCTCCTGTCCACTGGTCTTCCAGGGACTCTCCAGACTTCCTGGGGCCAGTATCATCCTCCTCTCCCTCCGTCTTCAGTAGCTCATTTAGGGGTTTGGCAATTTTTGCAAATCCTTCCACAAATCTACGGTAGTAGGAACAGAAGCCTAGGAAGGATCTGAGCTCAGTCACTGTAGTTAGCCTGGGCCAGGAGGTGACTGCCTCCAGTTTATCAGGGTCTGTAGACACTCCTTCTGCGGATACTATGTGCCCCAGATAGTGGACCGAGGACTGGTAGAACTGGCATTTTTCTCTGGAGAGTTTTAATCCTTCCTCACTAAGTCTCTTCAGGACCTTCTCCAATCTCTCTTCATGCTCCTCCAGAGTCTTCCCAAAGACAATGATGTCGTCTAGGTACACCAGTACTTCGATCAGATTCATGTCCCCAACGGTCTTCTCCATCAACCTCTGGAAGGTAGCAGGGGCTCCTGACAGGCCTTGGGGCATCCTATTAAATTCATAGAATCCCACTGGGGTGATGAAGGCCGTCTTCTCCTTATCTTTAGGGTGCATTGGGATCTGATAATACCCACTCTTCAGGTCCATGACACTGAACCACTTGGCCCCAGACAGACTCTGCAAAGCATCTTCTATCCTGGGGGTAGTGTACTGGTCGGGTATGGTCCTCCTGTTAAGAGTCCTGTAGTCTATGCAGAGTCTCAGCGACCCGTTCTTCTTCCTAACCACCACGATGGGGGAAGCATATGGACTTCTGGACTCTTGGATGACCCCTGTCCTCTTGAGCTCTGCCAACTGCTCATGCAAATCTTCCAGGTCAGCCAGTGGAACTCTTCGGACCCTCTCCCGAAAGGGTTTGTCTTCTTGAAGACGAATTTTATGGGTGGCACTTCTCGCACACCCCACATCAAACTCATCTTCTGAGAATATTCTTCTCCACCGAGTCAGCTGAGCCTTGGCTCTCTCCTTCCATTTCAGAGGCAAGGCGGTATCTTCAAGGCAGAGCTCCTCCAGGGTGGCTTCTCCTCCCTTGGACCCTAATTCAGACAAGGCCACTGGGGTAGCAGGATTCACCTTGCCCAGTAGCACCCGGGCTGGGATCTTCACAGGAGAATTTGTAACAATTCTGACACTCACTGGAATCTGTCCCTTGGCTTTCTTCAGTGCCCTCAACAGGACCACTTCGGGGAGTACTTCCAATCCTTGATGAGTATTGAAGGGGTCTGGTTCCACCACTTCAAAGGGACCCGGCTGCTCCCAGGAGAGTTTTACTGTAGCCTGGAGACAAGTCACCTCACCAGGCTGTAGTATCTTCTCTCTTCTAGACAGTCTCCAGACTCTTCCCACCCCCTCTTCCGGGGCCTTTTGCTCCAGGATCATTTTCTGGTAGACCTGTTGCAGCATGGGGTGAATCTTCTGTCTGGGAGAACTCCGTTCTTGCACTAACGGAGTCAACAGTCTCCGGACCAAGTCAATGTTGGTTCCTATCAACATGGACATCGTGTTGGCTCCTCGTGGACGAGGGCAAACCACCGCCAGGGTGTCAAATTCTTTGGCCTTTCCGGTCACAGAGGGGTCAAAGGCCAGCCTGATTGAAACATAACCATCGTAGGGGAAACTGCGAGTGCCAATTCCCCCAATCTTCAGGTCCTCCAGCTTCTGCAAAGGCACATGACTCAAATGCTTCTGATAAAAGTCTCTGTATTATAGAGTCACTTGAGCTCCTGTGTCTAAGAGTGCCTTTGTGTAAACTCCCTCCACTTGAACGGAGACTAGAGGGGAGGGTCCAACTAATTTATCTGGGAACTTCTTAAGAGGTATTTTCTCCTTTGGACTTTGTGATTTTTCCAGTGTTTTTTTTTCTTTTTTTATTTCTCTCTGGACCTCAACCCTTTTTGAACCTGGTATGCATTGATCTTTTTCTGGTTGTCAAATTGCAACTCCCGACAGACAGTATGGGAGTTTCTAGGAGGGGCATTGTTGCCCTTCTCTTTTTGCTCTGATTGTCTTTGGATCTTCTTGGAGCTTTCTGTAAGTAGCGGGCGCCCGGTTGACTCCTTCACCGGGGCCCTCTGAAGTTTTCCGCCGGCTGGTATTGAGTGCCTCTGTTCTTTCTTGGACTGGTACACACTCTTTCTGGGTGACCAATTCCTCCACAATTGAAGCAGATAATCTCCTTCCTTATGTAGCGGGTATTTAAATTTGGGGGGGAGCATCTGGGTTATTTAACCCAGATGTACTAATTGTTAGGGAATCTGAGAATCCCTTTTGTGGTTCTTGGAGGACTCTGGTGGTGCAAGGTTCCCTGTGGCCTGCAGGTGGCGTTGTCGCCCTGGGTCGGAGTTGAACCTGCACCGCAAGACTGTACCTTTTTGTCCTTTCCTGGCGCCGGTACAGCGGGGCGGGGAACCCGCTGTGACGCAAAGGGAGAGGAGATAAAAGGGGCGGATGCCCTGACCTTGGGGTTCAGAGTTGGAGGACGCGGCCGCACCCAGGCACCTTCAGCCTGGGTGCTGGCGTTCCGGAGATTCGGGCCCAGGTGCCCTTGACCTGGCCGGAGCGAGGGATGGAGTCCATACCAGGCACCTTAAGCCTGGGGTGAGGTACTACGGCCGAGGCCTGGAGCCCAGTAACTTCGACTGGGTTCCGCGAGGGTGGAGGAGTCCGAGGGGCCCTAAGGTGTTGGGACCCGTATCTGAGGCGAGGAGGCCGGGGAGTGTAACCCTTCCGAATAGTCCGGTACAGCATTAACCCGGTGACGGCGGGGCCTCCGGTAACTCTCTTGGAGGGATGTCTTCCCCCTGACAGGGGCTGCAACGTAGCGAAGGTAAGTCCAGTTCCTGTTCACTAGAGTCGCTGGAAGAGACTCTGAAGCCAAAAAATCCATTTAACAGCCACCGTGCTTAGCAACCATTGGTGAAACCTCAACGGTTTAGTTTTCTTTGAGGATTGGGCCTTGACCTACTCCCCACCAATACTGAACTGTTCTATGGGTCTCAAACTGTCTGCTCGCAAAGGACTATTTGTTTGCCGTTATGGAATAAATAAGTGTTGGACCTTTTCAGTGTGTGGTGCTCCAATTACTGGGAGCAAAGGGGGTTATCAGCAGAACAGACATGGCTCTGAGTGTATACACAGCCCGGGTGTAATCTAATTCTGGCCTTCACCTCTACACGCAGTAATCTAGAGGACATGGGCCATGGCGCACCTCGCTCTCCCCTTCAAAGTACCCCTAGACCGAAGCCAAAGTAACCGATAAAGAAGAGAGAGAGGGTTAGGCCGCTACACTTATTTTTGGGGATGCTGGAATAGGGACATTCCGGTCCGGTTCCTTCCGGATCTCTTCCTTTTCCTTGTTTTCTGAGTTTTTGGCCAATAAAGAGGTCAATAAGTCCAGTACTTGGGCCATTTGAGACTTCAAGGTTTCTACTTCTGGGTCACGTTCTGTAACTACTGTCGTTCTGACTCCTACCGAAACAGGTGGGGTGGTTTTCTCAACCCCCTCTTGATCCTTCATCAAGGCCTCCTCGTCCCTTATGATCCGCACAAGGTCTGTGTAATACAGAGCCATGACTCCGTCAGAGGTCTTCAGGTGAAGCCAAACTGGATCCGACCGTGTGGCTCCCCTTAAGATCTGCTTCATCCTGGTAGCATCTATAACCTGTGGCTGCATTCCTTTTCTCAGTACAATCTGGCACAGCATTCTATTCTATACTCGGACAACTTCTCCCTCGGCTGTTGGAAAGTATGTTCAAACTTATACATTAGCTCCGACACCTTCTCCAGCTGGCCAAATTCCTCCTGCAACATAGACAAGTAATCCATTGCTGTACACACAGTGTTGCTGCACCTAAGATTTTTCACAGCCTCAGCAGCAGGAGCCTTCAAGCTCTCACTGATGCGCTGCTTCTTCTGCGCTTCTGGGACTTTCCAACCTTCTACTGCCTGCATTGCCTGCTCAATCCAAGTATCGAAATCTTCCTCCCCGGGTGGCAGAGGTTGTATTCCTGAAAACACCCGGAGTTTCCGGTACCCAGCTTCCACGTGCAGCGTGTTGTTTTTTTTGCACTTAACAACAAAGTCTCCCAACGCAGTTAGCAGTTCCGGCCCTATGGCAGTGAGGGGTGACTTTGGGGCTTTCGTTTCACTACTGCCTCCCATTTTGGAGAGGAGTGACGGAGACAACTGCGGGGAGGTCCATGGAGACTTTTTCTTCACAGCCCCAGTATGCACTAAGCGATACGTTCTGTCATCTATGTCTTTTACACTCTGCCCTTTGAACTCTTCTGGGATTCCTCTTGTCCATTCTACTAATGCATATGCCCCCGAGGTATTTGTCCTTACATCCACCGCCCATGCCTTCCAGTTTGGGGATATTCACAATTATTAGCTGCTTTACCTCTTCTTTTTCCTGGATCCCTCCCGGGAGTTCAATAGCTACAGCCTGGAGTGGATCCATAGTCTTCTCTGTGCACCATTGTGTCACTGTCTGTGAGTCCATGCTGGTATTTCAGACCGCCTTGATCGCAGCGTGCAATATACAAGGGTCCCGGCTATCAACCCCTGACAATCGGCTCTAACCTCTCGTGACACAGTTAGGAAAGGGGGGAAGAAGTGGTATAACTGTATTATCTCTAAACTATTATACGGTACAACCCCCTTTGGTATACCAGCACTAGGGATGAGCTTCGAGTTCGAGTCGAACTCATGTTCGACTCGAACATTGCCTGTTTGCCCGTTCGCCGAACAGCGAACAAATTGGGGTGTTCGCGGCAAATTCGAAAAATCTATGGGAGAAATCTAAAGTGCTAATTATAAAGGCTTATATGCAAGTTATTGTCCTAAAAAGTGTTTGGGGACCGGGGTCCTGCCCCAGGGGACATGTATCAATGCAAAAAGAAGTTTTAAAAACGGCCGTTTTTTCGCGAGCAGTGATTTTAATAATGCTTAATGTTGTGCTTTTAAGGGACAGTTTTGCCCGCACAATATATTAATTTTAAGTTCTTTTTAACGAAAGATATTTTTGAATACAAGTCAAACTATATGATACAGTCTATAATATGAAACTTATTCACGGAGACGTGCGATCATACAAAATAGCTACATTTATTGGTTGACAAAAAGCAAATATTTACATGAAATTAAAATACCAATTCTGTTACATGAACGACTACAAAATCAATAAAATTACCCGCAAAATGGGCATACAGTCCCTTAGACATAATGCTGTCATGATAAATTCTCAATAGGTTCAACAACCTTGTATAATTGACAATGAAACAGAACGTCTGTATTTCACACATCCAACCGTTACTATACTGCAGGTAAGTAAGTGGTTAACAATGTGAAATAAATTGGACCTCTGTTTTGCCACTAAGATTGGAACTATGCAAAAAGAAAAATACAATGAAAAATTGAATCTTTACAAAAAACATCTACCAGTTGTTGGTTAATGAGAATAAATCATGATTGCAGAATATTCAATACTTCAACAATTTTGAGAACAACAATGAATTCAAGATAAAATCAAAAATGGCATATCTACCCATTCCATAATGGCAATCTCCTGACCAGAGTTAAGATGGCTGCCGTGGTTTTCAGGATTCGGGTGTCTAGGAATCTTCATGAGTGTAAGAATATGTCTTCATGCATGGTGCATGGGTGTCAGTCTCTCTGAGAGTGTGGATCTCCCAGTGTGCCCTCAGGGTGGGTCCCTGAGTGTCTCTCCCCGGCCGGTGGGAGTGACTGGCTGTCAGGGAGTCCTCGGTGAGTGATGTCAGTGTGTGGTCAGTCCTCCTGTCTCCCCCTCATCTAATTTTTCTTCCCTTAAATCTTGTCTCTGGACAATAAGATTATAAAAATTATCCTAAGTTCTTCCCAAAGGAGGTGGTTCTTCCACTTATTGGTGGCTGCAGTTAGGGGTGTTACTGTCCAAGGATCTCTGGTTTCTATAGGTTGGTAATTTAATAATTAACTGTTCCCTGAATTTTTGGGAACCTCAAGTAATACCACTTTCAGCCACTAGGGCATCAATTCTTTAAGTTGATATATTCTATTCTCAGAATGTGTGTAATTTGTATATTGTGGGAAGAATATATGGATTTTAATCTTCTTGTAATCCGGTATATATAACATACTTCTAATATACTTCTTGATTCATTCACATAACATAATTTGTTTTATATTCCTGTCTAAAAATATATCTATAAGCTGGTTTTTCTAAACAGGGTACAGATTATATGTCAATCAATATAACATTCAATATTTATCTATATCTTTTGAAATGTGGTAATTTCTAAACGTAGACTCCTTTTGTATTCTATAATCATAATTTGACGTATTTCATAATGCTAATTAACTCTTTATGACACTTCTATATATAAAGTCACACTGGTATCTATATTTATTCTTCTAACACAGTCCCTAGGTCAACAGATACTAAAATCATAATTTCCATATGGCTTAACATGTCGTTTGGTAATCTAAACATAATTTTTCATTTATTCCCGACCTATATTTATATAGGCAGATATATAGGAAAAGCTATACCTGGTTTGATTTGTTTATGGTTTGTAAGAAGGCATTTCGATTGACCTAACTTCCTCCATTACTACTATGTGCTAGGACGCTCTATTAAGCAGTATACAAAATGTATGGCATGTTGTAATATACATTTATATATGTATATTTATATGAACCGTAATGTCATTTTTTAATTCCAGTTTCAGTTGCTTGTTAATAATGGACTGGGTTTTCCTTAAGACAAGATACCAGTTCAGCTATATAAACAAATCCTTCACCTGGATCCTTCTTGGTCAACATCATCCTTTGTCCCCATACGGCTAGTATTGTCCTTTCTGTGTACTAAAAAGCCTTTCTCACAATGGGTGAGTTTGCTCTAGTTGGAAGGTTTGTAATTTGGTTAACTATCTGTAGAGTATTTTCAATGGCAGTGTTGACTTCTCTAAACATCTCTAATTTGTCCTGAGGAAAGTTGTCATTGTTTTAACTTTCAAACCAGGTTTGTAAATGTTAGAGATGGCTAGCCCAATTGTTATGGGAAAAAACGTGTTCATCAGCTTTTGAGGCCTAAGTGAACTTTCAAGTCTCTGCCCGTAAATATTAAAATTATTATTATTATTAATATTATTATTAAGGAAACCCATAACATAATCCCCCTTTTTGAAGTCAGCAAATGCCGTAAGTCGTTTGGGAGACTTCAAAACGCGAAAAGGTTGAGGAGATCTGGCTTCATTCGGCCTTGTATCCAAACTGTGGGTACTGAATATAGTGTTTAGGGGTGTTGACATCTGCAGATGGGAGTAATTCATTGAGAAAAAGATGGGTATGTGATTGATGTGTGCGTCTCGAGGCCGTCATCCGTCGGTTGGCGGGAAATGGATCACTCCGGGCACCTGTGGGCTTGGCCGTCCTGGTGAGTTTTGTCCGTGCAGACTAGCCATCAGCGATGTCTCTGGATTCTCCATACGGTTCCTTCTATGGATGTTTCACACATGTCGGACTCTCAGTTTTGTTGACCGGCTTATGGACATCTTAGTCCTGTAAGGAAAATGGATTCCATGAGAAAAAGACAATATTTTTTCTTTTTTTACATGACCTGCGTTTTGAGATCTCAGTGTCAGGCTGGTGTCCTGGCTTCCTCAGAGCCCCCCCTTTAGCCCATTGTGTCACCAGTCCTTTAACTAAACACTCTGGCTAGCAAGACAATGTCTGAACATTTGCTATGGGAGACAAAGCTCTAGGGCTCATTAACATGAGGACATTAGTTTATAGCTGTGGATACCAGACATTAATAACTAACTGACATCTTCAGAACCATTTTTTTTTTTAGCTTAATTGTAGCGGTTCTGGAATGATAAAATTTAAAAACGTTTCAGTTTGACACGTGACATTTACTGTCAGTAACAAAATATTTAACACGACAGTCAACCTTCTACTTGGGAGGAATAAACAAAGAAAATCTCCCCCTTTGGGGTGTCAATACAACTCATTTGAGGCAATCAAACTACCTTATGCGGGTGACTCCTCATCTTTTACCAAAATATCAAACCATTTTAGGCCTTCTGATATTAATGTCTTTAGGATTCGGTCATCCTCTGTAATTATCGTCTTCTGCGACTTCTTGAAATTAAGCTGTCTGGAGCGACCTGTTTATGTCAGAGGAATGAAGTGACCACTGAAAGATAGGAGAATAGTTAATATCTAACGACCAAGATCCCGGTTAGGGATTTCAGGATCCTACTACTGTAACCTGGGGACAAACATGGTGTTAGAACCTCTGTCTCCTATGCCTTTTCAGTGCATTCCTCTGATTTATTTTAACACAGGCGCTTCAAAGGTTCTGTGGCCCTTGGTTGGCCACAGTATTTGCCCTTTGAAAAAAACATTACTCACGTTCCGTACAGCAATGAAGCTGTGCAACATATCCATAATTTGATTTATTTTGGTTTCTGCATTGCCTACAGGCTGATCAGAATAGGGTTTTGGGACCCAGTTTCTGAATTTCCTGTGGACTATTGGCTCAGTTTGATCAGACATATCCCCATCAGAACCACTGTCCTGATTCTGGGATAGTTGTCTGGGCCTTAATTTCTCCCTATTTTTCTGAGGATTTTGGGGTGTCTTACCCTGTGAGTGCTCCCTATTTACCTGTGTAGGTCCCCGGGGCGAATTGGACCGGTAATAGTGTGGGTTTCTACCTTTAAGTTTAAATTTGACCCGTTGGAGATACACCCTATAGTTTCTCTTAAACCTCGGGTCTGGTTCCCTTGGGAGATACTCCTGAGGTGGTCTTTGGGATACCCCTCTAAAGGGTGGTCTCTGTTCCCCCCTTCTAATTGGTGGGGTATCTGGTCCCTCGCTGGGGAAACTCTGTGGCATATCTCCTCTGACTATATCAACACATGTCATTTTCTGGGTTTCAAACTGTAATAATTGAGGAGATACATTAATTTCATCCACAATTTGAATTATGGGTTGAGGCCTTCCTTGGTATTCACCAGTTTGCTGGATAGAGTACAAATTGCTACCCTCTTTTACCAAGTACTCCAGTGGGCACCCCCCTTTGTAGTCTTTTGTTAAACTCACTTTTATGTGGGTAGGTAGGGCCTCAAAGAACATGGATTTAAACTCAGGGTGATTGTAATCTGGCTCATTTTTTTCTAAGTGATAAGCACTTTTGAGCACAGCCAAAAATTCTGTGGGGCTTTGATTACTGGCACATCTCAGATTTTGTATAGCCGCACTAACCACTGTAACGTTTTTGTGCTGGCCAAATTTTAGAAGACAGCGGTGTTTAATTTCTTGCCATGAAGTACCAGACAGACCTGTTAAAGATTCTCAGAATCTACGGTGTTTGGTTTCAAATACCCACGGTAAGAAATTAATCCTAGACTGGTTATCATCTAGGCCTAAAGCTGATAAGGTATTTTCATAGGCCTCAATGTGGTCAATGACGCACATGGCTCCCTCTTCATCAAAGACTGGAAAAGCATCATTTAAAATTTTTATTATTTCTGAGGCGTCCTGTTTAGGGGTACCTGACTTTTCCTCTGATCCCAGGGAAAAATGATTAGACCCACTTTCATGTGTTAGTTCAATTTTCACCCCCTTTTGCTCTATAGATGGCTTGGGGTAGGATGAGGGTTCTTTTTGTGATCCCTCTCCATGGTCTAACTCCCACATTTCAGATTGAGAGTCAGATATTAAATTTTGATCAGATTCTATACTTTCAGGGTTAGGCATTTGAGCATTACCCTGGGGCACAAACTTCACTTGTTCTTTTAATTCTTCTGATTGCTTAATTAGGGATTCCTGTCCTGACCTAAGCTGATTTGTTTCTTCTTTTAAATTTCCACTGCTTATTGCTCGGCAACTTTCTAAATTTCCACTGCATATTACTCTGCAACTTTTGTCAGGAGACTCATTTTCCTGCAGAAAACTCTCCCTTTCTTCTATTACTTGTTTCCACTCTTTATTTACCTTGTGACATTTGTCCAGATTAATTTTAATGTTCTCTAGCAACTGTTCTTTTTCATTTTGCACTGTCATTTTAGACTCATGATAATGATCTGCCTTTTCATTGGTCTCCTTTTTATTTCTAGTGAGCTCACATTCCCTTTCTGTTAAATGTGGCTGGGATTTGAAGATATCACTTTCCTGTTCGGTATTTTGACGTTTAAACTCTCTATGAAGATACGTTTGGACAATGCATCGTTCAAAATTAATGTGATCAAGCCTTTCTATTTCCTTTGTCTCAGAGGAGCTGTCTTTTAGTGCATAACTTTGACCTTCCGCGTTCCATACGTCTTTTACTAAATGACGGGTGCGGTTATTACAGTCTTTATTGTATGCTTTTAGATCAGTCTCATCAGACAATCTTTTTCTGACATGATCCGCCATTTCAATTTTAGAAATTTCCAACATTTCCTGTACATGTACCAACTTTTTCTGAGTACTCATATTACCACTAAGGTCTGACTCTTGATAATCCCTATCAACATACAATTTACTTTGACCAGGCATTTTTAGGCAAACAAAAAAATATATTTTTAAAATTAATAATTAATAATTTCATGCAAAATATTATTAATGTCACCACCATAACTATGATTGATCTTGTACAAAACATCGACGTTATCTCAGCTCAGTGCCTCCATAATATATGTTGTGCTTTTAAGGGACAGTTTTGCCCGCACAATATATTAACTTTAAGTTCTTTTTAACGAAAGATATTTTTGAATACAAGTCAATCTATATGATACAGTCTATAATATGAAACTTATTCACGGAGACGTGCGATCATACAAAATAGCTACATTTATTGGTTGACAAAAAGCAAATATTTACATGAAATTAAAATACCAATTCTGTTACATGAACGACTACAAAATCAATAAAATTACCCGCAAAATGGGTATACAGTCCCTTAGACATAATGCTGTCATGATAAATTCTCAATAGGTTCAACAACCTTGTATAATTGACAATGAAACAGAACGTCTGTATTTCACACATCCAACCGTTACTATACTGCAGGTAAGTAAGTGGTTAACAATGTGAAATAAATTGGACCTCTGTTTTGCCACTAAGATTGGAACTATGCAAAAAGAAAAATACAATGAAAAATTGAATCTTTACAAAAAACATCTACCAGTTGTTGGTTAATGAGAATAAATCATGATTGCAGAATATTCAATACTTCAACAATTTTGAGAACAACAATGAATTCAAGATAAAATCAAAAATGGCATATCTACCCATTCCATAATGGCAATCTCCTGACCAGAGTTAAGATGGCTGCCGTGGTTTTCAGGATTCGGGTGTCTAGGAATCTTCATGAGTGTAAGAATATGTCTTCATGCATGGTGCATGGGTGTCAGTCTCTCTGAGAGTGTGGATCTCCCAGTGTGCCCTCAGGGTGGGTCCCTGAGTGTCTCTCCCCGGCCGGTGGGAGTGACTGGCTGTCAGGGAGTCCTCGGTGAGTGATGTCAGTGTGTGGTCAGTCCTCCTGTCTCCCCCTCATCTAATTTTTCTTCCCTTAAATCTTGTCTCTGGACAATAAGATTATAAAAATTATCCTAAGTTCTTCCCAAAGGAGGTGGTTCTTCCACTTATTGGTGGCTGCAGTTAGGGGTGTTACTGTCCAAGGATCTCTGGTTTCTATAGGTTGGTAATTTAATAATTAACTGTTCCCTGAATTTTTGGGAACCTCAAGTAATACCACTTTCAGCCACTAGGGCATCAATTCTTTAAGTTGATATATTCTATTCTCAGAATGTGTGTAATTTGTATATTGTGGGAAGAATATATGGATTTTAATCTTCTTGTAATCCGGTATATATAACATACTTCTAATATACTTCTTGATTCATTCACATAACATAATTTGTTTTATATTCCTGTCTAAAAATATATCTATAAGCTGTTTTTTCTAAACAGGGTACAGATTATATGTCAATCAATATAACATTCAATATTTATCTATATCTTTTGAAATGTGGTCATTTCTAAACGTAGACTCCTTTTGTATTCTATAATCATAATTTGACGTATTTCATAATGCTAATTAACTCTTTATGACACTTCTATATATAAAGTCACACTGGTATCTATATTTATTCTTCTAACACAGTCCCTAGGTCAACAGATACTAAAATCATAATTTCCATATGGCTTAACATGTCGTTTGGTAATCTAAACATAATTTTTCATTTATTCCCGACCTATATTTATATAGGCAGATATATAGGAAAAGCTATACCTGGTTTGATTTGTTTATGGTTTGTAAGAAGGCATTTCGATTGACCTAACTTCCTCCATTACTACTATGTGCTAGGACGCTCTATTAAGCAGTATACAAAATGTATGGCATGTTGTAATATACATTTATATATGTATATTTATATGAACCGTAATGTCATTTTTTAATTCCAGTTTCAGTTGCTTGTTAATAATGGACTGGGTTTTCCTTAAGACAAGATACCAGTTCAGCTATATAAACAAATCCTTCACCTGGATCCTTCTTGGTCAACATCATCCTTTGTTCCCATACGGCTAGTATTGTCCTTTCTGTGTACTAAAAAGCCTTTCTCACAATGGGTGAGTTTGCTCTAGTTGGAAGGTTTGTAATTTGGTTAACTATCTGTAGAGTATTTTCAATGGCAGTGTTGACTTCTCTAAACATCTCTAATTTGTCCTGAGGAAAGTTGTCATTGTTTTAACTTTCAAACCAGGTTTGTAAATGTTAGAGATGGCTAGCCCAATTGTTATGGGAAAAACGTGTTCATCAGCTTTTGAGGCCTAAGTGAACTTTCAAGTCTCTGCCCGTAAATATTAAAATTATTATTATTATTAATATTATTATTAAGGAAACCCATAACATTAAAATGAAAAAATAAAAGTGAAATATTCCTTTAAATTTCATACCTGGGGGGTGTGTATGATATGCATGTAAAGTGGCGCATGTTTCCCGTGCTTAGAACTGTCCCTGCAAAAAATGTCATTTTTGAAAGAAAAAAATGCATTTAAAACTGACTCGCGGCTATTAATGAATTGTCGGCTCCCGGCAATACATACAAAAGTCATTGATAAAAAAAAAAAAAGCGTGGGGGTTCCCCAGAATTCAATTACCAGGCCCTTCAGGTCTGGAATGGATATTAAGGGGAACCCCGCCGCAAATTTAAAAAAAAATTGACGTGGGGTTCCCCCAAATATCCATTCCAGGCCCTTCAGATCTGGCATGGATTTTAGGGGGAACTCCACCCCAAATTTAAAAAAAAAATGGCGTGGAGTCCCCCTAAAAATCCATACCAGACCCCTTATCCGAGCACGCAACCTGGCCGGCCGCAGGGGAAAAGGGGGGGATGAGAAAGCGGCCCCCCCTCCCTCCTGAACCGTACCAAGCCACATGCCCTCAACATGGGGAGGATGTCCCCATGTTGATGGGGACAAGGGCCTCATCCCCACAACCCTTGCCCGGTGGTTGTGGGGGTCTGCGGGCGGGGGGCTTATCGGAATCTGGAAGACCCCTTTAACAAAGGGGACCCCCAGATCCCGGCCCCCCCTATGTGAATTGGTAAGGGGTACATTGTACCCCTACCATTTCACGAAGAAAGCGTAAAAAAATGTTTAAAAAAACACACAAACACCTTGAAAAAGTCCTTTATTTAAAACAAAAAACAAAAAAAACATTCCAGCGGTGAAATCCAGTGTCCCGCGGCGATCCCGATGTCCAGCGCTGTCCTTCATTGGTTGTGCCTGAGCGGACCTGATGGGGAACTCCCTCTCAGTATTTTAAATGTATAGACCCGCCCCTTCTAAAGTTCCCCATCAGGTCCGCTCAGCGGACCAGATGCGGAACATGAGAAGAGGCGGGTCTATACATGTATTACCAAAGTGAGAGAAGTTCCCCATCAGGTCCACCCCCTCGGTATGTCGGACCCGCCTACGTCATTGGCTTGAGCGGGGAACTTCCTTCACTGTGTAATTTAAATTTACATAGTGAAGGAAGTTTCCCCGCTCAAGCCAATGACATAGGCGTGTCCGACATACCGAGGGGGCGGACCTGATGGGGAACTGCTCTCACTTTGGTAATACGTGTATAGACCCGCCCCTTCTCATGTTCCGCATCTGGTCCGCTGAGAGGACCTGATGGGGAACTTTAGAAGGGGCGGGTCTATACATTTAAAATACTGAGAGGGAGTTCCCCATCAGGTCCGCTCAGGCACAACCAATGAAGGACAGCGCTGGACATCGGGATCGCCGCGGGACACTGGATTTCACCGCTGGAATGTTTTTTTTTTTTTTTTTTAATAAAGGACTTTTTCAAGGTGTTTGTGTGTTTTTTTAAACATTTTTTTACGCTTTCTTCGTGAAATGGTAGGGGTACAATGTACCCCTTACCAATTCACATAGGGGGGGGCCGGGATCTGGGGGTCCCCTTTGTTAAAGGGGTCTTCCAGATTCCGATAAGCCCCCCGCCCGCAGACCCCCACAACCACCGGGCAAGGGTTGTGGGGATGAGGCCCTTGTCCCCATCAACATGGGGACATCCTCCCCATGTTGAGGGCATGTGGCCTGGTACGGTTCAGGAGGGAGGGGGGGCCGCTCTCTCGTCCCCCCCTTTTCCCCTGCGGCCGGCCAGGTTGCGTGCTCGGATAAGGGGTCTGGTATGGATTTTTAGGGGGACTCCACGCCATTTTTTTTTTAAATTTGGGGTGGAGTTCCCCTTAAAATCCATGTCAGATCTGAAGGGCCTGGAATGGATATTTGGGGGAACCCCACGTCAATTTTTTTTTAAATTTGCGGCGGAGTTCCCCTTAATATCCATTCCAGACCTGAAGGGCCTGGTAATTGAATTCTGGGGAACCCCCACGCTTTTTTTTTTTTTTTATCAATGACTTTTTTATGTATTGCCGGGAGCCGACAATTCATTAATAGCCGCGAGTCAGTTTTAAATGCATTTTTTTCTTTCAAAAATGACATTTTTTGCAGGGACAGTTCTAAGCATGGGAAACATGCACCACTTCACATGCATATCATACACAGACCCCAGGTACGAAATTTAAAGGAATATTTCACTTTTATTTTTCATTTTAAACATGATTAAAATCACTGCTCCCGAAAAAACGGCCGTTTTTAAAACTTCTTTTTGCATTGATACATGTCCCCTGGGGCAGGACCCAGGTCCCCAAACACTTTTTAGGACAATAACTTGCATATTAGCCTTTATAATTAACACTTTAGATTTCGAACGTTCGAGTCCATTGTATTTAATAGGGTTCTAAAGTTTACACAAACATTTTGTCTGTTCGCAGGTTCTGGTGCGAACCGAACAGGGGGGTGTTCGGCTCATCCCTGACCAGCACAGTAATTGACACTCACAACCAAATTACTTAACTATAACTTCTTTACTGTAAGTAAAAATATAACAAGGCAATTTGTATACGATATATCATGCAGATCCCTGCAATATAGGTGTACACATTAAAAGGGTATAACATTAAATAATGCAATGAATATATATTAACCCTGCTGCAGCTGTCCTCACTCGTGAGCATAAAAATGGCGCCCAGCAATGTCCTATACTACCCAGTCAGGCCTGACTATAACTTGGGGTATAGTTTGTTGAAGAATCTTCGCTAGCAACTGTCGGTGGTGCACATGAAGAAACAAACTGTAATCCAATAGGGGTAGCAGATAATCGCTAACTTGGCAAAGCTGGAGAGACTGAACAAACTCAGTTCAGCAAACAGTCTCTCCAAAGTATAACTGTGGTCAATGATGGGCCTAGGCAAAGTTAATAGGCAACAAGTGACTTAGATGTGGTTCTGAGCTGGCGCTCTCTCACCCAGACCGGACCGACTCCTGTCCGGTTCCTCCGCTACTGTGAGTGGCTTCACAGTGCCCACGATGCACCGGGTCTTCGGTCCTCCAGAAGATGGTGGCACCTCAGGTGGATCGGTTGTCTCGCAGGCTCCCCAGCGGAACGGAAGGCTCTCTGGAACAAAGTGCAAGGCCCAGGCTTCAGGCCTAGCATGCGCAGCAGGTGAGTGCAGGGATCCTCTTGCAAGGAGGGCGGCGTTCCAAGAGAAAGCGCAAGGCCCCTCCTTCTCCTTTTAAAGTCCACCCTAGCAGTCCTTGCGCGGGGAAATGCACCCTGGGTGCCTCAAAGCGTGCTGGGAACTGTAGTCTTGTGGGTGAAACGATACCCCGCTACATATATATATATATATATATATATATATATAAATATATATATATATTTACCACATTTTAATTAGTTTCAAGAAAAAATTGACAAGCATGGGTAACAGTACACAATGTATCAGAAAGGTAACCATGAGCATGGTGATAAGTAAATTTAGAAAAAACAACACATTGGTAGGAAGACCATTGTGTATAATATAAAACAAATTATGGACAGGAAGGTGAGATTAAAAGTAAGGGAAGGTAGGAATAGAGTAGAAAATATATCACTATTTCAGCCAACGAGTAACTTAGTATGAGTCAGACCTCTGCTGTTTCAGTAAGAAATTATAAAATAGATCATCTAGGTCAAATAGTCATTTGAAGTCTTTAGAACTACTAGGGTCAGTTAGCCAGGGTTGCCACAACATGGCATCACATTTTGGTAATTGGAGATATGCTCTGGAAAAAGCATATTCAAGCTGGCAGTTGTCATTTAGTATGATGACTTCTTCTATAGAGGGGGGTGTACACATTTCCATTTTCTGGCAATAGCAAGGCGGATTGCTATGAAAATGTGAGTCACAATAGTTTTCAAATTAGGAGGCCAGAGGTGTGAATCCATAGCTAGTGATACAGATTGATGGGTGGAAGAGAAAGCGGTGTGAGTTATAGAAGTTATAAAGTGAGCTACATCCATCTAGATTTTAGAGAGTTTGGTACAGCTCCACCAAATGTGGAAAAGGGAGCCATATTCACCACAATCTCTCCAACAATTCGGTGAGACAGAGGGGTAGATATGTGCTAGTTTGGAGCGATTCATATTTTTAATAGAACACCTAATAAATAAAACTCTGTTTAGGGTTAATTAAGTAGAAGCTCACATGATATCATTTTATACCCTAGCTGATGTTTGTATACAGTTGTTGTCCATTTGTTACCCAACAGGCCAACACAGATTTTATTTACTTCAAGATCCAGCCAGATATGGTTTATATATTATTCTACCAAACAGTAATTATTAAGGAGAAACTAAACTGTATTCGAGCATCAGAAACTCAAACCGTTATTTAATTAGCTTTTTTATTCAAAGCAAACTCACCCATTCTTCCATGTCTCCATGCTTTACTTTATTGAAAAAACACTTGAAAAATTCCCCCTAGCATTTTCAGCCACGGCCATCTTGAGTAAGGGCAGATGATTCATGTAGAATTTACTTCATGGAATCAATCTGCCCTTAGCTCAGCTATGCAAGCAGACGGGTGGGTTTAGCTGAAAAAATTCTTCCTTTGTTTTTGCAGATGAAAGGAAAAAATGCTCATGAAGGCTCACGAGATGTATGACTTCATTTTGGCCTAAGCTAGAAACCAGGAAGCAACTGAAATGTAAAAAAAAAGTTTAAAACCAGAAAATATAATATACCTTCCTATCTATTTACTAATACTAGCATAATTAGGATTCTAAAAAGTTGATGTTGATTGTGAGAGAATAGTTCCACTTTAAAGAGACGTAGAGGGGGGTTTGCTAGAGCTGTAGAATGCAAAATCTGGTGCAACTCTGCAAAGAGATCAATCAGCTTCCAGGTTTTATTGTCAAAGCTTACTGAACAAGCTGAATTTAGATGCTGGTTGGCTACCATTCACACCTGCACCAGATTCTGTGTGCTCCCACTTTAGTAAATATCCCCCTCTATCACTTTTGCCATTGACACCTTTAGACCAGGTTCACACTGCTCCAACATGGAAGTCACATGACTTCCGATCCGACTTTGCCGTGCGACTTCAGGTCCAACTTCTATGTGACTTCAATGAACAGGATCATCTTTGAGATGATTGCGACTTGTCCTTTGACCAATCAAAACACTTATTTTGGCTCTGGTTTGGATGAAACCTCATGCCAAATTGATAAAAACAAAACAAAACAAAAAAAAAAAAAAACGGCATGTGCCCCCCCCAAATATTAAAAAATAAATGGCGTTGGTTACTTCCCCCAAGACCATTCCAGACCCTTTGGTCTGGTATGAATTTTGAGGGGAAACCCCCTTAAAAAAATGGAGTGGGTTCCCCCCCAAAATCCTTATCAGACTCTTATCCAATCATGCTGCCCGTCAGGTCAGGAAAGGGGGGGCGAGTGATTACCCCCCTTTCTGGACCATACCAGGCCACAAGCCCTCAACATGGGGGGTTGGTGCTTTGGGGCGGGAGAGGGTTCTGCCTCCCCACCCCAAAGCACCTTGTCTCATGTTGATGGGGACAAGGGCCTCTTCCCGACAACCCTGGGCAGTGGATGTGGGGGTCTGCGGGTGGGGGGCTTATCAAAATCTGGAAGCCCTCTTTAAGAAAGGGGGCCCCTGGATCCCACCCTCCCATGTGAATGAGTATGTACCCCTACCCATTCATCCAAAAAATTCATCCTTTATTCAAAATTAAGAATGTCCAACATCGTAGCTCCATTGTGTCTTCTTTCTCCGGTACCACCCCCGTTGTCTTCTTCCTTCTTCTGCGGTTTTTATTTTTTGCGCTATAAACAAAAATAGGGTGACAATTTTGAAAAAAAAATCAATATTTTTTACTTTTTGCTATAATAAATATCCCCAAAAAATATATAAAAAAACGTTTTTTTTCCTCAGTTTAGGCCGATACGTATTCTTCTACATATTTTTGGTAAAAAAAAACGCAATCGGCGTTTATTGATTGGTTTGCGCAAAAATTATAGCGCTTACAAAATAGGGGATAGCTTTATGCCATTTTTATAATTTTTTTTTTTTACTAGTAATGGCGGCGATCAGCGATTTTTTTCATGAGTGCGACATTATGGCAGACGCATCGGATACTTTTGACACATTTTTGAGACCATTGTCATTTTTACAGCGATCAGTGCTGTAAAAATGCACTGGTTACTGTAAAAATGACACTGGCAGTGAAGGGGTTAACCACTAGGGGCACTGAAGGGGTTAAGTGTGCCTAGGGGCGTGTTTCTAACTGAGGGGGGGCGTGGCTACGAGTGACATGTCACCGATCTCCGCTCTGATTACACAGAGCGGAGATCGGTGACAGTGTCAGTAGGCGAGCGGGGAGATGTTGTGTTTACACTAACATCTCCCCGCTCCATCCCTCCGTGAGACGATTGCGGGGATCCCCGCGGCGATCGAGTCCGCGGGACCTGCGGTCCAACTCACGGGGATGAATGCAGGGTCGCGAGCGGCCCCCAGCGTCGCGCGCGCGACCACACGGCAGGCAGTTAAAGGGGACGTACAGGTACGTGATTGTGCCTGTACGTGCCATTCTGCCGACGTATATATGCCATGAGCGGTCCTTAAGTGGTTAAGATCCTCAGAGCACAAGTCGCAAGCCACAAGTCGGAACAGTTAAGATGATGAAGCGACTTGGACGTGACTTTCATTTTATATCAATGGGCTGAAATCGTGCCCAAGTCGGACCAAAGTAGTGCAGGAACCTTTTTGAAGTCAGACCAGTTAAGACGGTTCTCATAGGGAACCATTGATTTTTACATGTCATGCGACTTGTGCTTTCGAAGTCAGAGCGCGTGTCGGACCAGTGTGAACTGGGCCTTACTGCACACCCCGGCCACTCCATTGCTCTGTCAGAGCCCTGGGAAAATACTAGATTTGGTAATGGAGGAGCATTTGACCATTACTACCGTTTCTACTAATACTACTACTACTAATACTAATCATCATCACAAATATCAAAATATTAATAATAATAATAATAATAATAAGCAATAAGCGTTAATTTTTTTATTTTTTACGTTGTTATTCTTTATTATGATATTTTATCAGAATTATACTGAACAGCACTAACAGTTTGCACAGCGTTTTACAAAATAAATGGAGAAAGTACAATTACAATACGTTTCAAGACAAAAGGGTTAGCAGGGCCCTGCTCATGGGAGTTTTGTATTCTAATGCGTTGGATTTGATAATAAATACCATATTACTGTTAATATGTATATGATAAATGCAGTATTGCCTCAATCTCACTGCTATCTCATACATTAATTCTTGTGTCTTATTCCATTTTGGAATAGTTTTAAAAAAATGAATGGAACAATATCATTATAAATCAGAAAACCTTTAGCCAAGACTGCTGAATCCAAAATCCTACAAAATGAGATATTTAACTGGGAAATGATTTACCTTCCCATTCTGTGGGTTGAGTTGTGTTACATGTTGTTACCACAGGGGGTTGCTCTAGCAAAGCAATAAGGTACTCATTACTCCTGGCTTCCCTTACTAATCGTGTCCATGTAATACCTCCATTTCCACCTGTCTGAGCTTTTTATTTCCCCGTGTGTGTGGTTCGAATATATTTAGACCTTAATTTTTGTGCACATTTTAGTTTGCGGTTGGTAGAAAGCATATTTTGTTTATCTCAGAAAAAGTAAGCATACTGAATATATGACTAGACATTTCAATAATTAGAATACGCTGTCTTGCTCTGCCAAGCTGAGAATACAGAAAAACAGGATAATATGTATTGTGCAATAACACAAAGGGGTCTGTTTATAAAAGCTTCCCAGACAACTGTCACAAGCATTCGCCCAGCCATCATAAATTTTCACCTTACTTTGTCTAATATGTTTATTTTGTTGGCTCCATCTAGTGGTCATAATGTATTACCATCCTAACTGGGGTATTTCAGGAAAATACTGAATTATGGCCACTAGAAGGAGCTGACAATCATAGTAAATAAACAAAATAATATGAAAATTCATGATTGGGCGAATGCTTGTGACAAAAAAAAAAACAATACATGTCATGTACCAGGTGTGACCAGACTGTGTGGATTGCAAGAGAGAACCAAAACGTATATAAGGTGCATAATAAGTAAAACATCCCAAATACAAACAGCGCACAACCAACCAAACAGAAACCCACAGACAACAAATAATTATATACAGCCAAAGGGAAGTACCAGAATCATACACGTTAGCCAGGCCAGGGTTATACATAGAGGATCAGCAGATGAACAAAGGGCAGTTCCAGAATTACAAACGTTAGCCAGGCCAGGGTCATACGCAGAAAATCAGCAGATGGGGGAAGGAGGATGGGATCAGGCTACAGGGCAAGGATGCAAGGGAACAGGAACACAGGAGGGACAGGATCAGGATAGGCTTGGGATCAGGATCGGGTACAGGCTCAGGATCAGGTACAGGTTCAGGTTCAGGTTCAGGTTACAGTCTAGCAGGTCAGGGCGCAAGGACGATACCAAGGCAAACATGTGAGTGCTTTCCGGGTATTTATATGCATGCCTGTAATTAGCCTCAAATGACAACTGATCGCAGGAGGTGCTGTCTGCTCCACACTGCTGGGAGACACCCGCTGGTGGACACCAGCACTACAGCCCAAGGATCTAACAGTGCCACCAGCAGGTGAATCCCTCCACTACAGATCCCGAGTGTTAGAAGACACCCACTGGTGGACATCGGTACTGCGATCCAAGAGACCGACAGTGCCACCAACGGGTGAACACTTTCCTGACAATACACCTGCCAACATCCCAATATGCAACTAAAAAACGTCTCCCCTGAAGAAGGAATATAAAAAACATTTCTGAAACTCGTTGAGTTTTGGGTTCAGCTGTGAACACCTTGAAGAATGTTGGGACATTACTCCATCTTGGCCAGCTCGGTGCGATAGCCTACCTCACGAATTGGGTGCTTGTTTTGTATTTATTTATAACATCATGCTATGCTTCTATGTATTCTACTGTTCCTCTTTTGGGAATTGTTTTTACTTTATGTGATGAATTAACTTTGTTATATTTTATACCTTTGTAATACTCTTTCACACTCCCTTAACCTGCCTATAAAGTCCATGTTGGGGCAATTTCCTTTCTAATGCTTGTCACGTTGGTCAAGCATATTTTTTTTATAAATATACCACAAATGGTGGCCGCTCATACAGGGTGCAGGGGCGCTGAACCCCTAATTCATTCACCCGGCCCCTAATCTACATGCAGGGTGCCGGACGCATGGATTGCAATAGGTTTTATATATTTTTTGAAGCACATGATTAGAGCCTGAGGCTCTAATTGGCTTCAAAAAGGGTGGGCTCAGGGTGCAGAGCACTGTTCCCCGAGCCTACCCAGTTGTGTGACATTAGCGAATTAATATTCACTAATGTCTTCCTGTTTCTCCCCCCGGCCAATCAGGAAGTGGGTCCCGAGTGAGACCCGATTGGCCACGAGCGATCGCCTGGACTCGGAAGGAGATGCAGGGGAGGAAGCTGCCAAAGCCGCGACCTGAATGGGGTAAGTGCGGGGATGGCGGGGGGCCTGGCAGGCAAGCGAAGCAGTGATTGATTGAGCGACGAGGGGTGGGGGGAAGCGTCTACCGATCAATCAAGTGCTGGAGGTGGGTGGTGGTTGGCTGGCTGGGGGGGCTCGGGCCACCCCCCTAAGGAAATTGCACACCAGCCACCACTGTTTACCACGTAGAGACCATTAGACAGATGTGTGGTTAGGTCATTAAAAGAGGATTTCTTATTAAATGTTATGATTATACAGCATTTCCTTACTGCATGATGTCAGACAACACAGTCAGCACTTGGACGTCTAGATATACAGCCCGGTCTCAGACCCACCAAAACTCTGATTTAAATAAAGGAACAGCAGCACATTGATTTATTGCTTTGCCATCTTGTAGGAATGCCTGTACAATGCAATAGTGTCATGATTCTGTCATTACATTACTGTGCTGGTCATTATAGGGTTTCCACCTGTCCAGGTTTGACGCTATATATGAATGCTATCCAACTCGTTATTTGCTATTAGTGATGAGCCGAACACCCCCGGGTTCGGTTCGCACCAGAACCCGCGAACGGACCGAAAGTTCGTACGAACATTAGAACCCTATTAAATACAATGGATGCGAACGTTCGAATTCTAAAGTGCTAATTATAACAACTATTATGCATGTTATTGTCCTAAAAAGGGTTTGGGAACCCGGGTTCTGCACCAGGGGACATGTATCAATGCAAAAAGAAGTTTTAAAAACGGTCGTTTTTCGGGAGCAGTCATTTTAATGATGCATAAAGTGAAAAAAAAAAAGTCAAATATTCCTTTAAATATCGTACCTGGGGGGTGTCTAAAGTATGCCTGTGAAGTGCCACGTGTTTCCCGTGTTTAGAACTGTCCCTGCACAAAATGACACTTCTAAAGGAAAAAAAAGCCATTTAAAACTGCTTGCTGCTTTAATGTAATGTCTGGTCCCGGTAATATGGATGAAAATCTTTAAGAAAAATGGCATAGCTACCCCATGACCCCCCCCCCCCCCACCCCAGCCCATTACCAGCCCCTTTGGGTCTTGTATGGATATTAAGGGGAACCCCGCACATAAAATAAAAAAGGCCCTATATACTCTGAACAGCCGTATACAGGCGGTGCATACAAGACAGGGACTGTAGGTTTGTTCTTATGTAGAATCTGTTTGTAATTTTGAACAGGTACATTGTTGAAGTATAGCTCCAGCCCAAAAATCTATTTTTAAACTTTTTGGAAAACATAGGTAAGGGTTATCACCCCTGTAACATTTGTTTTGCTGTCTGTGCCCCTGTTCAGAACATTTCACCTCACTTTCCGTCCCAATGACAACTGTTTTTGAAATGTGGTGTTTTTCTTGAAACAAGGATTGCTGATAAAGCATCAGTACAGAGGAGACACCTTTCTCCCATATTTATTCTTACAGGAGAGAATTTTCCTTCCTAGTGGTAGATTTCCTCTCACTTCCTGTTGTCTTCTTGCGTTTGCAAGTAGGAGTCGTTTGTAAGTTGGATGTTTGAAAGTAGGGACCTGCCGTATATACTCTGCAGAAATAGGCCCCTTAGTTGTTGGTGTTGGCACAACACTGTAAGCACTCACAGTTACTCTTGGTTGGTGCTGGAACGCCCTGCTGTCAACTATTATATCAGGAATTTTAATTACATATAATTGTTGAACAGTGGTAGTAAAAATTGGGCCTTTGATGGTGGTGCTGGTGCCACAACACTGTAAGCCCTGACAGTTACTCTTGGTGGGTGCAGCAATGGGCCCTGCTGTGAATTATTAGATCAAGAATTGTAATTGCATGCCCCTGTTGAACAGGGGCTGAAAAATTGGGCCTTTCGTGGTGGTGGTGGTGGTGGTGGTGTTGCCACAACACTGTAAGCCCTCAGAGTTACTCTTGGTGGGTGCAGGAATGGGCCCTGCTGTGAATTATTAGATCAAGAATTGTAATTACATGCCCCTTTTGAACAGGGGCTGAAAAATTGGGCCTTTCGTGGTGGTGGTGGTGGTGGTGGCGTTGCCACAACACTGTAAGCCCTCAGAGTTACTCTTGGTGGGTGCAGCAATGGGCCCTGCTGTGAATTATTAGATCAAGAATTGTAATTGCATGCCCCTGTTGAACAGGGGCTGAAAAATTGGGCCTTAGGCACTGGTGGCACAACACTACAACCCCTCACAGATACTGTACTTGGAGCACAGCAATGAGCCCTGTTGCAAAGTATTGCTTCAAAAATTGTAATGACACGCCCCTGTTAAACAGGGGCTGAAAAATTGGGCCTTAGGCACTGGTGCCACAACACTCCAACCCCTCACAGATACTGTACTTGGAGCACAGCAATGAGCCCTATGGCAAATTATTGCTAAAAAAATTGTAATTACACGCCCCTGTAAAACAGGGGCTGAAAAATTGGGCCTTAGCCACTGGTGGCGGCACCCATAAGCAAAAATGATCTTCCAAGCTATCATCATCAATCGTATCATTGAGGACTCGGAGGAGGAGGATAGCCAGTCAACATAACAGCACAGGCACTCAGCATCAGCATCAGTCTTGAAGGGATGTGACATGTTAAAATCAATTAGTCTGTTATATCAGCATCAGGTGTGTGGTAGCTGGTGGTGATCCAAGACTGGTTCATCTTGATGAAAGTCAGTCGATCAACCGAGTCGGTGGACAGGCGCACCCTGTGATCCGTGACAAATCCTCCAGCAGCACTGAATGTGCGTTCCGAAAGAACGCTGGATGCAGGACAGGCCAGTAGCTCAATTGCATACTGTGCAAGCTCTGGCCAGTGATCCATCCTCAAGACCCAGTAAGCCAGAGGATTTTCGGTGGGGAAGGTGTCCAAGTCTGACCTTGCCCCTAGATATTCCTGCACCATGTTTATCAGACGCTGGCGATGGTTGCTGGAACCGATCATACTTTGGGGCTGCGGACTAAAGAATTGTCTGAACGCATCGGTCAGACGGCCACCTTCCCCACCGCTCCTTCTTTGACTGGCCGAAGCCTCAGCAACTCGTTGTCCAGGACCAGGAGTTTGTAACCTCCCAGTCTCTGGGAACGCGTTGCACAGACCTTTCTGCAAGGCCTCCCGGAGTTGTCTCATCCTCTGCTCCCTCTGCGAAGGTAACATAAGGTCCGCAACCTTACCCTTGTACCGTGGATCAAGGAGAGTGGCCAGCCAGTAATGGTCCCTCTCCTTGATCCGAAGAATACGAGGATCCTTCCGCAGACTTTGCAGGATCAGGGAGGCCATGCAGCGTAGGTTTGCTGAGGCATTCGCTCCGGAGTCCTCTGGGTCACTAAGGACGACATGATCCGCAGCCACCTCCTCCCAGCCACGTACAAGTCCACTGGTTTCTTGGGACTGTAAATCATCCCTAAAAGACTGCTGCTGATGATGCTGAGTGCCAGCCTCCACCTCCATGCTGACACAATCCTCCTCCTCCTCCTCTTCCTCTTCCTGTGCGATGGGTGGGACAGAAGGAACACTGTCTGGGTAAAGGGGGCCTTGAGAAGCAAGGAAGTCCTCCTCTTCCTGCCTCTGTTCTGCCTCAAGTGCCCTGTCCATTATTCCACGCAGCGTGTGCTCCAACAGGTGGACAAGAGGTACAGTGTCACTGATGCATGCACTGTCACTGCTCACCATCCTCGTGGCCTCCTCAAATGGTGCCAGGACAGTGCATGCATCCCTGATCATGCCCCACTGGCGTGGAGAAAAAAAACTAAGCTCCCCTGACCCTGTCCTGGTGCCATAATCGCACAGGTACTCATTGATGGCCCTCTGCTGTGTGTGCAGCCGCTGCAGCATGGCCAACGTTGAGTTCCACCTGGTGGGCATGTCACATATAAGGCGGTTCTTGGGCAGGTTCAACTCCTTTTGCAGCTCAGCCAGGCGAGCACTGGCATTATAAGATCTGCGGAAATGCACACAGACTTTCCTGGCCTGCCTCAGGACATCCTGTAAGCCCGGGTACCTGCCCAAGAACCGCTGCACCACCAGGTTAAGGACGTGAGCCACACAGGGCACATGGGTCAGTTGTCCCTGTCGGAGGGCGGAGAGGAGGTTGGTGCCATTGTCGCAAACCACCATTCCTGGCTTAAGCTGGCGTGGCGTCAACCACCTCTCGGCCTGGCCCTGCAGAGCAGACAGGACCTCTGCCCCAGTGTGGCTTCTGTCCCCCAAACACACTAGCGCAAGCACGGCATGGCATCTTTTTGCCTGCGTACTTAAGTAGCCCCGTGAACGGCTACGGAGCACCGCTGGTTCATAGGACAAACCACAGGAAGAGGCCATGGAGGAAGAAGAAGAGGAGGGAGTGGAGGAGAGAGGTGTGTCACAACCAGTAGTAGCATTTTGGAGGCGTGGCGGTGGAACAACCTCCAACACTACTGCACCTTGTCCTGCATCCTTCCCAGCTGCCAAAAGAGTGACCCAATGGGCCGTGAAAGAAAGGTAACGTCCCTGTCCATGCCTGCTGGACCATGAGTCAGCGGTAATATGCACCTTACCGCTGACCGCCCTGTCCAGCGAGGCCAAGACATTGCCTTCCACATGCCGGTAGAGAGCCGGAATAGCCTTCCGTGAGAAAAAGTGGCGTTTGGGAACCTGCCACTGAGGAACCGCACATTGCACAAACTCACGGAAGGGGGCCGAGTCTACCAACTGAAAAGGCAGCAGTTGAAGCGCTAGCAATTTAGCCAAGCTAGCATTCAACCTGCTGGGCATGTGGATGGCTGGGAGTGAACTTCTTTCGACGGTCCAGCAGCTGGGGCAGGGAAATTTGCCTGCTAGAATCGGACGTCGGTGTACTGCTAGCAGAGTGGCCGCAAGTACTTGGCTGTGACACACCTAATTCTACACCTTCATTCCTCTCAGTGCATGTTTCAGAGAGGACTGAAGTTATAGTGGGGTTGGAGATCCCTGCTGATGCGGTGCAAGGAGAGGTCCGCTTTGTTCTTTGGTGTGGGTCTTTGAGGTAGGCTTGCCAACGAGCTGCATGGCAGGTCAACATATGTCTGGTCAGGCATGTGGTACCCAAGCGGCTGATGTTTTGGCCACGCGATATACGCTTGAGACATATGTTGCAAACAGCAGCTGTGCGATCTGATGCACTAGCCTCAAAAAAGGCCCACACCAAGGAACTTTTTGAATGACGGGCAGAGGCTGCGCCCTGCACAGGCGGAGCTCTGCGGTGTGATTCCGTCGGTGTACTGCCCTTACGCTGGCCACCAAAGGGCATCCTGCCTCGTTGGAGATGTGCCTCCTCCTCATCCTCCTCCTCCTCCTCTCTCCTATTAGGCACCCACGTGGAGTCAGTGACCTCATCATCCCCTCCCTCCTCATCACTGGAGCCAATCTGGCAGTATGCTGCAGCTGCTGGAACATGACTGCCAGATTGGTGTCCTTCTTGAGCATCCCCTCTGTCTGCTCTCACGCTACTGCCTTCCTGTAGCTGGGTTTCATCATCAGACCCTTCGAAACGCTGGGCATCCTCCTGGAGCATGTACCCAACACTGTGCTCAAACAGTTCGGGGGACTCCTCAGGAGGAGGACATGGTGGGTCTAGGGAAGGAGTGACTGATGATGAGTCTGACATTGATACCAGGGAAAAGGACGCTTTGGCAGCTGCTTTGCCAGTACCCTGAGCCTGGGTGAGAGAGGATGAGGAGGAGGAGGAGGGCTTTGTCATCCACTCTACCAAGTCTTCGGCATGATGTGGCTCAACATGTCCAGCTGCCGAAAAGAAGGACAAGCGTGTCCCATGGCCATGTGCTGATGACAATGCACCGCGTCCACGACCAGCACTGTTGCCCCCAGACACAGAGCCTGCTTGCCCTCTTTTATTGCCTCCTGACTGTCTGCCTCTCCTTGTTTGCCTTCCAGACATTCTAATAGATGGCCTGCAGGGAGATGGGAAAAAAGCAATAAGGGCTACCTTCAGGTGTCCTTCTCTGTCCCTTTACTTAAGGATTTCTAAATATGGTTGAGGATTATTGCTTTTGCACAGAATAGCACAACGACAATTTCCCTGACTGTCCAAAAAACAAGGATTTCAAAGATGGTTGATGAGGAATGCTTTAGCACACTATAGCACAAGGAGAATTCCCCTCACTTTCCTTCTTTGTCCCTAGAAACAAGGACTGGCACAGTGAAAGAAACTGACACTCTCCCTACCTAGAGTTTTCTGTCCCTAGAAAAAATGTTTTTTTAAAGCACACTATAGCACAAGGAGAATTCCCCTCACTTTCCTTCTTTGTCCCTAGAAACAAGGACTGGCACAGTGAAAGAAACTGACACTCTCCCTACCTAGAGTTTTCTGTCCCTAGAAAAAATGTTTTTTTAAAACACACTATAGCACAAGGAGAATTCCCCTCACTTTCCTTCTTTGTCCCTAGAAACAAGGACTGGCACAGTGAAAGAAACGGACACTCTCCCTACCTAGAGTTTTCTGTCCCTAGAAAAAAATGTTTTTTTAAAGCACACTATAGCACAAGGAGAATTCCCCTCACTTTCCTTCTTTGTCCCTAGAAACAAGGACTGGCACAGTGAAAGAAACTGACACTCTCCCTACCTAGAGTTTTCTGTCCCTAGAAAAATTTTTTTTTAAAGCACACTATAGCACAAGGAGAATTCCCCTCACTTTCCTTCTTTGTCCCTAGAAACAAGGACTGGCACAGTGAAAGAAACTGACACTCTCCCTACCTAGAGTTTTCTGTCCCTAGAAAAAAATGTTTTTTTAAAGCACACTATAGCACAAGGAGAATTCCCCTCACTTTCCTTCTTTGTCCCTAGAAACAAGGACTGGAACAGTGAAAGAAACTGACACTCTCCCTACTTAGAGTTTTCTGTCCCTTGAAAAAATGTTTTTTTAAAGCACACTATAGCACAAGGAGAATTGCCCTCACTTTCCTTCTTTGTCCCTAGAAACAAGGACTGGCACAGTGAAAGAAACTGACACTCTCCCTACCTAGAGTTTTCTGTCCCTAGAAAAAATGTTTTTTTAAAGCACACTATAGCACAAGGAGAATTCCCCTCACTTTCCTTCTTTGTCCCTAGAAACAAGGACTGGCACAGTGAAAGAAACTGACACTCTCCCTACCTAGAGTTTTCTGTCCCTAGAAAAAATGTTTTTTTAAAGCACACTATAGCACAAGGAGAATTCCCCTCACTTTCCTTCTTTGTCCCTAGAAACAAGGACTGGCACAGTGAAAGAAACTGACACTCTCCCTACCTAGAGTTTTCTGTCCCTAGAAAAAATGTTTTTTTAAAGCACACTATAGCACAAGGAGAATTCCCCTCACTTTCCTTCTTTGTCCCTAGAAACAAGGACTGGCACAGTGAAAGAAACTGACACTCTCCCTACCTAGAGTTTTCTGTCCCTAGAAAAAATGTTTTTTTAAAGCACACTATAGCACAAGGAGAATTCCTCTCACTTTCCTTCTTTGTCCCTAGAAACAAGGACTGGCACAGTGAAAGAAACTGACACTCTCCCTACCTAGAGTTTTCTGTCCCTAGAAAAAATGTTTTTTTAAAGCACACTATAGCACAAGGAGAATTCCCCTCACTTTCCTTCTTTGTCCCTAGAAACAAGGACTGGCACAGTGAAAGAAACTGACACTCTCCCTACCTAGAGTTTTCTGTCCCTAGAAAAAATGTTTTTTTAAAGCACACTATAGCACAAGGAGAATTTCCCTCACTTTCCTTCTTTGTCCCTAGAAACAAGGACTGGCACAGTGAAAGAAACTGACACTCTCCCTACCTAGAGTTTTCTGTCCCTAGAAAAAATGTTTTTTTAAAGCACACTATAGCACAAGGAGAATTCCCCTCACTTTCCTTCTTTGTCCCTAGAAACAAGGACTGGCACAGTGAAAGAAACTGACACTCTCCCTACCTAGAGTTTTCTGTCCCTAGAAAAAATGTTTTTTTAAAGCACACTATAGCACAAGGAGAATTCCCCTCACTTTCCTTTTTTGTCCCTAGAAACAAGGACTGGCACAGTGAAAGAAACTGACACTCTCCCTACCTAGAGTTTTCTGTCCCTAGAAAAAATGTTTTTTTAAAGCACACTATAGCACAAGGAGAATTCCCCTCACTTTCCTTCTTTGTCCCTAGAAACAAGGACTGGCACAGTGAAAGAAACTGACACTCTCCCTACCTAGAGTTTTCTGTCCCTAGAAAAAATGTTTTTTTAAAGCACACTATAGCACAAGGAGAATTCCCCTCACTTTCCTTCTTTGTCCCTAGAAACAAGGACTGGCACAGTGAAAGAAACTGACACTCTCCCTACCTAGAGTTTTCTGTCCCTAGAAAAAATGTTTTTTTAAAGCACACTATAGCACAAGGAGAATTCCCCTCACTTTCCTTCTTTGTCCCTAGAAACAAGGACTGGCACAGTGAAAGAAACTGACACTCTCCCTACCTAGAGTTTTCTGTCCCTAGAAAAAATGTTTTTTTAAAGCACACTATAGCACAAGGAGAATTCCCCTCACTTTCCTTCTTTGTCCCTAGAAACAAGGACTGGCACAGTGAAAGAAACTGACACTCTCCCTACCTAGAGTTTTCTGTCCCTAGAAAAAAATGTTTTTTTAAAGCACACTATAGCACAAGGAGAATTCCCCTCACTTTCCTTCTTTGTCCCTAGAAACAAGGACTGGCACAGTGAAAGAAACTGACACTCTCCCTACCTAGAGTTTTCTGTCCCTAGAAAAAATGTTTTTTTAAAGCACACTATAGCACAAGGAGAATTCCCCTCACTTTCCTTCTTTGTCCCTAGAAACAAGGACTGGCACAGTGAAAGAAACTGACACTCTCCCTACCTAGAGTTTTCTGTCCCTAGAAAAAATGTTTTTTTAAAGCACACTATAGCACAAGGAGAATTCCCCTCACTTTCCTTCTTTGTCCCTAGAAACAAGGACTGGCACAGTGAAAGAAACTGACACTCTCCCTACCTAGAGTTTTCTGTCCCTAGAAAAAATGTTTTTTTAAAGCACACTATAGCACAAGGAGAATTCCCCTCACTTTCCTTCTTTGTCCCTAGAAACAAGGACTGGCACAGTGAAAGAAACTGACACTCTCCCTACCTAGAGTTTTCTGTCCCTAGAAAAAATGTTTTTTTAAAGCACACTATAGCACAAGGAGAATTCCCCTCACTTTCCTTCTTTGTCCCTAGAAACAAGGACTGGCACAGTGAAAGAAACTGACACTCTCCCTACCTAGAGTTTTCTGTCCCTAGAAAAAATGTTTTTTTAAAGCACACTATAGCACAAGGAGAATTCCCCTCACTTTCCTTCTTTGTCCCTAGAAACAAGGACTCGCACAGTGAAAGAAACTGACACTCTCCCTACCTAGAGTTTTCTGTCCCTAGAAAAAATGTTTTTTTAAAGCACACTATAGCACAAGGAGAAATCCCCTCACTTTCCTTCTTTGTCCCTAGAAACAAGGACTCGCACAGTAAAACACACTGACACTCTCCCTACCTATCCTTCTCTTTCCCTAAACTAAAGGAATCCAGGTTAAGCAAGAAAGAAATAAATGTCACTGTCCCTGCCTATGCTTGTCTTTCCCTGCTCCGGAACACACTACACTAGGCCGCCGTGCTGGCGGCCTTTTATAGTGTGGGGCGTGTACTAAACCCCCCCAGCAATAATTGGCCACAGGCATCCTGCCTGTGGCCAATCATTGCTCTCCTCGCTGCCGGCGCTGTGATTGGCCAAGCATGTGGGGTCACAGTGCATGCTTGGCCAATCACAGCGCCTGGATGACACTGCGATGGCGTAGTGCATTGTGGGCCGTTCGCGTCACTCGAATTTGGCGTGAACGGCCCAAATCGTTCGATCTTCGTCGAACGATCGAACAGCCGATGTTCGAGTCGAACGTATGTTCGACTCGAACACGAAGCTCATCCCTATTTGCTATAAACAGACATTCTGCATAAAAAACTGAACACACACCCATCCCCCACTCCACAAACCCTCCACCCCCTTTGCACCCATAGTTGGGCATCTGCTCTACCTCAGGTAATTGTGGGATTTGACTGAAGGTTTTAGGAGTGATGATAGTGGCTCCTGTGTCTCAGGAGGTGGAGTCAGCACAGGAATCAGTGCTTGCAGGCAGCAAAGTACCATGGGATATGTAGTCCTTAGAAATTGAACGTAAACAGCAGAGGAGAAGCATCAAAGTATATAAGAAAACTAGAAAGTTGTGAAAAGAGACGGCCAGCAGACAGGCAGAACTCAAAACGTGAAAAAGAGATTTTTCAAGTGTAGCGGAGTGCTGATTTGTAGTGTGTTATAAAGGACTATGGTTATCTTCAGAATATCCTCAGCTCCCTCCGGAGTCGCTTTAAGATATTGCAGCAACTGTTGTTTAACCTTATTTAACAATGCATTGTGGAACTCATGGTACAGGGAGCAGGGATGAGCCGAACACCCCCCTGTTCGGTTCGCACCAGAACCTGCGAACAGACAAAATGTTCGTGTTAACTTTAGAACCCTATTAAATACAATGGACTCGAACGTTCGAAATCTAAAGTGTTAATTATAAAGGCTGATATGCAAGTTATTGTCCTAAAAAGTGTTTGGGGACCCGGGTCCTGCCCCAGGGGACATGTATCAATGCAAAAAGAAGTTTTAAAAACGGCGGTTTTTTCGGGAGCAGTGATTTTAATAATGCTTAAAATGAAAAAATAAAAGTGAAATATTCCTTTAAATTTAGTACTATGTAAATTTAAATAACACAGTGAAGGAAGTTTCCCGCTCAAGCCAATGACGTAGGCGGGTCCGACATACAGAGGGGGCGGACCTGATGGGGAACTGCTCTCACTTTGGTAATACATGTATAGACCCGCCCCTTCTCATGTTCCGCATCTGGTCCGCTGAGCGGACCTGATGGGGAACTTTAGATGGGGCGGGTCTATACATTTAAAATACTGAGAGGGAGTTCCCCATCAGGTCCGCTCAGGCACAACCAATGAAGGACAGCGCTGGACATCGGGATCGCCGCGGGACACTGGAATGTTTTTTTTTTTTTTAAATAAAGGACTTTTTCAAGGTGTTTGTGTGGTTTTTTTTACATTTTTTTACGCTTTCTTCGTGAAATGGTAGGGGTACAATGTACCCCTTACCAATTCACATAGGGGGGGGCAGGATCTGGGGGTCCCCTTTGTTAAAGGGGTCTTCCAGATTCCGATAAGCCCCCCGCCCGCAGACCCCCACAACCACCGGGCAAGGGTTGTGGGGATGAGGCCCTTGTCCCCATCAACATCGGGACATCCTCCCCATGTTGAGGGCATGTGGCCTGGTACGGTTCAGGAGGGAGGGGGGGCCGCTCTCTCGTCCCCCCCTTTTCCCCTGCGGCCGGCCAGGTTACGTGCTCGGATAAGGGGTCTGGTATGGATTTTTAGGGGGACTCCACGCCATTTTTTTTTTAAATTTGGGGTGGAGTTCCCCTTAAAATCCATGCCAGATCTGAAGGGCCTGGAATGGATATTTGGGGGAACCCCACGTCAATTTTTTTTTAAATTTGCGGCAGGGTTCCCCTTAATATCCATTCCAGACCTGAAGGGCCTGGTAATTGAATTCTGGGGAACCCCCACGCTTTTTTTTTATCAATGACTTTTGTATGTATTGCCGGGAGCCGACAATTCATTAATAGCCGCGAGTCAGTTTTAAATGCATTTTTTTCTTTCAAAAATGACATTTTTTGCAGGGACAGTTCTAAGCACGGGAAACATGCGCCACTTTACATGCATATCATACACACCCCCCAGGTACGAAATGTAAAGGAATATTTCACTTTTATTTTTTCATTTTAAGCATTATTAAAATCACTGCTCCCGAAAAAACGTCAGTTTTTAAAACTTCTTTTTGCATTGATACATGTCCCCTGGGGCAGGACCCCGATCCCCAAACACTTTTTAGGACAATAACTTGCATATAAGCCTTTATAATTAGCACTTTAGATTTCTCCCATAGATTTTTCGAATTTGCCGCGAACACCCCAATTTGTTCGCTGTTCGGCGAACGGGCGAACAGGCAATGTTCGAGTCGAACATGAGTTCGACTCGAACTCGAAGCTCATCCCTAACAGGGAGAAAGGGACTCCATTGCCATGGGTATCTAATAAACTATGGTACCCACAGTGCAGCTGTACTCCCAAAGTGCATTGCATTCTCGCACAGCTTTCTGGGGGAGGTTACTTAAAGAAAGGGAGGGGCTATGCTAGCTCCCTCTGGACTTCGCCCTCAATCAAGCAGGAAGTTTGGGCCTACAGCTTTTGCGGAGGATCACTCAGCTAAAAGAGGGATCCTTTTCCATGTGACCAGCTTGCGCTTCTCAGAGACCGGAGTCATCCATCAACCGACATCCACTGAGGCTGTGAGAGGAACCGGAGACTGCAAGTTGCGGAGAGGTCGCGGATCGAGGTACCGACAGCGGGATGTACCGGAAGGACGAGGCCTACTTTGGTGAGAGGGCACCTGCCCGGACTTCATTAACTGTTTGTGTAGGCCTGTGACTTTGCTAAGGCCCACCATTATTAGTAGTGCGCCACCCACCAGGACATAGCGTATCTCATGGAGGCCGCATGGCTTAAAGTTGGCGTTTGCACCGCTATAGAGTTTCATTCACAAACATTGTGGGAGTTTAGTTTGCTTTCTTCTAATACACCTGTGGATTACAAATGTTATGTGCACCAACGTTTGCCAGCGAAGACTCCTACCACTGAAGGAACTGGACATTGAATGTAGTCAGGCCTGGCTAGGATTGATAGTGACGGGACACGGGCACAGTATTGTCTATTAGGGGGAGCTCGCGAGCATAGGCCTTTTTACTTATTTAGAAAGTGCGCATTTAGATTGTGTTATATTATTGTCATATATTACCCTTGACGTTGCAGGGCCCTGCACAAGTCAACTGTACTGCTGTCTAACTTTGCTATTTTTATCACTAAGTAAACGTGATTTTTGGTTAAGCAGAATACTGTGTGGAGTTTTCTATATTATCCTGCCGGACCAGTGGCTATACAAGGTAACAATTTTATGTACCATTTAACTGTTGTGTAGTATTATTGTGTACCCTATTGCCATTGGGTTCCACAATCTCTTGCAGACCAGTTGTGCCAAGGGAGGGTTCAAGCCAGATTCTTGGGGTTGATAGCTAGGGTACAGACCCAAAACAAACCAGCAGCTCTCTTAACTGGGGGAAGTGCTACACAAGTAAGATTATATTGGAATGTCAAAGATAATTATTGTTTATTGCTATTACAAAGATGATATAAAATGAAAGTGTATGTTGTGACTATAGATTTCCTTTCATTTGTTTGTAAAAGGTGAGTCCTATTAATGTTTTTGTTCCTTCTTTGCAAGCCTCGGTTGTTTAAGAATTTACCTTGTTTGAAAAAGTTATATATTCTTACAATACTCTAGATCAGTGTTTCTCAAGTCCAGTCCTCAAGGCGCCCCAACAGGTCATGTTTTCAGGATTTCCCTCAGATGAAACGGTTGTGGTAATTACTAAGGCAGTGAAACTGATCAAATCACCTGTGCAAAATAATGGAAAGCCTGAAAACATGACCTGTTGGGGCGCCTTGAGGACTGCAGTTGAGAAACATGTGTTAAAAATTAACTCAGTGGGGGGAAAAAAACTGTACCTTTACAGTGGGTTCCCCTTCCCAATGCAAGGGTTTACTGCTTGTTCTTCTGAGGTTTTTTCCCCCCCAGTGGTAAGCTTTAATCACTTCCAGACTGTGTATATATATATATATATATATATATATATATATATATATATATATATATATATATATAGTACACATGATCAGAAAATCGGATGAAAAATGCCACTTTCTGATAATCTGATCATTAGTATACAGCTTCTGAGAGCCGATCACGATAGTTCATGCAAAATTATCTGAAGGGACGAACAAAAAAAAATTCTTACGATACCAGAACATACAATTTTCGTTTAATTAGTACAGTATCCTTCCGAAAAAATCAGAAGAGTAAGACCACGTATGCTCGGAAACGAAGAATACATTACAATACATTACATCACATTATATAACTTCCGAAGTTATATTCTGTCGTACAAGAAATGGCGTGAATTTAGTAACCTCTTCATTGTCGATATGATAGCATTCAAAAAAAAAACAACAGATGATCGTCCGATTCGTCCAATATTTTCATCGTGTGTACGAGGCTTAACCACTTCAATACCAGGCACTTACACCCCCTTCCTGCCCAAGCCAATTTTCAGCTTTCAGTGCTGTTGCACTTTGAATGACATTTGCACGGTCATGCTTCAATGTACCCAAACAAATTTTTTATCATTTTGTTCCCACAAAGAGAGCTTTCTTTTCATGGTATTTGTTCACTGATGGGGTTTTTATTTTTTGCTCAACAAACCAATTTTTTTTTCTATGTTTCTGTTCTAACATTTTGTAAATAGGCAAGTTTTCTCCTTAAATGACGGGCAATGATATGGCTGCACTGATGGGCACTGATATGGCTGCACTGACGGGCACTGATAAGGTGGCACTAATGGTCACTGATAGGCGGCACTGGTATGCAGCACTGATGGGCACTTATAGGCGGCACTGATAGGCGGCACTGATGGGTACTTATGGGTGGCACTGATGGGTGGCATGGATGGGCACTGATGGGAAAAGATGGGCACTGATAGGTGGCACTGATTACACTGATGGGTGGCATTGCTGTGCATCACTGATATGGCAATATACTGTATATGAATGATGCCAGTCAGTGCCCATTTGTGGCATATTTTTGGCATGTGCATGGCATCCCTGGTGGCCATGGGGGACGTACCTGGCCATCCACATGTTGGGGGCTTCCCTGGTGGTCCTGGCGGCATCCCTGGTGGTCCAGTGTGGGCATCCACAGGGGGCTGCGCTGATAAACAATCAGTGCAGACCCCCCCTGTCAGGAGAGCAGCCGATCTTCTCTCCTCTACTCGTGTCTATCAGACCTGAGTGAGGAAAAGCCGATCAACAACTCTTCCTGTTTACATCGTGATCAGCCGTGATTGGACACGGCTGATCACGTGGTAAAGAGCCTCCGTCAGAGGCGCTTTACCGAGATCGGTGGTGTGGTGTGTCAGATTGACACACCACACCACCGATCGCCACAATGCGCGCCCCCACTGGCGCGCAGCGGCAGTTATCCTGCTGGACATCATATGACGCCCAGTCAGGATAACTGAACCACTTCCCGGCCGTCATTCTGCTATAGGCCGGGTGGGAAATGGTTAAGGGTGATGTTCAAATCTCAAAATCTAGAAAGAAATTACAATTCTTTGACAGGTGAAAAAGCTCCAATAAATGTTTTTTTATCTTTTTATTTAGCAGTTTGCCTGGACTTTAACCTTAAAGCTGAGATTCAGGTTAAACAAATATCATCTAAATACAAGAGTCACGTGTATTTTTATTTGAATCTTTATGTTCTTTATGTATTTTTTCCAGATCTATGCAGTAATCGAGCACAAAAAAACTCCTGCACTTTGCCTCTTTGCAGGTGTTTCCTGTAATAAGGACCAGTTACTGCTGCTCTCTTTCCTTGTGCAGGGTGACTGGTTATGTGCCCTTCAAATGTAGTTTTCTGCAAGCACCCTGACCACCAATGTAAAGAGATCCTTCCTAAACTTACCACCAATTTAAATGAGCCCTTCTCCACTGACCACCAATGTAAGGGGCATTCTTCCCACTGACCACCAATGTAAGGGGCATTCTTCCCACTGACCACCAATGTAAGGGCATTCTTCCCACTGACCACCAATGTAAGGGCATTCTTCCCACTGACCACCAATTTACTAGGACCCTTCTCCCCTTCTCCCACTAAACACCAGTGTATTGGGAAATTTTTCCAATGAACACCGATGTAAAGTGGTTCTTCTCCCACTTATCACCAATATAAATGAGCCCTTCTCTACTGACTAGTGTAAGGGAGATCTTCACTTACCACTAATGTTAAGGGCACTTTTCCACAAACCACCATAGTGAGGACCAATATTATTATTTGTTTTGTTTTATTATCAATGATAGAATTATTTTCTTATATACAGTGCCTTGAAAAAGTATTTATACCCCTTGAAAATTTCCACATTTTGTCATGTTACAACCAAAAATGTAAATGTAATTTATTGGGATTTTATTTGATAAACCAACACAAATGTCTCTCAACATTTTTTTACAATTAAATATGTGAAAAGTGTGGTGTGCATTTGTATTCAGCCCCCCTGAGTCAATACTTTGTAGAACCGCCTTTCACTTCAATTACAGCTGCAAGTCTTTTTGGGGATGTCTCTATCAGCTTTGCACATCTAGAGTTACATTTTTGCTCATTCTTCTTTGCAGAATAGCTCAAGCTCTGTCAGATTGAATGGAGAACATCTGTGAACAGCAATTTTCAAGTCTTGCCACAGATTCTTAATTGGAGTTAAGGCTGGACCTTGACTGGGCCATTCTAACACATGAATATGTTTTGATCTAAACCATTCCATTGTAGCTCTGGCTGTATGTTTAGGGTCGTTGTCCTGCTGGAAGGTGAACCTCCGCCCCAGTCTCAAGTCTTTTGCAGACTCTAACAGGTTTTCTTCTAAGATTGCCCTGTATTTGGCTCCATCCATCTTCCCATCAATTTTTACCAGCTTCCCTGTCCCTGCTGAAGAAAAGCCTCCCACAACATGATGCTGCCACCACCATAGTTACATAGTTAGTCAGGTTGAAAAAGTCCATCCAGTTCAACCATAAAAAAATAAAATAATAATATCATACAATCCCATATACCTAAATCTATACCCACAGTTGATCCAGAGGAAGGCGAAAAACCCCAGCAGAGCATGATCCAATTTTCTACAGCTGGGGAAAAAATTCCTTCCTGATCCCCCGAGAGGCAGTCTGATATTCCCCGGATCAACTTTACCTATAAATGTCACTACCCAGTTATATTATGTACATTTAAGAAAGAATCCAGGCCTTTCTTAACTCTTTCAATACAGGGCTTTTTATACCACTTCCATACCAGGCCTATTCTGGCACTTCTCTCCTACATATACAAATCATCATTCTTTTGTTAGAAAATTACTCAGAACCCCCAAAAATGATATATGATTTTTTATCAGACACCCTAGGGAATAAAACGACAGTCATTGCAACTTGTTATCCTGCACGGTATTTGCGCAATAATTTTTCAAACGCCTTTTTTGGGGAAAAAAATTGTTTCATGAATGAAAAAATAACAAAACAGTAAAGTTAGCCCAATTTTTTGGGGAAATATGAAAGATTATGTTACGCCGAGTAAATAGATACCTAACATGTCACGCTTTAAAATTGCGCACACTCATGGAATGGCGCCAAACTTTGGTACTTAAAAATCTCCATAGGCGACGCTTTGAAAATTTTTACAGGTTACCAGGTTAGAGTTACAGAGGGGGTCTAGTGCTAGAATTGTTGCATGCGCTCTAACGCGCACGGCGATACCTCACATGTGTGGTTTAAACAGCGTTTACGTATGTGGGCGGGACTTACGTGTGCGTTCGCTTCTGAGCGCGAGATATTGGGGACAGGGGCGTTTTAAAAAAGTTTTATTTTTACACTTTTAAAAAAAAAAAACGTTTTTTTGATCACTTTTATTCCTATTACAAGGAATGTAAACAATAGGAATGGTGTGTGACAGGTCCTCTTTATGGAGAGATGCGGGATCAATAAGACCCCACATCTCTCCTCCAGGCTGGAAAGCATGAGATCGGGAAAAATAAATCACTATCTCATGCTTTCAGCCGCAATCGCGGCTTTGTTTAGTTTTGGGAACCCGGGCTTGACGTCATCACATCAAAACAAACAAAAAGATGACTGGTGATCATCTGGTCACCTGTCATCTCTATGCTCGTCATGTGACCAGACACCGGCGCCGGACGATTCTTTCTCCGGGCCCCCGATGGCACGGGAGAGCCCGGAGAAGCACCGGATGACGGCGGGAGGGGAATATGTCCCCTCCCGCCACCTATAAAAATGATCAAGCGGCAGAACCGCCGCTATGATCGTTCTTATCGTGCGCAGAATCGCTGGCAGAAGAGAAGGATATCCGAATGATGCCTCTAGCTGCAGGCATCATTCAGATATTCCCCCACAAAGCCCAGGACGTCATATGATGCCCACCCAGAGGGAGAGAGGGTTCCTGCCGGCGTCATTTTACAATGACCCGGTATGGAAGTGGTTAAAGCAATCTACTGAGCTGGCCAGAACCACCTCTGCAGTCTATTCCACATTTTCACAGCTCTTTGTGTGATGAAACCTTTCCGTATTTGAAGGTGAAATCTCTTTTCCTCTAGACGTAAAGAGTGCCCCCTTGTCCTTTGTTAACCGTAAAGTGAATAACTCAACACCAAATTCACTATATGGACCCGTTATATATTTGTACACGTTGATCATATCCCCCCTTAATCTTCTCTTCTCAAGAGTGAATAAATTCAGTTCCTCTAATCTTTCCTCATAGCTGAGCTCCTCCATGCCTCTTATCAGTTTGGTTGCCCTTCTCTGCACTTTCTCCAGTTCCCCAATATCCTTTTTGAGAACTGGGGCCCAAAACTGAACTGCATATTCCAGATGAGGTCTTACTAATGATTTGTACAGGGGCAAAATTATATCTCTCTCTCTTAATACAAGAAAGGACCTTGCTCGCTTTGGAAACCGCAGCTTGGCATTGCATGCCATTATTGAGCTTATGATCTACCAAAACCCCCAGATCCTTCTCCACTACGGATCCCCGCAGTTGTACTCCCCCTAGTATGTATGATGCATTCATATTATTAGCCCCCAAGTGCATAACTTTACATTTATCAACATTAAACCTCATCTGCCACATAGTCGCCCAATTAGACAGAGCATTGAGGTCGGCTTGTAAATTGGAGACATCCTGTAAGGACGTTATTCCACTGCATAGCTTGGTGTCACCTGCAAAGACAGAAATTGTACTTTTAATCCCAGACCCAATATCATTTATGAAGATATTAAAAAGTAAGGGTCCCAGCACTGAACCTTGGGGTACACCACCGATAACCTTAGACCATTCAGAGTAAGAATCATTAACCACTACTCTCTGAATTCTGTCTTTTAGCCAGTTTTCTATCCATTTATAAACTGATATTTTCAATCCTGTAGACTTTACCTTACACATTAGCTGTGTGTGGGGAACTGTATCGAACGATTTTGCAAAATCCAAGTATTCCACGTCCACCGCCACCCCTCTGTCCAAGGTTTTACTTACCTCTTCATAAAATGAAATCAGGTTTGTCTGACAACTTCTGTCTTTCATGAATCCATGCTGTCTGTTGCTTAAATTATTTTTTTCCAGCAAGAACTCATCTATGTGGTCTTTTATTAATCTCTCCAGTATCTTCCCAACTATAGAAGTTAAACTAACAGGTCTATAATTACTTGGTAAAGACTTTGTTCCCTTTTTAAATATAGGCACCACATTGGCCCTGCGCCAATCCAGTGGTACTATTCCTGTCATTAACGAGTCCCTAAAAATTAGATACAACGGCTTTGAAATTACAGAGCTCAATTCTTTTAGGATCCGTGGGTGTATGCCATCTGGTCCAGGTGCTTTATCCACATTTATTCTGTCTAAATATTTCTGGACCATATCACTTTTGAGCCATTATGGATTTGGGGCTGTGTCACTACCACCCCCATTATGGACATGAGCTCCCCCATGCTCCATTGTATACACAGAACTGAAGAAAGTATTTAATAAATTAGCCTTCTCTTTGTCCCCAGTCACCCACTCTAGATTATTTTGTAAAGGGCCTACATGCTCAGACCTGACCTTTTTAAAATTAATATATTTGAAGACTTTTGGGGGTTTGTCCTACTATCTTTTGCAATCTGTCCTTCATTTTGCATCCTTGATTTCCTTTTTACATATCCTGTTATATCCTTTGTAACATTTAAATGACACTAGTGTTCCCTCATTTTTATATTTTTTAAAAGCTCTTTTCTTATAGTTTATAGCTTTTTTAACTTTGGCCGTGAGCCACATAGGTTTTATTTTTAGCCTTTTAAACGTATTACCCATGGGAATATACTTTGCAGTGAGTTCACAAACAGTCTTTTTGAAGAATTCCCATTTCCCATTTCTGTTCTGTGCCCATTGATGCTAATATTCCCTCCCAGTCTAAGTCCTGGAGAGCAGCCCTCATCCTTGGAAAATTTGCTCTCTTGAAATTAAGTGTTTTTATCTTTCCCGTATGTGATTTTTGCTTACAGCTAACATCAAATGAAATCATGTTATGGTCACTGCTACCCAGGTGTTCCTTTATCTGAACATTAGTAATGCACTCTGTATGGTTTGAGATTACCAGGTCCAACAGAGCATCATTCCTAGTTGGGGCCTCAATAAACTGGACCATAAAATTGTCCTGCAATAGGTTTATAAATTTTTGCCCTTTAACTGTCCCAGCAGTGCCATTACTCCAGTCAATTTTTGGGTAGTTAAAATCCCCCATTGTGCAAGGAGCTGAGTCTCCACCTCCTCATTAACATTGGGTGGTCTATAACAAACTCCAATGATTAACTTTGAACTACGCACATCTGTATGCAGTTCCACCCATAATGCTTCAGACTCATCCCACTCTCCATCCACCAGGTCCTCTTTCACACTCGCTTTGAGATCACTTCTCACATAGAGACAGACACCTCCACCTTTCCTTTTTACCCTGTCTTTCCGAAAGAGTGCATAGCCAGGAATATTAATAGCCCAGTCATGTGAGGAATGAAGCCAAGTTTCAGCAAAACCGATTACATCATAGCTCTTCTCATGCACCAGAGCTTCCAACTCACCTATTTTTCTTGGCAGACTTCTGGCATTGGTGAACAAACACTTTAATGCATTAATATATTTTGACCGGTCACATACTATCCTCTTGGGTGTTCCGAGATTGCAACTAGGACTTGCTACTATACTTACCTTGGGTTTATGTGCTTTGGTTACCCTACCACTAATGCCCATAATACTACCCTCTGGAATATGTTCCACAATGACTCTCTCTATCCCTGGACCCTCCCCCCCCCCCCCGTCGCCTAGTTTAAAAACCCTTTTTTGGCCATCCTTATTCCCAGCTGATCTGCACCCTCCTCATTTAGGTGCAGTCCGTCCCTTCAATAGTACTGGTTATCGACTGAGAAGGCGGCCCAGTCCTCCAGGAACCCAAACCCCTCCTTACTACACCAGCTCTTCAGCCACTTGTTCACTTCCCTAATCTCCCTCTGCCTTTCTGGTGTGGCTCGATGTACCGGTAGTATTCCTGAAAATACTACCTTGGAGGTCCTTTTCCTCAATTTAGCTCCCAAGTCCCTAAAATAGTTCTTTAGGACACTCCAACTGCCTCTGACTTTGTCATTGGTGCCAGCGTGCACCATGACAGCTGGGTCTTCCCCAGCCCCTCCCAGTAATCTGTCCACCAGATCCGTGATGTGCCGAACCCGAGCGCCCGGTTTCACGGTGGGGATGGTGTACTCAGGGTGATGTGCAGTGTTAGTTTTCTGCCACACATAGCATTTTGCTTTTAGGTCAAAAAGTTAAATTTTGGTCTCATCTGACCAGAGCACCTTCTTCCACATGTTTGCTGTGTCCCCACATGGCTTCTAGCAAACTGCAAACGGGACTTCTTATGGCTTTCTTTTAACAATGGCTTTCTTCTTGCCACTCTTCTATAAATGCCAGATTTGTGGAGTGCACAACTAATAGTTGTCTGGTGGACAGATTCTCCCACCTGAGCTGTGGATCTCTTGGCTGCTTCTCTGATTAGTACTTTCCTTGCCCCGTCAGTCAGTTTGGGTGGGCGCCCATGTTTTGGTAGGTTTGCAGTTGTGCCATACACTTTCTTTATTTGGATGATGGATTGAACAGTGCTCCGTGAGAAGTTCAAAGCTTGGGATATTTTCTTATAACCAAACCCTGCTATAAACTTTTCCACAACTTTATCCCTGACCTGTCTGGTGTGTTCCTTGGCCTTCGTGATGCTGCTTGTCCATTAAGTTCTCTAACAAAGCTCTGAGGTCTTCACAGAACAGCTGTCGTTATACTGAGATTACACACAGGTTGACTTTTTTCTATTAGGTGATTTCTGAAGGCAATTGGTTCCACTAGATTTTAGGTAGGGGTATCAGAGTAAAGGGGGCTGAATACAAATGCACACCACACTCTTCCGATATGTATTTGTAAACAATTTAAAAAAATATTTATAATTTTTCTTCCACTTCAAAATTATGTACCACTTTGTGTTGGTCTATCACATAAAATCCCCATAAAATACATTTACGTTTTTGGTTGTAACATGACAAAATTAGGAAAATTTCAAAGGGTATAAATATTTTTTTAAGGCACTGTAGAGCAGCCATAAGTATGCAAATTCCTTGTTCTTTCATTTATATTTATATATCAACTTACTACCTCAAGCTGTGGATATAATAATTATTAGCAGGGGTTCCCCAAGACCCAGAAGTTAATTTAGGGGTTCCTTCGTGTTAAAGTTGAGGCTGTATTAGACTGTAGAAAATATGGTATTACAACATATTAATTAAATTTAAATTGGTTGTAAACATCTCACAAATGATAAATGAACCAAGCATATACTTATAGGGTGTGTATTGCTATCTGCTAGGGATGAGCTTCGAACAGCGAACAAATTGGGGTGTTCGCGGCAAATTCGAAAAATCTATGGGAGAAATCTAAAGTGCTAATTATAAAGGCTTATATGCAAGTTATTGTCCTAAAAAAGTGTTTGGGGACCCGGGTCCTGCCCCAGGGGACATGTATCAATGCAAAAAGAAGTTTTAAAAACGGCAGTTTTTCGGGAGCAATGATTTGCGGATTTCACCGCTGGAATGTTTTTTTTTTTTTTAAATAAAGGACTTTTTCAAGGTGTTTGTGTGTTTTTTTAAACATTTTTTTACGCTTTCTTCGTGAAATGGTAGGGGTACAATGTACCCCTTACCAATTCACATAGGGGGGGCCGGGATCTGGGGGTCCCCTTTGTTAAAGGGGTCTTCCAGATTCCGATAAGCCCCCCGCCCGCAGACCCCCACAACCACCGGGCAAGGGTTGTGGGGATGAGGCCCTTGTCCCCATCAACATGGGGACATCCTCCCCATGTTGAGGGCATGTGGCTTGGTACGGTTCAGGAGGGAGGGGGGGCCGCTCTCTCGTCCCCCCCTTTTCCCCTGCGGCTGGCCAGGTTGCGTGCTCGGATAAGGGGTCTGGTATGGATTTTTAGGGGGACTCCACGCCATTTTTTTAAAAATTTGGGGTGAAGTTCCCCTTAAAATCCATGCCAGATCTGAAGGGCCTGGAATGGATATTTGGGGGAACCCCACGTCAATTTTTTTTTACATTTGCGGCGGGGTTCCCCTTAATATCCATTCCAGACCTGAAGGGCCTGGTAATTGAATTCTGGGGAACCCCCACGCTTTTTTTTTTTTTTTTTATCAATGACTTTTGTATGTATTGCCGGGAGCCGACAATTCATTAATAGCCGCGAGTCAGTTTTAAATGCATTTTTTTCTTTCAAAAATGAAATTTTTTGCAGGGACAGTTCTAAGCACGGGAAACATGCGCCACTTTACATGCATATCATACACACCCCCCAGGTACGAAATTTAAAGGAATATTTCACTTTTATTTTTTCATTTTAAGCATTATTAAAATCACTGCTCCCGAAAAAACGGCCGTTTTTAAAACTTTTTTTTGCATTGATACATGTCCCCTGGGGCAGGACCCGGGTCCCCAAACACTTTTTAGGACAATAACTTGCACATTAGCCTTTATAATTAACACTTTAGATTTCGAACGTTCGAGTCCATTGTATTTAATAGGGTTCTAAAGTTTACACGAACATTTTGTCTGTTCGCAGGTTCTGGTGCGAACCGAACAGGGGGGTGTTCGGCTCATCCCTGCTATCTGCACGAGTTACTTCTGACAGTCTATGCCAGGGGTGCCCAACCTTTTGAAGAGCCAGACAGAAGGGGACGGATCCCATTCTGTTTTTTTAAGCAGATCGGATTGGAGATAGGCGGGTGCAAAAGGACACAAGTCTGTTTACATCTCCCGCTCTATAAAGGAGACTGGAGGGTCCAATTGGGTCCGCCTGAAAAACAGACAGGCAGATCCGATCGGACCGATCATGTATAAGGGGCCCAAGGCTGCTTTCACACTGATGCACTGCAGTTTACCTGCACCTCAACTGACCTCAATCATCCCTTCTTCCTCAGGATTCGTGCAGGCTGGTACTGCTGGTGGGTACTGTTGGTGGGTATTGCTGGCTGGTACTGCTAGTGGGTACTGCTGGTGGGAACTGTTGGTGGGTATTGCTGGCTGGTATTGTTGGTGGGAACTGCTGGCAGGTACTACTGGTGGGTACTGCTGGTGGGTACTGTTGATGAATATTGCTGGTGGGTACTGCTGGATGGTACTGTTGGTGGGTATACCTGTTGGTGGGTAATGCTGGTGGGTACTGCTGGCTGGTACTGCTGGTGGGTACTGTTAGTGGATATCCCTAGGATTCCTGCAGGCTGGTACTGCTGGTGGGTACTGTTGGTGGGTATTGCTGGCTGGTACTGCTAATGGGTACTGCTGGCGGGTACTGCTGGTGGGTGCCACTGGCGGGTACTGCTGGTGGGTACTGTTGGTGAATATTGCTGGCGGGTACTGCTGGTGCGTACTGCTGGCTTGTAATGCTGGCTAGTGCTGTTGGTGGGTATCCCTGGGGGATGGTAATGCTGGTGGGTATTGCTGGCTGGTACTGCTGGTGGGTACTGCTGGTGGGTATCCCTGGTGGCTGGTACTGCTGGTGGGTGCTGCTGGCGGGTACTGTTGGTAGGTATTGCTGGCTGGTACTGCTGGTGGGTACTGCTTGCGGTACTGTTGGTGGGTATTGCTGGCCGGTACTGCTGGTGGGTACTGCTGGTGGGTACTGCTGGCCGGTATTTCTGGCAGGTTTTGCTGGTGGGTACTGCTAGTGGGTACTGCTGGTGGATACTGGTGGATGGTACTGCTGGTGGGTACTGCTGGTGGCTATCCCTGGTGGCTGGTCCTGCTGGTGGGCATAGCTGGCTGGTACTGCTGGTAGGTACTGTTGGTGGGAAACCCTGGTGGCTGGTACTGCTGGTGGGTACTTTTGGTGAATATTGCTGGCGGGTAGTGATGAGCCGAACACCCCCGGGTTCGGTTCGCACCAGAACCCGCGAACGGACCGAAAGTTTGCGCGAACATTAGAACCCTATTAAATACAATGGATACGAACGTTCGGATTCTAAAGTGCTAATTATAACGACTATTATCCATGTTATTGTCCGAAACAGAGTTTGGGAACCCGGGTTCTGCACCAGGGGACATGTATCAATGCAAAAAGAAGTTTTAAAAACGGACGTTTTCCGGGAGCAGTCATTTTAATGATGCATAAAGTGAAAAAAAAAAAGTCAAATATTCCTTTAAATATTGTACCTGGGGGGTGTCTAAAGTATGCCTGTGAAGTGCCACGTGTTTCCCGTGTTTAGAACTGTCCTTGCACAAAATAACATTTCTAAAGGAAAAAAAGCCATTTAAAACTGCTTGCGGCTTTAATGCAATGTCTGGTCCCGGTAATATGGATGAAAATCTTTAGGAAAAATGGCATAGCTACCCCATCAACCCCCCCCCCCCCCCACCCCAGCCCATTACCAGCCCCTTTGGGTCTTGTATGGATATTAAGGGGAACCCCGCACACAAAATAAAAAAGCCCCTATATACTCTGAACAGCCGTATACAGGCGGTGCATACAAGACAGGGACTGTAGGTTTGTTCTTATGTAGAATCTGTTTGTAATTTTGAACAGCTGCATTGTTTAAGTGGAGCTCCATGCCAAATTCCTTTTTTTTAGCTTTTTGGAAAACATAGGGAACGGTTATCACCCCTGTCACATTTTTTTTGCTGTCTGTGCCCCTGTTCAGAACATTTCACCTCACTTTGCGTCCCAATGACAACTGTTTTTGAAATGTGGTGTTTGTATTGAAACAAGGATTGGTGATAAAGCATCAGTAGAGAGGAGACACCTTTTTCCCATATTAATTCTTACAGGAGAGAATTTTCCTTCCAAGGGGTAGATTTCCTCTCACTTCCTGTTGTCTTCTTCCGTTTGCAAGTAGTAGTAGTTTGTAAGTTGGATGTTTGAAAGTAGGGACCTTCCGTATATACTCTGCAGAAATTGGCCCCTTAGGTGTTGGTGTTGGCACAACACTGAAAGCACTCACAGTTATTCTTGGTGGGTGCTGGAACGCCCTGCTGTCAAGTATAATATCAGGAATTGTAATAACATATAATTGTTGATCAGTGGTAGTAAAAATTGGGCCTTTGATGGTGGTGCTGGTGCCACAACACTGTAAGGCCTGACAGTTACTCTTGGTGGGCGCAGCAATGGTCCCTGCTGTGAATTATTAGATCAATAATTATAATTGCATCCCCCTGTTGAACAGGGGCTGAAAAATTGGGCCTTTGGTGGTGGTGGTGGTGGTGATGGTGGTGCTGGTGCCACAACATTGTAAGGCCTGACAGTTACTCTTGGTGGGCGCAGCAATGGGCCCTGCTGTGAATTATTAGATCAATAATTATAATTGCATGCCCCTGTTGAACAGGGGCTGAAAAATTGGGCCTTTGGTGGTGGTGGTGGTGGTGATGGTGTTGCTGGTGCCACAACACTGTAAGGCCTGACAGTTACTCTTGGTGGGCGCAGCAATGGGCCCTGCTGTGAATTATTAGATCAATAATTATAATTGCATGCCCCTGTTGGACAGGGGCTGAAAAATTGGGCCTTAGGCACTGGTGGCACAACACTGCAATCCCTCACAGATACTGTACTTGGAGCACAGCAATGAGGCCTGTTGCAAAGTATTGCATCAAAAATTTTAATTACACGCCCCTGTTAAACAGGGGCTGAAAAATTGGGCCTTAGGCACTGGTGGCGTCACCCATAAACCAAAATGATCTTCCAAGCTATCATCGTTAATCGTATCATTGAGGAGGAGGAGGAGGATAGCCAGACAACATAACAGCACATGCACTCAGCATCAGCATCAGTCTTGAAGGGATGTGACATTTTAAAATCAATTAGTCTGTTATATCAACATCTGGTGTGTGGTAGCTGGTGGTGATCCAAGACTGGTTCATCTTGATGAAAGTCAGTCGATCAACCGAGTCGGTGGACAGGCGCACCCTGTGATCCATGACAAATCCTCCAGCAGCACTGAATGTGCGTTCTGAAAGAACGCTGGATGCAGGACAGGCCAGTAGCTCAATTGCATACTGTGCAAGCTCTGGCCAGTGATCCATCCTCAAGACCCAGTAAGCCAGAGGATTTTCGGTGGGGAAGGTGTCCAAGTCTGACCTTGCCCCTAGGTATTCCTGCACCATGTATATCAGACGCTGGCGATGGTTGCTGGAACCGATCATACTTTGGGGCTGCGGACTAAAGAATTGTCTGAACGCATCGGTCAGACGGCCACCTTCCCCACCGCTCCTTCTTTGACTGCCCGAAGCCTCAGCAACTCGTTGTCCAGGACCAGGAGTTTGTAACCTCCCAGTCTCTGGGAACGCGTTGCACAGACCTTTCTGCAAGGCCTCCCGGAGTTGTCTCATCCTCTGCTCCCTCTGCGACGGTACGATAAGGTCCGCAACCTTACCCTTGTACCGTGGATCAAGGAGAGTGGCCAGCCAGTAATGGTCCCTCTCCTTGATCCGAAGAATACGAGGATCCTTCCGCAGACTTTGCAGGATCAGGGAGGCCATGCAGCGTAGGTTAGCTGAGGCATTCAGTCCGGAGTCCTCTGGGTCACTAAGGACGACATGATCCGCAGCCACCTCCTCCCAGCCACGTACAAGTCCACTGGTTTCTTGGGACTGTAAATCATCCCTAAAAGACTGCTGCTGATGATGCTGAGTGCCAGCCTCCACCTCCAAGCTGACACAATCCTCCTCCTCCTCCTCTTCCTGTGCGATGGGTGGGACAGAAGGAACACTGTCTGGGTAAAGGGGGCCTTGAGAGGCAAGGAAGTCCTCCTCTTCCTGCCTCTGTTCTGCCTCAAGTGCCCTGTCCATTATTCCACGCAGCGTGTGCTCCAACAGGTGGACAAGAGGTACAGTGTCACTGATGCATGCACTGTCACTGCTCACCATCCTCGTGGCCTCCTCAAATGGTGCCAGGACAGTGCATGCATCCCTGATCATGCCCCACTGGCGTGGTGAAAAAAACCCGAGCTCCCCTGACCCTGTCCTGGTGCCGTAGTCGCACAGGTACTCATTGATGGCCCTCTGCTGCGTGTGCAGCCGCTGCAGCATGGCCAACGTTGAGTTCCACCTGGTGGGCATGTCACATATAAGGCGGTTCTTGGGCAGGTTCAACTCCTTTTGAAGCTCAGCCAGGCGAGCACTGGCATTATAAGATCTGCGGAAATGCACACAGACTTTCCTGGCCTGCCTCAGGACATCCTGTAAGCCCGGGTACCTGCCCAAGAACCGCTGCACCACCAGGTTAAGGACGTGAGCCATACAGGGCACATGGGTCAGTTGTCCCTGTCGGAGGGCGGAGAGGAGGTTGGTGCCATTGTCGCAAACCACCATTCCTGGCTTAAGCTGGCGTGGCGTCAACCACCTCTCGGCCTGCCCCTGCAGAGCAGACAGGACCTCTGCCCCAGTGTGGCTCCTGTCCCCCAAACACACCAGCGCAAGCACGGCATGGCATCTTTTTGCCTGCGTACTTGCGTAGCCCCTTGAACGCCTACGGAGCACCGCTGGTTCCGAGGACAAACCACAGGAAGAGGCCATGGAGGAAGAAGAAGAGGAGGGGGTGGAGGAGAGAGGTGTGTCACAACCAGTAGTAGCATTTTGGAGGCGTGGGGGTGGAACAACCTCCATCACTACTGCACCTTGTCCTGCATCCTTCCCAGCTGCCAAAAGAGTGACCCAATGGGCCGTGAAAGAAAGGTAACGTCCCTGTCCATGCCTGCTGGACCATGAGTCAGCGGTAATATGCACCTTACCGCTGACCGCCCTGTCCAGCGAGGCCAAGACATTGCCTTCCACATGCCTGTAGAGAGCCGGAATAGCCTTCCGTGCGAAAAAGTGTCGTTTGGGAACCTGCCACTGAGGAACCGCACATTGCACAAACTCACGGAAGGGGGCCGAGTCTACCAACTGAAAAGGCAGCAGTTGAAGCGCTAGCAATTTAGCCAAGCTAGCATTCAACCGCTGGGCATGTGGATGGCTGGGAGTGAACTTCTTTCGACGGTCCAGCAGCTGGGGCAGGGAAATTTGCCTGCTAGAATCGGACGTTGGTGTACTGCTAGCAGAGTGCCCGCAAGTACTTGCCTGTGACACACCTAATTCTACACCTTCATTCCTCTCAGAGCAGGTTTCAGAGAGGAGTGAAGGTATAGTGGGGTTGGAGATCCCAGCTGATGCGGTGCAAGAAGAGGTCAGCTTTGTTCTTTGGTGTGGGTCTTTAAGGTAGGCTTGCCAAAGAGCTGCATGGCAGGTCAACATATGTCTGATCAAGCATGTGGTGCCCAAGCGGCTGATGTTTTGGCCACGCGATATACGCTTGAGACATATGTTGCAAACAGCAGCTGTGCGATCTGATGCACTCGCCTCAAAAAAGGCCCACACCAAAGAACTTTTTGAATGACGGGCAGAGGCAGCGCCCTGCACAGGCGGAGCTCTGTGGTGTGATTCCGTCGGTGTGCTGCCCATACGCTGGCCACTCAAGGGCATCCTGCCTCGTTGGAGATGTGCCTCCTCCTCATCCTCCTCCTCCTCCTCTCTCCTATTAGGCACCCACGTGGAGTCAGTGACCTCATCATCCCCTCCCTCCTCATCACTGGAGCCAATCTGGCAGTATGCTGCAGCTGCTGGAACATGACTGCCAGATTGGTGTCCTTCTTGAGCATCCCCTCTCTCTGCTCTCACGCTGCTGCCTTCCTCTAGCTGGGTATCATCATCAGATCCTTCCAAACGCTGGGCATCCTCCTGGAGCATGTACCCAACACTGTGCTCAAACAGTTCGGGGGACTCCTCAGGAGGAGGGCATGGTGGGTCTAGGGAAGGATTGAATAATGAAGATAATGATACCAGAGACGAGGACGCTTTGGCAGCTGCTTTGCCACTACCCTGAGCCTGGGTGAGAGAGGATGAGGAGGATGAGGTGGGCTTGGTCATCCACTCTACCAAGTCTTCGGCATGATGTGGCTCAACATGTCCAGCTGCCGAAAACAAGGACAAGCGTGTCCCATGGCCATGTGCTGATGACAATGCACCGCGTACACGACCAGCACTGTTGCCCCCAGACACAGAGCCTGCTTGCCCTCTTTTTTTGCCTCCTGACTGTCTGCCTCTCCTTGGTTGCCTTCCAGACATTTTAATGGATGGCCTGCAGGGAGATGGGAAAAACAGCAATAAGGGCTACCTTCAGGTGTATATTGTGCAGGAGGCTTAGCAACAATGACACTGACACTGTCCCCTGCCTATCCTTCTCTGTCCCTAAACACAAGGATTGAAAATATGGTTCAGCAAAAAAGTTTTAGAACAGAATAGCACACTGACACTTTCCCTCACTGTCCTACTCTGTCCCTCCCTACAAACAAGATTTAGCACAGAATAGCACACTGATAATTTCTACGAGTGTCCTTCTCTGTCCCTCAACTCAGGGATTGAAAATATGAAACAGCAAAATAGTTTTAGAACAGAATAGCACACTGTCAGTTTCCCTCACTGTACCTCTCTGTCCCTCAACTCAAGGATTGAAAATATGGAACAGCAAAATTGATTTAGAACAGAATAGCACACTGTCAGTTTCACTCACTGTACCTCTCTGTCCCTCAACTCAAGGATTGAAAATATGGTTCAGCAAAATAGTTTTGGAACACAATAGCACACTGACACTTTCCCTCACTGTACCTCTCTGTCCCTCAACTCAAGGATTGAAAATATGGGACAGCAAAATAGTTTTAGAACAGAATAGCACACTGTCAGTTTCACTCACTGTACCTCTCTGTCCCTCAACTCAAGGATTGAAAATATGGTTCAGCAAAATAGTTTTAGAACAGAATAGCACATTGTCAGTTTCCCTCACTGTACCTCTCTGTCCCTCAACTCAAGGATTGAAAATATGGAACAGCAAAATTGATTTAGAACAGAATAGCACACTGTCAGTTTCACTCACTGTACCTCTCTGTCCCTCAACTCAAGGATTGAAAATATGGAACAGCAAAATAGTTTTAGAACACAATAGCACACTGACACTTTCCCTCACTGTAGCTCTCTGTCCCTCAACTCAAGGATTGAAAATATGGTTCAGCAAAATAGTTTTAGAACACAATAGCACACTGACACTTTCCCTCACTGTAGCTCTCTGTCCCTCAACTCAAGGATTGAAAATATGGAACAGCAAAATAGTTTTAGAACAGAATAGCACACTGTCAGTTTCACTCACTGTACCTCTCTGTCCCTCAACTCAAGGATTGAAAATATGGTTCAGCAAAATAGTTTTAGAACAGAATAGCACACTGTCAGTTTCCCTCACTGTACATCTCTGTCCCTCAACTCAAGGATTGAAAATATGGAACAGCAAAATTGATTTAGAACAGAATAGCACACTGTCAGTTTCACTCACTGTACCTCTCTGTCCCTCAACTCAAGGATTGAAAATATGGTTCAGCAAAATAGTTTTAGAACACAATAGCACACTGACACTTTCCCTCACTGTAGCTCTCTGTCCCTCAACTCAAGGATTGAAAATATGGAACAGCAAAATAGTTTTAGAACAGAATAGCACACTGTCAGTTTCACTCACTGTACCTCTCTGTCCCTCAACTCAAGGATTGAAAATATGGAACAGCAAAATTGATTTAGAACAGAATAGCACACTGTCAGTTTCACTCACTGTACCTCTCTGTCCCTCAACTCAAGGATTGAAAATATGGTTCAGCAAAATAGTTTTAGAACACAATAGCACACTGACACTTTCCCTCACTGTAGCTCTCTGTCCCTCAACTCAAGGATTGAAAATATGGTTCAGCAAAATAGTTTTAGAACACAATAGCACACTGACACTTTCCCTCACTGTAGCTCTCTGTCCCTCAACTCAAGGATTGAAAATATGGAACAGCAAAATTGATTTAGAACAGAATAGCACACTGTCAGTTTCACTCACTGTACCTCTCTGTCCCTCAACTCAAGGATTGAAAATATGGTTCAGCAAAATAGTTTTAGAACAAAATAGCACACTGACACTTTCCCTCACTGTAGCTCTCTGTCCCTCAACTCAAGGATTGAAAATATGGTTCAGCAAAATAGTTTTAGAACACAATAGCAGACTGACACTTTCCCTCACTGTAGCTCTCTGTCCCTCAACTCAAGGATTGAAAATATGGTTCAGCAAAATAGTTTTAGAACAGAATAGCACACTGACACTTTCCCTCACTGTAGCTCTCTGTCCCTCAACTCAAGGATTGAAAATATGGTTCAGCAAAATAGTTTTAGAACACAATAGCACACTGACACTTTCCCTCACTGTAGCTCTCTGTCCCTCAACTCAAGGATTGAAAATATGGTTCAGCAAAATAGTTTTAGAACACAATAGCACACTGACACTTTCCCTCACTGTAGCTCTCTGTCCCTAAACTCAAGGATTGAAAATATGGTTCAGCAAAATAGTTTTAGAACAGAATAGCACACTGTCAGTTTCCCTCACTGTACCTCTCTGTCCCTACAAACAAGGATTAGCACAGAATAGCACACTGTCACTGACACTCTCCCTACCTATCCTTATTTGTCCCTAAACACAAGGAATCCAGGATTAGTAAAGGGAAAAAAATGACACTGTCCCTGCCTATGCTTCTCTTTCCCTGCTCCGGAACACACTACACAAGGCCGCCGCGCTGGCGGCCTTTTATAGTGTGGGGCGTGTACTAAACCCCATCAGCAATAATTGGCCACAGGCATCCTGCCTGTGGCCAATCATTGCTCTCCTCGCTGCCGGCGCTGTGATTGGCCAAGCATGCGGGGTCACAGTGCATGCTTGGCCAATCACAGCGCCTGGATGACACTGCGATGGCGTAGTGCATTGTGGGCCGTTCGCGTCACTCGAATTTGGCGCGAACAGCCCAAATCGTTCGATCTTCGTCGAACGATCGAACAGCCGATGTTCGAGTCGAACGTATGTTCGACTCGAACACGAAGCTCATCCCTACTGGCGGGTACTGCTTTCTGATACTGCTGTTGGGTACTGCTGACTGGAACTGCTGGCGGGTAGTGTTGGTGGGTATCACTGGTGGTGGGTACTGCTGACGGGTACTGCTGGCAGATATTGCTGGTGGGTACTGCTGGCTGGTACTGCTGGTGGGTAGTGCTGGCGGGTCATAACTGGCTGGTTCCCGACCCATCATCTCCGAGCATCAGTGCGACATGAGCTGGCACTGAAGGAAGCATGCGGCTGCAATAGAGAGCAGAGCCGATGCTTCCTGTATACCGCTAGCCTCCTGTCACAGGCGGAGTACATTTGGTATTACTCCATCTGTGACAGGAGTCGGCGCTATACAGGAAGCATTGGCTCTGCTTCCTCTAGTGTCTGCTCCGTTCTTCTCACTGATGCTCAGTGATGGCAGGTTGGGAACCCCTGATCTGAGGTTGAAGACCCACCATCCCAGAGCAGGAGATGGCAGGCCACATGAGAGGGCGCTGCGGGCCAGCGGTTGGGCACCCCTGGTCTATGCCGATACCAAGTAATTCCGGGAGACGACCTCCCCAGCTCACAGCAGGTGATTCACAGCCTCAGTTGTGCATGTTTCCCTATGTGATTGTGTAGATTCCCTCCACTCAGATCTCAGATAACACTCAGCTTCCTATTCTATGCTGTGTAATGTCAGATTCCCACCCCCTGTCTTCTGGACAGTGTTGCCAACCCCCCCCCCCCCCCAAGTGAAATTTACTGGCATGACGCCAAAATTTGCGAACACCACCAATTTTTTACTGCCAAAAAACATGAAATTTACTGGCAGAGCTGCATTTTTTTCTGACACTGCAAAAAAGTACCTAAAATGGCAGTTTTCAGTGCTAATCAGTGCAAATATCAATATTTAAACTTTAAACATGTAGCTAGTGCTATTAGTAATGTGTTTACATTAAAAACAAAATTCAAAAAACATATTTCTCCATTTACATGAAGGTCAGATTAATATAACCCAACACAGAGATCCCCCTTACAGTGCAAGGGAACTCTGATGTACAGGGGAATGCTGCAGACCATGATTTAAGAGGGAAATCTAATGTAAGGGGGGGCTCTGGTCACCAGAGACCACCTTACATGAGAGTCCACTGCATTCCCCTTTACATCAGAGTTCCCGCTTACATCAGGGTCTGCAGCATTGCCCTTTACATCAGAGTTCCCCTTTACAGCAGGGTTCACCACAGAGTTCCCCCTTGCACTGTAAGGGGGAATCCTGCAGAATCTGATGTAAAGGGGAATGCCAGGAACTCTGATGTGGGGGGGATTACTAATACAAGGGAGAACCTTTATATCAATGCCCCTTAAATTATTGTATTCACTCCCCCCTTACATCAGTGACCTCAGACTGGCCTGGTGGCGCTGTCACTGACCACCTCTCAGGTGCACCGTGCAGGGCTCAGTCAGACGGCTCCAGGTTGGTGGCTTTGGTGTTATCCTATAGTCTCCTCTCCATAGTCCACACACATCTGAATCCTCCAGGAATGCCTATCCCAGCGGTGCTCCCACTCTTGCTTCCTCTCCAGACTCCCCCTCACAGACTGCAGACATGATAAAAGTCAAGAGATGGTTAGAGACTGCAGACATGATACAGGAGATGGTCAGAGACTGCAGACATGATACAGGAGATGGTCAGAGACTTCAGACATGATACAAGCGGTGGTCTTCACCTCCTGCCCCCACCACCACCTTCTGCCACCACCAGCTCCTGCCCCCACCACCACCACCTCCTGCACCCACCACCACCACCTCCTGCCACAATCAGCTTCTGTCAGCTCTTGCCACCATCACCTCCTGCTCCCACCACCTCTGGCCCCAAACACCACCACCTCCTGCACCCACCACCACCTTCTGTCACAATCACCTCCTGCCCCCAACAGCTCCTGCCACAATAACCTCATCCACCTCCTGCCACCATTACCTTCTTCCACCATCACCTCATGCCCCCACCACATCCTGCCACCATCACCTCCTGCCACCACCAGCTTCTTAATTACCTTAAAGCAAGGAAGGCTTGCCTGAGCTGGTCCACTTGTGCTGTGGATGTTGGCTGGGCTCCTCCAGGCTGGGCTGTGCTCCTCTTGGCCGGGTCGGGCCGGGCTCCTCCATTCCGCCTGCTCAGCTCCTGCCTGGCTGCCTCATGTATAGTGATGGCGATGACTATTTTTAAAGGCTGGCGCCGCGCGCCCGGCGGGATGCGCCATGACATCACTCGCATCTGTGCAAATAGTGCGCGCGCACCGCACAGCCTCTGTCCTATCCGCCCGCCGGCGCTGGCCAAATACAGAATCGGATGAGCTCGGGAGTCGGGCAGCTCGCCGAAACTGCGCAAGCGTAGTTCAAAGCCAACAGGTCACGGCTTTTTACAAGCACTTTTGTCCTATCACGGACATTCACGTACACTAAAAAAATTACTTGTTTTTACGTGCTGTCCGTAAATATACGGACGGTTGGCAACACTGCTTCTGGAGCTGAGCAACGCTGTGCAAAATATTTATTTTGAGTGGATGTAGAGAAGAGAGGACTGCAGCTAAACAGGTACAACTTATGTAGGAGGATTTGTTTCATCTCTGTGTATCACCCAAGGCCAGTCACTTCACTGGGTATATGTGCGGGTTTACAACCACTTTAAAAAACGTCTTCCTTTTTTAACCACTTCAGCCCTGGAAGAATTTACCCCCTTCCTGACCAGAGCACTTTTTGCGATTCGGCACTGCATCGCTTTAACTGACAATTGCGCGGTCGTGCAACGTTGCACCCAAACAAAATTGACGTCCTTTTTTTCCCACAAACAGAGCTTTATTTTGGTGGTATTTGATCACCTCTGCGGTTTTTATTTTTTGGCGCTATAAACAAAAAAAGAGCGACAATTTTGGAAAAATTTTTTTTTTTACTTTTTGCTATAATAAATATAAAATATAAATATAAATAAAACAAATTTCTTTCTCAGTTTAGGCCGAAACGTATTCTTCTACATATTTTTGGTAAAAAAAAAAAAACGCAATAAGCGATAGTGATTGGTTTGTGCAAAAGTCTACAAAACAGGGGATAGTTTTATGGCGTTTTTATTGTTATTATTTTTTTTATTAGTAATGACGGTGATCAGCGTTTTTTATCGGGACTGCGACATTATGGCGGACACATCAGACACTTTTGACACTATTTTGGGACCTTTGTCATTTATACAGCGGTCAATGCTATAATATCGCACTCATTACTGTGTAAATGACACTGTCAGGGAAGGAGTTAAACACTAGGGGGCCATCAATGGGTTAAGTGTGTCCTAGGGAGTGATTCCAACTGTGAGGGGGATGGTCTCACTACAACATGACAGAGATCACTGCTACCGATGACAGGGAGCAGTAGATCCCTGTCATGTTGCTAGACAGAACAAGGAAATGCCTTGTTTACATCTCCCGGTTCTGCAGCTCCATGTCATGATCGAGGGCCCCCGGCGGACATCGAGTCCGTGGGACCCGCAGATGTGCTCACGCTAAGCCGCGATTTAAAGGGGACTTACCTGTACGCCCATTTCCGCAGCCATGCCATTGCATACCTCCCAACCCGCACGGATTCTGCGGGTTTTTCTGCAGGGACACCATTTTCCCGCGGTCACGCGCGGGAGACTGTATTCCCGCACAGAGCCAGAGGAGGGAGGAGGAGGAGGTCAGATTCAGCGCACCAGGCAGGGAGGTGAGGCGGGACGCAGAGCGGCTGCGATCACCCACAGCCCAGCCCCAGCGGCTGAGAACAAGCAGGTAAGACGGGCGGGCGAGGGCTGTCTTGTGTTGTGTTTAGTGTTGCCGCTCAACAACTTTTAAAATCTAATGTCTGCGGCCCCCCCCCCCCCGCTCAACAACTTTCAAAATCTAATGTGTCCGCGCGGCGGCAGCCCCGCCCCCCCCCCAATCTGTGGCGAGAGGCAGTGTGTTGTCCCGCAGTGGAGTTTTGAAATGTTGGGAGGTATGCCATTGTGCCGATGTACATCGTCCTGCGCTGGTCGGCAAACGGTTAGCTTGCACAAAGGCACAATAGTAAAAATAGTGGACATATATGCAATTCAGGACAGTACAATAATGATTTACTATGTAAAATACCACTAACCTCTATGACAGAAAATATGTTTATGTTTATGTGGGGGGGGGGGGTTCAGAAGGGGACATGAAAGTGAACACTGAGGGGTTGATTTACTAAAGGCAAATCGACTGTGCACTTTTCAAAGTGCAGTTGCTGCAGAGCTTAGTAAATGAAGTAAAGCTCTGCTGACTTTCATCATCCAATCAGGTGCAAGCAAAAATGCTGTTTTTTTTTTTTTTTCTGTGCATGTGATTGGGTATTTTTTGCAAAGTGAAGCTTTGCAACATTCACTAAGCTTTGGCTTTTTTCCTATTGTAAATCACCCCCTATGTTTCTGTAGCGGGTATGTACTTTCCCAGGTGTAATTTGAACTTAGTAGAGACATCAGTGATGTGTAATTCCCTGCAGCCCAGCAGGTGGCGCTGTCGCCCTGGGCTGGGGTTGAATCATTGCTGTGTGCCGTGCCTACTTTTTGTCCTCCCTCGGCAGCGGTATGGTGGGGCGGGGAACCCGCCGTGCTTGCTGGGAGAGGGTATAAAGGGGCCGGCCATCTTTGTCACGGGGTCGAGTCCCAGGCACCTTCAGCCTGTGGGCTGTGGTTCGTGTCGGTCCTGTGGGTGGCCTAGGCCTGGAGGACAGCCGGAGGTCATGTTCCATCCCAGGCACCTTTAGCCTGGGGTGAGGTACTGGGATGGAGGTCCGGAGCTCAGTGCCCAACACTGAGTTCCACGAGGGAAGGAGATCCTAGGGTACCCCGGGAGTGGGTACCCGAATCCGGAAGGCGTAATGGACCGAGGGGAGCTCCTCATTCGAAGACCTGGTGCAGCATATTGCCGGTGACGGGTGAGTCTCTCATCGGAGACCGCCTGGAAGGAAATTCCCCCTCGCTCGGAGACCGCAACCCACTTTCAGGAAGGAAAGTGGAGAACACATTGTGTCTGGGCCTACTCGCATCCACACCTCCTTTTCTGTTCTGTTTCTACCAAGGGAGTTCAACTGATTGTGTTCATTCGAGAAGAATAAAGGAGTGTTGGACTTTAATGGTGTGGGGCTCATTTCCTGACAGACATTGTTCAAGGTAACACTCGGTGGAGGCTCCAGGTGCACAACACTGACCCGAAGGTAAAAGAACGTTGCTTATATCACACTGACACCTGTGGTGGAGGCCAGGCGTGGTGTCCCCGCTCCCTTCCTCTCTGAAAGGTACCCCTAGACAAGAGAGAGACGAGCTGAAGAAAAAGAGGGAAGTGAGGAGGGCGCTACATTTCCTTATGCCGAGTACACACGGTCGGAATTTCCGACATTAAATGTTCGATGGGAGCTTGTTGTCGGAAATTCTGACCGTGTGTGTGCTCCATCGGACATTTGCTGTCGGAATTTCCGACAACAAAAATTTGAGAGCTGGTTCTTAAATTTTCTTGTTGTCGGAAATTCTGAGCGTGTGCACACACACAAAATTCCACGCATGCTCGGAATCAAGCAGAAGAGCCGCACTGGCTATTGAACTTAATTTTTCTCGGCTCGTCGTACGTCACCGCGTTCTTGACGTTCGCAATTTCCGACAACATTTGTGTGACCGTGTGTATGCAAGACAAGTTTGAGCCAACATCCGTTGGAAAAAAATCCACGGTTTTGTTGTCGGAATGTCCGATCGTCTGTACACGGCATTCGAGTTTTCCAACCACGGTGACCCTTTGCATCATTCCTTACTACAATAAATACTATAATCCTCCTTTCATCCATGAATAATAAACCTCTAGCTGGAAGACAGTAAAAAATCTCAGTTTTTTATTCTTGGCTTAATTGAATAGTAAGGTCCTTTCTGGATAATATTTCTCTTTTCATTTTTCTTGCAGTTTGATACGCCTAAATATAAATGTTTTTTTTTTTTATCTCATTTCCTAATTGAATTGTCAGTGACTCCTGCATTGTTATGCACTACATACAAAGAGCATGATTGGCCCTTTTCTTCCCAGACAGGTTATGTTTGTGTATGTGTATCTGTGTGTTCGGGAAACAAATTACATAGAGCACTCAGGATATCATTTGAAGCCGCAGTTATTGTCTGTTATTATGGTTTCTGCCGTCGCTTCCCTCTTTTATTTTTTGACAACTTTTATTTTTTTTTCCATTTTGTATTAGGTATAAATACCACTTTCCAAACACTGCATTTTCCCCCACTTCCACGGACACGGTGAGAACAGGAACTTTTTATTCTCTTGCTGCCTCAGCGCCCTGCCGTTATCTGACGCGGTGTACAAGATGGATTTATCAAGTGCCCATTTGCAGGTTTTGCAGTAGACTAGATGCTTGTTTACTAGGCTGTCAATGTTTCCATTTGTCATGTTTCATTTTCAGAATAATTTAAAATGACGTTGAAAATGGAGTCCTGAACCAAAATAAATTAACTACTTGAAATCCGGAAGATTTACCCCCCCCTTCATGACCAGGCCATTTTTTGTGATACGGCACTGCGTTATTTTAACTGACAATTGCGTGTCATGTGACGCTGTACCCAAATAAAATGTATGACCTTTTTTCCCCACAAATAGAGCTTTCTATTGGTGGCATTTTATCACATCTGTGTTTTTATTTTAAACAAAAAAAGACTGACAATTAAAAAAAATAAGGCTTCACTGCCTGTTTCCCTTAGTGAGGATGGCGGCGCGGGACCTGCAGTGATCGGCATCGGGGGGCCATCATCGCAGGCGAGTAGGACAGGTAAGTGTCCTTATTAAAAGTCAGCAGCTACAGTGTTTGTAACTGCTGACTTTAAAAAAAAAAAAATTGCGGGTGGAATCCCGCTTTAAGGAGTTGTATAGGTGGTCCGCCCCCAAGATGACATCACTTTCGCCCTATACCCACAGGGTCCCAGAACTTCTCCTCCAGCTCTGTGAGCACCTCCAGCAGCCATGATTTTCTATCATCGGCGGACCAGGACACCTATGAAGATTTTGCATTTGGCCAGATATGTACAGTGAGTTCTAACATTTTTATTAAACTGCCCACTAGATGGTGCTTTTCCCATAACAAACACACAGGTGCAGTGAGGGAAATCACATGCGATTCGGACAGGAAGCGCTCAGCATTCCTTTTCAAATCGCATGCGATTCTTTGCAGTGTGATTTGCGCCAATTTTTGTATTGACGCAAAGTACACCGCAAAGTATCGGTACTTGATATCAGCGAGTACTTGACCGAAAGTATCGCTACTCAAACTCATAATTAGCCAGGTTGAAAAAAAAAACACAAG